>JAHREE010000143.1:6647275-6688827 GCA_033628505.1 Tringa tobata | reverse complement strand
TCTCGTCCAAGTGTGTCCAGAGGCTGGCCCACTCAACTATTTCTAGCTACACAAGTCATATAAGATTACTCTACAGAATTCTTAATTAGGTAAATGGAACAAATACCGTTGTTGTGGTAATCACACAGCACACAATGGGGTCTGATTTGCTTGCCACCCAAATCCAAGTTACAGCTCTGCTTAATATATACTTATTAAGTTTCCTACATGTATATTATGTATTGCATTTGTTATCTCACCTATCATGTTAGTCATGCACTTTTTAACTGGTTAATTAATTTATTCACTGGTCAAATAGGCCTTCAGGCTCCAGTCAGTAACACCACTGATACTCATATTAGTTTTGTGCTATACTTTTAAAAAGCTGTTTTTCCATATGTATCTTTTCTTCTGTATCTTGTGCAGATTTTCATTAGTCCTTTGATAAACTAAAGCACCCTACTGTGCATCTATTACTCCATTACCTAGCTTTCTATTACCTGGCTCCCCATTACTTCACTGCCAGTGCTACAGTATAAGTACTTTGTATTTTTTAGACATTCAGTAACATTTCCACCACTTCCACGTGGGCTAAAAAAATCTGAGTTGAAATGCTTTAATTCCAACAGAAGTGGTGTGGTTGGACTTTCTTTTCTGTGAAACAGATGGATAAAGTTTAATTCACTTTACTCATTGACTATAATCAAAGAAAGTTCTTTTTATTGTGCATTGAGTAAATAGCTGAAACTGTGGGTATAGTCAAATCAGTGGGAGTTGTGCTACTTGCTACAGGAAGGTTCAAATATAATCTCTTATGACTTTAGAAAAATACAAGAATAGATGCATCTTCAAGGGATGTAGGCCAAAAACTTCCTTTCATAGTCTTTATATGCTGTTTTCTGTCCACTAAAAGCTAATCTTCTATTCTAAAGGCAGCTGCAGGTTGCCCAGTTATCACCTATCATTATTTTTTGTCTGTGATGTGTTTTACAAGATGGCACAGTTTCTATCTACATGAGCTGACAGCTTTAAGATGCTTAGTTAATTTTTCAACCAGCTCTAAACAGAATGCACAGTTCCACAGTAAATTTTCTTTTTTTTATCAAGTTCTTTTCAAATACATTGAAAATGCAGCTTATTATTTATTTTCTTTATTAGTTCTTTTTACAATAAATACAGACATTACGTTAGCGATTTTACAAAGTAAACATAGAAATATATCAGCATTTTAATACAGTTAATACATTTAAATTAATAATTAGAAATCCACTGTTTTTTTTACATGAACATACTATATCTAAGCAGATCGCTGAATTATAATAATAGAATTTTAATGCTTTTTTTTTTTTTTATTTCAGGCATCACAGCCAGATAGTCAAAATGAAGACCAAAAGCACAGAGAAAAGAAACTGCAGAAAGAGAAGTCTGTTTATGACACAGACACTCATAAACATGAACGCAGAGACAGAGGGAAGAGCAAGGAAAGAACACGAGAGAGAGAGAGATTTAGATCTGGGGAAAGAGACAGGGATAAAATGAGAGAGAGAGAAAGGGGAAAAGAGCACCAAAGAGAAGGAGACCGAGAGAGATACAAAAATAAGCTTCGAGAGTCAAGTATGGAGAAGGATAGTTACCGTGTACCAAAAGATAAAGACAAGGAGAGCAATAGGGAACAGGATAAAAAGCATAAAAGACATGAGATAAAGCAAATAGATACGCAAAATAATCTGAAATCATTTGAAGGAAGAGATAAAGAACATCACAGAAGAAGAGAAAGCAGGCATCATTTGGGTGAGTTGCTTTGGGTTGCTTTTGTACTTTGAAATATTTGATATTTAGATAGAAATACTCTGAAACCAAGTCTCATCTGTACAGAGAGGACAAAGACAGGCAGGTGTGAGTACCTACTGAAATGTGTATCTTTAGGGAATCTTGTTGTAACCTAGTTTTATTTCGGTGCTTCCAAGAAGGGTGGTGCTCGTTTCCATTCCTCTGAGGGTGAATGTCACTGGTTTTTTTGGGCACTTAACCAGAAGAGAGTAAGTACCTTCCTGCCTAGACATTCTCTATTGAGTGATCCATTTGAATCCCCAAGTTGCAGGCTGTTTGAGGGTTAGTAGCATGTGTCATTACTCTTACCATTACACGAGACAATTGAGAACAGAGGGATTCATTAGGAAAGAAAAAGGAGTAACCAGCTTTGGAGAGAAAATTTCAACAGAATATTAATTTATTTTTAGAAAGCTGTCATATTTTAGAAAACCCACATCACCGAAATACTGTTTTCTATATTTTCTAATACTGTTTTCTATACGCTAGAGTTAATTATGTAGAGAGTTCAATAAAATTTTTTCATTAATTTATACATATATTTTCTAGATGAGGAGAAAACAAGAAGCAAAGAGCGAGAAAGAAGACATACAGAAAAGAAGGTAAAGAAAGGGAAAGGAATGAAGTGTTTCATAATGGAATAAGATAAAATCGTAGAATAATGAAGAAACAAGATCAGAATCCAGTTCCTAAAAAATCTAAGAGATGCATAGGTAGTAAGGTCTTCACAGTTGTACAAAACACAAAACAACAAAGTACATCCTAGCCATTCTGTTTTAAGGACATACTTCATTCTTTTTTTAAAGTAAAATAAAATTTGGATAGCGAGCATTGCTTTATTTTGTACAGTTACATCAAAATTTTTCATCATCTATTTCTGCTTTTACTACAAAAACTCTGGTAAATATACATCCTATTCTATGTTAGACCACCTAGTAAACAGAGAATTAATTTTTTGTGTGAAGAATACATAAGCCAAAGAATTTTCTGTAGCAAAGTATGCAATGTCCTGGGAGAAGTATCAGAATCTCAAGTGATATGATAATTGGAAACTTTACATCGTAAGAGATTTTTTTTTTTTAAAAAAAGGCTGGAAGATCCACATGACAGAAAGTGATTAGGTACTTACAAATCTGCCGTTATAATAGTCAAAATTGGGTAGATTTGTGGTGAAGATTAAACAGTCTTGGAGAGCTTTCTGACTCTTTGGTGTTATTTTTCTCTTTTCAGGATAATGATACTAAAAAGAGCATTGACAAATTTATAACCTACAGAGTTGAAGAAGGTGAACGTGTACACAAGTTACAAAAAGATCAAGAGCTGGATAAAGAGAGAGAGAGAAGACACAGAGAAAAAAAAGAATATTCTGTTGGGCCAGGAAAAGAGAGACTCTCAAAAGAGCGAAGTCATAAACGTTACGAAAAGGGAGAGGAAGAAAAACATAAATCAAAGAGATCTAAAGAGGGATCTTCCCATGGAGACAGAGAAGAGCAACCAGCAGAAGCTACTGAGAGAGGAAAAAATAGAGAAAAGGAAAGAAAGAAGCATGATCTAAGGGTTAGTTTTGTTAAGACTAAAACATTATCTTATAGTTAACTTTAATTGTTGATATGTCATCATTAATAAGGTGAATAATAAAAATACTAGGATTGTAAATCAACATTTTCTGAAATTTGAGGCTAAATTGGTAGATTCTAATACTATATCTGCATTTAAGGAGCCTAAACCAGAGCTAATTTCTTCCAAGAAATTTGAACTAGAATCTTATCTATCTGTTAGAAACATCTTTTATTCATAAAATTCTTTATTGCTATGACTTTTGAAATTTTTACTAACACTTTGAAGTGTACATGAGATTAGGCTAGAGACCCATTAAAATATATCAGTTGGGTTTATAGAAAGAAAATATTATTTTAATAAAAGCTATTTTTTATGTTGCATGTAAAGGGAGCATGGTTATCTAACTCACAAGTAGACACGTGTATAGATCCTTTATATTTAAGCCATAGAATATCTTTTGTGTTTCTAATACAAAACATGTCAAAACTTTGACATTTTTTACTGTTTTATAATACAAGTACTCATTCTACAAGAAGGAGTCAAGAAATACATAGTAATGTGTCACTCCTAAAATCAGATAATTGTTTTGGAACATAGAACCATTCAGATGGTCTAGGGTAGTTTTTGCTGCTGCCTGAAGTGTGAAGATCTACAAGCTTCTCAAAGAAAAGTTCAGAAATATATTTTCTAGTGAAAATGCTAGGCATCTTCAGTGTAGGGGCCCACCAGAAGTGATTCCTGTACCTGACTTTCTGCAGCAGAATTCAAAAGTGTGTAAAGAGCTTGCTCAAGGTTTGACTTCTGTGAAAATTTACTCAAGTAGTTGTTACAGCACATACATGCTGATGCCTCTGTCTCAGTTATGAGAATGCCTGTTGAATACATTTCCAAACTTAGGCAAACCTTTATAATGCAGAATTTAGGAGCCAAATCCCTCTACCTAGGATTAAAGTACTTGAGACTGTCTCTGGGTTCAACTGGTATGAATTGTTACAGTCCATACTGTTAAAATCTCATTCTTTGAAGCAGGCTGGCCACAGCCTACTGAGATCAGCCCTTAGTCCCTGTCAGTTTTCCAAACATTCCTAGGGGTTATTTAGGTATGTGCTCAGGCCTCACATTCTAAGGAGTATACACTGAGCCCAGAGCACTTTTAGCCATTGTTACTAATACAGTAATGTGAATTTACTCTGGTAAAGCATTATAAGGTTCTGTTAAGCAAAGGAATAGGCTCAAGATCCCTTCTTGTTTGCTTTCTGAAATGCATTTCAGAAAGGGATGTAGCCAAACTTCACTACTTTCAGAACTTCTTACAGACAGTGACTCATAAAAAAAATAGTATGTGTCATTGAAATAATTAATTAGAAACCTTTCTTACTGTTTAATATTACAAATACATATTCGTATATTGCTATCCCAGCATTTCTGACATGAATATTGTGACTTCTTTTACAGAACAGGGAATACCAAAAAGAGGAGAGGATTCAAGAAGATACACGCCATCAACGTGCAAGGTAAATTTGGAGATTTAAAAATAAGTATGTACTGTATGGCATCTACTAAAATTCAGTCACCACCAAAACAATAAGCATGAATTGATCTCAGTTATCTAGGATGAATATAATTTTTTTCATAGGCCCTTTGTACAATACTATAGCAATTAAGAAAAGCAAAAATCTGTGTTTTGCCTCTTAAGAGGATTCATATAAAAATGTATGTATTTGTATTCCTTTTTTTTTTTTTTTCTACCCCAGGATACCAAGTTATATTCTACAGTCCTTGAGAACTACGTGTATATTAATTTGGGCACTTAGTTTGAGAGACAGAAATGCTGTATTGTACTACCTGGAAATTCACTATGCAGTCAAGTGGACACATGGAAGGTTCATGATGAACTATATAGGACTGTCTTATATATTTATTTTTATTTGAATATCTCAGTTCCTACTCTGAATGGTATTTAAAACATTAGATATATACAGCAAGTTTACGATTGTATGAAATGGAAAGGTCCACATCATCCTCAGTAGGATCAGTAAAATTTCAGGATGACATTTCTACGTTTTAATATTAGCAAATACAAAATCTTATGGAAGTTCTCTTTAGTTCTCTTTGCATTCTTTAATGCTTCAGCCATATGAAATTCCTATACAACTTTCTGAAGTATAACTCTTTGGATATGTTGTCAGTCACAATTTGCATTCTTAAACCCTAGTTTAGCTTCCTAGATAAATCAAAGACTGGCATGGTGGCTTCTGGGGACACTGACAGAGATAGTGAAGTCACTACCACTGTTGGCTACTTATTACTACCATTTCTTAAGTATGGGACAGATCACTTTAGTCATAGTGAATTTGTCATTGTGGAAGTGTATTCCTGTACAAAACAAAAAAAGAGGAATATTTCAGAATGCTTCCTAGCAGCAGCACTCAGCTGTGTCAAGCAGTGCCAAATATACAGGTTATATTTTGAAGCTGATGCTGATGGGGTGGTGTGGGGAAATCATTGCTTGCACATAGCTGGGAAGATGGAGTTAGCCATTTCTGAATGGCAAGGAAGGCAATATGGTTTATTGGGATGTCCCAAAACCCTGGTTCAGCCTCAAACACTGTCGATGTTGAATCATTCTGATTTGTTATGAGAGGATCAAGCCAAATTTTTATTTATATCATTGCCTTTTCTTATGTTTGTTAGTCCCAACAGCAGTATATGGGAATACCATCTTACTTAAGAAGTCAGAACATTCTCTTCTTCAAGTCTGATACTTCACTTACAAAATAATCAAATAGGTTGTTAAGGAGCAGAGTTGGTTGTTGATTTTCTCCTGCTCTCTGACCCTGATTGTATTGTCCTCATAAATAAAATCCCTGAATTAAAGACCAGATTTGAATGTCAGTGTATGACTTACAGCCTTAGAGCACGTTACACCAACCTGATCTTGATCTTCTGTTTGCTGCAGACATTAATACAACTAATAGGTTTTTTTCCTCCTTACTTTTTCTTCCGTTTTGATGCAATTTTAGGCGTTAAATTTGGACAAGGTTTTTGCGGGTTCTAGCTGATTAATCACTTGGCTGTTTCATTATCATTTCATATCATATATTGAGATCTGTGAAAGTATTTGTAGAAATGTTTCAGTTTGTTGGAAATTCTCAACTTTTTCCTTTTCAGGAAAAAAGACCTATTTTTTCTAAAACAGACAAACAAAAAAAAACAGAAAAGAGAACCAAAACAAAACTAGTGTTTTCTTCTGAGTTAACCAATAAAAGTAATGTTCTTTTTTTCAATAGGACGGTAAGTGATAAAGGAAAACTCATTGAAAAAGAGGAAAGAGACACAAGACAAGAGGTAAAACTATTTGGTTTTGGAAAACAGAATGTTGCGTTTTTCTTGGGATTAATGACAATTACAATATGTAATTCAGTACAATGCCATTCTAAGATAAGATAAGATTTATGTATATTGGTCTTCAGGTTTCTCCTAACCTCTCCTTCTGGATATAGCATTAGAAAATTGATTTATTCTCTATAAATTTGCTAAGCATTGAAGGTAGCCATCTATTCAACTGTACCTCAATATCTTCTATGCTTGAAAAAATAGTTGTCAATAATGTGAAGAGTTTAGATGTGTATTACAAATCATCTACAAATCATATACACATGCCTGAAGTATATTATTTCTTTCTATAAACAGCTGACATAGGCAAATAATGTTTAGTGTAAATGAAGTAAAATACAGCTAGCAATGTAATTCATTTATGTTTCTTAAAACAGTTGTCATAATGAAGAGGAAAATATTTTTATATGTTTAAGTGGACCAGTGTGGACAGAATCAAGTTTTCAGCAAGTCTGAAGTGCAAACTGTAAAGACTTAGGTTTATTTGGACCGGTCTGTGCAGATACAGGCTAGCTTTGCCATAAAGTGTTTTTTAATATTTTGTCATATTTTCAGCTGTTCGTAACCATCCCCCAAAATCTAAATTCCTTTTTGGAATGTTGTAGGATTATGGTCCTAATCTAGGGAAAAGTAGTAGTACCTAATGAAGACATCCTTTTCTGTAGTCTTATGTTATGGGCAGCCATATATCTTTCAGCTGTATATCTTTCAAAACTGTACTAACTTCTATTAAAACCTGGCTGTTTTCATGCCAGCAATACTTTTATTTCAAGGACATTCTAAGGCCCCTGTTACTCTTTTCTTCTAGTTTCCAATACGTTTCCATTATTCTTGCTTTAGTACTAGCATTTAGCTCAAGTACTTTTTTAGGGTTTTCTTCCATTAGTGAGCTTATAGAAAGCATGTTTATTTCTTCTCTGACTTAGTTTTGCTGACCTATGCAAGCCAAATTCATCATTCCTCTCATCATTTTAGCAGCTGTCTCTTTGTTTCAATTCGCATTAATTTTTCTTGAATATGGGTGACCGGAGTTGAACACAGTTCTGAATGTGAATTTTCATCAGTGCCTTGTGAATGCTGTACATGACATACATACTTATCTGTTCCTGAAAGAAGCAGCTTTCTGATATATTCTTCGATTTAGTCTGCACAGCTCTTACCACTGTGGCCCACAGTCATCCTGGATCAATTAATATGTTCAAACTGTTCTCTTCCTCTGTTGTTTCCAACAGTTGAGGATCCAGATAGCAGCTGGCATTGATGCTATTCTTTAGGGCTCGTATTCAGCTCACCTTTAGGTGTGCATTGTCTCTGGTGACGACCTAAATTTCCTTACATTTCCTTTGTAGTTTGTGAAGAGAAATAGACAGTTCAGTTCTATATTTGGTCTCTTTTTCCATTATCTTCTCTGCCTTCATTGGCAATAGGAGGCAACCTAGGAGGGTGAGATCCCTACTTAAGACCTGACTCAACACAGATAATTAAATCAAATTCCACGGATTTGCACTTTGTGCTTTTGAGTTTCTTCATGTATCTGTTACTCCAAATGCCACAGGTATTCCAGCATGACTTCCTAATCCGGCTTTGTATTGAAAATATATTCTTCATCTATTGTTTAAAGTAGGAACGTAGCTGTGATAGGATGATTCTGATTTCCCATGAGAATGCAGGAGGTTCTCATGAGGATGGTAAGATTTTGACAGCTACTGACAGGTGGAGGTTTTTAGTGTGTAAAAACTACGTGTGTTGCAATGTTATAAACATCTGTGTGTTATTAATAAAAATGACAGCTCTATAGGTATATTCAGAGATGATTATAGTAAGGTAATAAAGACTATAACCATTTTTATGGGTGTCTTATTCCATGTGTCTTTGACTAAATAGAGTAAGGATTTTAAAAAAATTCTGTACAAATTAGTTACTGCTGGGTGTCTGCAACCTTGCAGGCAGTACAAATTGGGGAAATTTTCACCATTTTTGGCCAGTTTTGCCTGGATGGACAACCTGATTGATGTAACTTCTTCTTGATTCAAAGATTGATCTGAGAAATGACAAAAAGCCACAACCAGAAAGACTGAAGTACCGTAGTCCTAAAACTAGGAGTCTGATGACTCTGAAAAGTAAGGTATCCATAGAAGCTGTTTACTGCCATATAATGTCCTCCATACTTTTGCAAGTACTACATTCTGTGAAATGTAGTGGCTCAATCTCTTCAAGAGTCGTGAAAGGATCAAAAGTTTGCCTGACTTGGCATTTGACATCCAGCTGCTATCCTTTGGTTGTAAATATGGAAGCAGGTAATAGGTGTGCGGTTATGCTTTTATTTCCATTTTGAAATCTTGTTGAAATCCCTTAAACATGGATAATTTATTATATGATTATTGAAGGAAAAGGTTGACTAAAGATTGGATAGATCAGTGTATGTTGTTTTAAGCTTTATGTTTGTTTGGGGTACACATTGGGGTAATTAAATAGCATTATTTTAATCAAGTTCAATAAGCTAGAGAAAGGCAATTTCTTTGAAGTTGTTTCAGGGCTACCATAAATCTTATCACATGTAAATACAGGAGAGGATTCAATGTTAACAAAATTATATATGCATAAAAATATCTTATTTTTCCTATTGTATCCATGTATCTGTTTTCCTGGTTCCAGTGTCTGCACTATTTTATTAAGAGATTGAGTGTCCCCCTATAACGTAGGTATGCAGATAGTTTTGTGTAATCCTCAAAAAGTAGAAGAGTCTTATTTTGTTATTACATCATCATAAGAGCTACTGTATGCTACTGAAATTATAGGCAACATAGCAGTTTTTATGTCTCTCAGCAAAAATGCTGGTGGGGAAAGAGTTGGTCTTCCCAAAATAGGGTTGTGTTTTGTTTTGTCTTCCTGTATTATTATTTTAAGTAAATAATTATCACTTGTTAATATACTTTTATTTATATTTCTAAACTGAATTTGTTGTATGATTGCTTGAAAATGTAGAAATACTTAAGAAGAACATTCATCTATACTTATGCGAAGATTTGCAGATAAAGATTTATTTTTGTGCAAGATTGTTTACCAGTTTTGTTTATTTTTCTCATTTAGGAAATGAAAGATACATACATCTATAATTCAGACATGGGAGTTGATAACTTTTCAGCAAATTATGAAGATGATTTTGAAGTAAGTAAAAGCATAGAGTTGTCCTTTTGAGATAATTCCTAAGTATCAAAACTACAGGATGTTACGTGGTTTTTACTTATTCTTTTTTGGTGACAGTGACCTTAACTTGGCTAACGGTTAATAATGAGTAACTAAAATGTTACGTAGAAACTCTCTGCGGTGTATTTACTTGGTTTTCGTCAGGGGTTTGGAACCAACTTTTGCTTCTGAGTTGCAGACTTCACAAGATGCTCTTTCAATTGAATTTCTTTGAATTTCAATTACTGAAATGATTTTTTTTTGTGTGTGAAAATGTGGAACTTTTTAAATAATGGGAGCAAATAATTTCAGGAAGAAAAGAAAAAATTGCAAAAATATCGTAGAAAAAAAGTATTGACACACATCAGTCCCTTCACTAATTTATTTAATCAAACTCTATTACTTTTAGCTCTCTTTTGTTTACTTTAAAGTTATTAAGACAGAAGAATGTGTTGAATGTGCTTTCATTGGTAGCTGAACCAGCTACATCTTTGTTCAGTGAAACTAGAATTCATCTTCACTTACATTAGGAGTGTTGTCCATGGTTCAGTTGTTCACTATAGTTGCCCTTTGCCACTCAGTGCAGAGAAGTGAACACATTTAAGACTTGTCATTTGTGTTAGGTGATTATTTTAGTAGGAGATGAATTGTCTTAGTTAAGATGATTATTAAAGTATGAGCCTTGTGCATGGACTTGCAAACAGTAGTGTGGTACTTAGGTAATTTTGAGCCTGCTATTGAAGGACAGCTTGTATTAAAACCATCAGATAAACAACTATACATCTGTGAAGCATTTATGCCACTGAATCTGTCATTTTCTTTCCTTAAACAACACATAATTCACCAAAACATATAGTTCCTACTTTAGGATATTTAAAAAAAAAAAAAAAAGAATCTATTTTGGGCACTGAAGAACAACACTAAAGGAATTTTTCTTCTCTTGATTAAAATTACCACACAATCAAGACATGCTATTTTCTTTTTATCCAACAGTTATTTTAAAATGCCTTTCAGTCAGAGGATTTATAGCCATCTGTAAGAGAATTTCTTTTTTTATTTGGACAGCATTTTGTAGTTTCTTAAAAAAATCTTGAAAAATACATCTATAATCCATGTTTATTAGTTACTGAAAGTCCTGTTACTTTTAAAGGATTATGAAGATGATTTTGAAGATGATGAAGACAAAAGTGATGAAGAAAGAGATACAGAAGAAAACCTTAGGGAGATTCCATTTTCCAGAACATCAGAAATTGAAGAAATTCAAAGAGCAATTAGTGCAGAAAATGATAGAATTTGTACTTCACTGCCAAAGAAAATTGAAAATGTAAAAAAGGAGCCAATCATGGGTATGTGACTAGATAGCAGTCGTTTTTTTATTAAATGTATGAGTAACACATACAACTTTGGAGTAAACAGGCCACTTTTTCTAAAAGTCTGCTTAGAGGCAGAAATCTGGTCCTTTGTATGACTCACTTAGGTTTGTGGGTAAGTACTGTAACTTGCACATTGCTAAAGAATGACTCAGAGCCATTACTAATCATTTAAAATGTGAAGTATAAAAATTTACAGACTGACATTTAATATGTCTTATTTTGGGTAAGAGAAGGATATGAGAGTCTGGATTTTGAAAACTGGAGGAGTTCTAGAACAGTCTGGGGCTTCCGGTGATATTAAATTGCCTTTTTCTTTTAAGCAAAGTTGAAGCCACTGCTCTGTGTGGGAAGGCAAGAGAAATACAGATATTAGTTAAATATATAGTCTTACATCACTTTACAATGCTTTTTTTTTTTTTCTGAAATGTGAATGTGGATTTATTCTCTTGTATTCAGTTGATCTGATACCTGTGAGTGCCACATCTACTTAATTAACTAGCTACAGCTAGTTTTGCACCTTTGCACTTTCCACTTATGTGAATGTCAGTATAGAATCACCATGTAAAAGAATCTTAAATGGCTTTTTACTCTAGTTCGTGCAATCATGGAAGAATAGCATAGAATAATTTCTGTAAGTCTTTACAGTATCAATAGATTTTTGGTTAGTAGTCATTGCAGGTTAGAACCAGTATATTGTAATATGAATATCTTCCTGCAGAAGATATATGCAATTATTATTATTTTTCTAATAAAAAATATTGAATCAATAAAATAATTCCATTAATGTTATAGATCTAACGAACAGGATGGAATTCCAACATAGATTCATGTTTTTAAATTCTGAGTCGTAGCACTTACTACTTTATTGTAAATTGCACAGCACTTGCTTTTTTGATAAAAATTTGATCTTGTTTGGTTAAAATGGTTGTTGATCATTTTGGTAATGATTTTTAGAAGGTTAAAAACATTTTACAAGTATTATCTAAAAAGGCAGTCTTCCTCCGAGGGAGTGAAACACCATTGGTCCTGACTGAAAGTTGGATATTAAGGTCAATTAGCTACCATCTAAGGACCTGCTAGTGGCAGGAGAAAGAAAGAGGCACTTTCTTCTAAAATAAAAATTACAATGGCCAGTCATTTTGAATTGCTTGATAAAGGACCATAATAAGGGAAAAATGCTGGCCCTTTACTGAAGTTAAGCATCTTATTGTATTGTTAATTGTGCTAGAACACTTTGTGTAATGTGCAAACTAGTAACATTTAGTAGCTGTGTCATAATAAATCTGTTGCTTTTCAGATTTACTGCATTACATTTTAATGCACTGTAAAGTGTGAATTATAACACTAATAATGTTTTATAATATCACAGAAAAACAATACCCTTCTGTCAGAAACTCTCTTTGTGGAATATTCATGGATTTTCAAATGGCAAACCAACGACAAAGTAGCCGAAGTATGGCTAGTAAGCAGAAGTAAGTGTATTTTAAATAATCCACCCAAAATGGCACCACACTATGTGAGATGTATTTTTTTTTATTATATTTGAAATATGTGAATTTTATAATCTTGAGAATTTTAGAGTCAAATATTATTTTGTAAGTTCACAGTGTTTAGTTCTTAAGTAAATATAATTTACAGGCTTTGCTACATGCCATTTTATAACAGAAAGTGAACTATGTATCAATTTATGTGTATCATTTTATTACAGAATGAGGTGTCAGGATTGTCATTACTTTGTATTATTCTTCAGTCACTTAACTGGATATTGATTTATAGTACTAAAGAGCAAGCCTTTTAGCTGGTCTCAGGGCTCTGTAGAACTGTAATTTCTTGAAATAATCCAGACTCTATATGGTACACACTGTTGCCAAAATAGCATGTTCCCATTCAGGGATAACACCAGTTGGTGTAAAAACATGTTATTACCGATCTAAAATTGATCTAGATTTAAGACATCTAAGACAGCTCTGTATTAAAGAAACAAATTGATGCCTGTTCCTTGTGGAACTTGGCAGAAGCTCCAGATTTAACTGAAGTAATGTATATATCTCCAATTTTTGTTACATCAATTGGATGCGTAAAGCAAAGATATTACATTTTATTGATAATACTAGATTCTTGGCTGCGTGTCAGTGGCTAACCCTCACATAAGGGAGATTTTACCATCTATGCTGTCTAATTCACCTTCCCTAAATTTATATGCCCCAATTTTACACAAGTTCATTGTCTAGGCTTCCTCCCTAGACAGTGGAGACAGATTAGGAAATTCAGGAAGGCATCTCTCTGAAGATTTTTCTTCTGAAATATTTGTCAGCCTCTACTAATTATGTGCTATGACTGATTATGACTATGTATATAATTTTGTCTACATGCCAACAATGTATATAGCTTGTGAAGATAACAAGCATTTTCATGGAAAGATAAAGGGTTTGTGGAATTTAATGCTGTGATAATGCATTGCTACCAGTGAATAGACTGGAAGCATCCCATAAATGACCGGTGGCACTTTGGAGTTGTAAGTATTAATGAGAGGCTTATTAGTTTATTTTAAGGGTTGGTCTACTTGTATCATTAAGATTTGTAACTAGGAAGCAACTTTCATATGTTTGAATTAGATCCCAGCAATCTGTGCCACAGTATTTGTGAAGAGGTGGTGTATTAGGAAATAGAAGTAAAAATAAAACGTGGGTAAGAAAATGCAATAGATATCATCAAGTGGCAAAAATGAGATGTGAAAATTGTCCTTATGGGTAGAGAAAAATCCAGCCTAAAATATCACAGGACAAATTCCAGCTCGTGTTGCTCCAGTCTTTTCCCTTTTCAAAGACTGAATTACTGAGAAGATACTGCAACTAGAATATGCATCCGTAAGACTACTTAGATGTGGAATTGCTACAGACCCATAATTGTATCTGGGTTGTATTTATATTAAGTATGTTAAAAAATCCTGAAAGTGCAAGAAAGAGGAAGGGAGACAACAAAAATTTTCTCATTGTCAAGGAATCTCTACAGTAGCAAGAGCATGGACTTAACTTGTAAACATACATTTGTATGTAATTCAAGCAGTTAGCTCTTAAAATATCTTAACGTTTTTATGACATTGAAGTAGATAGATGGTTGTGTGAATTGTGACAAAGATTGGCTGTCTTTTCATTATCCACACATCCATACAAATGCTAGGAGTGGTAGGAATCTTTTTGTAGTTGATGATAACAAGTAATATCACATAAATGTTTTAATATCAAGTAAATGCTTTTTACTTGTCAGAGTAAGATACAATATGTGAAGGCAGACTTGTTTTCATATTAAGAATCAAAACATAGTTTTATTTGTGAGCAAAGATGAAAAAATTAAGAATTGAGGTAGGCAGAAAGTAAAAGGATTGGCAGTTGAGTTATTTTTTATCATTCCAGCAGGGGAATTTAGGAAGATTGAAAGATTTGGTATTTCATAGGACAAAGAGATTCAGGTATCTCAAATAATGTACAATTTGCTAATCTTATTAAAAACAAAAAATAAAAGTGAAAAAATACACATATATAATACACATAAAATACTCAATCTCGAGTACTCCTTTTCATACTATTTAGATCAATTTCAGTCCAGTAACTGACGGATTTTGTTGGCCTGCTTTTTGGGGAAGAGGTCAGTATTCATGTTAAGTATCAACAATAAATTCATTTAATGTATATATTTAAAGTATATTTTAGGATTGCTGCTATTGTTATTCTATTGTTACTTGTTTCCCTAATGATGTAGAGATACAAGTTCAGGCAATCTATTACCAGTGGAGGCCTTTCAAAATACATTTGCATAAGTCTAACAAAACCAGGACATTATAGATGATCTTTATAAAGCACGTACACATATAGGTGATGTAAGTTAATAAAATTAATTTAGGAGACTTAGCCACCATTCTAACTATGGGAAGAAAAAGATATTCTTCTGTTACCTCACAGAACAGCTTTTGAATACTTAGGCAAGATGATTGCAGTAGGCTTTGACAGTTTGGGTTTAATAAACAGCATAAGTTTGCTATTTGCAATCAATATTACATTTTCAAATATAATAATTATCTCAGCATAGCATTAAATGACAATTCATAAAAATACTATATGTACTTCTGTTAATATATTTTTATCTGTCAATTAATTTTGGTACAGCTTCAATTCGCATAGATCAATGGATTGTTAGATCTCTGGTATTGTAGAAAATCAGGTTGTTTTTCTTTTGGAATACCAAATGTTTGGTCTTAACCATTTTTGTGTTTCTTCATTCTAAAGAAAACGGAGTTCGGAACTTCTCCCACTAATTGATCTGGACTTCTCAGTTAGTTTTTCCTTACTGGATTTGCCTCCTGTAAATGAGTATGACATGTATATCAGGAATTTTGGTAAAATGAACACTAAGCAGGTGGGTAATAAATCTGTATTAATATTTAAATCCTGAAAGTGCTGATTCTTGTTCTGGAAATTAATTTTCCCTACGAAAGATTTTCCTTATTTTTTCCTTACTAAAGCTAACAGGACTGTAAAGTAAAAAATAATTAATTTTCATCTCTAAACATTAATTACCATAAAGCAATGATAGCAAAACTTTTGGCCAGACAGACCATTTATTTTCTGTATTGGAAGAGGACTCTCTTGTTCTTTCCCCTTCTTCTAAAGGCCTTTCTGTATGTCGGTGACTCACTGTCCCAAGCATGCTGGTTTAGTGTTTGTATTTTTGCAGTAAGTCTGGCACTCCTGTGTGAAATGTGGTAAAATATGCATACACAAAATAGTGACACTGTTGGTATGCTTAGGTCTGAATTTATAAACAAAGAACTTGAGCACATCAGTTTTAAATGTTTAATGACTGTTTAAGTTCTGTTCAGTTATGTGCTGTCATTCTTAGCTTCATCACCCATATATTGATCACTTCATTTTTCTATTTTAGGCATATGTTCAGTGTAACGAGGACAATCTTGAGAGAGACATTCAGACTGAGGAAGTTGAGACATTGGAGAAATGGACACAGCATCCAGGAGAAAGTGCCCTTGTATCTGGAGGTCAAGAACACTTTAATCTTACTCATTTATAGATGGATGCATGTAATCTTTCTTTTTTGTACCCATTAATTATCAGAATTTGTAATGTGGCAGGATGCATTGGTAACAAACTGCAATAAGCACTCTGAATCCCTTTGGGGAGGGGTGGAGAATAAGTGGCAGAAATAGTTTCTTCCTTCTGGTTTGCTGTTCCTGTTGGCAGAAGATATGATTCCCCAACAAATCTTGTTCTTAATACTGTAACTTCTGCTGAAGAGAAGCTGATTCCTGCCACTCTCCTCTTGCTTCAAAATCGCATTGTTTTTATGGTTTCCTTAACTCATCCTCTTTTGAAACTTCAAATTTGTGTTTGGTTTTTGTTTTTCCTTAGGTCCTGCAAACGGCCAGGATATCTCAGTGAATGGAGCTCTAACACCTAAAATTGATTCACAAAGATTAGCAAATTTCCTCCAGTCTGCTTGTCAGGTACACTTACGTACTTTATATTCCTTATGAGTTGTGTGCATAAGTATACAGTATGGCAGATCATTTACAGTACTTGTTCTGACTAATTTAAATAAATTACTTAAATAATACTCACTATCAGTGAGATTCATCTCTCTGCAAAGGAATGGAACCAGAGCTGTGTACATTCTTTGTCTGTAAAGCTGTATTTGCAAAGATATGAAATTAACAAGAGTTGATAAAGGTGTGTTAAGTTAACTCACATACTTTAGAAAGTTACAAATAGCAAAGCTGAAAGATAAGACGACCCTTTTATTTCTATAAATGTAATTATGTTTGAAAGGTGATTGCTGTTTTGCTAGAGGAAGATCAAGTTGCAACACAACCCAGGTGGAAACTAAGATCTCGACAAACCAGTCTGTCTATTAGTGATAGCTGTTTCCAGTTAAATACTAACCAGCCATTCCTCCATGGTAAGGGAACTTTATTCTACACCTTTTAGTATACAGTATGAACTCTTCTTCCTTATGCAAAATGCTCTTTGTCAGGACTAAAGTGCAAATAGCATATATATACCCAGATATATAGATGATGTAAAGCCCACTTTTCTTTTAATTGCGCTAATCTTGTTGTAACTCTGTGCAGATTGTTTTCACACAGGGAACATAAGAGCATCATAGCTGCTGTGAAATCAGAAATATAGCTAGTGATTAGCATGCTAGAGGGGTGCCTTGGTTATAAGTTCTTGCCCCTGCTCTTGGAGGGCCATCCCGAGGGGTGTAATTTCATTTATGCTCTTTATGCTGACAGTAGGGCCAAAGTTGCAAATAAAGCAGGGTTGTTGAACAGGGAGAGTATAGCCTGGTATTTTTGAACTGCAGTTATATCTCCCCCATATAAACAATAGATGTTCAAATGAAAAAAAAAAAAAAAAAAAAGAAAAATAAAGCATCTGTTAAAGCATCTATTATAATAAAACCATACGTATTCTAACATGAACACGAGATGAACAGAAAAAGCCTGGCTTGTGCTGTTTCCTGTTTGAGACTTAGCTCAATTTTCAGTGTATATGCTGACGTCAGATCAAATTGGCTTACTTATGCCCAGAATAATTATTCTATTAACTTCCTGGCTTTCTTCCTTTTTGCTTTCTACTTCTAATTTTTTTGATTCCTTCTCTACTCCCTCCTTTTGTCTTGTATAGCATCAAAACCAACCCACTGCAAATAGAAATATTCTTCATAATTACGTCTTAGCTCCTTTGGTTGTTGCTATAGCAGCTAAATATGCTTTTTCATCTGCAGTGAGTTTACTTTTTTATTTATTGTTTTTCTTTCTTGATTTTTTAATGGTTTAGGCCGAAAAATATCCTGCCTACATGTCTCTCAAGTTCAGAGGCAGACACTACTTTCTGTTCATGGATTACCTGAAAAGGCAGGTGATGGTTTACTGAACAGAAAGAGCATCATATGTGTTTGGAATATCTGGCAGCCCTCCAGTCCTCAGAAAGTTTTAATATGTGACTCAGAGGTATGTTTTAATAACATTGTACATCTTCCCTTTGAATAAAAGGCTTACTTATGTGGGTTTTGTTCTCTTGTCTTGTTGCAATATATGTCATCTTGTGAGCAACACATTTGAAGATAGTGAGCGCTATTCTCATTCATTTGGTGCTCCAGTACTAGAATGTAGTGATGGTCATAGTGGTTTTTTGGTTTTTGTTTTTGTTATTTTTTTTTTTAATTTTGAAACCATTTCACGGTTGAAGAGTGAATAGAAGTAAACCACCTGGTTTAGATGTTGTCAGAACTTCTGTCTACCTATCACTATCATACAGTTGAATCACCCCCTTTAGCTTTGTGGCAGGAGATGCAGATTATGCAACAGTTGTCTTGAAAATGGAAGTTTACTGAAAGTCTTGTATCCTACTTCCCTTTTAAATAAATTGTTCTTTTGCCACAAACACCTGTAATCTGTCTTTTCTGGATTTGCGTGCCTAGGAAGAACAAACATATTTCAGGCTCATCAAATCATTGGCCTTTATGATAATATCAACTGTGCATATTTTTACTGCTTAACAGGTGATATGTTGCTGCTTAAGTCCCAATAAAACAACATTAGTTTTTGCTGGAACAATAGATGGTTCATTGTTGGTGTGGGATCTTCGAGAAGACTCAAGAATGCACCCTCATATGATGATCAGTGAAACTGACTGGACGTTTAGAGTTCCAACATTTTCCACTGGTTAGTGTCTATGCATTCTGATTAGTCATTTTGTAGGCAGTGAAACAGTTCCACTACTAATTCTTCTAAGTACGCTCTTTCTCAGTAGCCTAGTTTAGCCAGTATATTTAGTCTAGCATAAATTGCCAACAGCTGTAAAGAAATGTAAGCCAGCTCAATATGCATCAAGCAGTGAGAACAGAGAGGTGGACCAGATGTAGAACCTAATGAGCGTTGTAAAATTAAAATGGACTACTTGAATACTACCTCATCTGAAATTTTTAGCTTAGTCAATTTTCATCATGTTATCTCCCTTAATATAATCTACATTTCTTTTTTGTCTACACCTAAACACACATATGAAGATGTATTTTTTTAAAAATCAGAGTAATTAAAGAATGTAAAACATAACTTTTCAAGCATCATTTAAAAGTCACAATTTGTACAAATTGTCACCCAAATCTTGATGTTTCTATAAGATTGTATGCGAGATCCAAGTGTATAAATGCATAACCTCTGTTAGAATCAGTGCAGTGCTACTCTGTGGAATCTAGTGAGGTGTTCATCTCATCCTAATGTAGATATCTGCATATGGTTTGCTGGATTGATTGTATTGATTAGATTTAGGTCATTTACAGATATTACAAAGCTGTAGATACCATGTAGATATGGTAATATAGATACCATTTTAAGTGTCTTAATCTTTGGTCTGAATCTCACCCTTATGCATTTCTAAAATTCCACTTATGTAATTTTATTACATATGGACTATATCTAGATACACTGAAAGCTGAGTCAGGATTGTGGTTTTTTATTGCCAATTTATCAATTATTGTAGCAATGTAAGGTTTAGGAATTTCTCATATTTCTCATTCATTACATATACAGTTGTATTTTTATGATACTATTGGGTCAGTGTATATGGGGACCGCATCATTTGAAAACAAGTAGTCTGTGAAGGCTAGATGTCAGAGGTGATCTATTTAATGGAGTAAGTTGAATTCTGGCTTGCAGAGTCAGCACTCAGTTACTTTTAGTCTTTTGTTGAAGAGATTCTGAAGCTGTGACTGAACTATGGGGCCCAAAAGCTCTCTGGTTGGTATCTATAGAAATGTACCAATTGCATGTTGAAGCAAAACCTGGACATTTTCCTGTCATCCAGCTTGTCACATGAGCAGAATCTCAAGCACTGCGGCCCGTTAGGAGCTACAACATGTTCTTTCCAGATTCTTAATGGTTTTTATTGTAAATAATTTTATTATTGCAAAATAAGTCCTCCTATATGTTTTTTTCCTTTTTTTGTGCGTGCAGGTGCTAACATTTAACTAACACTGGGATATTAATATTTTTCTAAAAAAACCCACCACACACTTGCACAAAAATCCTCTCTTGTTCGCAAGTGTGTATAATTGCAGTGGCCATGTAAAAATAAACTTTAGTTGCTTGATAGACTTTTTTCAGTAGATCAAAGATGCTTCAGCCTGTGTTGCACAATGGGCTACTCTTCAAATGCATGTATACAGTTTCATGTAGTTGCTTATATAAGCAAGCAGGTTTTAATGCTGTGTACTTAGGAAGCTTTATGCCTTTCGTTTTAAATGAGATTAAGTTCAGTGCACAAGGCAAGTCCAGAAATCAAGAGTATCTGACAAAGAATGCATATTGAAATTGCTTTAAATATACGTTTATTTTAAAATGTTATTAAAAGGTAAATACTTATTTTCTTGTGGTGAGTTGTTTGTTTTGGGGTAGTTACTTTCTCTTAAAAGTAAATTTTCAATTTTATCTTTTCTATAGTAAGCAGTGATTTATTTCTACCTCTGTTGTTTATGGAGCTTGAAATTAACGTAATTCTTTTCATGGTAACCCTGAAATGGCAGATTTTAATGAAATGTCTGGTACAGTGGCATAAATGGTGCAGCAGTCAGGCATAAATGGTGCAGTGGTCATTTAGGAAATGAGAAGTAAATACAAATGGTGAAATACTGATTTATCTAGTAGTATGTTGTTAATTTAGGAAACAGTTTGCAGAATTGTATTTGAGACTTTTACAAAGTAACTCTTTATGAAGTTCATTATTTGCCATTCTTTCTTTGTAATCATCATTCTTGCATAAGCTGAAAAGTGATTAGGGTTTTGTTGTTGTTTTTCTTGAGAATAATATAGTGGTTAACTTCCATTATCCTTAATTACAGATGGCATTCTAAACTCAGTAAACCACACCTCTCCTATAGTAGCGGTGGAACCTGTCTCAACCTCCCTCTACGCTGATCAGAATTATGGGCTCTCAGGCCTCTCTTATCAGGAGGGTGTGTATGTAAGCTGCTCTTCAAAGCATCAGTACATCTGTGTCTTTCTTCACATGTCTAGTAAAAAAAATGTGTCATAGCCAAAATTCAGTTTATAATTATATTCTGCCTCTTAAGCTGTCTGTAGTATCAATTGCATAGAGCATTCCTGTTTGTTTTCTGTGCTCATTATTATTTAATGTTCATTCAGTGCAGCTTCACAACAGATGTGGGTGCATGCTCGTTGTAATATCTGTTCTCAAGACACTATCTTGTTCTTCCATGATAAAACAAGTTATCATTCAGAAACTGCCTTTAGAGAAGTCTTAGTGCTTCTACAATGTCTGAAAAAAGCCTATCTGAATCAGTGGAACAACTTGCTTACATATGAAAGTACTTAAAACGTGTTTTTAAAAAAACACATTTAAAAAACTTGGTGTTTTTTCCTGTGCCTTTGGCCTAATTTTTTATGACCAACATTTGCAAAGAAACTTTAATCCTCATGCCCCCAAATTCTCAGGCAGTCTGCTAGAGGAGTCATTATTACTTCCGTTGCAAACTTCCAGTTTGAAATCCATAGTAGCACAAAGAAATGTGCTGCATATTGCAAGTTTTACAAGATTTCATCTATTGCACTTTATGTTCTGTTCCAAAGTCCCTGCAGAATCCAGGTATTTTAAAAGATGCAGACAGAAATCATCTGCCTTTCTGGTAGGACAAATGGAATTTACTAGAATAGACAGAGATATAGAATGGATTATTTCAGTTGGAAGGGACCTACAATGATCATCTAGTCCAGCTGCCTGACCACTTCAGGGCTGACCAATTTAAAGCATGTTATTAAGCTCATTGTCCCAAATGCCTCTTAAACACTGCCAGGCTTGGGGCATCTCCAGTGTTTGACCACCCTCTTGGTAAAGAAAGTTTCATGCCTTATTTATCTTTGGTAGAATTAGGGCACTTTCCCTTTTTATGCAGCTGGAGATCATAGGAGTTTCAGGGAATGCATTAACCCAGGAGATGTTTCAAATCCTTTGATATTGTTCAGGATGAAGTCAGTGTGCAAATATAAATTGTTATTATTCCTTCCATAGAAGTGTCAGGCCCTCCATTTCAGATAGCTTCAATGGATGAAAATGGAATCCTCAATATGTGGGTGAGTAATATATGTATAAAAAGGGAGTATCATGGGTTGGAGTAACAAAATACTTCTTCAAATATAGCAACCCAAATCTGGGATTTCTGATGAGTATTTCCTCCCTGAGAGGTACAGCAACACTAGCCATTCTGTTGGAATTCTCCTCAAAATTTTTTACCTCACTCCCTAATGCGGTGATGTTATCCTTAGGCAAAACTATTAACAGGTCCATGAATTCATGAAAACAGGCAATCAGTAGTGTGCTTCATGGGAACATATTTTTATTAATTGAATAATAAACCTCGGTCCTCTTTCACCCACCTATTTTATTTTATTTGAATCACAGTGGTGTCAGAGACTATACTGAATGTGTGTGAGAAATTACATTCATAATTTATATAAATGTTCAAGAGGCAAAATGTGAAAATCTGTGGATAAGATTACTCTGCCTAAAATATGACAGTTGGGTAAGAACGAGGGCTGTTGCTCTTCATTGCTGTCCTGACAAATCTTCTTTCTATCAGATGTTTTCAGTCATTTTCTGATGCAGCTTTGGCCCAGCTGCTGAACCTGTTGTTTACATCTGAATTCATCTTGCTTTAGGAACTGAGTGGCTCAGTGAATACTAAGGGGAAAAAAGTATTTCCTTTCTGTATCACTAGTTAAGTCCCTTAAAGCTCTAAGTAACTGTAGTAGCAACAGATTCAGGCCAAATGATCTAGCCTTTCTATTTCATGAATACCAACCAGCACAGGAAACTTATTTTGGGTGTTTAGGGTGGGGTTTTTGTGACCCACCAAACTTAATAAGATGCCAATGAGCGATTAACTGTTGAATGTAACTTCTATTCTGCTTTCCAGCAGGGAATGTCCAGCAGGCATGCAAAGCTATTTTTAGCATTGCAGACATTGAGAGGGAGTAGAGAAACCTACCTGTAATGATTCTAGTGTTAGACCTACCTATCTAAATGCTCCTTTAGAGTTATGTCATACGTTATTACAACTAGTTAAAAAATGTTAAAGTCTGGTAAGTATTTATTGCTTATTAATGTTAAATATTGACTTTTCAGGTAGTTGTTGAATTACAAAAAGTGGATTTAGCTGGTTCACAAACTGATTTAGGTGAGTACTTTATATTAGAGGTAGAATAAAGTGCTTGAATTCTGAGATTATGAAGTTAGAAGAAAGAGGAAGAGTCAGTGATGACAAAAATAGTTTAGAAGGCAGCAAAATTACTGAGGAAAAGATTCATTCTGAATAGGACATATATTTGATTTTTGGCGTTATTGGTTAGGTATCATGAGGCTTATTTTCACTGCTGTCTGAGTCTCATCTGCTAATTCTGTATTGGTAATTGCCACCACAGACAACCACATTTCTTATAAAGTCAAAGCAGATTTCTGTGTCCTCAACAGCTATTTTTCAAGGAATATGAGATTTTTATGTCCTTCTCGGTCCTCCTGTTCTTTTTTTAGTTTTAACCAATCTGTTTTAATGCCTTTGTTGTTGCTAGTATTTCAAATTTTGGTAATTGTCCTGCAGGTTCTCTTTTGGGAAAAGTACTTAATTTGGTATAATTTGGTATAAAATGTTTCTGTGAAAAAAGTAAAGAACTAAGTCCTTTCAGCTCTTCTTGAGTTATGTGAATGAAGAAAAGTACATTTTTTGTTCTTTGAACAAATTTAGACTTGCTGTGATTAAAATCTGGATACATTTTAAAATACAGGTATAAAAAATGAAATAGTGCTAACAAAATAGAATTTTTGGTCAATTTTCTAATTTAGGAGATTTAGCTGCTAAAGCTGTGTATTATGTCCATGGAGAGGGACATTTTAAAGCTGTGGTTGTGTGTTGACATAGTTTTACTGCCAACAGCAATCATTTTTTTTGTCTTCTTGTGTTTGAAGGATTTGAATTATTTATGTTATTCTGCATTATTATAGTCTCTATAATTCATTGTCAAAAATCCAAGTGACGTAAACGTGCGTTTTCACCGTTCATTGAATTGGGTTTTATAAATTGATATTACAGGATCTTATATGCATCCTGTAAAAATAAAACAAATGCATAATCATGTTTCCTTTTCTCTATCCTTTTTCTTTGATTCGTGTCAAAGATTACACCTCTTCAGATTTGAATTCTGAAGTATTAGCTTAGGTTTTTATTTGATAATAGCACTTTTTAAATGCAAAGTGTTTAAATCAGTTTAAATAATTATTTTATGTAATTTTAGGTTTAATTCCAGGAGGGAAAGTGAAGTTAGTACATAGCTCTACTATGGAATTGAATAACAGGTAAGAAAGCAGGAGTATTTAGATTTTACACATGTATCTCACAAAGATGATTTTTCCTCTTCATTTGCTGTTATGTAAGATATAATTAACAATATTTTCTTTAGTTGCTTGGATTTCTTTTAATATACAGTTAGTCATAGGCATTTTAGATCAAGAGTTTCTGTATGTACTTGCATAGCTTTAGGAGACAACGTCCTGTATTTGTCATCTTTTATCTTTATGTTTTCCTAGCCTTTTCCCGAAGGATGTGCGCCAGAGAATGCCCCAGACACTGACTATTAAATTTCTGTCTTCTAATCCTAATCATTTCATTGTTGGAACAAACATTGTGAGTAATGTGCTGAAATTTGTCTCGTTGCTTTTTATTTTGGAAGCTGCGCCACTAGACTGTAGACTGTATATAAAATTTATAATTTGAGACTATTATTACAATCTGTTAGCTATTAAAATTTTTTAGTTATTAAGGATCTTCTAAGGTAGCAGCTCTGTGAATTATTTCACTTTTTCTTGTAATATTGATAGTGTAAATTTTGTTTTCTTCTGTTTAATTCATTTTCTTTATATTATTTGTAGGGGCTGGTGGGCCACGGTACAAGACATGATTTAAAAGTTCTTCCAAAGCTATTCAGACCTCAGGAAAGCGGACTGAGATCAATAAGCATCAGCGCAATTGACTTCTTCCCTTTTGGAAAGCCACTATTTCTGGTATGAAAACATTTTCATATAATACAAGTTTCATTTTTGAATTACCTGCTGAGGGAGAATTTCTAATTTGACATATTTAACTAGATGTGATGGTTGATGTACCTCACTGATTCCAATCTGCCATGAAGGGTGACAACAAATCTTATGTCCTGGTGTTTGAACTTTGCTTATGTAGAAGATGGACCATCTGGCTCACAGAAACAAATGGCAATCTCTCTTCAGCCTTGTAACGTATTCTTTGTTTTTTACTGAAACTCATTGCAAGCAGGTCTTCTGCTTTTAATGAAGCCTCAGCTGTTTCTCACTCTCATCGTACCTCTCTTAGTGACATAATCATTTTGGAGATAAAATATCTGTATTTATGTGAAATAAAGGTCTGTGGGGCAGCTCTGGGCATTCCCTGCTTTCCTTTACTCTCCCCATCAGGCACACCCTGGGGTCTGCCTGGCAGTGCACAGCGTGGTCAGGTCTGGTCAAACCTGCCCCCAGCCCTTCTTATTGACACACCCACTGGTTTTATTTGTCTCCCTTGTGAAAGTTTATTCAATGCAAGTTGAATCTAGCTTTGGATTTTCCATCTGTTTATCCACTCTTAAAAATGCCTTCTTTCTGAATTTGCCATGATTTTCATCGCTCCATTGGGATTGCCTAAGGTATAAAATGGATGTGTTTGGCTACAGTGTACGTAGTTTGAGTCACCACTGCACACTCAGAACTTTCTTTTACCCTGTGGATGTTCTTACCTTTTTCCCAAATGCATTTATTTAGAGGGATACTGACTTCTACAAGGTCCTATCTGCAGAGTCCTTTAAAATGCAAGCACAATTTGCACAGTCAGTGTAAAAAGTTGTCATAATTTGAACATTCCATGAAGTCTTCCTGATGTAGAGATGGCCCAGGGTAGTAAGAATAAGTTCTTTTCCGTTTTCATAGAGTAGTTTCTTTTGTACCTGAATTAGAGCAAACTTACAAATGTTATAGTAGGAAAGACAAAGGTTATAACAAAATATCCGGAAGCAGTGACATCTGCCTATCTTTGGATTTAGCTGTTCATTATGAATCAGCTTAATATCATTATACTGTTAAGCACAGCCTGTCCTTCTGAAAGCTATTCTTGGTTTTACAGCTTACATGTGTCACTAAGTAGCCACCTGAACTGCTCTCTAGGCCCTGACCTCGTGCCAGACCAGACTACTGTCAAGTGTGGTGGACCATAGTATTAGTGAAGTTGATAGTCTGAGAACTTCTTTTAAAACAGGAAATTGGGACTTCATCCCGGGATTAGTAGATTAGATTCCTCTAGTATGTTCAGTACAGAGGTACTGCTTTTGAACTAAAATTTACATTAAAAGTTCAAATCTGGATAGTCCATGGCAGAGATACGCCACTTGAGTCAGATAAATATATCTGATATTCTCAGGAACTGAATTGCAATTTTTGTGCCGCTTAGTTTGTTTTGGTCCCAGGAAGTTTTTTCTTTTTGACTATGGTATAGGTTGGCTGTTCAGATGGAAGTATTCGATTACATCAAATGACATCGGAATATCCCCTCATGCAGTGGAACGACAGCACAAATGGGCAGCCAATCATTGCCCTGCAGTGGGCTTTAACAAGACCCGCTGTGTTTTTTGTCCTGGATGCATCATCTAATATTTATATTTGGGATCTTCTGGAAAATGATTTGCTGCCTGTGGCAAAGCAGACCATTCCATCAGAGAAGTAAGTATATTACGTTATTTTTAACAAAATATTAACATTATTATCATCTACATCGATGATACATGATGATGATACTCTAATCTACATGATTAGAATTTGGATGGTGGTTTTTTTTGCCTGACTTGAAATCTTCATTAGAATTTCCTTTTCTAGCTGTATTTCTAAACTGTTGGAGGTGTGGAAAGAGACTAGAGCAAGCTAAATTTTAGTTTACCTTATTTACTTATGATTTCATACAGTCCGATAAAGGAAAAATAGTGTTAGTATAAATCAAAATCAGATATGTTGTTATCAGTTGGGACAGATGTCTGTACATGGAGCAGTTGCTGTTTATATGAAGGGAAAAAATCTGTTCCCACTAAAATTATTGGACTGCTCAAGGTCAAAGATAGCTTTGCTGGATCAGAATCAACCCCTAAAATAGGCAAGATATGTTGGACAACATTTTAAAATGACTATATATAGTATGGTTACCAATATAAAGAAATATATTGTGTTCATTGTCACAAAGCAAACAAGAATATTTTTGGCTAGCACGTATTCACCAAGACTGTCAATGCTGTTCCTGTTGACAGTGTGGAGATCTGGGTATCCTGTAGATTGATACAGAAGAGCAGTTTAATTTAGCCTGTCTGAATAATAGCCTTGAGGATTCTCTTTCCTCCCTGATGGGAGCCCTACAGGGAGACTCTGTTTCCCTAAGCTTAAGTTAGTCTTGGTGAACATCCCTCTAACTAAAAGTTTTTCTTGTCGGCTCGTAAACTATAGCAAAGTGCTGCTAGTTTGGGGAAAAAATAATATAATTTTTTAAATTGCTACAAAGTACTGGAAAATACCATTAAAATAGTTCATTTTTATGAGCTTGAACTATAATTTTAAAGTCACGATTAGAAATCTGTGAACAGGGGAAGAAATTATGTTATGTTTATATTAAATTATAGCAATTGGTAAAAAGCTAAAGAACATTCTGGAACTTGAAATAGTGAGGACCGTTACACTGTGATGAGCAGAAAAAAGGAATCATTTAGTTACCTATAAGTAACCTGCTAAAAATACATTTGAAAACACCAGTTTCTATTAATTTTGCTTTGTTTAAAATCACTCCCCCATTCTTTTGATTTCAGTGTTGTGACTATGACTCTGCTGGGAGAACCAGAAAAAACAAATGGATTGTTAGGGATTGCACTGGCCAAAGAATGCGGGCAGATAGACATTCAGTACGTAAAGAAGAAGTGGGCATTACCTCAGCCGGAGGAATCGGAAAAACTACATTTGATTTTATTGCAGTCTTTTTAGAACTGCACCTCTTTGGCTGTACAAATTGTTGTAAAATATTTAGATTATTTTTGACTGCAATTAGAAGTTTTATAATGTAATTTTGTATTTGTATATAACTTGTATATATTTTAAAGATTATCCTGAAACCATATATTTTATCATGAAATGGTGGAACCAAATTTAGCATTATTGTACTCAAAAAGATGATAAACTGTATTTCATTATTGAATATTCTAGATGTATATATTTTCACAAGAATACTGAAAATATATTGCTATAAATTAAGCTGCTGTTTCTCATTATTCTGCTCTGAAGTAAATGATAGCAGTCCCTTGTCTGCTGAGCATAAAGTTGTGCCACTGTAAGCAACCTTAAATGTATGGAGACTTCAACCTCTGAGCCTTTTAAACACTAACACTTGGTAACACTTTCTTATATCGACTTAAAAACTGTATGCAAACTCATCAGAATACAAAAGTGCATCACATGATATCTTACATCTGATTTTGACCCTGAAACTTTGCAGAAGGAATACCTGACTGACGCGAGCTGTCCTGAGATGTACACTACATGTTTGGATCAAACTATCTAAACAATATGCTTGTGAGATTTACTGAAATTCTAAATCCTCTGGGTTTTCTGATCTAAAACAGAAAATACTGACCTGTTTAATCCTGCAAATCGTTCCCAAAGGTCTTGTAGTGAAGAATAGGCTAGTTGTCTATAATATTATCCTAATTTTTATATAGGTAAAGTTTGGACGAAGACCAGCACAGAAAATGTCTAACTTTTGTAGCTAAACAACTTCTGATTTAAAGATTGTGAGGAAAACCATGATTAAAGGAGCACAGACTCAGGGAACAAAAGGACAATTTCAAGACAATGTGTTCAGAATTTAGTGAACATGTATTTGAGATATGTACCATCTCCTTCTAAGGTAGACTGAAACAATTTGTAAATTCTAATTAATTTATTGCAAACATTTTTCTGTGCAAATTGTTACTTAAATTGAACAAACTCAAAGTGGCCACATGATGGTGCCAAGTCACAGCAGTAAAATAGAAGATGAGTGCCTTATATAAACAACGGACACCGCTTCAGGAATGAATTTGTTGTAGTCCATGGCACGTTCCCCTGGCCTCAAAAGCAGGGGCTGCAATCTCAGAGAGCCTGATGAACTGTTGGAGGGCTACAAGACCATTTTCACTATCCTAGTACCCTGGTCAGATTTTTTTATGGGCATAAACACAAATGACTGTCCTCATCTTCATTGTTGGATTTATACAGTAATAATATACACTACAAGTTAAAGTAGAATAGCTCTAGTAATTCAAATAAAGGACAAATGGCAAGTACTTTTTTGCAATAAGGTAGCAGAGCATCACTACTGAGAGCCAGAGTAAAAAACTGCTCCAGATCTCTTTCCCTCTCAGAGACACACACCCCCCACCACTCACTCCCCAGTTTAAGAAAAATTAAGCTTTGAAATTAGACTAGTCCTCTGAATGAAATCTCTTACTTGTTATCGTTTCATCACTTTCAGGACTTACCATCCTGAATTTTCTTACTGCAGCCACTTCTGCACATGGAAATTGTAAACAAAGGGTAGGGTTTTTTCCGCCTTGCACTGTGTGCAGTGGTGCTGGGTTTTTTTCCAATGTGTAAAAAGAAAAAAATAGTTTCAATCTTCACACAGAAGAACTTGTTGCTACTTTTGAGCTGCTGTTGGTAGGGATGCTTGAATTCAAAGATCCAAATATTTTAGGCCTCTTACGCTTGTATTGCCTGGAGAGCTGAGTCAGGTCCCGCATCGGGCCTGTGTTTCTTTCCTAAAAGCTGAGTTTTCTTTCTTCAACTGCAAACTAATGTAATGATATAAATGTATCCTGTGCTGACAGTTGCTGTTATGAGAATATGTGGAAAAAATGTGTAGGAGTTGCTGCTGTTCTGCATGTTTTCTCAGTGAGTAGATGCAGACCGTTAGAGTGACTCCATGTAATCAGCGGCTGGGCATATTGATGTAACCTGTTTTGAGCATGTCTCTGATGAGAAAAGTGGGGAGTATTGGTGGGCTGCAATACAAGAAAAGTATTCTATGCATAAGGACTTTCAAAATTGTTTCAAGCAAAAAAAATACTTAATTTTCCATTAGCTACTTCTAATGAGTGTCAGGTTTGTATTGTTAACATAAGGTTTTGGATTTTGCTTATGTTTCATAAGGAATGACACGATCCTGTATATAAAAGAAAAAAGTTCACTGTTAATTCCAAATTATTTTCGTATCCATATAATTTTTACTGGTAGCTCTGATATGGGTGCATATGCACACGTATCCTACTGAATGATATTTATATAGGAGGTAAACACTACTGTCATGAAACATTTAAAATAGCACCAATTATATTTTTTTCCACCTATGGGCAATTTTGAAATCCATATTCGTAACAGAATGAACTGTAGTTAAAATTAACTGGCCCATATAATAGAAATTTACTATTCGAATGATATAAAAGTTGGATCACTATCCACCCATATTAATAACTTTTATAAAATATAACCTCTTGCTCTTAAGCCAGCAAATCCTGGCAGCAAGGCTGAAAATTTTTAAATATGCAAAATACCAGAAAGTTTTGGATAAACTTCTGCTTTTATTTTCCACTTTATGAATGTGCTTTGAAAGCCTTTTCTATTTAGAACATAAATATTAATACTGTTTTCATTGGATTTTGTCATCTCACAGATGGGAAAATGAAGTTTTCAGTAGCTGAATAATAAGTTAACTGAGGAACAGAATTCTTGAATCAGATGTCTGATTCCTTACAACTGTTTAGAAATGCTTTTATTAACCTGTCAGCCTGTTTTTGCAGTAGAGCTTGGGAGAACAGGAATAGCATAATTCTTCTTTTGTACCAGAACATTTCTTTTTAATTGTATTGAAAGTGACCATCTTACCCAATTCAATTTTGCCTTAATCATAGCTGTCATTTAGTTAAGGCATGTTGAAGGATACAGAAGCATGGTAGCTTCCATAGCAATGAGGGAACATTCTATGAGCTGGAGTATTTTTAGCAGAGCACAGTTAGATCATAAAAATAGTTATTTTTTACAGAAGGACAGCTGTTTTTTCCCTGATGGAGTTAGAATGTCCATCTAGGTTTGTTCTAGGTGTAGAAATTGCCTGGAGCAGAGCAAAAACCTGCTCTAGTGGGAGGTGTCCCTGCCCATGGCGGGGGGGTTGGAACTCGATGATCCTTGAGGTCCCTTCCAACCCTAACCATTCTATGATTCTAAATACTAAAGTGTCATTGGATTACGCAGACGCTCTGAATAGGCCTGTCTGTAAAATTCACTGAGGAAGTAAGCAGAATTTGGCCATCACGCCAACCAGGGCAGGCTGTGAAGATCCTGGGGCAGGAAGATGGCCGATGAGCCATGTTTTCATTGCTAGCTTCATTTCCAGTCAGGTTTATCAGGAGGCTCTAGAGAAAGGCTCATTTGTGTGTGTGTTTCTGAGCCTCCTCGGCTGTGAGAAGGAAGACAGCAATTCCTGACAGTTTTGGAAAGTATATAGATAGAAAATCTTTTACCCTAATTCCTGGTGTAGGCCTCTTCTTGCATTAATCAAACTGCTATAGGAGGGCCTATGTCTGGGTGTTACAACATACGAAGAGGTGATTTAGGTGACACTCTGTGAAAACTGAGTAGCATGTGGAATTATTTATCCTTTTATTTTTTTAATGCTACATGAAATTTCCCATTGGAGCTATTTATGTATGGGTTATATTTCAGACTGCTTTTTTACTCAGAGCTTCTTAGCACAGCTCCAGGGTTTTCCTGCTCACCTCTCACGTGCTAATCATTGGCAGGAAAGGTGGAGAAGGGTTGTGGCGTGCCCAGACCTGGAAGCTGGACATTTTTCAGATGTTCAGAAATTGAATAAATAGGATACCTGCTTGCTGCTGTGGAAGGATACTGAAGAAATCCTCACCCAAGCCTTCCAGTTACCAACCATGTCCTCTTTACAAAGGGAAAGAAAAATACCCCGTCAGTGTCTGATGCTTCAGGAATTACAGTGTAGTTGACTGCATTTGGCATTCTTTAAGCTGTTAAAACCAAAGTTCACTTGACACAGTAGTGATTACATCCCACAGGATTTTACAGGTGGAAACAGAGTGACAACAAACCAATCTAAGCAAAAGACAATTGTATCAATTATTGACATTAGACTTCTGATTATGTTTTGCAAAACCTTATCATGAAGGGCAAAGTATTTACGCATACTCTTAGTGGTAAAAATAATAATTTTTTATTTAGATCAGCCATGCCTGGCATTATCTATTTTTAAAGAAGTCAGCAAATGCAATTATGCAAATAGCTGTTGACTATGGCTGGGAGGAAGGAGATGCTTCCTTCCCTCCTTGCAGTATTTTCCACTGCCTTTCTCTACAAATGCAGTGATTCATTCAGCCTTTCCTTTTTATGTTCTGCAGTCACTGGTACTGAGCCCACTATACTGGGGATGAAAAGGTGTCCCTTAATCAGATCACCTGAGATCTTGAATGGTTTAAAATGTTTTGGTAGCTGGCACTGGAAGCTGGAGATTTTTACCTCCACAGCTGATAGTGTCAGCAGGAGCAATGGAGACTTCCTCTTTGTCTGACAGCGTGCAATAGTCCATGAAATAGTCATAACAAAATAATTTCTTTATACCTCATGGACCAAATTGAAGCCAACCAAAATGAACGTAAATGTTTCCTTGTGTATCTTACCTTCCTCCTATATAGGCTGTGAAACATAACAGAAAGTAAATTTCTCACTGCAGGTCTGGTCTTTATTTGTCCTGTATTTATATACAGGTATTTATAGACACTGATTGTCCCTCTAATGTCCTTCCCCCAACACACGCTCTTTTCTGTTGGATGACCAACATTAATATTGGTTTGATGCCAGCTGAAACTATATTGTTTTCTCTTGGATGGTCAACGTTAATATTGGTTTGAGGCCAACAACTGCCACTTCAGAGAGGTAAAAACACTCAAATCTATTTTCAGTCGTTTAAGGTGATTTAAGTGGAAAAAATTCTCTGAATAAGTGTTGAAGAAAGTAATTTGTAAATCCAGTAAAATGCTCTGAATGAAATGAATGGCACAAAATGAGAATTCAGGTGTGTGTGAGATCAGCTTCCAGCTGCTAACAGCAGCCAGACCTGGCCACGCTGCCTCCTTACCGCGGTGCCAGCTCTGAAGTCCAGAGATCCATCACTCTTCTGGACGCAAGGGTGGTTTTTGCTAAATCCTGAAATCTGTCACATACCTGTGTTTTTAGGATACCTACCTGAGTATGAGGCATGAGGAAGTCTAGTGGTCTACAAGATCTGGAGTTAATTTCCATCCCTCTTAAAATTTCCCATGTTCGGGGAGCACTGGCTGCCCCTGGCCAGGCAGGGAGAGGTGATCCACTGCTGCTCTGGCCTGGCTGCCGGTTGGTGTGACCTTGGTGCTCTGAGTGTTTGCAGCAGGACAAGGCCAGCTGGGAGGGTCCTGCTTTCCATCACATCTGCTTTTGGGACAAGAAGGGAACGTAGAGTCAGAACCATAGAATCATAGAATGGTTCAGGTTGGAAGGGATGTTAAAGACCATCTAGTTCCAACCCTCCTGCCATGGGCAGGGACACCTCCCACCAGACCAGGTTGCTCAAAGCCCCATCCAGCCTGGCCTTGAACACCTCCGGGGAAATACAGAAAAAAAAAGTTTAATTGTGCATACTTATCCTCTGTGACGATGTTAATTGAGGCACTCCAGGAGCTGTGTTGTGTACACATCTTCCATCTGTAATCAGAAACATATTTTCTTTGCAAAATATGGTTTATCAGTCTCAGTGGCTTAGTGCAACGTGGTCCTGAGTTAAACTGGCCTTAGACACATGGAGGCATCAGACCAGATTTATGGAGGTAGACCACAAGATCACAATTGCTTGGTAACATTGATGGGCTTGATTTTGAGTGCAAGGAAATCTGTGCTTTTTTCTTCTTTGACATAATGTCAAATACAGACTCAAATAAAAGCACTAGCACTTGTACATAATTAGAAAAATCTATATTTGTCATGGATGTAGCTTAAACTTTTTGACACTGTGCCAGTAGACTGATGGAATTTCAGCTCCAAATAATTTATATCCTATAATAAATTAAAGCAGCCTAAGCTCTCTGTTTTGCAGTTTTACAATGGCACAACCCGATTGAAAACAGCGATGCTACCCTAGTAAAAGCATGAGTCAAATAATATTGTAATAGCTTATACTACCCACTGACATTTATAACGTGATTATTTTTCACCTTTAGTTGAACCGTTATTTCTACTGGATTCATTAAATTTTGTAATATATTTGTTGCCCTTTTCTCCCTGATGTCAAGTGGTTTTTGCTTTTAGGAGTCTGATATGTAACAGCTTCATTGGAAACTAATCCCATGCACAGGTCAGACAATCTGTTGCTGCTGAATAGGTTTAATACAATAAATAAAAAACAGACCATATTATTAGTCTTTTTAGTCAAGCCTTGCGATGGCTCCAGTGTTCTTTAAGAGGTCTTTCCTCTTAGCCAAAAGTTCTGCTTCACCAGCTGATAATTTCACTGCTATTCCTCTTTTATGTTGTCTGTCTTGTGACCAGGCAAAACCATTCAACTCGTCTAGAGCACATTTGTTGCACATCAGGGATTTCATAACTTGCCTCTAACTCAAATTGCAATGTTTTTTCTCTCTCATACAGAAAAAAAAAAAAAAAAGTCATAACACAGCAGCTAGTTAGACACATATTTTAAAAGCAACATTTTTAATCCACTTGGTTCTTCTTGGAGACAGAAAAACGGAGAGCTGGGTAAAATGGAATTTTTTAGAGGCATGGAGAAAGTCTTCCAGAGGCTTAGAGAATGGATATCAGATATTTGCTATCATTTTTAAATAGCAGAGTCAGACAGTGAACCCTTACAGTGAATTACATAAGGTTGTGAATTACCACAACTGCACTCAACCACTGCAGATTTCAAATGCCGTATCTTAAGGGCAAAGAATTAAGACAAAAATTTAATAAACTTTCCTTATCTAGAATAACTTTTGACGATCATTTGGGAGTCAAGTTCTGTTGTGCTGTTGAAATAAGTGACCAAATAAAGAGTGTTTGTCTCACAGAGCTTATATGATGTAGATGGAAAAGGTTTGGTTTTTTTGATTGCTGCATTTATTCACAATGGTAACTCTTAATGCCCAGGCAGTTGAGCCAAAGGACAGGCTGATTAATACCAGAAAAGTAGGATAAAGAAAAAAATGGATCTGAAACTGCCCTTCTAACCTTCATTTAGAAAATTAATGATTACTGAGGTTACTTTAGATATCCAACTATTTTTCACGTTATAAGACAGTGTCAAAGGGCATAATTTAAAGATTAATTCACCCAAAATGATGAAATTCACATTGAATATAATGAAATTCCTTCACTGGGCTTGTTGGGGTTGGGGTAGGTTACAGAAAGACAGTACATTACTGTAGATCCCCTAAATTTCCTTAGGCTTTTAGTTTACTTGCTGAATACTTAGCATTTTGGCAGTTCAGCAAGGTCAATTCATTGAGCAAATACATTACTAATTATATTGTGGCTGCATGAGGTCCATGCTGTACAGATAAAAATGAAAACTACCTATCCACAGTCTGCAAAGACAATGAGAGTAGTTTACGTTTGTTTAAGCTCCAATTTGCATTCTTTTCATATTTTATAAAGATAAGGATTTCACAATATACTGCATTTTATATCCTTGCATCCATGTCTTTAAAAACCCAAAACTACACTTCTTTATTGTCTTTAGTTATCCCTGAAGTTTCAGGTCTTTCTGAAAAATCTATCTATACATGAAAATAGCTATATTCAGACAACAGGTCAATCTTATCCCATCCACATGGGCCAACAGCAAATGCTGAAGAAAGAAATACAGAATAACACAGGAAGAAAGCAATGATACTTTTCTTCCTAGTATGGTATGCCTTCCAAGCTTCTGGCAATCTGTGGCATAGGAATTTTCTGACTCAGATGGTAGCAGATCACAGTGTTTAAGAGAAAGGGAGGCATTTTTTCCCATTAATTCATCCAATGGCTTTTAAAAAACTATTTTTATTTTGGCCTCCAAAATTTTGGTGTCAATATATTCCACCTAATAATTGCCCTATGTAAATAAATACTTCTGTTTTAAGCCTACTGGCTGATCAATGCATTAGCTATGTCCTAGTTCTTATATCATCTGCAAAAGGAAACTTTAGCTGGGAAATAAACTGGAAAATTATTATTTCCCATACTGTCTCTGTGTATTAATGACTCCTCGTAGTGAAACTCTTCCAAATATTCATTGTTCATCTCGGTGTCGAGGTGTATTGCATTTAGAACACGTTTTAGGCTCAAATATTGTCTCACTTTCAACTACAAAGGTGTTTTCTGTAATAGTCACACCTGGGAATACCAGAAAATTGCGTCAGACCCTGCTCCAAGGACACTTGGTTAGATAAGTAAAGTAGATGTGTGTTGAAATTAGCCTCAGGCAGAGCCTGGGAGCTTCAGCCTTTGCACAATGTAAATGTAGCCTATTTGACTCCAGCAAAGGTCAGTAATGGAATACATCATTACTCTTACAGCAATCACTTTTTAAAATAGGGAATCCATATTTTGGCATAGAATAAGGCTAGTGATGTAGGAAGTCAACCAGTTTGATCCTCCCAGAGAAATGAGAATGGTACCTTTCATTTAGAGACTGAAGATTTCCAAAGCAGAGCAGAAAGGAGGAAACATCGCAGCTGGGGCAGGGCACGTGAGCATCGAAGCAAGTTGAGGGGTTACCAGCCTTAGACAAAGAACCTGGCAAAGAACAAGTGCCCAGTGATCCAGTGGAAACTCCAGGCTTGCGAACTCTAAGTTACAAGATCCAAATCTGCACAACACCTCAGGGACAGACAAACTCCAGCTTCTTGAGACTCCTAACGCTCCTTAGGCATAGCTGCATGTGTATCCATTAAGCCTCATCTGTTATAATTCTGACAACAATAAGTGTGTGTGTCCTTTTAGTGTTTTGGTTTTCAATGTCTCCAGAGAGATGTTCCATTTCAAAGTGCAAAAATAAAACCAAACGGATATTCAAGACCGAACAAGTTATAGGAAGCTTGGTAGAGTCTGTTGGGAGAATGAGTCTCTGCATAATGCAATGGAAAAGCTATGGTTATTTAGAAAGTAACAGATTATCTTTGGCTTTATAGAAGACAGTAATTCTCCCTTTCTTAATCAGGCCTCAGTAGGTATCTCTTTAATGTAAATAATATATTCTTGGCCATAACATTACCAATTTAAAACTTTTCAGGTGGAAATTAGACTATCAAAATGAGTCAAGGAGTAACACATTAGCAGCTAACAGCTAACGGCATAAACTGACTCTTAAGCAGTTTGTAGGAAATTGTAGGAAAAAACCCACAATTAGTGGGTCAGTATTGATCGATATTGATCTTTGAAGTCAAAAGGTCACGAAGAACAGTGACATCATTCAATTCCCAAGAAAGAACCAAAGACAAAGTATAATTATCATGTTTTTAAAAGACACTTTCAAATACACTAGGAAAATACTGACATGAGAAAGAATATGGGAAATATCAATCAGTGGAAGTTTTAAATATAAATGCTAATTAAATAATATAAATGTGTATATACATTTCTCTGTGTCTAAAACTTAGACACCTGATATCTAGATTTAGGTGATTTAGAGATCTAATTTAGATTACAAAGATGCTTAGATTCAGATTTAAAAGCTGCTTTGTAAACATAGGCATCACCTGCTGTGTGCCTGCTGCCTCCTGCCGCGGTCACGCCTGCCCTTACCCAGGGGACCTCAGTCCTGGGCCAGGGACAGCCACTACTGGTGTCTCCACCCAGCGAGACATGCCACTTACACATAACAGCAAAACAAGCCAGATTTAAGATTCAATGTTCTCTTAGGTTCCTGGAATGTCCCAAGGTAATGGACTTTAGGGTGATGTATTTCAAAGAGGGAGAAAAATGTTCCTCCATGGCATTACTCGAAGCTGTTTGTGGCATAATAGTACGACTGACATGATTCAAATGAAATGAAGAGGGACAGAGGCAATATTAGTCACTGTAAATCTCATAAATGCCTTCCTCGATGTCAATGTGGATCTAAAATCTACTCTCCCCAGCCCATCATCAGTCTGACAGACTAGGGGTTTCATTATAACAATATAATTTACCTCCTGCTGTCAAACAACAGAGGCGAGGCGCCAGTTCCAGAATAAAAATTTCATCAAGGAAAGCTGCTGAAACCGAAGTTTTTGAAACGTTGTTTTAGTAGTCTCCCTGCAACATATTTGTTGGAGATAAAATATGTAATATTGCAGTGTAGGGCAATGGGCACTGCCTCAGAAAAGGCTATGCTGCTGTTCACTGCCCTGCCAGCTTGTGCTGAAGCTGATGTTATCCCCACGGGCAGGCACTATAGGTATATGTAGCAAATGGCCCTTAGGGCATCTAAAAGGCTGACAGCTGACATAAGGAAAATCTGCAGTGTCGGTCTTATGCAGCTCTGGCTGTTGATATTAGAGTCATTTGCAATATTTCTATAACTTGCATCATTCAGCAGTTGAGTGAGACACAGAGCAAGCTCTCCCGGAGGATCTCAATGTCTCATCTCCAAGAATAGTCGTAAAAAGTTTCTCATAAAAGTGACATGACTCAGATGAAATGAAACAGCGAAGCAAAATTAGTAGGTGCATATATTTCATAAATGTCTTCCTTTGTGTGAATGTGGATTTGAAATCTTTATTTTCCTCACTCCCATTACTAGTCTGACAGGCTGCACGAGAAGCATGAATTTTGCGGAGAACAACAGGGAAGGAAAGTGGTACTAACGTGTCCCAGAAGCAGAATAAAAAAAGTACAGATTTGGGGTGTTTGCATTAGAATTGCACTGGAAAACACTTCAACCAGTGACCTATGGACTGCTCCTTGGGAGTGTTGAGACTGAGCACCTCTGTTCAGAGGTTTTCATCTGGCAAAGCTCTCCTCTGAAAGCGCTACCTGAAATACTGCTACTTTTTTGAGGGGAATCTCAGGACTGGCTGGGATCAGTTGGCTGCCGGGGCCACCAGTGTCTGTGATATAATTACAACAGCTGCTGAGAAAGCAGATGAAGGTATAACAAGGATAAACCTACAGGTTGTATCCTAAGGCATCTGTTCTGCCTCTTTAATCTCTCTCATCCCGTGGTGAAGATCAAAGCTTCCATATGGCATGGCAAGATGTGGCAAGAAAAAAGGTACCTGTGTTGCTGTAGAAGGGGATCAGGATCAAAGGGACTTTCTACTCCTTACCCTCCTCATGGGACAGAAGAAGCCTGGGGAGCTGCCACTGAAGGAGAAAGGGCATGGAGCTGTGGAGCTCACCCATGTGCTGGTGAGGAGGAAGGAGCAGGAAGGCAAGCCAGTGCTATATGGAGAAGATATGTTCATGCTGCATATTCCCTCCTCTCACACCAGATGTTCCTGCATCTTGGCCATATGCTCTTAACTGCCCAAACTAGAGCCCACAAATGGTTACCTGATGAAGCTTTCTAAATTTCTGATTTGTTCCTTTGTAGAATCAATGCTGTCCAACCAGATCCTGCAGAGGAAAAATCAAAATATAATTAAAAAAACAAATTTTGCTGTTGAATGATTTATATCAGGTGAGACATCAAACAAACAAGTCCCATTTACTTGAAACACTGTTGAATTCTTCAACATCTCGTGATGCATGATCACGCCATCTTCCAGCATTTGCATTTACTAAAAGCTACCCCGCACTCAAAGTGCATAGTAATTGGCTTCAGAGCAACAAATGTGTGGTTGGACTCAATGATCTCAGAGGTCCTTTCCAACCACAATGATTCTGTGATTCTGTGATTCTTTAAGGTACAAATTCAGTTCTAGTGGCAGAATTCAGAAGGCAGAGGTAGACCCCAAACCGCAGTTGTAGTAGCTGAGACATTTACAGATACTGGATTAGAAAAAAAACAATGCACCAAACAACTAAAAGTACCCATAGTTCTTAGACTTAAGGTGTGATTTTTTTTTTATATATATTTTGTTTATTGTCTCTTCGTTGTCACTTTGTAATGCCCAGATGAATCACTGCTGTTTTGCCCTTGCCTCGTGTGTCAATGATGACTTTAAAGGAGAAGCTCAAAAATTACAAAAACCACTGTCACAGTATGTGGCAGTCCCAAGGGATATACATGTCCCAGCAAGTATCTAGGGAGTACCTAGGGCCAAGAAGCTCTGAGAAGGAGTCTGCTTATGGATATTCAGCAGTGCTACCTCTGCCGTGGGTAAGCCTTGAGCAGTTACCATGTGTCTTGACAATCTCAGGTTTTTACCCTCTGATTTTAAGCAGGTGCAGTACTTCATTTGGGATATAGAGAAAAGGCTCCCTGCTCCTTGAACGCAAGCTCTCCAGTGCTTTCCCACAACCTCATCCCTTTCCATTTAGGTACATGCAAACTGCCAAAGCAACTTTTGGGTACAGAAGTCCATGTTTGGTAAGTTATGTCTGGTTATTCTCTCTATTGGAATTCATCCAAATCTAATTTACTATACCCGCAATGTAAAACATGATGGAAGTGATGCTTACGCATTGCATTTCTGCTCAGACTGTATTTCAGGGCTATTCTGTTACAGAGAGTTTTGTGATTTTGTGATTTTTTTATAATACCATTATCTATTTGCATATATTCAAAAATTCCAGGGTATCTGTAACTCCCTTAGAGACAATGGATGTCTCTTGTCTGTCAAAATTAAGACCCTCCTAAGAGTGTAGCTTTCGCTGATACCCAGCCCAAGGCTGCTCACTGTCTATCAGAAAAGTGCTCATGTCTTTGATGTAAAGCACTTCCATATTTTGGTTAACAAATGTCTTTACTCATTATTTTGTCAGTTTGTCACATCCATTGCACTCAGGGCATAGCAATACCCAACAAACCAGGTTAGTGAGCAAAATCTGACAGAAAGTCTGATGC
>JAHREE010000143.1:6570235-6642582 GCA_033628505.1 Tringa tobata | reverse complement strand
GGCAGATATTTCCAATTGTAAAAAATTGCCCATGGAGAGTTTTGGAGTTTAGTGAAATGTGTCTTGACATATTCATAGACTAAACAGACTGTAGTGCTGGATCATGCATAAAAACATCGTGGATTTACTAGCATTTGGTTTTCATTTGCCTTATAAAATTTTGAGCATCATCTGAATGAAAGTCCTTGTCTGTTTTCGCCCCCTAACTGCAGTGACTGGCCAGCAGCCTTGCAAGGACCTGTTGGAACCTCATGTATTGTATTTAATGCTTAAATACCAAAGAAACAGCTGCCTTAAAAGACTTTCTATAGAACAGCACAGTCATCCCTGCTGATTGAATCCAGTTTTCTGCCATGACCATCCAGATGTGAGCCTGTGAAAATAATTAAGCGCAGGTGTTTGAGCAATTCCACTATGCTGCTGCAATGATGTGCACCAGAAATTTAAGTATTGCACCTGTGGAAAATAAGTATAAAATACTGACAAGTAAGGATAAAATTCTACCAGCCTCTCTTCCTCTAGTTCTGCATGAATGCAAGGGACAAGACAAGGTGTGAGGCACTGGCAGATCAGGACCTATGATTGTTGGTGGCTTTGAAAGGACACGAGTTCTCAGACAGGCTGGGTGCTGGGCTTGGTAGGATTCGGCTCTTCTATCTAATTCCTCAGCCTCATTATGGGCTGGTAGCTATCATTTCGTCAACTGGACAGCAGTTTTCTTTGCTCACACCCGTAGTTTTGCCTTCTTTTTTGGCTTCCTCCCACCTTCACTCCCTCAGCCACCTCCTTGCACCATCACATTGTGTATCGCCATTCCGCACGTCCAACCAGCCCCAAACCTTGTCTTTCCACATCATCCTCCAAGCATCCTCACCATCAATCTGTCTAAATGAAGCCAACCACCCTCTAAAATATGGTCTGTCCTCTTCTTCCTGACAGCTACAGTGACAATAATCTATCCTCTCACTATTTTGGAACTTGCTTTTTTCAATTCCCATTACTTTGACCTCAATAAAAATAAATCAGTGAATAGATCAAGTTGTCCAAAAGGAGGAAAAGTATTCCTGAGAATTTGGATGATGCAACATTTGTGAGTTAAATACTTTCTGATGATATAAAAAGGGAGAAATAAAGCAATCCTTTTCTGAACTTGCCATTCTGATTTGCAAATGGCACATGGACAATTTCTGGTTTTTTTTTTTCACCCCAATGAAAAGCTGGTGCTTTCAGCCTGCTGCTGAATTCCGTAACAGGTAATTATTATTTTACAATACCCAACCGTAAAGATAACATATCCATGTGTTACTATGAATCACTAGCAGACCCAGAATTTTCTAAATATTAGAGCATTGATGCCCAATAATTCTTTGAGGTTTTCAGTTTTCTGTCACTTTCTCATGCCTAAACACAGTATCTCACAATCTTCTTAGCACTGATTAAATGTGACTAATAATACATGCCAGCCATGGAGACATTAGCAATTACTACAAGACACAGTTTAATACAACACCCTTTATTCCAGTAAGAAGAGGGTGGTGGATCCTCACATCTGCCCAAAATTAGGTGGTAAAATAAATACATTTTTATTCTTAAAGAGAATCAGTTCCTAAAAATAAAATAACCTCTGGCAGAGGTAGTGTTTGCAAAACCTTCAGATCTTCAGCTGTCTAAAAGCATTGGCTATAAAGATTTGAGTGCTGAAAAAAAACTCACGAGAAGAATACTTGTACCATAAATGATAGCACTGTCTGTCTGATATGTTCAATTGGCAGTGGTTAGAAAAATAATGAAGATAAGGATTGTGTCGTTCACCAGTGACAGTTGTTTATCTTGAAATAAGCAGTGACGATAGAAGGATGAATGATGGGGTGCAACCTTTGTGTAGCCTGGAAAACAGGCAGGTTGGAGCAGAAACTGGGAGCTTTTTTGCTGTGCAAAGTACACACAATATTTCATTTCTCTGAGTTTCAGCTGTGACACTGATTTGTTTTGCAATGAATTAGGAACCAGAAACAGAGCCAGCCCTACTAAATGTTAGGAGGAATAAGATTTGGAATCTGAGTCCCACCTTCACCCCACCTGGGGTTTCATATCACGTAGTCTCTGCTGACATTTTAGGGCCTGAAATACCTTTTTGCTTTGCCCTGAGGTTACAGGTATCTAACTTTTTGGCATCCACACAAGCTCACAAGCACCTGGCTCTAGAGTGAGAGCCGTGTCCCACCTCAGATCTGCTATGCTGTGCCTCATGCCTGAAACTCTAGCAATGGGCTAGCAACAGTGGTAGACTTTTGCAACTGGGCCATTGAAGAGAGCTTAAACGCGACTTTCGTTTGAAGTTCACAATATACTCTTGTTCATTTTCTCCTAAATGGTGCCCAGCAGCACCAGGTGCAGGCTGCCATGGGCTACTGCTCTACCACGGGAAAGTTCCTGCTATGATACTTAGAGCTCAAATGGAAACAGCAAGCAATAGGTACTTCATGCAAAAGATTGGTTGTTGTCAGCTCAGTCTTACAGCCTCAGGAGATACATATGCTATGGATATCACATAGATATCATCAGGATTAAGGGCTAATTCTATAAAAAAGCACAGATAAAAAAGTCCTGCCTAACACCTGTAAATTTGCCTGTGTTTTCATAATTTCCATTTACTAGAATGCTAATAGAAGATCAAAAGCATTGGGATAGCTGTGAAAATGTAATGAAGTGCCACAATCCAATGGCTTATCAGTACTGCAGAATTTACTGACCTTTTTCCACTCTGTCTGCATAGAAGTACCCACTGGTATTACATTACCCACCTGGGCATCCTTGGATGATGGACCATGTGAGCTTTGCCTATTCATCTGTGCTGCTGGAAAGGGTGTGAGGCTTTGTGGGGTAGTGCCCTTTCCGAGGATGTGGAAATGCCTTTTGTATCGACTAGACCCCATTTCTTTGCCACCCTTTCTTCTGTATCCCTGCAGGATTTTCAGGGACAAGAGACAGTCACAGGCATTTTCATTGGCTGGGTTTATTTGGGCGCAGAAAATGGCCAAACTGAGGTCATTGCTTCAGCTTTCTATTTGTGAAAGAGGGGAAAAACCAAACTGAAAAAGCAAATGCATAGTCTTTACAAGGAGATGGACACTTACAGGAGCAGTCAAAGAAAGCTGACATGAGTTGAGGAAGATAAATATTCCAGTACAAAACATAAGGAACAAGTTCAGTGGGGGAGAACATGAAACTTCACGGGAAAACCTGAATCCTGACAGGCATTAAATAACTTAAAATCAAAACTGGCACATGGGTCTGTGCTTGGATCCAATTCATTTCTTGTGATATCATGAGTAAAGAAAGCCTAATTAACAATCCTTCATAAAATTAATTTGTGCTTCTATGTCCCAGCTATTAAGGTGCCTGGAAAGATAAATTGTAAGTCTGCAGTGTGGGGAAAGCTGGAATTGTGGGAAAAGGGCATACCATGCTGTGTGAGTGTGTCCTTATGGGTGGAGGGCAGTTCCTCAGGCTCAACTACTGCAAAGGTATAAGAGACAGAGGCTGTGCCCAGCAAGTGCTTGGAAAGGAGACAAGAAGGGACAAAAGGAGGCAGCCCAGATGAAGCTGAAGGGCGCTGCTTCTCTGCTCACACATGGGCAGTGTCAGGAGAGAGAGTTTGGGAAAGAAATGGACATCATCTATTCAATGCATCAGGTCTGGTTTATGCTGGTACCCTGGTGAGCTGCTTTTAACTTCAAGTTTGCTAAAGAATGCTTTTATCCTGTACCTGCTCTCACAGAAAACCTGTGCTTGCCTTCTGGGGCCAGCAACAGCTCAATCATGGGAGAGCACTCAGGGAAAGAGCCATGAGCAGGAAAACTCTGCTCGTGCTGCTTCTTCCTCCTCCAGCCCCTGCAGGTTGAGGACCGTGGGAGAAGCAGCACGTGCAGGTGGAGAGGGGCTGTTTCATGGTCTGATATGATGGTGCCTGTGTCTCACACGTGGGACTGGCTTCATTTGAATTCCCAGCCAGGCAGCCTTTGTGCTTCATTTTTTTCTGATGACAGCTGCTCTTTGATCGCACTTGCCTCCCTAGTAAGCTGTGATTGAGAACCCTTTATCTCAAAAAAACGTATCACCACCGTGAATAACCAGAATAATGGCGAGCAATTAATTGTGCTGAAACCGACACACCAAAATGGCTGAACTAATTAAACGTGCTGTTATGGTGAAATGACTTAAAAATATTTTCAATACTGTGCAAGCTGATCTTGAGGCAGAAGAAAGCTGGTTGGCACTGCTTACATATTAATGTTTATTATGTGTTTTTTATGCGCATGGAGGTGTTTCGACGGAGAGGAAGGCACTGGGGCACCATGATGGCTGCTGGCAGAGGAGCCGTGCTCTGGGGACGGAGGGGTGCCAGCTCCTGCGGTGCCTCTGCAGGGACTGCAGCTGGATTATTGCCATCTATTTCTGTTTAGCAAGAGCACTGAGTGCCACTCTGGAGCAGCAGCTGACAACAGAGCCAGCAGAACAGGTTAATAATTCAATATTCAAGAAAGCTAGCTTTCATTTAATGACCTTGGGACTGAAAAAAAATGTGATAAATTGGAGAGGGGCAGAGAAAGCATTTTCTTTGAGCATGGGTGAGCACAAGGGGTGGGTAGGTGATAGCAAGTAGGAGTTTCAAAAGAATTTCAGTGAGTTTTGTGCCATTTAAAAAGTGCTACCAGTGCTAAGATCACAAGAGGCCTGCAGACCTGTTAATGTACCAACAGTCACCTAACTATTTTCTACTGGGCCTAGGCGACTCACTCCCTCTGGTTTCTCTTCAAGTGACACTTTCAAAGCTTTTAATTCAACTTACTTTTGCACCTGAAATGCTGCTGTGTCATGTCTTGGCTGCACCTATCTCATGTTGAAAGCTGTCTGGCATTTGAAACAAGGAGTTTATAGCTGTAGGCTTGAACAGAGAAGGAACTGTAGTGGTCCTGGTGTCCACTGGCATCAGCTCAACACCAGTACCTGCAGTCACTTGGGTCCAAAGCTTGCTGAGGGGAGACACCACACATCCCTCACCCTGCTGCAAACCCAAGCAGTGCTAAAATATGAAAAAATCATATTTAATTTATGATACAATTTACGAGGGCTGAATTTTGAGATCTCTCTTTTATCCGCATCATCCCTGCACCAGCTTTTTGTATTTGTATTGTCAAAGACTGAGGTGTACAGAACTTTCCTCTGAGCACCACAACCAGAGGGGAGAGATTGTATGCCAAGGTGAGCCCAATCCCTGAGTTTAATGCCTATTGTATGGGCTGTGTTTGAAGATATTACTATAAATAGGGGGAAAAAACGTATGCATAAGTGTTAATATTCTTAAATGCATGGTAATATTCTAAAAAATATGTTATTGATATTTTGATTTTTGAAAAACTGTTCACTTTAACGTTCATGCACTTTCTAATGCACTGCTCCTCCAAATAACTAAATAGAGCAAATCAATTGTCTGCCATCTAGGATAGAACAGGGAGGGGGTCAGGACTTACTTAGGAGGACAATGTTAGCCACTTGAAAAATGATATTTGAAATGTTTTTGAATTTGAAACGCTCTAGCTATTATTTATTTATTTATTTCATTTTTCATAACCAGCCAGTTTCTTTATGGCGGTTTCTAAAAATAAAAATGTTCATGCGAACGCTGCCAGGTGGAAGCTGGAGGACTGCCTTGTTCTCAGTCCGTGTGAGGTGTGAGTCCCAGATGAGGGCTCTGGACTGCTGCCAGGCTACTGTATATTTTGCCTGAGTGATGGTGACTTCTCCAGCACTGGCTCTTTCCTGCAGCAAAAGAATTATTAACAGCTACGTGTGGATTTCCAGAGGGTGGAGGGTGAAAGGCAATAGCAGTTTTACTTGGATTGTCTAAAATAGTCCTTTTTAGCTTATGATCCTTACAAAGGGTCTGGTGTGTCTGTTGGATTTGGGAGGTAAAGGGCTCATTTTGGTGTGAGCAATCAGGAGACAGCCATGCTCCTGGCCAGCAAGGGATGGCAATGTGCTGAGGCTGCAGCTCATCTTTGTGCATGCAGGAGAAGGCTATTCTGCTGTTCTTCCACCTTGAGCACTTGCAAGGCTAAAATCAGCTCACACCTTTCCTGAGTTGTGCAAAAGACTGAAGTAAATTCAGATATACACAATAAAATTTAAAGTGTTGTTTTATTAATTCTATAAATCTCTTACTTTAAAAAATACAGCTACAGAGAAGATGACTGCTGTCATCTAACTTTGTCTATCAGCAGACAGACTCTTTTTTGGTAATATTAGACACAATTAACACAATTTCCTTGGTTTCTATCATTTGCTCGTGGGTGGGACCATGCCACTTGGAGCAACTCCACTGTTGGGTGAAACAAAGCACTGCAAAAAAGACCTTAACAACAGAAAAATACTGATTTTATTAAGTGGAGTGAGGAAGGGAGGACAGATCTTCAACACCTCTTTTAAGACAGGACAAACTGTCCTCTCACATATCCCTGTTGACTATGAAAACTTGCTCATCTGTCTTAGATGGGTAAAATCAGAGGCCCCCCCCAACTCTAGAGGACAGGTTGCATTTGTGAAGCTCTAATAAGTATGGACAAACTTTTAATAACAAGTTACATTTATTTCCTTTTTCAATGCCTTAATGGAAACGAAAATACCAAGATAACACAAAGAATAATGAGGATGTGGCCCTAAAGTGCCAGGATGCTTCTTAACAGCTTTGTGCAGGCTCAAAAATGTAGGTGATAACAGTCTCACTAAGTGAACATCGACATGGAGAGAAAATAAAGATTAGGAGTAACCTATGGTTACTGCACTGAGGTTAACATACCCAGCTCATAAAGCTCCCAGCAAGCAGAGGTCACCCTAAATTCACACCAATTTGGGCACAAGATTTCTTAGAGCTGGCCAAAAAAGGTGGGGTTCACTTTCAGTTTTGCTTCAAATGCAGAAAACCAGGTGATGGTAAGTAATGTTGGACTCTGAAATCTATAGGTACAATTTGAAGTCAATTCTAGAAATTTCCATCCGCATCAGTGAGACTGAGATTTTATTTATTTCTCTGAAACTTCTGCCCAAGGGACAGAGGATGGTGAGAGGCAGGACCTGACTTGGTGACCAGTCACGAGGGAGCCACTCTGGAGCTGAGCACAGGAACAGAGGTCACTTTTGCAGTGTGGTGGTTAAGCTCAACTAATCTCACTTCTCACATCCAAACCCTGGTCATCTAGGCTACTCATGTGTGGCTCTGAGTTCAGGTCCATTAAAACTCAGAAATGTTTTTCCCCTTGAGGAAGTGGGGTTAGGTGGGGTGAGTAACTTCTGCTTGCATGTACATCATTTGCGAGCATACCATTTGCTCGTCTCTCTGGGAATGGTACTTGCTGATAGACTGAAGTCATAAATGAAATTATTTTGCTCATGTCATCACCATCCCTCTTGGCCACGGTCCTGCTGCATTCACCTATCATGCAGAACTGCTACATGATATGCCATTGAGTGCTGAAATTTTTCCTTCTGCAAAAAATAACACATAGGTCAGCACCCTCCTTTTCTGCTCAGTGCTTTTCACCACCCAGCAGTAGAAGCTGGAATGAAGTACAAATTTTAAATGGCTTTTGACACTTTCTGTGAAGAACACAGTACGATGCTTCGGCTGCTTGCTGTTGTCTGAACTTGTCCATCTTCTTCCTTCAGCTGCCAGGCTACCAAGAGTGGGAAACTGGCACACGATGCTGTGTGCTCCTGTGGCAGAACAGAAATAGTCCAAATTCACAAGCAGAGTCCATAATCCTATCACCTGCCTTTTTTGGATGGTGATACTATAGGAGAAAGAAAAACTGAAGAAGCTCAACATGAGCTATTAAGGATGAAATCATCACGGAATCAGGGAGCAAAGTTAAGCCCCATTTTGTTTGGCTGTCAGTTCTGTGTACATTTTGCACACATTCATATACATGATGATGTTCACTGTGCAAATGCCAAGGTGGGTGTAAATACCATTTCAGGTGTGGGGATTTTGTGGTTGGTAACAATTATTGATCACTGTTACATTTTGAAAAATGGCTAAATCCTGAACATCTGTATAGTAGTATTAGATTGTCACAACCAATGCCTGGCTAGGAGTGCTCCGTGCAGCACTTCAATCACTTTTTTAAAGCGCAGTGCATTATTGCACAAAAAAGTTGGTTTGGGTAGAAGGAAGAGAGAAAAATTTTTTTTCTCCAATTCCTTCTGAGACCTCAGAGACTAGTTGGTTCTCTTTGACATTAATTCAGGTAAGGATTCACCAAAAACTTGGTAAACTTAAACTTTGTTGACTAAGGGTGGGTTTAAGCACTCACTTGAAAGCAACTATGTGCTGCCATGCATGGCTGAACCATTGCTTGCTCTCTGCTGTTTAAGAACTCTGTCAGGTGGTTTTGGTGCATCTTTCTGCTCAAGAGTGTATAGCTGCTTTTGTACATTGGTCACTGGTCATAGCCATCATGAATATAGAGGAGAAATCCCTGAAAGCTCCAGCCTCCAGTTCCAGCTGCATTTCCCTGCCTTGAGCGACCTGACCTGTGCCAGAGAGGAGCCTGAATATGAACCAGAACATATAGCATGGACAGCAAGGAGACCAATTTTGATGCAAAATTGGTTGTGTTTCAGCATGACACAACAGACCAGTTAACTGTGTATAATTTTGCCCATGTTAAAGTCTTCTGATAAGCTTCCCCTCATTATATTAGTGTTGGTAGCCATGGTGGCAGTTTGAGTAGGCTATTCTCAGGAGAAACAAAACTGCTCAACTCTCACAGGTGGCCAGTACTCAGGGTTAAAAACAAAGTACCTCACATATGAAAAATAGTCTAAGCACACAACTCTTTTCAAACAAGTATGAGAAGTCATAAATGCTGAGCATGTGGATGGTCCTTTTACCAGAGGAGCTATTCATATCTCACCCTCAGCTGCAAGCAGCAAAGCAAATTTCAACTTCTCTAACAGACTGTTTACTGACTTTTGGACTGTCCCAAAGGTGCTGAGACAAGTCAGGTGGTTTAAGCCAATTCAATTCACTTTGCAGTCAAGGTAAGCAAAAAGCAAGAGCTGGCTCAGCAGTTCTGTGGAGATGGAGCAGCATCAAGCAGGAGTAGCTCAGTTTCTGATGATTACAGGACATCCCAGAGGAAAATGCAATAAGGTCAAGCAGAGAAATATGAAATAGTGGGGTGTGTAAATTCAATAACTTTTTCTTTTAGTGATTCAATTCTTTTTGTTCTTGTTAAAGCAAAAGGTTGGGAAGGCTAGCTTAAATTGTGTGGGTTTGCATCTTTTCTGAGCTTCTCAGTTTTTGGATTAAGAACCAGGTGACTTTGTAACTCATATGTGCCCTGCAAGATATTTCTTTAGAACTTTATTTTCATTCTTTTATAATTCAAAAGTGCAGTAACCACTTTTAAATTGAAAAATCCTTTAGTATTTTTAGATTAGAAAAATCCTCTATAGTATTCTATTGTGTCTAGCTCTTTTCAAAATATCTTTATCAAGGTTTCTTACTTCTATTGTTGCTAACCAGAATCTATCCTATTAACTTGGCTCAGTTTCTTCTCCTCCTACTTTTCTCTGCAATTGGCATATCTACTAGAGCCCTGGATTGTTATTTTTATCCATAAAGCTGCTGTTTACAGTTTTATCCTAACTTGCTTCACTTGATTTCATGTATTTCTTTTTCGTGATTTCTGTCATTGAGACACTATTTTGCCAAGCTGACCTTTGACGATTTATTGTATTTAATTATAAAAATAGCATCTCATACCTCATAAACAATGTCTGTATCTCAAAGAATAAGAACAACAATTTATAAATAACATCTGGTGACTCCATCTATGTGGAGTTAAGTGTCTGTAGTAATCATAGTGGAGAAAGACTTTAAGGAGAGCTATTAAAGAGAATAACGCCATGGCTATGAACATCTTAATATACCATGGTAAGAAATGGAAAAGAAATTTAGAGTGATTAAGGTTTACATCACTGTAATTTAGGCAGAAGTCAAGAACTCAGACAGCACACACAAGATTATGGTTAGGGTAGGCATAAACCATAGAAAGCTTAAAGGTAGATCACAGAAAGCTTAAATGTGAAAACGAGTCTCTAAAATATTCCTGAGAACGTTAGAAGCAAAATACAATGATAGTCTGCCTTCTGAGCACCTCACAGCATCTTGGGGAGTCTTGGAGTAAAGAATAATCCTTTTACATATTTGCTTTTATACCATGCTGGGGAGGACTATAGAAAAAAAGCTTTTTGGTACTGACTGGATCTGACAGAGATTGCTGACTGCCTGATGCAACTGAATGGAATACATGTCTTCTGGTGCCAGAGCCTTAGGAAGGCTTAAGAAAGTCAGAAAGTCAGTGAGGTGAATATCATGGTATTTCTCCAGTCTCAAAAGCAGTTTGATTAACCTGCATATTTTGAAAATTGTACTGGTTTCCAAACTCTGAGACATTTGGAATTGGTAAGAAGGGAAAATGATGGGCGAAATCCTGAAAAGACTGCCTGGTAAAGAATTAAAGGCACTGAGTGTACTGAGTGCCAGGCAGCATGTTTTACGTTGAGGATCGATCAAACAAATTTATATGTGATGAAGGAAACTACCTTTGCCTCATGCATGAATCATTAGTTCACATATATAAGGAAGAGGGATGGTGGTGGTAGGTGTGGTACATCACATTACTATTTTAGTGGGTGGATCTTTGATGTGTATAAGGATGGATGAGACCCAGGCTGGGCCATCTGGCATGGGTGATGCCACAGAGGAGAGCTGAGGTACTAGGAAATTAGAGGGGATGTGAAAAGTAGGTAAACCTGCATGGAGCTGCTATGTAATTTTAATGAGTGTGTTAGGGGCCATTCAGGGAGCTAAGGAGGATCTACAGGGCTTTTTAGCTCCCCCGACTTTCCAAAGTTATTCCAAATGCAGCCATCACCTAAAAAAGTTGGCAGCTTGGCTACATTCAAAACAAGAACCTGATGGTACAGAGTACAGGCCCAGTATTCCCTATCTTTTTACAGACTCAGAAGATTCAAATTATTTATTTAGTTTAAAGCAAGGTTATGTTCCCACAGCTGAAAGTGATGAAGTTACTGCAGACAGTTCACAGCTAAACCTCCTCCATTCTGGAAGGTATCCAATCCAGACGTAAGAAGAAAACATTGGTTCTGCTGAAGCTAGTGGAAAAAATCCCATCAAGTTCAATGGTGTTAAAATTTCAGTTTGAACTTTCTGAGATAACCTGGCACAATTTAGAGAGAAGGTGTTACTCAAGGGTTGGGGGGTGGTTCTACTCTGTAACACACCCGTTGCTGTCCCAGCTGGTAGCTGGGAAACCAAGGGATGAGTCAGTCCTTTCAGTTGAGGAAAAGGAATCTACCCTTCTTGACCTTTCCCTCAGCACTAATTGGACTAATTAGATTACAGTGAATGTTATGAGAGGTGCAGCATAGACAATGTTTCCATGTCTTTATGTTGCTTACAAAAACCTTGCTGTTTTCTCGTTCACTCAGCATCTGTCTAGATATTGATACTGTCAGAGAGTGAAAGCCAGAAGTCTTCTTCAGAAGATTTATCAAGATTTATGTGCCTTGCTAACTGTTGAGTGAGCTGGATTCTGTCCTGAGATTCTCTGTTATAAATTCAAATAAATTATGGAAAGGAGGACTGGGAAAGGCATCCTGTTTAATTCCCCCATTCTGCATCTGTAAGACCAGCCCGTCTTTAGCAGACAAATGTCTAAGACATGCACACAGAGTGTATAATCCAAGACATAAATCCTAATGTATATTTACTTGTTGGAGATTCTTTCATCTCCCTTGCTGAGCTACTGTAGGATTTCTCAGTTCCTATAGCACACATGCTTTCCTGGTCCAAACTCCTCTAACTGCAAAAGGAGTTGATTCCATTTTGTTTACATATTGGTGGAAATGGAAAAATGTGGATTATTTTACTCTGTAACGACCCGTGCATGTATTTGAAGACTATTGCCATGTTTCTGTGATGCTTCTCTATTCTAGAATGAATAAAGATAATTCTTCCAGCTTTTTCTATGAGGCTGAGGGTTTTTAAAGTTTTTGTTATTTTATTTCTCTCCTCTAAACAGTTTCTCATTTGTCTAGAACATTAAGTAAAATGTCTAGAGTAAAATGCTAGACTACAGCAACAACTTTCCATTAAATAAATCAAGCTGTGTAAAGGGAATGAAAATGTAGAATGACTTGCATGGAAAGTAAAATTATTTCAAAATGCCATTAACTATTCCTATCATAATTCTCACTGAGTACACAGCAAAGCAATTGTCATGGACTGACCCGCTGCCAGTAATACAGAACCACTTAATCTATTATTACTTAAAAGACGATTCATAAAATAATTATCCTATTTTTTCTCTTGTCTTCTTACTGTTCCTGTCCAGCAAGAAACTTCCATGGCATCAGTTTGGGTGGGGTTATTTGGCTCCTGCTGAGGAAAAAGGACCAGTTATGCTGGCTACTGTTAATCTTGATTTATTTTCTGCTCTAAGTACTGGCAGTATCTTTCAGGCACTGTAGCCTTGCGAAGATGAACTGAAATGCAATGTGTCTGCATCTTAATATCCGAATGTCTTCCACTGGGTCACCAGGCTCACATCTGCACTAGCTTCACTGGGCAGCTAGTGAAGGGTTACACGTACCACACCTGGGGCTGGTGACACCTGGTGTAAGAAAGCAACAAGGAAAATCGAACACTTATGTCCTCCCAAAGATTAATTGCTGTTGAAGATAAGGGCAGAATTTCTCCAATTATTAGAATTTGTACCTGGGACAAGATGTATATCCTTCCCTTTCTGGGCTAGCACTTGCTGTCTGCAACTCTTCGCCAAGAAAGACATTTAGAGAGAGATTGCTGATGGTGTGAAGGAAATTTTCATTTCCCTTTAAGTAAAGAAATTTTGCTATAGAACTAAGACTTTGAAATATGCAAAGGAGGCTAATGTGCAGTGGGACAGAAGTCCTCTCCAGCTGTGGAATTGGCCAAAGTTATGAAACAGGAAGTGCTTGTTTTAAAGTGTGCAAGACACTGTGCTGGCTTGCAGCATAAATTATGCATCTTCCCCTTCCTGCAGGCCTGCACTGTGTGTCCAAGGCTGAACACTCAGTCCTTGGCCGCAGTGGAAAGGAGCTGTCTGGATAACAAAGGAAATGGACGATTTGCTACTAGGCAGAGCATCCAATTCTCGCTGAGGCGGTTGTCCTTAATGACACTGGAGTGTGCTGTTAGGATGGGTGCAGCTACGTTCCTGAGAAAGGAGTGCTATCTGAAATAAGTCAGTGTTCAACTTCTGGTAGCTCAATTTCTGGTAATGGTTATCACCTCAGTAGATGAAGGGGAAACAAAATTTAAAACTTATGAGGGAAATGAGAGTTAACTCCGTGTCTGGAAATGATTTCTTTAATGCTTTCTCATTCCAAACTGAACTAATCTTGTTGCCATTATGTTCAAACTTACTCTGCTCCTCTTCCTTTCCCATATACTTACACCATTGGTTAAATGTATGTCCACACCTAGTCTAAAGGCCAGCCTCCTTTACCATTCACACCATTAGCTTGCAAATGCACTTAGTTTCAGATTTAGCCTGAGGCCCAGGGCACTCACAAAGGCACTTCTGCATTTGCTGTTTGTCAGGTTGGGCTTGGGCTTTTGCACTCAGAGCTGGGAGGAAACACTCACAGCTGAGTTTACCCCCACCACCAGGAGTGACCCTGAGCGTGGAGCACGGTAACCCCAGCCTGGACTCCCTGTCAGAGGGAGCAGCAGTGTGGGTGGTCAGAGCCTGGAGACAGAGCCAGCTGAAATCAATTCTGCTCTCACCGCTAACGCAGGTGCATCTTTGTGCTCTCCCTGCTAGGCAAAATACACAAATTTCTCTTTGCTTTCTACTGTCAGCCACAAAAAATGTTGGAAGCTGTCATCTCCTTAAACGAGTTATCATTTATTTTGTCATCTCTTTAAACAAGTATATGACAGAAAAACAGAGGAAGAGCACAATGCAGAAATTAATATTTAATATTACTTGAAATGATAGTAAATGCTACCCAATGGAGCGTTTTTTTCACAGCATAATCTGCTGACTTGACAGTCAACGTGAAATGCAAACATAATCTCTACATAAGCCTGAGACAGCAAATGCACAGAGCATCTTCAGCATGGAGGAGATGCCCGTGGGTGCGCTGGCAGTACTTGACTAGCTGATATCTAACTCTGAAGGGAAACCCTCAAAGCTAAGTGAAGCAAGCAAAAATACAAAACGTGTCCTCAGCCCCTGGCTGCAGAGCTGTGTACTCTGGAAGACTGCACGGGAAGAGCAGTAGTATTTCTTCAAATGCTCTGGGAGATATATGATATGTTTGTTACATCCAAGAGCGAGCTGTAAAGTATAACAGAGAGCAATCATTAAGAAGGCACTGACTAGTTTAGTTTAAATTATCAAATAGTGATGCTATGGCAGTGATACAGAACATATTCCTATAAAACACAAGGGAATCTCTTACTGTAATAGGACTGTCCTTTTATATTTCAGTGTCAGAAAAGCATACTAACTGCAAAATACTGCTTGGCCTTCATAAAACCGTACTCAGTTTTTGAGTGCTTTATTTATGGGATAGGAAGTGCAAGGACATTTTAAATGCTTTCTCTTTGAATAGCAATAATGATCTAATGATTATTTAAGTGATTTTCTGAAACAGTCCTGTATTTAGGAAACTGAAGTATATGAAAACTATTGCCATGTAAATGTCAGTTAAAGTAATTAAGCAGTGAGAAATTTAAGATGGTATAATTTGTTCCCTTTTTCTCTCTTCTATTGAGATTTTAAAAAGCAAGCAGAAGTAAGATGTCCTGGGAAATATTATGGGATCGCAATATGGCATGATTTAAGGAAGGGATTCCATCTCTTCTATTGCACTTGCCACACGGTATTTCTATAAAAATTCAGTGTAAATGAACTGTGCACTGGGCTTCTTAAATGTAATTTAATGGCAAAGAGCCATTTCTGAGTGTAAACTCCCATCTCCATTATATCAGAAAACAATTTATCAGAGGACTGATAGCCTGAAAGATATTGAACATTTCAGAATAAAAAGGCTGCTAAGCATGTTGCCCAGTGACTCTATGAATTTCTGTTGATGGAAGATTTTTAGTACAGATGAGGCAATACGTTTCAGAAATTGTTTAGCAGGAGAGGTCCTTCAGTCTTCCTGCCACAACCATGCTGAAATAATGGCTTAGATACAGCTGATCCTTCAGGACAGAGAATGCAAGTCAGCTGATTTCTTGAGGTTTCTTACAAAAGATTTGGGGTTCCATAATTCTGTGATCCTTTTCAAAACCAGTCAAATTAAGTAGGACAAATTAAGATAAAAAATGACAAGGCAGAACTCTCTGGAATTAGAACAAATTTCCTAATAATTTCTCTGGGATTTTTTTTTAAGTTTAGTGTGGATATCACTGAGAAATTATCTTTCTTTTCTTGAATATTTACGCTAACGCAAATATCATGGTGTTGATGTATATATATGCTCATTTATTTTTATGTATGGCATGTTCTCTACTCAATGAATTCACTCACTTGTTAATTTTCTGTACAGCGGCATATAATTCATTAGATGGTTTTCCCTCCTGCAGAGATAGATATCTCTGAAGAGACATTTATCACTGATTACCACGGAAAACACTCTTGAATTGTGAGCTGTGTACTGAGTTTCTCTTTCTTTTGATTTCTTGACTTAATCTGTTTTGTACGTAAAAGTTATTCCCAAGACAAAATTTCCATGTTGCCCTTCATTTAATTACAACTGATTATTAGGTTCAATTTTTTTCTGCTATTAAAGATGCTACATTATTTTATTAATATTTCCAGTAATTTATAGAGACTATGCTGCAACTTGTTATTTTATCTTGAAGAGATTATAACTCAAGAGGCTTTACTATTTATTTAAACAGATATTTTACTAAACAAAAAGAAATTAAGACACCATCTGTTGCTTGTAGGTGGTGTTCTTCCCTTGTTAAATGGAGTGTATGTGTGTATATTGTGAATATACAGTAATAGATATGTATATATAAATAAAAGTAGAACACCATTCTGCTTCATGAATTTAAAGGCTGATATTTCTGCAGCTGTTTATGGAAATTATATTTGAGATATTGATAGTTTGCTTCAATGCACATGAATTTGCATGGTCTTGATGGACTTTATCCCATCATTATAGGGGATGTGCTACAGCATCCTTGCTAAGCATGGGCTAGCCTGATTCAGGTAGAGCACGAGTTGGCTGTTGGGTGTTCTGGGGAAAAGAGGTGGCAGGGTTTGGGGTGCAGGTTGGAGTCCACTGCAATGTAGTCATCAATGATATGTTGCAAGTTTAACATTCCATCAGAACTTTTTGTGATTTAGTACACGTTGTCTCAGCTGCTGTCTTCTCTAAAGTATCTTCCTGTCATCAGGGGTACCGATGTATCGTCTAAGGATGAGTTTTCTTCTCTGGGGTTCCGGTCATCCACTGGCATCTTATAACCTATTTATGTCTCTTCAGGGTCACAGTGACAGATTCCTTGCCAAAAGGATTGGTCAAAAATGTTGCTGAGAAGCCGCAGCGTCTCACCAGGAGACATGACTTGCCTGGTAGTCACCACACTCAATTGTTGTTTTCAGGTTAAAAAGAGTAAAGATTATTAGAGTTTAACCATCCCCACAAAAATCAACCAAAACAGCATGGTGTATCAGTGATTTTGGAAGCTGACAGCTGCCTAGAATACCTCAGAGTCAGCAACAGCTAGAAGATGTTCTGAAAGAAGATCCTTATGAGAGGCTGTAATAAAAACTATTTCTATGGCCAGTATCTTACTGCCACGGTGTGCTTTGGTCCCATATATCCACTACAGGTCTATTTTGGACAAAATGGATAAAACAGAGAAAAACCTTTTTGTCACTCGTCTGGTTCTGCAGTAAGACTTGGCTCATTGGGCAGCACCTTGTATTGATCTGTCACTCCTTTTGACCTGCATCCCATCAGTCTGTAATTGCATATGGGCAAAGAGTAACCTCCCAGTCCTCAGCTGGACACAATGGGCAAAATTTTGCTCTGAACTTTCATCAGTGGAAAATGTTTAGCAATATCTATGTCTTCAGAAAGGACCTGATACATAATGAACTACTCAGATCCAGTAATATGTTCTATGGGCCTCAGAAAAGAACAATTATTATCTTCCTTATCTTTTACTTGCTCTATACCCTAGACATGACTCCAGACAGCCCAGTCCTACACTAGTGAGATGTTTGCCTCCTGCCCTTGATACAGAGGGAGTGTCCCTCACCTCACATCTCATTTTGATTGCCAAACAAGCTCTAAGGCCAGGAACAAAAGGTCTCTTTTCTGTCTGATTTTCTGTGAGTGTGATGTATTCAGTAGTTTCAAAACTACATATTTTACCAACATTAACTGGATTTATCGCCTGTGACTTCATGTTCTTCTTCCAGGAATTAGCTCTTTGAAGTGCTTTCCCAGAGAATATTACAACTTAGATATGTCTGTTCCATTGTAAACTTACTGACACTGCTCTATCTTTTCAGATAGATAAAACGACCAGTTCCCAGGCTGCCAGAATGTAAACTAGTTTCTTAAGCGTGCACCAGATCAGTATAGTGAATGCCTTTCCATGCTTTGGAAACTCCACAGGCAAAAGTTTCTAGGAAAGGAAGAAAACGTGTCAAGCAAATGTCATTGCTCAAGGACATGGTGCTCAAGGAGCTGTAAGTGTGCAACACTGAGAACCTATTTAGTACAGTACTGACTTGATTTTAATTAAACAATTATTTAGAAAATTCAGTCACGTATATTAGTGCTGTCATTCTCTTGCCTAAAGACTAACACCAGATTACAAAAAGTGGCAGCCCTTCATGCCTCCTAGTGAAGCTAAACTGTTAGACTGAAATGGAAAGGTAGTGTCACAAAACAGGAACCAAAGCGCTGCTTGTTGATGAGTAGCCTTTCTGGGAGAACAGGCTTTGGGTATGGTGACACCCAATCTATCTATTTTAGTCAGCAGTCTTTAGTACAAAAATCATGAGCAGCAGAGGGAGTTAGGACTGGAGCCCTGATAAGTTCTAAAACATCAATCTCCATCTTATTTTATCTATTAGCCATTGTGCCTTGCAAAAGGAAATGAGAAAATTCCCTTGCAGACAATGAGAAAAGACCCCTCTCCCTCTCTCTAGATGGCTCTTTGAAAGCAGCTTTTCAGAAAGTGATTCACATCCCAGTCTTCAGTTTAGTTTAAAGAATAAGGGGGCATTGGTTTATCTTCATGATTCCAACCTGAAGGAATAAATTAACAACTTGGATTCTTGCACTAAAAGTTACTGTCTTGACATATCTTCTGCTTCATCTCAAAGTGCCTGTGGTTTTTGTGTATTTGGTCTGCAATTGTAGAAATAATCACAAAACACTCCAGCTAATTGAAAGAAATAATGACAAGACAACCCCAAAAGACACATTAACAGGATGGTATTGAATTATGCTTCTGGGTCTGAACAGCTGAGTAAAGTGTCAAGCTGAATAAGACCATTTGAACACCAGCACTTTGCGGAGTAAACTCACTCTTTTAAAGAGAGAATAAATATCACTAAAAATGTTTGGACGTTTGGTTTCAGAGGTGATAGACGATGTTCTTTGTACCTCAAGACACTTACAGAGAAGTTAGAAAAACTGAGAACATTCACAGATTTGAAAACTGTTAGGAATTCAGTCTTGATTTTTATCTGAAATAATCCCAACATCGTTTAACATGGATTTGCTACTTGTGTAGCTGCCCTTTGTGTTGCTCTTACTGATAACATCATTGTTCCCACATAATATGTTACATTTTGTTCCTTAATGATTAGTCACTCTACTTTCCTATTAACAAAAGCAGCAAGTGGGATACTAGCTTTCCTCCCTGCTGAGCAGAACATTTTATGCAGTTTCCTTACAATAGATGGTAAGTAGAAATAGAGACTGGTTACTGTGAATTGCTGCTATGGATACGAGTCTCTTATCTCTGTCACTGTTCTAAGACTGCATGGAGTGCTTGTTAGCACGTTAACTAAAAGGCATTTAATAATGAATATAGCTATATCACATTAAACTATACTGCCCATCTTGTTAGGTTATAGCACATTCTGCAGAAACAGATGTCAAAGGTCCATTTTCCCTGTAAAATATAAACGTCAAACTAAGACATACAAAACCTTTAGTATAGATGTTACTAAGAGCTGACAGCCTCACAAGGGGCATAAAAAAGGCCAGCACTGACTAAAGAAGCATTTCACATACATATAAGCCTTTGCCAACAATATATCAAACATTTTCAAATCACTCGTTAAACAAAATTTGGAGGAAATGAACTTCTGATGCTCTTTGTTTAGTATTCCTTATGCTATTGCTGACATATACATAGGCCAGTGTTATTTCATTATAGAACACTGAATGGTGCACCTTGCCTAAAGACATCCATTTCCATGGCTGTCAAAAATCTCAAACATAAAAGCAGTCGAATGAACAGACAAATGAAATCAATTTAATTCAGCAGCTTAAGGATGTGGGTTGTACTTCTTACCAAGAGTAAATAAATGGACGCTTAAATGACTGGTGTGTGTGAAATGACTTGATTTGTTTTACATACTCTCAGTATTGTGGTAGCAACATATCTCATATGAAGGATAACAAAGGAAATAACTCTTGCATTTGTTATTTGACTGTGATAGAAATACAACACCACAGTTACTATTAGTGAAAAGCTCTTGATGTCATTCTGCAGCGCTCTCTCATTCTTCTTTCATTTTAGGCTCCATGAGGCTGACGTTTTCAAAGACCTTGAACCTTCACTCATATAAACTAACCAAGTGGCTATTTCCGTATGTAAACTGTGCACTAGCACACACCATAGCATGTATTAAAGCTATGAGCTGCCTTCTCTAGACAGCTTGAAAAAATCTGAGCTTAAGTGACATGTACACTGACCGTTTGTGCCCAAAGAACACTTCAGCCAGTGTTGTTTTAGTACCAAGCCATAAGCACAAAGAATTGTAAACTAGAAGCAATGGAAGATAATATAAAATATAAGATAATATTTTGGAGGACCAGGAAGTAGTACTAATACTTAACTTTATGGAGTACTGTATACCCTCTCTTCACTCTGTTGAGTTACATAGCTCTCACAAAATAAAATTTCAGGACCTTTACAGGTTCTTATCAGATAAGAGACTGCTGTAAGGAACAAGACCACTGCAATCTGGGATGATCCAAAGTCTATTTAAATCTCTTGAAAAGCAGGTGATGACTTGTCATACTGTATCTCAGGCACATGCTTCATGTATATGGGATTCTTAATTGAATATAGATGTTTTGCCAGGGGAGGAGGCACATGAGTGATTTGCTTAGTCAAGGTCTATGAAAAAAATCAGATTATCCTGTCAGCACATAATGGTAATTATCTAATGCTGCTTGGTTTCTGAAGCACTTCCTTGTAGCTTGAAGTAATTCAATACTAATTCACTGAATACATTGAACAGGGATATTGTGCTATTAAATTAACTTAAATAGCTTTGTAGCAACCCGGCAGCAACTCAGCTGGCGTTGCATAGATCTTCATCATCGGTTATCCCTGGTGTCCATACAAACTGATGTGTTTTACTGGGACTTCTGTTGCTGAGGCTGCATTGGTTTAAGTATGAGCTACTGAATGTGAGATTAATAATCCTTATAGTCCACTTTTTTTCCTTGGACAGCTAATGAAACAATTAAAAAAATAAAATACGATTTTTCTTCCCTGGATGTTTGATCTCACAATAATCTTATTCATGTTGAGATATGAAATGATCATAAAAACAAGCTTTGTTTTATACTCATTGAGTAAATTTTGAGACTATCCATGAAGAAATTTAATTACCTGCCCTTCAAGCAGCACGTGACAAGCACAACTGCAGACTGCAAGACGCTGCACAAATACAGGCTTTGTTTAAAAACTATCAGAGCAGGCAGATTTGGATTTATCTGAACGGATTTATTTACTTTGACAATTTATGCCTTGACTCAGTTCACCCAAGTACTTAACAAATGAGGCATTTCATAGATTTCTTTTGGAGTAACCACGTGCTAATATTCATAGATAAATGTCTGCTGAGAATACATTCACAAACACGTTGCATTTTGATGGAAAGCTTCATCAAGCAAACCCATGCCTGGGAACTCTTGCTATGTGCATGATACATGATTAATGGGCAAGTGAGAACGGGCCTTGAATGCTGTGAGAGGTTCTTAATAAAGAATGCTACAAATAATTTATATTAAGAGGGAAATTTATTATCTGGCATTGTTCAAGAATAATCCTTACTAAATCCAGAAAAAACAGACTGTCATGGCTCTGAGAGCAGCCCCGTGTCAGGGATTTTGCTGCTGCTGCCTCAGGGCTGCGGGTGTCCCTGGGCTACGGGAGAGGCTCCTGGTGGTCCCCAACCCCAAGGAGATGCCCAACACCCAAGACTAGGGCAGGTGGGAAGAAACAGTGTTTTTCAGCGATATTTTTCAAGATTTAAAGACTTTATTTAAGAATTAAACAAAAAAACCCACCAAAAAACACTAAGAGCACCAGAGGAATTCCAGATAACCACATTTTATTTAAGGCACTGGTGAAGCATTCAGATTTGTTTCACAACTAACTCAACCACTGCTAAACCCCACAGAAATGAAAGTAGTACCTCAGAGAGTCAAGTGACTAAAAGATAAATTAAAACCGCCGGTTCAAAGTTGCTTTGAGGATTTTCATCACAATGCTGAAGGCATTATAAAATCATCTAGTGTGGGGAAAATCACAACCCCGCTTCATCGATAGCAGCAAATCGTTCATGTCTGAGATGGACCCAATGATGAAACATTTCCATGGAAGGAGCGTGGTACGAAGTTAGGTCCTTCAGGGACACACTTCCTCTGAGAAACGTCGATCTGAGTGCCACGCTTCTTATCCCTGGACTGGAGAATACTCTAAAGAAAAATAACCCATTGTCTCCTCAAAATGTGTGTTTTGAAAAATATTTATTACAAAAGCACAGAAGAAGAAATAGAATGTATTGTGTCAGTGAAATTGAGTCATTTGAGTGTATGGTACTAAAATCTTGTCTTGTTAGAAGTTGAGTTGTTGTAGGTGCAATGGCAAAATACCAAACAAACAGATAAAAGCAACAAATAAGTGAAGGTTCCTGAAATAAAATTATATGAACCGTTAAGCCAGCTATATAAAAAGTTGAAATTAAAGGCTGTATTCCTCCCCCTCAATGCTCCTGGAGAAAAAAGACCTTTCCATCATTGCATGTTTGTTTTTTGCAGGTTCTGAAATTATGAACTATCATGATTGTACATGCACAGCAATTATGAAAAAGGCAAGATCAGGATAGCTATAGGAAGCGTGTGTTGGAATGACCATAGAATCAGTATTAGATATAGGAAAAAACAAAGAGCAAGGAAAGAATTTGTAACATGAAAGAAGGGGTGAAGAGAGAAACAGAAAGGAAAAAACAATATTTTCATTATTAAACCAGACTCTGGGAGGACTTGGCAAGATGGATACTGGGTAGTCACAATAACAATGATTAAAGAGGTATCTCCTCACCCACATCAACTCTGGCTCTTGCCATCCAGAGGCTCTAAAGGTAGCTGATGTTCAAGGCACCATCAGGACTTGGCACAGAGGGGAAGCAACCACAGACACTCATGTACCATAGTATTTTTCAACCTGATCCCATCATTCAGTTAAACTGAGTTTGGAAAGGCTTGCTTTAGGCTCTCAGATGTGCCTGAAGATAAGACATAGCCTTATCTTATTACCTATTATTAATAACTACATATTTGTAAAGAGAAAAATAGGAGGATTTCTGTTAGGTTTAAAATACCTAACAACCATTTAATCAGTGTCTCTCTAGAAAATTCCTTCATTATATTATTTTAATACATACAACTTAATTAACATCAGTTCCGTGAGCTTATTGACACATATTCTCATTTTAAAAACTGTTCTGATAATCCATGATAAACTAATAAGAATGATTTGCTTTTACCGAAACTCGTCTCACCATCTCTCAACCATTTCTCATTGTGACTGTTAGTAAAAAGGACTTGTAGTTAACATTTGAGAATTAGAGTTTATTCTTTTTGTTCATGTAGGTAAAACCATTTCTATTGAAGGAAGAGGCATTCTGCTACAAGCTTTCTAAATACAGAAATATGAAATGTTCGTAGCTGAAGTAACTGTTTTTAGTTATTTGGTTTCTTTTTTTTTTTTCCATTTCCTTAGGAATCAAATTATTCTAATTAAGGGCTGCACTGATTTTACTTGGCTCTAATTGCAGTATTTCCTAAGACAGGGCACAATCATGTGAGAAAAGAAGTGAGAGGCTCATCAAGAGTTGGATGTGAAAAGACATGGATATTAAATTCAGCTCTCTATGTTCTGTTTTCCACTGATTATAAATTACTTTTCAATCAACTCAAAATACTTCTGTTAGGCAGTACAATGAAAAGAGAGAGCAAATGTTACAGAAAAGAATATTCTACTAATAGAAGCGTACAGATTCATGTTAACAATTCTTTTTTACTCACCTATTTCATGTAAATCCATAGGACTCCTGTGCTATAAGGCTTTCAAGGTAGGGAATTCTGAAAAGAAGAAATTGAATACGTTACAGATGATATCAGAAATTTCTGACGTATTCTTTTCCTAGGTTCATTTTGCTTTCAGGCAGTTTTATTCTGGAAGCTACTCCTGACAAAAGAATGCAGATATGAATAAAACCCCTAGCTAACCCCTAATACATATGTATGGCTACAGCCACATATAGATGAACTACAGCCCCTCAGAAAGGTGCCTTTCGGTAATTTTGTGAAAATACTGTCTTTGTGGTGGTCAAAAGTCAAAGAGAATATTAAATAAGGATCTTTGTTTAAGAATCTTAATTAATGTATTTCTTAAGAAACAGAAACATCACTAAGTTCTTGTAGAAATCAATGGTGCATCCACTTTGTTATCACCGTGTGCAGCTCTATTTCCTACTGGGAAGGGGATGCAGCAAGCTAGTCATGATACGAAGAAGGAAGAGGAACATGGTCAGAGGGACAGAGTCTCTGCCATATTGGGACAGATTAAATGAGCAGCTCTGTCCCACACAGCTGCTCGCTCACTCTCACCCAGTGAGAAGGGGGAGAGAAACATAAGGGTAAAAGTGAAAAAAACTTGTGGGTTCAGATAAAGACAGTTTAATAGGTAAAGTCAAAGCTGTGCACATAAGCAAAGCAAAATAAGGAATTCATTCACCACTTCCACCAGCAGGCAGGTGTTCAGCCATCTCCAGGAAAGCAGGCTCCAAGCGAGCAATTTGGGAAGAGAAATGCTGTAACTCCAAACATCCTCCTTTCTCCTCCTTTCCCCAGCTGAGCACAATGTTATACGGTATGGCATATCCCTTTGGTCAGCTGGGGTCAGCTGTCCCAGCTGTGTCCCTCTCCCTGTCCTCTAGTGCACCCCCAGCCTCCTCACTGGTGGGGCAGGGTGAGAAACAGAGAAGGCCTTGACTCTGTGTAAGCTCTGCTCACCAATAGCTAACACATCCCTGTGCTATCAACACTATTTTCATCACAAATCCAAACCAGCACCCTATGGGCTCCTATGAAGAAAATTAAGTCTATCTCAGCCAAAACCAGGACCGTATCCCAGCACTTCCTGGTTTCAAAGAGTGATGACTGCAGAGAGGCACCCTAAAGTCAGCTCACGAATGGGGCAACAAGAGAAGCTAAAGTTAAAATGAAAATAACTACTTTTTCAGACAACGCATAGTAAAATTGATGTACTTGGACTTTGAGGATGCTGTGACAGTCAATAAGATATAATTGTGTTCAGTCCAATTCATGGAGGACAAATCTAACTGTGAGTATTAAGTAGTAAGCAGTTGCTGGATGCAACTCTAACTCAAGATATTCCCAGACTACTATAAGCTGGAAACTGGGAGAACACATGCAGAAAAAAAATTTAATCCGTAGTTCTCTTCCCATCACTTTTTCCCCTGCATCCACCACAAATTCCTGCCAGATAAAGACTGATCACCACCTGGGCTTATCTCAGAATCAATATTGAACAGCTTTATTGTTCTTATTCGCAAAGAAGTTATTCCCAGGTGAACACAAACCAAGACTGAAGAACTGAAAATGCTCATGCCTACTGTGAGCCCATGTGGCTGCAGTGATCTCTAAACTTTGTGGTCCAGGACATTAGGAAGTTCAGTTCACATTGCACATAAATAACATGTTTATGAAAGGACTAAAAACGCATGTGTAAAAATAAAGCTCTTTGGAGATGTGAATTAAACAATGTCACCTTGGCAAGCAAATATTTAGAAGAATGGAAAAAACCTGCAATGTTATCCACACATTTATGTAAGCAGTAAATGCAGTTTATGGGCGGATGTTATCATAACCTATGCTCACGATCACTTTGCTGTTCTCTGCAATTGCCAGGGCAAAACATTTTGCAAGAACATAAAGATAATGGCACAGTTAAATTTAGTTGACTATTTTAATCTTAAAATTCAGCCTCTAAACACATGTAATTGATAGTATATGAATGAGTCATGGAAACTTGCTTTTTATGAAGAAAATTACTAATGTTCAGATCTGGCTTTTTTCATTACTTTTTATATCACTAGTTTCCTTCCAGAATGCAGCTTAGTGATCATTGATCCACAACATTTATAGTAATTTAAATGTATTTCAGATGCTGCGTAACATGGCTCCTGCCATTTCAAAATGCTCATGAGTTTCCAAGCTATTCTACTTCCATTGTTGTTCTTTATGAGAAGGACATTAATTACTAAGTCTTTAATGATGAACTCCTGCTTTCCTCAGGCCAGGGTGCATCCCTTTCACAGCCAGCTTGCCAAGTCTTCTGCACTGTACTTCCAGTCCAGCACAACTGGGAAGGTCATCTATGACCAGCAAAGAAAAGGCACTGAGACCAAAAGGCAAAGGACGTTCTGGGAGATCAATAAAAGTACCTTGATGAGCTCAGGCAGCAGCTGATGTTGTGATGTCCAGCAGTCTCTCCTCTACCCTGCCTTGCAAGGCTTCATGGTCATGGAGAATTGTGCTAGGTGCATACTTCCAGTTATGTGTGCAGCCCATAGAGGCAGAAATATTGCCACGCTTCAAGTATGCAGCAAAACGCTCCCATTGCCATAGCTGCATGGGAACTGGGAAACCAACTCTGTCCTCATTTACAATAGTACACATTTCAGAGACATCTCCACTGGTTTCTATGAACAAGAATTTGGAGCTAGACACTTAAAAATTACCCCTTTCTGGCTAGAAAAGAAACACAAATGCATTTCTAGTAATTTAAATAGTTACCAGCATGTAGCCATGCATGTTTCTGAGAAACAGATTTGAACAACTGCATTAAATTGATTTAATTAATTCATCAGCACAGGAGTCAGCCCATGGTCAGAGTGTCACTTGACTTTGAAAGTGCCAACTACAAATTCATATCACTAACTGGCACACAAAACTGTAAGTCTTCTAGCAAGAAGTCTACAGTCCAAAGCACCAAACTTGTATCGCATGTCTAGAAAACAGCAAGCATAGTAAGTATATATATATCTATGGAAGGAGAGGACATCAGACTGGTGGCTACAAGAGAAGTGCATCACCTTTTAGTTTTTTTAAGGAAAAAGTAACTTAAGGAATGGAATAAATAGAAAATGGGAGAAAATCAAATATGAATTTGCTACAGCTAACTAACTGTGCCAGAAAATCCAGCATCCTTGTTTGATAACACTTGATCTCTTTGGCAAAGAGAGAGCTATATGTGCTGGAATTAGTGCAAAACATTTGGCATGTGGTTGTCTGAAAATGTGAGTTGGGCAGAGAAGATGGGGATTAGTATAAGCAGTGTAGAACAAAAGCTGAAATGGCAGACAATCCTATTTAGGGTGGAGGAAGATATCAGAGGAATTCCTCGGGAATCAGTCTTGAGACTAATCTTATTTAACCGTAATCATGAATTAAATTCAAAAGGCCTTGGTCTAGTCATGTAGGAATTTACTAATGAAACCTGCTGATGACACAAAGTCAAAAAAAATCATCCTTATGAAGGGATTTGTTGTGTAAAGAAAATATAGTCGCATGGCACTTGAGGATCAAAATGTGATTAAATATAACGTGAGAGGGAAACCCACTGAGCAAAGGGCTGCTACTATAAACTTTGGCAATGAACCAAAGTGCCATCCTTGGAGGTTCCGAGGGTTGGCTAGACACGGCTAAAGCTGTCATTGTCCAGGATGGCAAGAGTTTCCCTCTGAAAGGAGGACTGGACCAGGGAGCCAGAGATCTTTTCCAGCCATATTTCTGTGTTTCTGTGAGAATGAATGAGAATGAAAAACTGGTGAATTAGTCACATCATGGACTATGAACTGCCATTGCTACTTGGGCGAAGAACTTGAAGTCCCAGAAGATGTTTGGTGAGGTATTTCCAGTAGAAATAAGAAGTGATTTAAGAAAATATGGGTTTCCAAGGGGGACAGCTGTAGTAATGTGTGCTCAAGAAAGTTTAATTTAAATTTAAAAAGAAGCTGAAAGAGAAGGATAGAACTACAAGTCAGCATGGGATGCATCTGCCTAGACCTTTTAATTCTAAGAAGTGTGTCATAACAGATCAAACATTTGTGGTTTTTAAACACAAAGTCAAGCTTTTGTGGAAAATAATCTATACCAATTAACATTTGAGAAAATAAATAAGATAAAATAGAAGAACAAGAAACCTAACATAGAGGGGATTCAGGAGTGGCTGAAGCCTGGATGGCAGGATATGTTGCAATGTTATGGTCTTACTTTTTTTTCCATTGTTCTGAATAACGTAGGATTTAAGAGACTCCATCATGCTGATACTCTGATAGCATATAAGGAGGGAACAGAGAGTCAGTATTTTTAGATCTCAAAAAAATCACATTGCACAGACTATCTATTTCCTCCAGAATAATTTCACAAGAATAGCCCAGGGCAGTCTCCAAAGGTTTTAGTAAACCTGTACATATTTCTTGAAAAGGAGAAAACTGGCAGACAAATGGCTGATTTGACCTTGTGATTCAGAAAGGAAATAGTTAGTTTTAATGACAGCATGTTTCATCTTCCTATAGTTTACATGCAACCCTGCGACATGCCAATTTAAAACTTTCAAAAATTGCTNTCAGGCAGGATTTTGTACTATCCCTACAGATGGGCACAGAGCGACAGATCTTTCTTTTTGGTTTAAGCAGCCTCTGACCCCCTTTTTCAACACTCATTCCTTTACCTACACCAGCTCTCAGCCTGCCAGGCAGCATGGTGAAACAGAGCTGGGAATTGATCTAAGCTAAAAATAATCATACTTTGCAGGGTGGTTTTCTTTTTGGATAGACAGGCACAAGGTATCAGAGAGAGAAGGTCCCTTTGCCAAGGTATCAGAGAGAGAAGGTCAGACTGAGTATCAGCACACCTCCTGTCTGTGCTAAAATACTGCGATTCCCTTCCCTTGCCTGCTGGACCAGAAACTTGAAGAGAAGTTTGCTCTACACCAGCTATCTGCTGCTGATTTCCAGGAAAGAGATAGAAACCAACCCTTAGCTCCCAGCTCCCCGCCAGTGAAACTAGTCTAACAAATAATGTGAATTGACAGCCCCTGCAGTACCATAAACAAAACAGTTTGATTGCGTAATTAACTGCCTGATCACAGCCTTGCTCCTTCCTGACAAAACCAATTCAATTGCCCTTTCCATCTCCACACAGAAGTAAGCTGCTCCTTTCACAAAATCACTCAGAGCTGGCAATACCTGGGGTATGCTGCATTATTTAAATTCTGGATGTCATTCTCAGAAATAAATACTGCGAGCTGAAACTCACAAATACTGCCAATATGCTCATGATTTATTCATGAATGGAGTAGGATATGAATGGAATGGGTTCCTAACAGTATGTATTAGGGAAGGGGATATTAGTCAAATTAAGTAGCTTTGCTCCAGTTTCACCACCTGTGATATCACCTTTAGATCTTTTAATGGCCTCCCAGGGAGAAAACAGTTTTGAATCTGGCAAAAAAAAAAAGGTATGTATGTTTTGAAAAGTATTCATATGATGATGCAAAAGGTTTTACTAAAGCGTTTTCAAAAGGACATGACAGATGAAAGCAGAATTACGTGAATAAATATATAAAATGGGCAATATTACACGATTTCAAGGACAAAATTTTCCTTATTGGAAAAAGAGGTATCATAAGGTGTTTTCTTGCAACAGCAAGAAAGAAAGAGGCAAAGTTTTATAATAGACAAATGGCCACAACAAGGCTTCCCAGCTTGCAGGAGCATATGAAAATTCTGGATTTTGGGTCCTGTCCCTGAAGAAGGAGAAAAGCAAGGAAAGGCAGAAAGAAGGTACTGCTTTGGGCAATCTTAAAACTTCATCTTAACATCACAGGTTAATTCCACCTTGGATGGAATTGGGATGAAAGCAACCAAGGAAGGCTTTTATTATTAAATACAGTCTACTGATATTTTGCAATTTTATCTCTTGCAAATCTGTAAAGTTTATGAAACAGTAGAGCCTGAGATGTGTGATGAAGCTTTTCATTCCTCTGGGAGTGGAAATCCTGAAAAAAGCATCGGTACATCACAGTGTTTTCCTTTGCGTAAGCAGCCTGGAAACTGCTATCTTAAGGGCTGGGGAAGGGGAAGAAACATCTTTCAGTGACCAGCAACAGCAAGAAAATCTCCTGGTGTGCAGCAAAGTAGCATGGAAAAACACAGAGAAATGCCTGAGCCCAGAGGCTAGAAACCAATAAGGAAATGCAATGTCTTAGTTTGGTAACTTTAGACTGCTGCAAGTATTGCATTATATGGCATAGAAACATTGCACTTAGAAAATGCTCAACAACGGTAGCTGAAAAGAAAGTTACCCTTCAGAACAGACAGCCTACAGTGGGGTGGGAGTGGGAAAAAAATCAGTCTCAGGGGAGTGTTATAGAATAGTTAAAGTGCAATACAAGGAGCTTGAGTGTTGGATGTGTCTGGGTGTAAATCATGAACTCTTTGGGTTAGAAAGAAACCAATCAGAGGTTGTTCAGTAATGATGTTAGACGTGTTTTTCCTGAAGTGTTTGGTGTAGATGACTATAAGATGATTGATTTGATCTTGTCTGCCACTCTGTACTATCTATGATATAACAATGCATTCAGAAATGTTTCTAAATAGGTAAACTAACAAAAAAGCCCTCTTGAAAACTAGCAGACATATACATGATGCTCAGTTTATAACAGATGGCTGCAGTCTTTCTCACTGTTTTACACCGATTATTTTCCTTTGCAGGGACATCACATAGAATCCAGTTGAATGATTCTTGGAGTAAAATGGTATTTGAAGCCAATTTATTAGACTGACAAAAGACAGACAAACAGTCAACCCTCGCAAGTCCGCATGGTTGTCTGTTCCTGGAACACTGATTTTGTTCATTGGCAAACCTCTGTTTTTCAGTCACTGATATTGCTGTTGACTTGGAAAAAGTCACAAGCTTTAGATTTCTTACTTTTCTTCATCAAAGACATAACTTTAACAACAATTGTCTCATTTGGATGGTGTGAGACTTACTGCAGATCCTTATAGTACTTTAAATGAGCTGTACCATTCTCAAGTACGATTATTAATTGCAGAGAAACTTCTGCACTAATTCAGTGTCCCACGTCAGTGATTTGCATCCCATTTTTTTCAGTGTCCAGTCATCACTTCTGGGGTTTGTTAATTTGGTACTTAGCCACCATGTGATAAATCACAAACAATATTGCTGTGTGGGGAAGAGAAGATGAAAGAAACTATGTATGAGAAACAAGGCTGTAGGAAGAAGCAGGAATTACTGTAAATGTCATTCAGAATCACTCAGCTGTACAGGACTACTATTCTTATTATCCATCCAGAACATACAACAGTTTTAAAAATAGGATTGCACTGGAGGCTAGAAGTAAAATCTCGTGGGCTCATCTCTCCACTTGTTTAAATTCCTCATCTACATTACAAGGGCTGACTTTTAAAGAACGGTAAGTGATACTGGGACCTAGACAGACTTGCATAAGTGTTTACTTGTTTAATGTCAGATGAAATTCAGTTAGAAGCTGGCTCTGAGTTACTATTCACAAAGAAAAGAAGAAACAAAATCTGGCCTAATAGCCCTCTGCGTCTTGGCTGGTCATTCTTATGTCTCATGAACAGCACAGTGTGTCCTGTATCTTCAAAATCTGAAACTGTTTTTAATTTACTCAAGTTCTCCTCTTCCACTTCAATGTAGTTATAGGCCTGGTAGAATCTATTCCAAGTAGTGCTACATCAAATCTCTCAAGTTCTTTCTAATTAACTATGATAAGAACCATCTTGATTTAAGTAACTTCCTTGATAATCTCAAGCCATACACTAGATCCATAATTAATAGTCACCTCAGTACTTGAAACACCATGTCAGGAGTTAAAACAAACATTTGCAAGAAGATATCTGAAATAATAAACAGAAATCTTGAGCAATGATAGCGAGACTTTCTGATGTATGAGCCAGAGATCCCACTGGAACCCACAACTGAGAGGTCGTCCTGCAAGTTTGGAGCTGTCTGAACTGCTGTCCAAGGGCCCCAGCTGAAATTGTTGTCCCTTGAAATCACCCCCTGAAATAAGTCAACTAAAGCCTTCAAAAGAGCTCCCTTGGCACTGGTGCAGCTGGTCCAAGCCTTCCCTGTATGCTCTTCTAGTGAGGTGTCAATTTACGTCAACACCAAGATCATTAAGAAAGGGTTTCAGACCCCTCTGTTGAAGGCTCTGGTTGGATCTCCTAGGTTCTGCCCATGGCAGCATGGGTGCTCAAGGCTCTTTCCTGTGGTATTGACATGCTCTGATCTCCCAGCTCTCTGCCTTGGCACTCACCCTCTGAGCTTCATGTTCCAGTCTCAGCTTCCTGCCTTGAGGGGGTCTCATGACTGTCTCGTCTCAGCTGTAGCTCTGATCTTGTTTTCCTCCTGCCCTAACAATTCTGAAAATGTATCTGGGGATAATAATAAGGTGCAGATGAATGCCAGCAAGCAAGTATAAATTAAAGGGAGATAATATACAACATCATAAAAATATTCACAGTATTGCAAAAGAAGAAACCACATCCTGGGGGAATGCAAAAGATGAGTTACAAACAGATGCTATAAGATGGGTAAGCATTGGTGAGGGAGTCTCCAGATCATGTATAACTTACATAATTGAAACCATGAAGCACAAGCAGGGGATGAACATGCACTGTTGCTCTAAACTGTGTTTATGATCAGCAAGATTCCAGAGCAGTTCCTTAAGATCTGCTGATGTTTTAGGAGTTAAATAGAGGTTTAAAGCTCAAAATGTACTCAGTTAGATATTTGAATGGGCCTGAGAGAACGTTCCTTTGTAGGAGATGGGCACATATTTCTGGCTGGTGCCAAACTGTCACTTGATTCCCCCAGCAGATATAGTAGAGCAGTACTTGAAAATTTGAATATTTACAGCAATAAAACTTTATAAAAAACACATATCACAGAATCACAGAATTGTAGGGGTTGGAAGGGACTTCGGACATCATCTAGTCCAACCCAGTTGCCAAAGCAGGTTCACCTAGAGCAGGCTAGACAGGAACACGTCCAGGTGGGTTTTGAATATCTCCAGAGAAGGAGACTCCACCGGCTCTCTGGGCAGCCTGTTCCAGCGCTCTGGCATCCTCAAAGTAAAGAAGTATTTCCTGCGTGTTCAGACAGAACTTCCTGTATTCCATCTTGTGTCCGTTAAATATATCCAGATGCTTTTTGGGTTTTGTTCATTGCAGAAGCTGAACTGAAATGTATTGCAAGACTTATTTTAGAGCAGTAATTATTTTCCTGCAAAGAACTACTATGATATCAGGACATCTTTGGATCTCACTGGAGTAAGGACTGTACACAAAGCACAGGGCTTTTACCAGCCACAGCTTGTGACAAAAATCTTCCCTGATGGGGTTTCTGCCCTGGGAAGGTTGTTTAGTCCCTGTTGCTCAGGGATGTGAAGAACAGATTGAATGAATATGTCAGGAAGAGCAGAGACATAGTTGAGTCTGGGATAGCCAATAGGTTACCTTGCAGGAATATGACACTGCATGGCTGAAATTTATGGCTTTACAATGGCAGATGGAAAACTTTAAGCTGTATTAATAAAGAAATAAAGTGTTAGCTATTCACGGGTAGAAAACTAAAGGGCAAATTAATGAGTCATCATCAAAAACTGGCATTCTGCTTAGCTGGTTTTGAGCTATACTTTGATGGTTAGCAGCCTGCTGGCTGCTGGGATTGTACCATTAGTGAATCATTTGCAATTAAACAGGTACAAACTGGACACGAGTGAAAGAGTGAAAGCCAAAATAGTTGCACATGCACAACTCCCCATGAAAATGGCCCCCAAGTAGTGATTGACTCAAGATCAAATGGGATCTTCAGCAAAGCTCTTGACTTCCTATCACCCACCCACCTCGTACTACATGTGGCCCCCCCAAATGAAGCTTCCCTGCACCCTTCCATCTTCCCAGCATATAATCTTGTTTTCTCAAAGTAAGTTCCGAGCTTTGACCCCATTTTATTCCCCAACTTCACATCCTTTTTCTGTATGTTTTTCTTTTAATTTATCATTTTAAGTTAATCTGGTGTTTTTTTAAATGTACTAAAGCGGTTGACTGCAAGTTCGTTGTGAAGGTCAGAAGCCACTTTCCACCCTACGAGCCAACCAAATACTTCAGTATCCAGATTGTCCAAAGTAACCGCTATTTTTTCAACCTGATGACACATTGCATGAGGAAAGTTAAACCCACTCAAAAACATTGCCAAGTGCTAATATGAATAATTACAACTCAGAGGAAATAAACTATTCAGCCCAGACATTTGGAGAACATATATAGAAGTACAGTTGTACTATTCGTGGATCAGTATATGAATAGGTAATTGGAAGAACTTTTCTAGGCTGGGGATGAAAGCAGAGCACAACAGAGGGAGAAGATGAATTTAGACTAAAAATCTCTTTATAGTACTCACATTTTCTTCCAAAATATCTACGTCAAAAGCAATTTCTGTTCATCCAGGCACAATGGAGCCATGTCAGCCTGAATCTACAGCTGAAACAAGTGACTGAAATAGCATTAATAGAGAGTTTTATGATAGCGATTGACAACAAATCAGAACCTAATGATTTTTGTGATTCATTTATGTGTTTAAACTCTCAGATTTTGAAAATTTTATAACTTTTTAATAACTTTTCCAATTTCTTTCCAAAACTTTGGGCATATTAATGCCATTAAGATCTCATAGTCTTACAGGAATATAGGAAGTATAAGTGCATGGATCATGAGATCTAAACTCTTGGTGGTTTAGACTCATACCATATTACTCTCTCCAAGCCATACAAATAGGAATTTAGAAGTGGAATTTTCCTTAGATGCCACGAGGGTTTTTCAAAACCTCCCTTCTCTGGTGATTGCAAACAATTTTCTAACTTTCAGCCTCAGCTTATGCGATGCCAGTCAATATTTGACTTTTGTATGGATATTTGCATAGGTAGCAGAACCATAGCACCCTCCTTCAGCTAACATTTGTGCATCCAAGAGCAGTTGTTACTCAACATTAAACCTTTTAAAGAAAACCCTCCCCCTCCTCATTAGGCTGTTTCAAAACATTGTTATAAATTCAGTATTTCACTGCAGTGAAGCTAGGGGAGGTTGTAAAGTGACTATCTTCCTACTGAATGTCATGGGAGTGGGACAATAAAACTAGTGATGACCTGGTTTAAATTAAGATTCAGATTTCACAAGCAGCTGAAAAAATGGGAAAACCTGAACACATTGATGGCAGCACCCTGTCAGACTGCCAGTGAGAGGAAATGTGTGGGTGAGGGGCAGTAGCACATGCTGAACCCACGGCGGGGGCATGGGTCTCCCCACTGCAGCCCCTTACAGCCGTCAGGCAGGTCCTTAGCGCAGCCCTCCCCTGGGGCAGGACGTGACATACCCCAGAGGCATGATCAGGGCTTGGGATGGACTTTTGGCTTTGCATTCAGCCAAAAAAGGGATTTATAAATAGGACACTTAGCCGAGATGTTTAAAGTTAGATAGAAATGAACTGGGACTAAATGACAAAACCCCAGTATTGCCTGTGTCTTCCACGCTGGAGTCACCTCAGATCTGGGGCATCAGGACGAGTAACTCAAGCTATACCCTGAGTCAGGTATATCCTGGGCTTTTAAAGGAATTTTGAAAAACTTGTTAAGAATATTGATTCCATATGTTACATGACAGAATGGTACTTTCAAGTGTCTAAATTGACAAATTATTGTTCTAATCCAAGAAACGGGTTGTTATGGTCTTTACGGGCAAAATGAAAATGATTCTTTAAAGATGTTGTGTATTTGAGGGAAACAGTATTTTTCTTCATGTTTTTATTGTTGAGTAATAAGGTCAAGTTAAGTGTTTTTTAAAACAGGCCATATGGTTTGGGTACTTATCCGAATAACAGAAGCTAGAACCTGCAGGAATGATTAAATTGTCCAATTCATCACCTGGCTAAGAAACAATCAACCTCTACAGCACAATTGTCTGTATTACTCAAATTATATTTTAATTTTCAAGTTGCTTCTCATGAATACAGCTCTGTATAACAAAATGTCCCCTAGTAGCCAGGATCCATTATTAATTGTATTGTTATAAACTTGCTTACTGATTCCCTCATTATTTGCAGAGTATTTTTTCGTATCCTACAGACACCCAGCCAAACCCCAAGGCACTAATTAAGAGCAGGTGAAGAATGTAAGCAGGAAACCAGGGATAAGCAGTGGCTGAGGGCTACGGCTAAATAAAGCCTTTCTGAACAGAGAATTTCACAGCTTAACAGGATTGTGTTGAGAAGCAGTCTCAATTACAAAGGCACCAGCTCAGAAATACAGAAGAGCTTCAATATAAAGCACAGCTCTTCATTTTATTTCTTTTTTTCTTCCAATATCCATATTTAATTGAATATCCTAGGGCACTGACTATATTCTGTAGGATAGTAGTAGAAAATTATTTTTTTTCCTATGGAAAAAATCTAAAACTAGTTTGATACAATATATACTTACTTATTAAATGGTTTGATACAGCAATATCCTTCCTTATTAAATGGCTTGATACAATAGTTCAACCTAAACTGCATGTCGGCTAGCTCACAATGTATCCCAGCCTACGCTGCTAGGGAAAGATGATAAAACACAGTCAATTATAAATAGTAGAACTTAATTAATAGAAAGCATTATATTTTATCCAGTTGGACACATAGGGCCTGATTATTTGCAACTTCGTATTAACTCCATACCATTGTGCAGTCCAAGGAATCCCCTTTGCTGACTGGAACGGCCTCTGTGCTGCCGCAGGGTTGCTGCCGCACGAGCCACCCCAGGCAGGGCACACAGGCTCGGGCAATCGCTGCTTTTCCTGAACACAGGCTCTCAGGCCTCTCGGGATGTGTGTAGATCTCCTTTTAGACTGTCACTCTGTCACCTAAGGGCCAGCCTCTGCCCGGGTACAAGCAAACAGAACTGGAATTAGGAGCTAGATTGGCTCTTTCCCATCCTCTCCATAAGGGGTTCTTTCCCTTACGCGCTGCCAAGGGACAATGACCCCTCCTAGTGACATAGCTTTGTGATAACTATAGACACGGAAAGGAACATTCCCTGGTCTGTGAGGGACAGCAAAATGGCACTCCATCCTTTGTTGAGTGCTGCTGCCATGCGAAGTGCCCTGCCCCACGAGGTGCCACCTCCTGCTCCACGTGCCCATCTCCCTCGCTGGCCCCACCAGCAGTGCTCCACCACCAGTCTTGCCCCAGTGGATCTCTTCCCTGTGCCGGTTCCCGTGGTAGGAGCAGCCCCAGCCTTTCATTTTCCATGCAACACAATTCCATTTTAATTGCATTGCTGAGGAACCCTGAGGAGGACCATTTTCAGTTCTGAAAATATGATCTGTGAGAGCATCTCATCAATCACATAAATAAAAGAAGTTCTGTGCAAAACCGTTAAAATTTTTATTCTCTGACTCCTCTTCAGTCCATTATGATGTTATTAACTACTGTTATCTCTAATAGCATAAAGATGTAAACACTTACTTGTTCACAGCTTTATATATAACATATCTCAGAGAAGGTTGTTAGGTAGGTGACATTAAAAACTGAAAACAAAAAAGACCAAAAGAGCAAAACCAGAAGAAATGTATAGTGAATTACAGTATGAAAAGGAAATCTATTTACACACATTAATCTATACAACATCATAATCTGTACATTTTGTAAAAAATAATCACATTCATTTACATCATCTTTAATTTTTTACCATACTTGACAGATAAAAAGTTATTGATAAAGGTGAAAAAAGAGAATTTCAAAACAATACTCATATTGATGTGCCAGGAAAAAAAAAGAAAGCTGCAGGTTATCATACACTCACTACAGTTCCTTGGGAAATAAAAGGGGTTGGGGCATTTCAGCCACTGGTTTAGTTGACAATGGAAATCTTACAGACAGATTTAACTACATACTGTTATTGGGCAGAACCAAGTTTAACACGGTGTGGTTAAACCATATCACAGAACGCTCCTTTTAAATGTTATCCTGGCGTACTCTCGTAACACACACATTATTATTATTTTTGTCATCAACAGAATAGCACTGCATACTAACTTCTGCTATTTGGTTATGGCAGGGTGGTACGGACAGCCCACAGCTTCTATAGGCACTCACGGTAATGTGAAGGTACTTCTGTTAGTAAAAGTATTTCCTGAATCCCTATGCACAGACAGCAACTGCTTGGACAATAACCCATATATAAATAGCAGCTTTCTCTGCAGGTTACTTACTGGTTCTTCCTTTTATACTTACTGCTTGATTTCTCACTAGAGATGTCAGAAAAAATTCTGTACAAAATGAATTTGAACTTTATTCACAATTGCTTTGCTGAAACAGACAAACTCACAGTCAACAGTACATGTTCTTGTTAAACTCACAAAAATAGGAGACAAATAACATAAACGACTCATCTTAGTCCTTACACATGGAGTGTGAGACACATGCAATTGGTAATGCCTTATTTCATCAAGCTGTCCCAGACAGATTCTCTGGTTTGCTGAGGGTCTCTACCTGTGGCTTTCCTCTTCATCGTTACAGGCAGAGGGAAACCTGTCTGGGGGGCATCAGGACATGATGTAGATGGTACAGAGCATGGCAGGCTGCCTCCAACTTGAATGAGGTGGCTTTTTGTAATGTTTTGTGCCACCAGTTAGTTACCTGCCACTACAGTGTAGTTCCATTGTAGGCTTAAAGTGGGTAGTTCTTCAGCTGTGTACCTGCAGCACCCATCACCATGGGCGTCAGCTGCGATCTGCTGGGCTCTTGGGCACTCCAGCATGGAGCATGCACTTAGATACGTGCCAAATTCTTAAAATTTCATAAAAGCCAGCTCTGCTTTCAACGGCTAAAAGGATGCTCTCCATATCCTTAAAATTATTTTGCAAAGCATATTAAAGCACCTGACCCATATTTTTAAAAGACCAACATTTTTTAAAAAGGTACTAGCTTGTATGGCAAAACACCTGCCAGCAATAATCTCATTGCGTGTCACCAGCCAGGGCCTGGTCACTTAAAATGACTCTGTAAAGTCAAAGGTTTCGAAGGTGAAGATTTCCAAGTGAGCTGCAAGTTGGAGTGAGAAATGTGGTCAGTGGTGTGTGCACTCCTCAAGGAGTAGATGTCTTTGCTTTCCTTGCTATTCCTTTGCTTCTCTTGGCTGAAGCTATTACGAATGGAACAGGGCACAGAAGAGAATGAGGAGGAATATTTGCAAAAATGCCTCGCTGACGGAATTTGAAATATTTGACATGTTTAGTTTCTCAGAGAGGAAACCAAGGCATGATTTAGAGTGATTTTCAAGAGACTTCACATAAAGAAAACTTTTGGTAGTCTAAAGCACTTTGTTTTAGTGTATGAGCCCTCTACCAAAGACAAAAAGCCAAACACCTAACCCAAACAAGAAACAATTGTTGAAAGTTGAAGCCAGGCAAATCAAATGGGACATAAGGCCTTATCATGGAGGGCAGTCAACCACAGGGGCACCCGACCAAGTGAACTGAGGGATCCTCCCAGTGCCTGAACTTTTTGAATCATCCTGCACTTTTTTTTGGAGGGTTACTTTGGCCCAACCAAGTTACTTGTCTTAAAAAAGGAGTATCTGGGTAATATTAGCCAGATAACTGAATGGATTCTTCTGGAGATATTCATCTTACCTAATTTTAAATGTAGAGAGAGAAATCTAAATACTAGCCAGCCATTTTATTGTAAGCATAGAGAAAAAGGTGACTTGGCTTACCTAACTTAGATGCCCAGCTGAACACAGGATGAGTCATCTTCAACCAGTGCCTATTTCTCTCTGATGACTTTGGAAGGCACTTAAAAAGAATCTTTAGCTCAGAGACACACATCCAGCTTTTAGATACTGAAAACAGGGCAGATGAATTTCACCTGAGTCTACAGACCATCTAGCTGAAATCGACTCTGAAGAGGAAAATTAAAATCAACAATCACTATATATTTAGATTTTGATCGTGGTTAGTAATTGGAGATTAGTCTGTAGCTGTGTCCCTCAGGCATGAGCAGCAGGTAATGCTGATAAAAATTGCTCAGAATGAATGGTGCCGCCCTGGCAGCTCCAAGGAAAGTAAAGTACAACAATTACCTGCAGTATGAGAATGAATTGTATTACCATTCTTGTTCAGTAACTTTACGTGATGTGCTACTGGCTTTTCAGAAGGGCATTTACTGACATGAAAATGCTCGCACAAAGTATTAAGAAGTTAAACTGCCTCACAGAAAATATATTTTCTGTATTTAGATTCTATGATTTTTAACGGAGAAGTGAGATTCTGCAAATTACTGCACTTTTCACTGGTTTGAAAGAAAAATATATGCAGCACCTCTCTCCCTTGTGTGCTATTCTTTGTGTGCCCGCATAGTCCTTTACAAACTTCATGATACCATCTATGTTATCCCACTGGTGCAACTTCATTCTCAGATGGCATTACTCCCTACATGAGAAGCAGAATCAAGTCCAAATGCATCTGTGCCCTGCTGAAGGAAACTATGCTGTTTCATTGCATCTTAAAATGTAGTTTCTTATTTAAGCTTTTCTGTCTTAAAATCCAGAATTCATTAAAATGCAGATTTTCTCCATGTTCTCTAATTAGAACAAAGAAAGTTTTCCCTAGGATACAATGAATTATAAACAAGTATAATTGGTGATGCATCATGCAGAACAGACTGGTGGAACTGATTGCTTGAAATCTCTATTTCTATACCATCACTCTGTCTGTGTGCCAACTCACTCAACAAAACTTCTTTGAACATAAAGATGAGTTTGCCAGAATGCTCATCAAGTGTGCCTTTCTAACCTAGAAATTTTGAGGGAAAAGTACCTCCTGCACATCTTGTCTCAGGGACCCAGGAAAAATACTAATGTTTAGCAGTGGTTTCTGAGTCTAAAGCCTTCGGGAATATATTTAGTTTAAGTAGGAGGTATCTTGAGACCCCATGGGACTGGCATTGGGCAGCTTACTTCAGATTCTCATAGCTACTTCACCAAGTGACAGCAGAAAACACTCTGAATGACTGGAGGTGATCAATAGCTTCTTTAACCCCAAATTTGGCAAAGCAAAAAATCACCATGTGATTGTTGTTTAATTCAACTAACACCTACTATGTAAAGGTTGGTGTCATGCAACCTGTTCTAGTGGGAGGTTTCACTGCCCATACCAGGGGGGTTGGAACTCCATAATCTTTAAGGTCCCTTCCAACTCTAACCATTCTATGACTCTATGATTCTGTGATTCACAGTTACTCATTTTGTGTGACTCGTGAACCACGGGGCCTTTTCTGTCTTTGGTCTGACATAACTTTGTGTCACTCCAGGGTAATTCCATTAAAATAAATTGTGTTTGACTAATAAATAGCTAAATTAAATCAGGCCAAGAGATGTATGGACACATTGACAGCTGCCAGCAATACCCCCAGTACTGGTAATATTTTCAAGAGTGCACATGTATGCCTGCCAAGATGTGCCCTCGCTGCCGTTCTTCCCGTTACCTGGCAATATGATGGACCGTGGATTCTGCTAGCTCCACACCTCTGTGATCTGAAAGATCAGGGCAATTACTTTTATGGTTCAGAGGTACTCATGCAAGTAATTAGAGTGGACGTGGTTAAACGTGACATGAGCAGTAAACATCACTTGGTTTATTTCTTTTAAAGAGTGCAAATGTTCTGTGTGTGTTTATAAGAATCTGTCAGTTCTCTGCCTTTTTTTTTACAAAGTGGCTATATAAGAGGCTTGGCGTTGTTTAGAACTCCTTTTATTTATGCCTTTTATGGTAATTTTTAGGGATTCTGTCTAATTTTTTTTGCTGGAGTCATGGTCAGGACTAAATTTTGAAACAGCTCAGATAGATAGATGCAGAACAGAATTGAGCTAAGAGAATTTACATTATTCCTTAAATGGGAGTTGTAACTTTATTGCAATATTAATTGTTTTAGCTGCCAAGTATATCGTTCTAGAGACATATTTCAATGAAAATATGATATAAAAATGATATTTTCAATGGGTAATATGCTATCCAAGGCTGTTTATCCTATGCCGGATAGCTCTAGCAATAAAGCACCTCTTCAGAAAGATGTTTAATGAAAGTTCAACACAAATGTTTTTGATTTTAAAGAGAAAAAAAGAACCAGTGATTGCAATAGCGTTATTGCAAAATTATAATGTTTTCATCAAAACTATTACAGTAACCTTTCCTGTATGGACTGCAAAGGTAGCCCCACTTTCTGCACCTAAACATAAACCCAGGCACTTTTGAAAGGAAAAGCAGGATTAGAATTAAACTCTGTAGAAAGAAATCACGGAAATGTATACAATTAGCTGAGAAGTACTACCTTTTTTCCCCCTGTATAACGTTAATGATTTCCTGGATTAGCACACTAAACTCCCAGTGTGGCTAATTATAGTTTTATATTTCTTTATTTTTATTTTGTTTTCCGTAATTAGGAAAGAATTTCCTAATCCTTAAGGAAATAAATGTTTCCCTAAGTATAAATAAAGTGTAAGGAATTTTCTTGTTTCCCATCTTAACCGTTTCATTATGTACCAAAACAGGACACCATACATCTATCTTTTAGACATGAGGGTAAAAGGACCAGTATAGTATATGAGTTTTTGAATAGTTACAGCTAGTAAACTGCAGGAGAACACCAGAATTAATAGGAATACCAATTAAAAAAAACAGAAAGCATCCATGGTGCAAGTGTCTTGTTAACTGGTTGTCTGCACAAACCAATTTCCCAAATACCAACATGTAGAAAAGCAAAGCACTAAACTGTACATTTTATAAAATATCACATCAAGCTGTATAATGAATGACATATATCCCACAGTTTTTCATTTTTTGGGGGACGTATCTGACTTATATCATGGTGGTCTCTGTCTGCATAAATGACTGAGCCCTTGAATTCCGGTGGAGCTGAGAAACGCTTTCTGATCCATTTCGAGAAATGGAACAGCTGTGGAGTCTGTAATCTCTGCCCGCTGTTTGCTTCCAGCACAAACTCCGCCATTTTCTTTTCAGCTCCCCTTGCACCTGTGTTAAAAAGAAAATGCACAAGATGAGCTGAAAATGTTCTTTTATGTGAGGAACTTTTCCACACTTATTGGCTGTCAAATAGGAACCTCTAGGAATAGAATCACAGAATGGTTTGGCTTGGTAGGGACAATTAAAGATCATCTAGTCCAATCCCTTAGCCATGGGCAGGGACATCTTTCACTGCACCAGGTTGCTCAAAGCCCCATCCAACCAGGCCTTGAACGCTTTCAGTGATGGAGCATCCGCAACTTTGCTGGGCAACCTGTTCCATTGCCTCACCACCCTTATAGAAAAAATTTCTTCCTGACATGCAATCTAATTCTACCCTATTTCAGTTTAAAACTGTTACCTCTTTTCCCGTCACCACAGGCCCTGCTAACAAGTCTTTCTCCATCTTCCTTATAATCCTCCCTTTTTATACTGAAAGGCCACAATAAGGACTACCCAAAGTCTTCTCTTCTTTAGGCTGAACAACCTCAACTCTCTCAGCCTCTTTTCACAGGAGAGATATTCCAGCTTTCTGATAATTTTTGTGGCCCTCCTTTGGACACAAACTAACAGGTCCATGTCATTCTTGTCCTGAGGAGAACCACCTCGACCTGCTGGCCATCCTTTTTCTTCTGATGAAGTTCGATACAATTGGCTTTCTCAGCTGCAAGCACACACTGCTGGCTTATGTCCGATTTTTCATACACCAGTGTTCTGAAGTCCATCTCTGCTGGATTATTTGCATCCCATTCATCTCCCAGTTTGTACTGATACTGGGGATTGCCCCAACCCCCATGCAGGACCTTGCACTCGGCCATGTTGAACTTCATGAGGTTCGCATGGGCGCACTACACAAGCCTGTTAAGGTCCCTCTGGGTGGCATCCCTTCCCTCTAGAGTATCAGATCAATTTTTACAAAGATTACAAAACTGAGGCCAAGACTGTATGTACACTGTCTGTGAGAAGATGCCCCAAGGCCACTTTCAAAATCAGTTTTGTATCACTTGTGCTTCAACATCAGCTTTTGGTATCTAGCTATTAATCACACATACTTAAAGCATAGAATCAAATGATTAGCCCCAAACCAGGCATCCCATGAATATCAAAGACCAGAAGAGCACTCAGGTGACTTGAATGTCAACTCCCTGTGCAAGCAGGTGTCTTCATCAGACAGATTCCTCCTGTCAGACTCTACATGCTGTTTAATGTATGCTCTACCTTAAAAAGAGGCTGAGATCAAAAGGAATTCCTCACATCTTCCTCAGTTGAGATTAGGAAAGCTGCTACATGCTGGGCACTTCTGAAAATCTGCTGCTGTTCTGGGGGTTAGATTCTGTCAAAAGATTACCCCTAAATACTTACTAAATGGTGTTTCAAGTTTTGGATAAATTTTTAGACTTGTTGCACCTCACTTGCACAACCCGCATGGCTTGTAACAGAGCTAGAATTGGATCATGTTAAATAATGGGACACACGCTTAACACCTCAGTTGCAAGGAATTGGATTTCAGACAACTCTTAACTCTTCACCCAAATACACTAATTTCTCTTGTTGCATAGAAACTCCCACATATATAGTCTATAAATAGGAATGCAAACATCTTCTAAAACAGCTTCATGTATCAGAGTGGAATTACAGCAGCGCTTATACATTTACTGAAAACAATATTTACCACCCTCAGTAGGAAAGGTGAGACTTACTTCACTGTTCAAAAAACAATACAGGACTGCAACAATCAGCCCCTGGAAGGAGACAATATTCCTTAGTTAGTAGACAGTACCAATCTTCAAACTTCTTTTGAATAAAAATTTTAAAATTTACCTGAAAAGATCCCAAACACAGCTCAAAGATTATTTTATAATAATTGGAACTGCGGTCAGGAAATAGAGCAAACACTGTGTAGTGAACTCCAAATAATGGAATAAGCAACAACGTGGATTTTGCAAGTCTCCTGGATACATAAAAGAGAAAAAGCGAGAAAAAGCTGGAGTTTAATGATAAACTCTCATTTTACTAAGATAAGAACCTGATGCAATGTTGTTTACAAAAACCTTGTAATACTTCAGATCTATAAACAGTCTTAATAAGAGTCATTTACTGTAAATTATTTTCCTCTCAGGCTTGCTATGAGATTAGCCACATAGTAACCTCATAAACTAACCTGTGCAATTCCATGTTATACTTGATCTTGGTGATCTTGAACTCTCCCAAAAGCAGACAAAAGGCTTCAGGGCCTCTCTAAACTAAAAGACCCTTTTTCAGTTCCCCTCTGGACAGCAGCAGGATGTGGGACCTATCCTCTGCTGTGTGTCTTTGACATAAATGCAGCTCCCAGCTTAGTTTCATGGCACAGTTTTTTTGGGATGGGGTTTTACTGCATTATTCCGCTGGATCACATTCAGCAAAGTATTACGAGCTGCCATCAGATCTCTCAAAATATTTTTTTACCTGGCACAAAGGGTTCAGAGTAGAAAGGAATAATGCCTTCCTGCAAAGTCATACTGACAGATCCTCTGTATGGAAGGCAAAATCTCTCTCTTGAAATTAATTGATGTTAATTTCCTTTAAATGTGCAACTGTATGGTTAGGTTTTACATTGCACATACACAGTACGCAAGCAGTACCTAGGAAATGTAATCCAGAATAATCCTAACTGTGAGGTTTTCATAAGCAATTTCAGATTTATGCCCAAATATTAAAATCTCATAACTATACCGATGGTATAAAGCACATACCTTTAACTAATTTTTAGTGTTGTCAATTACATAATACATTTTAGCACAACACACTACTGAAGTTAAGGAAGAACTGTAAATTATTAAGCAGAGAAGCTCTGACAAACTGCCTGTGAAACCACTGAAATGATGAATTGTTAATTATGCCTTATCTTTCACTTATTTCATTCTAATAACATCAGGTTTATATATTACACAGAATCAGTCATGTGTGATAATGGACGTCTGGTATCAGATAAAATTCAAGTTCTAATGTTGAGTCCCATAATTCATTAGTGTCTTGATGAATATAACTTGATTCAACAGTGAGAGGATGCTGTTGAGAATTCACCTATTTTAACAGAAAAGTCAAGGTACTTCCAGCAGTTTTATTTTTTCTGTGTCAGTCTTCAAAGCCTTCCTTTGTTCATAATGTCCCAGAGGCTGCATCTGTTTATGTGGAAATAATCAGTTCTGACAGCAAAGTTTCTCAAGAATAGTAAAACATTCACATCTAAAGGTGATACCAGTAAGCGGGACAAATAGGATTTTCTTGGCAGGAGAAATTCATTTACAACTAGAGGAGACGATGATGGCAGCAAATTTCCTGGGTTCCCAAGGGAGATGGAAAACTGATTTTATTTCAACTTAACCTTACCCACTGCAAAAGCAAAATGAGCAGCAAAAAAGATGGAAACAGGTACAAGCAAGTGGGACAGAGGAAGGGAAGAAAAATGGTGACTCGCATGAGTAGTATTCATTTTAGATCCATATTTCACTTTCACTCCATTTGTGTTTTAATGATTGTCATCTAGCTGATGTTACTTTCTCCATACTGCACTTAGATTTTAGTGAAGGGACAGACAAAATAGCCTTATTCTTCCCTGTAGTTTAGAAATACATTTGCATATTGAAAAATGAGGCTTCCAGACCTTTAATTTGCTCTGTAGATGCAGGATTTTTTGAGGAGGTTAATCTACTGTTCCCATGGGTATTGGCTAAAGACCATCCAATCCAAACTTAATCAGGCAATCAAATGATGAAAGCAAAGAATTCACAGGGCTGAATAATGAATGACAAGGCTGCTATTAACGAACACTTTATACTATGAAGTGCTACAGTAAAGTGGAAAATCATGGGTCTGATAGGAAGGGAATGCCTCTTTTTCATAAAATACATGGAAACAAAGAAAAGTTCCTGTCACAAGAAATGAACTTGAGGGGATTTCCTGCCCATAGATCAGTCATTGTGCTAAATTATACTGTGGTGACTGCAGAATCTCACCTAGGTTGATTTGGTTCTCCCACGTTTAGTTAATTCAAGCAGCAAACACAAAAAATTACCCTTTGCATTCTATGGCAATCTAGTTGTGTCACTTTTTCCATGACGCATCAGAATTCTTCACTTTTTGCATCAAATGTGCCACGTTGTTTACAAAACAATAAGGTCCTAGCTCTCTCGGCTTTAAAGATACGCTTTATTTTAGCACACCAGGTTTTATCTGCTTTTAGGACAAGAATTCAATATTTTCTAAATGAAGAAAAGGTGCTATCCGGGAGAACATTTTCAAAGGCCACTTGCATGTTTTAAATTTTCAGTGTTCACATTAGGTTTTGTCATTGAAATATCATATTTACATCCTGAAGTATCGATATATCTGGGCTTTAAAATAAGACCTACTACAACAGACTCTTGATTCTGGATTACAGTATCCAGGAGCTATTATAATAAACAACAGTAACTGGTATGGCAATATAATAAAGAACAAATACAATTTCAGCAATGTATTTAAATTGCCCCCCAACATTCCTTGATTCAAACCAAACCCCCCAAAAAAGAAAGTCTAAAGAGAACTGAAGTTGATCTAAATCAGAAAAATTTGTTTTCCTCTAGAAAAATAAAGATGCTGTTTTAAATGATCATAAAATGTTGTATTTAACTTTTTACTTTTTGGGAACAANATGCTGTTTTAAATGATCATAAAATGTTGTATTTAACTTTTTACTTTTTGGGAACAAAACTTCTTTCCAGCTCTTAAAATATATGTAAATATTACAACAAAAAGTGTCTTAGAAATGAAAAATAAATAAAAAAAAGAAATTAGGGAGGCTGAAGCAAAGTGTTTTGATCTTGTAAATTTTGTTAGGTCGGAATGAAATATTTATACATTAAAAGAAAGATACCGTTCTCCATGCTTTTTCTATCAGCATATTAATTCATGGATTAAACTCAAATTCAAGAATATCTTGTTGGTCTTTATGAAATTACATATTTTTATTGAATTTAATGTTTGACAAAAAAAGAAAAGTTCATCTCTATTTCAGCTTAGTGATAAGATCTTCATTAAACCACACATAAAAGTGCTTCTGAATGAAATGTAATTATAGTATCACAGCAAATGTTGGTAGCAGGTCCAACATATGAAATCTTACTGAGATTATTTTGGTTCTGTATATAATGTCTAAAAATACGACTCACTTGTACTGTGACTGGTCATTTCCTCCAACATCTGGGGATCGTAACTTCTGTAGTAAGATTCTTATAATACTAATGAAAAGTATAAAATTCACCTGCAAAGAAAACAAATATAATGGTGATTTCTGACCTCTCCGCTCAATATGCAGCACAACAAAATGCTTAACAAGTCAGACAAACCAACTCAGCAGTGGGTGTTGTGTGCCTCCTGCCAGAACACATCAAACTCAACTCTGTCAAACCTATTGTCTGGTCTCTGCCTCTCTACGTTTTTTATGTCCAGTACATCTCTGCATGACCACCAGTTCCAGTATGGCTGGCAAAAGTCTTTAAAAGCTCCAGTTGTCAGACATGACTCCCTTCCAAAATTTCAGCTGAAGACAGGTTTCCTAGTAGTATGGGACATTGGATGTGATTTGGAGCAATCAAGCATTGTCCTAAATTGTCGTGTGGATTCATGACTGGAAGCCCAAAGGAAAATGTGAGTCCCATAACAATTTTGACCCTCTTTTACCTCTCACCTTTACTTTTAATATTTTCTACCTGAATTGGGGGAAGAAAAGATTGTTGCACAGGTGATCACAGCACATCAAGCATGGAAAGGGCCTCTCACAAGTATCTCTCTAACTGTCTTGGATAGCAATGCAGACATAATCACTAAAGCAACTGAATCCTTGCAGCTGACATTTTATTCTTGTAACAGCCCTCTGAGACAGAACAGTAGTATTATATTTCATAGAAAGGAAATGGAGGCACTTGCATAAAAAAAGTTCTGTTCAGACACTGATCAATCTAGAAAATTGAAGTATAAAACTCAGTAAATCCTAAATCTCACACTCATTAGTTTTTCATCCTTGGCTTTTGGCATCTTTTGTTCACCAGCTGACATGATGCTGAATTGTTTGGTGCAATCAAGAAAACTGCACTTTAATTATGGCATGCCTGTACTAAAGTGAGGGAACACTCTGAATCTACACCTTCACAGCAACAATATGAGGTAAAAGCTACATCTAGAGTTACATAAACAGCTACATCAAATGCACACATTTTAGAAGAAATCAACCTAGAGAAAAAATTTCTATGACTGTGAAAATGAGAACTTGATTGTTTTTAGCTAATGCCATGCCAAAGCCCAAAATCAGGAGGTTGGGTACCCAACCAGAGAGTGCCTGCCTCGCTGCTATAAACCTTCTGTCTCTCTCTGCCTTGATGTATAGCTGGAACTCTTCTTTTTCCAGTCTTAACAATTTGGCTGTAAGCTTTTCAAGTTCAATGAATTTCAGTGTCTTCTCTGAAATAGTAGAATCAGTGACGTTAATAAATAAACTATGATTGTAGCAACAACACGTCCTTCCATATTCAATATTTTATTTGAAATGACAGGCGATGGGAAGTGACAAGAACTGTGAGTGATTAAATAAAAAATAAGAAAACCACAATCTAATATTTTTGAATAAAGAAAAATAAAAAAGAAATGTTAGAAAATATAGGCTTTTACTGAAGTAAACACACATTTTACAAGCAGATGATGAATTTGATGTTTTCCTTGACGGAAGTCTTCTATAAAAGTAACAGGCAGAAGCAAGTATTCTTTCTGGTTGTATCTACAGATTTATCACAGCAGAGTGTACAGACCGAGAGATATGCACTGGACCTAGCATTAGTGGACAAAAAGAGAGCTTCCATTTCATTGTATATTTGTTAGTCAAAAAATAGGAGAAGAAATCTTTATTCTGTACTTGCAAAGGGATTGTCAGAATAACTTCTTGTTCTTGACAGGCATCCCTACTTTCTACTGTAACAGAATAAACTGTCATCCATTTGGTTTCTAAGGCACCAAATCAGCTGCAAAACTACACTCAGGTGACTCCCATTCTTGACTGATATTCATGTATCACTTTAAAGTCTGTTTTCAAACACATCTCTCTCTGTCTGTAAACACGATCTTGGACTAAGGAAAAACATACATTCTTTGGAGTTTTTGACAGTTCTTGGAACTTCTGAGCTTTTAAATTCATCCAGTGGAAACTGGATATTAAGATCTAAATGTAGCAACTGCCATTGACTTACTACTGTGGAGCAAGTTAATTTCTGTTAGATTATTATTGAATTGATTATTTTCTAAAACTCTTTAAAGTACGTATCTGATTTAGAAAAGTACATTTCAATAAAATATGAAACAAGCAGTGCCTGAAATTTTTAGTATTGTAGCTTTTCAGTCCCATAAAATAATTCCAGCATAATGACTTTAAATATAATAGAATATGTATATTATTGAATGAATATCTAAGAACAGGAAAATGAGAAAATAATGTGAAGGCAGAGAAACTGCAAGAGTGATGACAAATGATGCCTCTTTAGTGCAGGAATGGCAAGATGCTGCTGATACCCTTTTCTGCTGGTTGGCTTACGAAAGTAAGGTTTTGAGTCTAAATACATTGCCTGAGTGAGTATCATTTAAACTGTCTTCACGTTGCTTCTTTCCTGCTTTTCAGTCCCTTACACTACCTGCAATGTGAGATAACTAGATAAACTTTTGATTACTGTGATGTGACAGAAGTACTGTTTCCAACCGAACACCACTCCTTCCCAAATAAGAGCAGTTTATGCAAGTGGAAGTAGGGAGAAGGCAGCTGTGGAGGCATTTGATTTGACTAATGAAGAATATGAGTGGTACACTAAATTAACGGTTTGGAATAGTCACCCCCAATTAAACAATTCTGAAATGTGTACAGCATGAAGTGTGGAAGCCTGCCAAATAACTTTTCTCAAGCCAAAATTGTCAGCAGTAGATGCCAGGGAAGGCTTCTGACACACTGAATTAACTGAAGCCATTCCCACTTTGAGAAGTGACTTCAGAACTTGCTCTCCCTATTGCTCTCAGTACTATTTACAGTTGGATAATAAACTTACAGAAAATATAATTTTTTAAGCAGTGAAAATTTTTGGAGTTAACACTGAAATCAATGGAAAAGGATAAATACAAAGACTGAGCTAACTTCCTGTTAAATCTAATGCAGTTAAACCATTGTTCCTTAAAACCTTTGCTTGATTTCCTCCTTCTTTCAAAAGTATACTCATGGCATCATCATCACATGGCTCTATTCTACTCTTCTTCACTCTTCTCCCTCCTCTTAAAGATTTTCAATATCAGCCACAGTCTGGGCTTTCTTTCATGCCATTACATAAGACAGCTCTCAATGAGAGCTCTCAGCTCAGGTGTTCTGCTTTCCTTTATTTTCCTGAAACTCAGGGTCTTTGAATCTTTGAATTTTAATTTTTGTAGAAGGTGAGAGGAAATGTTGAGCTTATTATAGCGTGTGCATATTGAAAATTATTTTCTCATGAATGTAGTATTATTCAGTCATCAATTTTACATGACACTTCATCAGCTACTTTTGCTCTATGAATGCACACTCTACTTTCCACAGCAGTAAGTCTGAACAGCAGCCTCGCTGCCACTATGAATGTGCTGGTTGTAGTTTGAAGCTCCAACAACACATGTTACTGATCTGGAAGGAAAGAGAGACTATCACTGCTTTTATAACTACTTGCATTTCTGAATTCTCCTTTCGCAGCTTAACTTCCCAAATGCAAAATGAAGTTTAATGAATAGCTAAAGAATCATCTAATTGGAAAAGTAAGTGGTTTCACACAGTGGGCATCGCAGAATCATGTGGCCATCTTTAGTTGTTCTCATCCCTAAAACATGCTGTTTAAGGGAAGAAACATATCTGGAAGGAGACAGCAGATCCTAAATGTGTACAAGGCAAGTCAAAAAAGGTCATTGGCAAAATATTTCCCTATGTCTTACAATCCCTTTGTATCAAATCAGTAATACAATAATTAAGAAAATAAGGAGAATGACTGTTCCATTGCCTCAAACTGTGATTCTGGTCCGCGTTTTATGATATACTGGACTTTTGCTGATTGACTAGTACTGCATTTTCTTAACCTAAAACTCATTTTCCAGTCACTGCTAAGATCCAGCTGCAATTCAAGTCTGCCAATGAGCGTCTGGACAACTGTTTCCAGGTCTGAGATTTCTTTAGAGAAACACTGCTTTCTGGCACATGAAGTCTCAGCTGTCTACCACATAACTCTTTAAACTGAACACCCAGAGAATAGAATTTCATCTCTCTGTAAACACCAGGTGGTTTGTTTTGCTTTTATCTTTCAGCATATTTTCTTCACTCTTGACCATTCCTCATTCTCCAGCTCCTTTGAGGTACGTGTATTCTCTTCATGCTGCTGTTGCATGCCCATTTCTTCATATCATAAAACATCTTGTCTGTGAGTCCTTACCTTATGTCATTTCACACCTATGCCTACTCTGCTTTCTCTTTAAACACTGTAGAATTCACTCTGATGAAGGTGACAGGAAATTGTCTCAAAATGATTTTCAGCAGGCACAGGTAGAAAGGTGAGTCCAAGTGTAAGTGCTGGGCTAATCTGGACTCTCATGAAACATTGTGTAATCTAATAATGCCCTAATTTTTCTGACTAAAATGTTAAAAATAAAGCAAGTGCATCTTAGCTGTATAAATTTGCACTGTTACTGATTTTGGAAATGGACATATACCATAGTATACTATGCCCAAATTAGTTACACAACCATAACAATGAGCAGGAATTTTATTATGCTTCTCCAGTAATTCTAATGAGCTCTATACAGGAAAAGCCCCATGAAACATTCTCAAATGGTATTCTTTTGCAAATACTTCATGTTCAATATCTGTTTCAGTAGGCTACCAATTAAAGAAAGATATACACAGCCATATTTTTTTACGGCTGCAATAATATCAGATTCTCAATTGCAGGGCGAGCTACTTACAAGCAAAATCAAATCTGCAATTCATTGAAAAGTATAATTAGATTTTTGCTTCCCCCAGGCTCGTCAACAGGAGAGATGTTAAAGAAGGAACAACATACAAATAAAAGCAACTGCTCATTTAATAGGAGGCAAATAAATTTTGAAGGCAACAAATTTTAATGGCCTTGGCATCTGTTTAATGTTTCTCCTACAGCGCAATTTCTTTTCATTAAAACAGAATTCTCGCCTATCTGTAAGTAGCAGTGAAGAATAATGGCTATATGCACTGCACAATGCTGAACTGATCTATAATTCATGCTTCAAAGTTTACTTACTATAATAGAAATTAAAATTGGTATTCGTATAACCCACCAGGGACCACCATGCTCATTTGTATCCCAGCAACTATGAAAAAAAGAAGGAAAACGATGTAGACATTAATATCATCTGGCAAGCAAGACCCATGAGAAGTATTTCTCATATACAAGTCAAAGCACACTACAATAATGCCTGTTCTAGCCTAGAATTTGGCATTCAATCTTTTTCTGCTTTTAATTTTATTTCCCTGTTTTTAGTATGCATATTCAAATCAGCTAAGAAATCAGGCACACCAGGCTGTACCATCAGAAATCATGGAGGACATTGACCTTTAGGGAAACCAAGCTTAGTTTCACTTTGTGTAAGGACACTTTTCCAATAAGGACCTAACACCAGCCTCTGGGTAGCAAGAAGATCTAAAGCAACTGACAGATACAAATGAAATGACATAATTTCCTTGTGGGATATTTAGGTTACAGATGGGACTGGTTTAGGAAAATATGAGACTGAATGAGAAACTTTGTCGGAAAAACTGAAAATTTAATTTTCACTGTAGGCACTTTTAGTCCAAATACTCTGAGAATAAGTGCTCTGAAAGATTTATCTTAAACAAGAGCAATACCCTTCAGAATTCCTCTAACTATGACAAAGGGAAAAGGAGTTTGCCTTCAGTTTACATTAGTGGTTCTTGCAAATAAAACTTAGAAATTTTGTAGGACGTGATTTTTCAGTTTAATTACAGAATCAATTGAAAAATATTAGTCAGGTTGAAAAAAAGAGTCTGAAAACTGCTTGTCCCACTAGCTAGGAATGCTCTGTCATTCCTTGGGACCAGCAGGAGCAGCAAGTTTGATCTTCCTACAAAATTCTTATCTTCGTTCCCCTTCCAACGCCAGGAGCCAGGTCTAGATCTAGTTGGTCATAGTTTTACCTGTCTACGTCCATCTTACATATGTTTACATCACATTGTTTCACTTCTGGGAATGTAATTTAGATACATCTAACGTTATCTAGATTCCAATCTTTCGAGTTTCTAGTTAACAAATTAGAATGCCCAGCATCTTACTGCACTGTATTGCAGCCCTGAACCCAAGGATCCCCACCGCTATTTTAAGTATTATTTTGACTTCCAAAGCAGATAGTTCTTCACGTGGGTCTGAAGAGGTAACATTACTCATAAGCTCTCTATGCCCTCACCTGCCCTTAGAGTTTTTCACATAGACAGCAAACAACGAGCATGTTGAAGCTCCTAAACACCATCTGAATGCCATCTCTGAAATTTTAGTTCTGTGCTCTTCCCCTTCAGAACAGCAAACCACCTTTGTGTGAACACCACCATATCCAAGACGAGGATTGTACTGGCGCAGCTGGAGGTTTTAAGCTTTCTCTCCCCCACATGCTTACCCAGTGTCCTCTAAAATGATCCGTGTCACTGTCCATGTAATAATGAATATGGTAGGAATTCCTGAAAAATCCCAAAGAGTGTTAGAGGATGATTTCAAAAATATAAGTCCACAAAAAGAGAAAGAAAGTTCTGCTAATAACCAGTTATTCCCATAATATAGAGCACATAGCAAATAGTTTAGTGAATGGAAGGAGAGTCCATCTGATGAGCTACATGATGTAAGGAACATACTACAAAGACTGCAGGGAAGTGGGTTTATTTCTTATAAAAATGCAGCCATAATGACTAATACACAAAGCACATGCCTTTCTTAGGTTTCTTTCAAGTTGTCACAGTGACCTACAGAGAGATAGATACAACTTACACGTCTCCAATTCACTTCCAAGGAATACACTATAAAACCAAAGTGTAAATCATTTCATAAGGAACCATTCCCACACACTGGATTATCCTCATTTCCCAGCAATACTTAAGTGTTTTATGACCACCTATTACTGGAAGCTTTAAAGTGCTCTGTATAAATATCATTGCAGTTTCTGGAAATGAAAGGAATACACGCATTTAAAGCCAGAGGGACAACACAATTGGGCTTTTCAAAAAGGCAAATATCATAGCATAGCCTGTGGCTGTGCAGCTAAACTTTCTTTTTCCTCCCTATTTAGGACAGCCTGAATCATCTGTTTTTCAGTGGCAGCCCTATATCCTGAACAACCCCTGGGCACTGTGCAGCTTGGCACAGGTCACAGCCGTGCCAAGGAGCAAGCTAGCAGTTCTGCTTCAGCAGTTCTGTGCCTGTTCTCTCACATGGTACAGCAGCTGTAACCTGTGCTGGACCTGAACTGGGGAACTAGTGAGCCTGAGGAGTCATCCAACAGAAACGGTGTGATTACCGTGGTATGAAATATTGAACCTAATACATACATACAGAACAAAGAATATTATTGGAAGTTGTTTAAGTTCTTACCCCATCCAATTAGCAGGTAGATCGTGAAGTGTCTGTTTGGGGAGAATATTAACACAAGGAGGATGTGCAGGTAAAGTCCTTCAACTAAGAGCCAGTAAAAGTTTGCCATAACACCATACTGAAAAAACACCAAGATAGCCTTGCAGCCCACCTGAAATATGAGAATAGGGATCAAAGTTGTTGCAGGAAAGATGATGTATTATTCTGCTGTTGATATATCCTGTAGCTCTTAACTATCCATTTAATACTAGTAACTAGTAGAATTTTTTTTTCTTAATTCAAGCAAATTGAGACATTGTAAATGTTACTCTTTATATAAAAATAAAATGAATTATAAAAAAAAAATCTTTAGATGGCTGTCAGCAAATTTGTTCACAAATTTGTTCACGAATTTTGAAAACTTCATAGCATAAAGATTGCAAAAAGTGGTGATAATCAATAAATGCACACAATAGTTAATGAATGGCTATTAGAATAAATAATCATCTACTGGGAGGCTAATAAATACATTAAAATCCCAGCTGGCTTTCTAACATAGTGAAAATTAACAAAGAAACAACTTTATTAATATTTCAAGGCTAAGTGGGAAACTGTGTGAAAAATATAACTTAACTTTACATGAATAATATTCTAAATAGAGTTAGAAGATAAAGGTGACTGGACTTTTAAATTTTAAAAGTTGCTTTCTCTTTAGAAAATGGCTTAGTGTTTTTTAATTAACAAAACACATGAGCATGTATCATAAAATGAAACCCCAATATACTTATAGTTTGCGTGATGCTCTTCAGAATTAATTTTCAGATATCTGTACTGCTGATGTTCCACAGTGCTGGCTGCTGCTACTTTGGTACTTCCCAGAAGGAATCTGGGATGTGAGAACTGAACATAAATTGTTTCTGCTGAGACTGAGCTGAGAAATGTGATGATGCGGTGAATGTAACAGACTAAACAAAATGAACTAAATAAAACTTCTAGTTTCTGCCTGCTTTATTCCTTTCTCCATTTTAAATACCCTTCATACTGCCACTGTTTCTGCTAGAATTCCAAGTACACCAAATAGATAAGTAGGTAAATTACTCATTTAGCGATTGATTCCTCTGTCTAAACATAGGTATCTATTATGAAGTGAGGTGCCCTCAAAGAACCACAGTCACCAGCTACTAAGCCAGAAGGTCATAGACCTCCTAGAGATACTTCTTTGTATCCATCAGTCCCTTGTGGTGTCTCACATATCTCAGTGCATCCCAAGTAGCACACATGCCTATATTTATGCCTGTACACATGCCTATATAGACAAGTAAGAGCCTAAAGGGTTGAATTGATTTTACCTAATTTTAGCTGCTTAAAAGCAAGGTTTCTGGTGAAAGCTAGCCCCCTACTTAGCCAACTAGCTCCTCATACAGCTAATGAAGAGAGACAGGCACGTCCAGAAAAACTCTTAAAGCAGATGAGATAAACTGTGCAGTGAGAAAGACAGAACCCCAGAGAAACAGCTTAGTTCAATCATCTCGTTTGGTGAGGTTAATCTCTTCCCTCTGGACTTTGTATCCACTGAAGGGATATCCATTGCAGATCAGTAATGGGACAGAAAGTTTAAAATGCAGAATATTAAACATTTCAAAATGCAAGCTGAAATTTGCTTTTATGCTTAAGACCACTTACAACCAGATTAGCAGGAAAGCCTAAAATTTTTGTAATCTATTTTTAATTCCAATACTCCCTTGTATTATGTTCTTAATTTATATCCCAGAATCCCACATCAAAACATTTTCCCTTCCTCCTGCACCTGATCCTGTATCAGGTGTATTTTCAGATCAGATGCTGAACAGCGAAGGTATCTTTCAATAAAGAGTCAGCAAAAATGATGGCTCTGTGTCATTCAGACCCAGGACTTAGTTACATCACGTTTTGAATTGTGTGCTTTTAGACATCTGTGCGTGCAGCAGAACTGTGGAACATCACACACTTGTGACAAAAAAGACAAACCCCGCATGCTCTTATGGAAGACAGGCAGCATCCAGCCAATGCAAGACAAAACATCCTGCCAAGCTGGTGTCAGATCATCCCACGTATAATGCAATGAAATTACTCAACAGCCCACAAAACCGGACATATTCAAATAGGAAATTATGAGGCTTTGCAGCCAAAAATAACTGAAGAATAAAAGAAATTGCGGAAATCAAGTAGTATTTTGATAGTCCATTGACTAATCCTTCAAGGACCTAAGAACTTTTGATTACCCCAGCACTCTTCATACTAACTAATTTGCCTGCTTTGGGGCTACTACCTCAGAGCCTATTTGTCTTCATTAGAAATATCCCAGATTATGAATCCATACACACAGCTTGGTAGTCACTGTTAAGAACTTTATGCTTTGGGACGACATGGCTTCATCAGTGTAAAAATATCTTCCTTACATTTTTTTCTCACAAACTTAAACTGTAGTAAATTAAATTCAGAAGGTATTAATCAATATCTGAAGGGTTCTTTTCCAGTACTTTCGCTGAAACAATGGAGGCAGAGAATGGGGAATATCATATAGTGGTCAGTCTTCTAACAGTAAGACTTGAGACTTTTTTAACATGAAAATGCAGTCCGTGTATTAGCTTGCCAAGAATGGAGATGACAACACTTCTGTCATAGCCAGGAAGTACAGAGGAGTTAATTAAGACAACTCCTACAAATATTTAATTACCTGACTCATTTCCCTCCTTTCATTGATAGCAGTCCCATTCGTGGACCTCTGATAAACCTGCCTGAACATTTCCAGTCGAGCTGCCTTTAACCATTCCCAGCTAATGGCACTCCTGTTTGTCTGAAACTCTCCCAGGTGATTAATGTAGGGGCCATATTTATTCTGAGCTATAGCTGGTCATGATTTTTTGTGGAAGATGACATGCTGTCCCTTCGTGAACACGCAAAACAACATTAACTTCACTTTCCTGTGCTGCAACCTTCTTTCTCTGGCTGCTTCTAATAAACCATTTTGCTAGTCATTATATTCTCTACAAAATTGTCTACACTGACAGCTTGGTATTCCTAAATACATAAGAGGATCAGGGAGGAAAATTTAGTGACACAACAGTATTATACCAAATAGGGAATGAGGTTTATTACCCATGAAGTTTGATCCTCTGGACAGTGAGCTGTGTTGGAGCTGGAATAGAGAATATCATCCTTGACTAAAACAGAGATTGCTCTTAGAATGAAAGAGAGGAACAGGTTCAGATGGATGTAGTTCCGAGTACAATGAAGTTTTCTAAGAAGAGATTTAAAAACAAACATTTTAGATTTTGAGACAGAAAGCTCTTGAACTCACTTTTATTACTCTCCAGTCATTTCTTAGTAATATGAACCTTGAGTAGGAGCCTACCCTTTCCTCCTCTGTCATATTGTCAGTGCTGCCTTGTTGTTTTCTTTTACCATCATCACCATCCTTATCATCATTATAGACTGTCCAAAATATACAAATAAATTATTTCTTACTCCTTTTCAGTAAGACCAAAAGAACCCAGTGGTATTTCTCCCACACTTTAACATAAGCTGACAATAAACATAGATTATTACATCCTTTTATGTGTGCACTCATCCCCATGTTTTTCTTGCAAATAAAACTTTGATTATCCTGGATATATTTCAGACATGCTCTCATCCATTATTTTCTGGTTTAATTTTTTAACTCCTGCATTTTGCTATACAATGGCTTTTCATCCTATGATGTGAGTGTATGTAGGAGCAATTTAAAAAAGCATTCAAAGCATTAGATTGCTATTCTTTCTATCCAGTGAGATGTAAAACTTTTCTTCTTTAGTCCAGCAGCCATGTGAAAGTCTGACAAACAAATGACAAATTAAATATTCCAAGTAAGTGAATGAGTGTCCATGGGCTTTTCACTTAAAAGACATTCCCGTCAAGACCTTCCCAGTTTACAGAACTTTATTATAGCAAAGCGCCAGAACCCAAGTTGCTAAGGGTTTTTTTTTTAATCAAAACCAGCACCTTGGACTGCACCTGGAAATAAGCCAGGAGCCAGGGCTGATTTTTTTTAGTAACTTCTGATTTTTAACTCACTACTTAACTACCAAATCTCCTTTGGAAGGTTTCACTTAGAAGAGTTTTTCTTTGTCCTCCTTTTTAAACACAGCAAGGTGAAAATTTGCTGGTTACATTCACAACCCCTGAATGTGTTTCAGGGATGAGTGACTGATCTTTATAAACAGTATATTGACATTCTCTATAAAGAATCCTGGGACCTTTCTGGGCAAAGTATGTTTCTCAGATAAGTGGTGTAACCAGCTGAGTAGCAAAAAGTTAAAACTTACAGAAACATTCTTATTTTCCTTAAAAATGACCATAACGTATGGGATGTCCTGCATGTCCAAGATACAGACATACACACATAGTTATTTGCATTTACTTCTGTTATTGATAGTTTACAGTTACTTCAGCTGCAGCCTTCCATAATAACTGTCTGCTTGCTATGTGCTTGGGAAACTATATACTGAACTATATACTGAATTTTTACAACTTATTTGGGTTCCTTATTCAACTCACTATGTTAGGAGGCCCCTACACTCCCTGTAGATAACAAAGAAACAGGTTTATTTAGGGGGAGACTTAGAAGACCCTATGTTCCCCCCTGAAAAAAAGCCTGGGTCTTTCCACTGACTCAACAGAGAGATTGGGGATTTCTCAACTTGGGTATTTAAACCGAGGTTGAAGGTTTTGAGTATATCTCTGAAATTCTTGATCTGTTTGTTAAAAGTGACTTCTGGTGATGGACAACATCCAGATGTCTATAATACACTGTCTTAAATGTGTTATTAGATTTTAGCAGTTTTGAAAATGCACGATCTGCCTGTAGGATTTGCTGGCAGAAAGAAGAAAACCATGAGTGACTCAATTCAAATTTTCAAAGATATTTCAAAATATAATTATGGGTTATGTATCTGCTCTGAATAGCCTTTGCATATTTAAATATTGAGAAAATAGATGGCAGACTGAAAGGCTTACAGAACTCACCATAGGAATAGTTCATCAGAGGAATGAGGCTCTGACAAATAACATGCTGTCCTCTACATATTATATGTACTTCTTTTCTACCAATCTGACAGATGTATTTTCTTGTTTTTCTTGGTGCAGAGTGGAATAGAAAAGTTGTGTGAAGCTTATAATGGAGAATGTAAAGGCTATTCTATTAGAGAGGTAGAAGTGATACATAAAGGCATGAAGGTGGAGAAACTGAGAAAAGCTATGACACTGATAATACCATTTTACAATTTCTTTTACCAGTTGGAGATTGCTTTCAGTCTCAGAAAACTCCCAGAAATTAGGCAAAACCAACAGACAGTATTGCCTTTCCTAACGGCCTAACAAAAACATTGCACACCCAGTATTATTCTTCAGCACAATTATCCATACCTTTACAACCCCATTTGAACAAATTAATGGTTACCTTTGATTATAGTACCCTTGGAGACCACTCAGAAGCTTCTGCAAAATATGGCTGCCCACTTCTCCAGTGCTGAGACCAGCATCGTACTAATTTTCAAGAGCAATTCAAGATGCTGATTTTAATAATCAAATAGAAAATGCTTTACATAATGCATTCCTAAATGCCTATTCTTTCTCATATGGGCTGTAATGTCTGTAGATTTGTAAAGCGCTTTGAAATTTTTTAATATGACTTGTGATAGCAAAAATTAAGTTAGCATTACATTATTCTCAGCTGTTTGATTGGGAAAAGTGTAAAACCGATGTGTGTTCTAAATATCTGCAATCACGTAACAGTTAAAACCATCTTATCATTGTACATATTTAGTCATGGAAAATACATACCTGAAAAGGCAAAGAATTATACTTCCTGTTGTAAGAGCAATCAGGGATACACTGTGTCCAAGAGTATAAATTGCCTTCACTCTTACGTAGAAGTTGACCTGCACAGAAAAATATATATACAGAAACCACTTACTGATACGTAAAATTGACTGTGAAATAATATAATTTTCCATTAAATAGCTCTGAAGGCTAAATAAATACCATTATTTTCACTCTTTGCTCCACAGTATGTGATGAGAATGTTTTGTCTTTATTCCAACGTATTTTTGTAATGGAAAATCTCAAGCCAATTGACCCCAGTAGAAAATTCAGTCTCAGGATCTCAAAACTTAGACAAGACTTAGCTAGTACCATTTCAGCTGATTATTCCATGTCAATGAGGTCAAAGAAAGTATCAGATTCATCAGCTTCCATAAACACAATCAAACTGGAAGAATAAGCCACAGTTTGAAAGAATGGATTATCTCTGAAAGAGAGAATCTCTCTCAGTCCTTCTGCTCCAGTGTACTTTGTCATGCATTTATACATGAGTTTAATTTTAAAGACATGTTTAAGTCTCATTAATTTCCTAATCTAAATGTTCAAATACTTTATTAAATTGTGACCCAAACAACCCTTTCTCTCTTCAGTAAAGTTATTTGCTAAAAGTTGGAAAGGAAATTTTTCAACAGAGGAAAAACAGAGTGAAGTGCACAGTTTGCTGATTAACTGCAGTTATCTGTAAATTTACCAGCAAGATACTACATTAAACCCTATTTTGAATTACAACATCAAGAAAAATAATGCTAAATACTCTCAGATTAAAGCTGCTTCTCCATTTATGCCTACAATAGCTATTAGACTGACATTGTTTTCCATTGAAATGACGTAAAATATTAAGCTTGTAAAGGTTTTTACTATCTTATGAAATGAAAGGTTTTAATAGCAGTGTAGAATGTGCTATGTATAAAAGACAGAATTTCAATATTTAGTGCTAAGATAGCAAAAGGAAAAGCAAATCACTTAATATATTTATTTTTATAGCATATAAAAGGCCAAGTGAAGAGGTAACTTTAGCAATCCCAATTCATGATGAAATCAGTTGGACATTCACTTGGCAAATATTGCAGAGATATGGAAAGACTAAATGAAATGCTAAATGAAGAATCTCTACACAATCTTGAGTTGCAAACATAGTGTAAAGCTTAGAAATGGTGCAGAGCAATTCAACAATATGTTCCATTTATTATCAACTTGTTGGCTTTTGCAGACCCCACTAAAACACGTCTCTACTGAGTGTACAAATAGAAGCCCAAATGGTCTCTAAATCAAAAACTCAACATCCACCATGTAAATTTGTAAAAGAAGTTGCAATAACAATGAATCTCCATTGTTTCATTAGAGTAGTTTAGTTTCTTTTTAAACTCGTAAGTCTCTTTCCTCTCTCATCCTTCTCTCCCTAAAGGGAGATGCTCTCACTTCTCCGAAGGGGAGAGAAATAAAAGAAGTAAAGAGAGCATCTGTTGTTTGTTTTAGTGGCCACCCCAGCTCAAACCACAACAACCACCAGGACTCCCAGGTCCCTATTTGCAGAGCTGCTTTCAAGCAGGTCAGCCCCTAACCTGTACTGGTGCATGGGGTTATTCCTCCCCAGGTGCAGAACCCTACACTTGCCCTTGTTGAATTTCATTAGGTTCCTTACCACCCAACTCTCCAGCCTGTCCAGGTCTCGCTGTATGGTAGCACAGCCTTCTGGTGTGTCAGCCACCCCTCCCAGTTTTGTGTCATCAGCAAACTTGCTGAAGGTACACTCTGTCCCCTCATCCAGGTCATTGATTACTATATTGAACAAGACCAGGTGCAGCACTGACTCCTGGGAAGCACCACTAGTTACAGGCCTCCAACTGGACTCTGCGCCACTGATCACAACCCTCTGAGCTCCGCCATTGAGCCAATTCTCAATCCATCTCACTGTCCACTCATCTAACTCACACTTCCTAAGCTAACCTTAGTACCCAGGACACATGCATGGCAGATGTGACAAAGGGCCTCTTTGCTGGAATGGCAGTGACGAATCAAAGGGCACTAGATACCTGTGCTGAGGCTATCACATCAAGCCCTGTTTCCACACTCTGATGGTTAGACACCTTCATCTCAAGTAAATATCCCACTTCAGAAACTTTGATTCGCAAGTTAAATTTCAGCCTTCCAGGTTTTAAAATATGTGGTAAATATGTGAATGTAAATGACTGGAAAGAATTTGATGTGGTTGACTGTGTTGGCACAGACATGATTGAGAGACACAAGAAATTTGTTCCAGCAGCTGCTCTGATGTTCTGAACACACACAGCCAAGTCAGTGCCCACCAGATAAGAAAACCTGATGCAGAGGGTGAAAGTTTTCACATTCGTCTTCTACTCTAAATGAGTAAGAACAAATCTCTTGTATTCTGATCACCACTTCTGATGCAATTATTTTCAATTCAACAAGACCACTGCTTATAAAGCAATCACCACTTTTATCATATAATTCCCCTCACCTATGTATTGTATTTTTATAACGTTAATAATGATTTAAAAGGCCCACCCATACCAGATCTAGACAGAGTTTGTATATTTACCTAATTTTTGTCTTGCCTTGGAAGTTTTTGTTTAGGAAATATGTAAATTGTCTGGTGCCAAGTATATCAAATTTATATCTATGTTTAGTCTGCATTGCCTTTGCTGACTTCTTCCATATTTTTGCCCATCTTCATTTCAGAATGACTTGCACTGCTCCTACATTCTTTTCCTTCCCTCACTCCTGTCCTAGACACAGCACCCATTATACTTTCATAAATTAAGAACACAGAATCAGCTGATTTACAGACTCTAACAATCCACGCTCATTATAGTCTTTAAATGGATGTTTTCAGATTTTCCTAGGAACGATTCTGGACCAGAAGTCATTACTGGGAAATTGCAGTCAGGCCAATGATCCCATGGGAAAGCCTTGATTCTGCTTATATGTTCTGCATTGCTTCATGTCAAGAACAATTTGAGTTCAATATGTGTTTTACTTCCCTTTTCTTGGAATCCATTACACTGAGTAAAAACACTGAAATTCATCTGGTTTATGTAATTCAACTATTTTTTCAATGTTTTGTGGAATATTTTCTTTTGAGATCTCTATAATGTTGATTTTAGGATAAGCCATTTTGCCTCCCTGTAAATGTTTTCCATGCTCAGGAAAACAGCCTCTGTTTACTTCCCCAGAACAAGTTAGAATAAAGTGCAGGACAGTACAGTAAAGAAACAGGTGCACTAATAGCTACTGATTTTTTGCGAGGCTGAGGCCATCTGAGCTAGGTATCAAAATTCACTTAATAACCAATGAATAGAAGCAGCATGTCATTCTAAGACAGGAATATAAATAAATTTAGAAGGATAGTGAAGCAAAAACGTGTACTTATTCTTCATTAAATATGAATGGAAACTAGAGAGACTGGTGCGGACGCAGATGACAGATGTCTAAAGTTAGACAACATGACTCTGTCCCAGGAGCTTCTCCACTGATTTGGTCAGCTTTCCTTCGGGCACTAAAAGCATTACAACACTTTGGGTTTTATTTCCATTAAGATTTTTTTTCTTTATTCATTTTTTCCATCTTGTTTTGAAGGCCAAAATTTGAAGTCTAGCATTTGTTTTACTTTTATTTGGAATTTTTCCAGCTGAGGTTCTACTCTCATGGGATTTCTGATACAAGAAGTCTATTTTCTCAGTAATAATATTATGAAGAAAAACTACAACATATTCTTTTAAAACCTTTCAAATAACTACTTGTGACTAGGTGAAATGAATAAGGTAATACTTACTTAGCTTAATACATTTAACAGTGGGATGTAATCTTTCTAAAAGGTAGGCAACACAACAGAATTACTCATTGTCTCCCGAGATGGGGGAATTCAATGGAGAAGAACACTCTTGTACACTATGATTCATGTGCTTCGTTGTAGCAATTCAAAGAAATTAGGATGGAACGATTTCCACCCAGGCTCCAAAGACTAGATCTCCTTTGACTGTAGAGAAGGCATAGGCTGTCTGGATTAAATGTAGATGAGTACATTGTACAATCTAGTCAAATGAAATTCATCTGACTTGTAATTCTAGTAATGCAAAAGTACTTATTTTTTGCTTACTTTTAAAAAATCCCAGGTTTGTGATGTGTTCTTACACTAGCAGCCATCGTACCGTTACTGGTAACTGCACAAAGTCCTAGTGAATGTGTAATATAATGAGCGTGTATCTCACAGTTGCTGAAGATTAATGAAAAAAACCCACAGTAGTGCTTGGCACAGAGAAATGACACAGAAGTGAGTGAGGAGGCATTTTTGAAGGATAACTTACTAAAAGGTCAGATGTCAGAAGCTACTGATTAAGCTATGCTTTAAATATTGTTTCCCCATGGAATTGTAAAAAAATTGTTGATTTTAATCTTGTGTTGCACCATTCCCACAATACATAGGGAATTTAATATGTATGTACAGCACACAGATGATGTATACTTTAGAAGTCAGTTAGAAATTAAGGTAATGCAAGTAAACCTAATTTAAATAAAATTAAATAAAGTGTTCGTCAATTCAGCTTACTTCTAAACCACAATTCAGCTTACTTCTAAACCACATTCTTAAACTGATTAAAGTTTTCAGGTAGCCAGAGTTTCAGCCTCAGTCTTTTTAATTCATTTCTTCTGGTGTAATTTATGTTCATTCAAAGCAAGACACTGGTCAAAAAGAGCTGTCATTCTCACCAGAGCTAAAGTGAGCACAGAGCAAGCACAGAGCACGTAGTGAGCACAGCTCCAATTCTAGCTGCTGTAAACTGCAGATGTTATTTTTGTTCAGATTATCCTGTGCTTTTCTCTTAAAGGATAACTTGAAGAAGACAGTAGTGCAGAATGATTACATAGTATGCAAAAGAAAACAAGATATTTATTTTAATCTTGCTTTTTAATAGCATCCCCGCATTGCATTTATTTGAGTAAAAGTTTTGATAAAAGCAACAATGGCTAAAAGCCCTTCTCTAGCATTTTTTATGTCTTGTAATGTCCTAGATCCATGTCTCATCTTAATGCATCACCATATAACTTACTCTCTAATTCCTGAGATGTGAAGCTAAAGTCAAGTAGGTAGAAGGAGAGAGAAACAATAACACTGAGAGATATTTTTTGCCTGATGGACTCCTTCCCTCATGAATAAAATACCATCTGCAGTTTTTACCAATAAAGTACACTGCACAAAGTTCCTGACTGACTTGTCTGTAACAATGCCTCTACAATGTTCTGGAGAATTTATATCTAATTCATAACCCCTCGGTGCTCATGATTAAGTGGACAAAATGTTCCTTGCGGGTCTGCTCTTGACTGGCCTGGCTAGACTATGATCTCCAGTTCTCTCATGCTTCAGCTATTATCAACCTGCAGTCCTTGAGAGGGTATCTAATGGCCAATTCTATAGCACTGGCAAGAAATACAGGAGCCATTATATTTACATTCTCCCAAGAGTCATACCCTCTCTATATAAGCCACGTATCACCTCTTGAAGTAGGAACTATACCAGATATATTCACTAAGTTCATAGAATTGAAAGTTGAAAGGTCAGGTTTTGAAGGTATTATAAAACCCCTTTATTCAAGCTGGGAGCTGGACTGTTTGTCTAATAACTCCAACTGTGGATGTAGATGCATAAATCACATTCAACTGCATAAACTTACCAAAACTGTTGCTGTCTATAAGCAAACTCACATGGCAGGTGTTGATAGCACAGAACTGAAAATATTACTTTAAATATTTTTCGGGCACTAGACTATATAATAAGAGAGTGTTTTGCACTTTGGCACAAAGAAAGTAGCTGTGATTCAAACAGCATTAGGTTGACTGAAACATGCCCAACAAAAAAGTTGGACTTATTTCTTTTTCTTATTATTCTATACCATCTTGAAAAATCTGTCTAGATTTGATTTCAGAAAAACTCCATTGACTGACTCTTGTAAAATTGGACTCATCTTACTTGTATCTGATTTCAGAATTCTTAAATGAAGGAAAAAAAGGTGAAAATCCATATGAACTTTCTAACAAAACCTCAGTTGTCCAGCCACACTGATGTAACTGCGCCTCTAATTTAGCCTCTAGCTATGTACTCTGAGCTTCACAGTAACTGTCAGGCAGCCTGGATGTAAAATGACTTCTGCCACTTCTACCCATTAGGGAGAAGAGGAAAGATTGTCTTCCTCCTGAAAAAACCACATTATTTAAAATAATGTTTCTGGCATTTTGTACAGACACATGACCCCTACACCACTAAAACCAAAACAAGAATCCTGTGTACTTTTAGTCCAGCATAACAGCTGTGCCTGTCAGCAGGACTGAATCTATCTGCTGGCCATTCATCTGCCAAACGGACAAACGTGGAATAGCTACATGGAGGGATAAGTCAGGGTTGAAGCTGATCTGCCAAGAGTATTTTGGCATTAACTTAATACTGACCATGGTCATTTTGTTCAAACTAAGTACAAGCAAATAAGAAACAAATACACAATTGAAATTGTTTTATCATACAACACAGATTTTCAATTGTTCTCTATTCTGCACTTGAAACTGTGGCTAGTGAGTTCGTTTCCTTCTTTCAGGCCATTTTACTGGTCTAGCATTATGATGGGTAAATGTTTAAAAATTTTCTACTGACCAAAAAATAAACTGAAACTATTGCAAAGCTAAGTAAACACTACTACATTTTGAATCCATTACATCAAAAATTATAATTATTTAAATTCAGGTGTTATGATTTTCAAAAGCAAGCAAAAATTTTAGATAATTAGCATGAAATGCTTTACTAGACTCAGCATCAAAGAGGATTTAATCATACTCCTACTTAAATTTCCTATATGAGCGTAAATGGAAGTGTCTTTATTTGCCTGTAAGACCTCTGTAACTCCTAGTGACTCAACAAAAAAATTAGCAAATGGTGTTCTGAAATTCTACGTTTATTAAATATACATGGAACCCCTATAAAGACAAAGGATTACGTTCTGCATTGTGTTGAGGTAGTTGAAAACCAGGAAATTACTTTAGATTAATATTGGCTCGGTTATAGCTATTAAGTATTTGTCACTACTCTGTATTTTACATAGTACCATTTAGAAACAAACTCTTTATATTGTATTGCTGCAAAAGAAACAGGCAAAGCAATTCCAAATGTGATGGCACATAAAAATCAATTTCTTTCATGTCAGATGGGGATATTTCTTATTTATATATGGGCATATATTTCTTATTTACTGTTCTGTGTGAACCATAATTAGCCAGTTCTCAATTAAACTTCAGCTTTAATCTCTGGACTTAATAAAAAAAATGCAAGATTAGCAGGAGTAAAATGACTGCAAAGAGGCATGGATTGACCCAAACAGAATTTAAAACTAAGTTAAAATTTTAAAAGATTTTAACACAGAACAAATATCAAAACCCATTTAGATTTTGTAACTGTATTCAAAGCATAAACATATTCAAGTCAGGCATATGAAACTGAAATGCCATTATGAAATAGAAATTGAAATGGCATGAAATTTTCTGTATGTCTAACAAAAATAGTACTTTTGCAGAAGTACTAAGAACAGCTGGCCGCTGCAAAATATTCACATGATTATCTGAGCAATACTGATTCAAAAACTGAAATCCAACAAATTACTTTTAAATTTTTGAGGAAAATATTCAAATTACAGTCACTAAACTAAACTCAATAGGTAGTTAGGCACAGCAAAAATCAGTGGCTTATGATTTTCAGAACAATTTTATGGAAACATTTACAGAATCTGTAACTGCTTTCTAGACTACAAAGACCTAATCCTAAAATATTTCCACTTTTTCCTTATTTTTGTGGCTACCTAACATTAACAGGTTTTAAAAGAGCACAAAAAACTACACGTATAAAAATAAATTGGATTAGTACAAGTTTGTGTAATTAGTGTTACCTTCAATATACTTTTTTGTAACATCTATTCTTACAAAACCTTGTGTTTTGTTTTCTTAGAACAGACACCTTTTTCTGCTAATGTTTCCTTTAAAGTTAATTTTATGTTATTTTTACAGGAGACAGAAGTCTTCTGTTTATTTACAGAATAGACATAGCACAGAAGTTTCCCAGGCAAAGTTGACAGTTACCCAGTGGATCTTTCAACCTCTGCCTTGGTTTGGAAGGACCTCTAGAGGTGAGAGGGTAATTCAGAGCTGAAGGACAAAATGCTCTGGAGAAAGTTTAAGGGCTTGATTCTTTGTCCGAAGGAGTTTTGCTATTGAGCAGATACCTGTTGAGCAGATTCTTTACCCTTAACGTAAAAGAAAAATGCACACCTCTCTATTAATTTTAAGGAAAGTATAATTGATCACTAGTAAAGTATTTATGATCATTATCATCCCAAGTGGCTCTTCATTTTGTTTATTCTGTGGGCTAGTATATTCCTGCGATACTGTATGTAAGAGAGTCTAGTATTCACAGAAATGACTACTTACAAGTATATTAAAATTTGATTTTACACTTTCATGATACGTGTGCCAGAGTACATTCCATAATATCCAAATATTCATACTAGAAGAACATATCAGAAAATCTTAAACTGTACAAACACTGTGAAATCAAAACTGGGCCCAGCAAATTAGTTCAGTGCTTTAGAAACACTGAAATGAGCAAATGCAAACAGAAGTGGAATAAAGAAACCTAGTACTTTCCTTTTGCAAAATGAACTTCAATAGCCATTTCTAAATCTTCTATATTATTCTCTTATAAGAGAATAATTCTCTTATAAGAGAATAAATATAAACTGAGATAAAGAGATGAATTACATGTTGTGGACAATTTACTTTTTTCTTATTGGGCACTTAAACACTTTTTAAAATGGTGCAAAGCAGAAGAGAATTTACTAAAATATATATAGTAAAATTGGTATTCTTTATGGTATCTAATAATCTTTATGCAAGTAATTAATGATATCCCTTTTCCGACATGTTTCTCCTTCAATTCACCTTAAGCCTAAACATCACCCAAAAAAGATGGGACCAGTATTGCCTTAAGTATCTCTTAATAATAGTAGCATCACTAAGTAATGAAAAATGCAGATTGCAAAGTAAATAAATATAGCATGACTTACAGATAAACAGGAAAACTATTGGTAGATGGCTGCCCTGCATTACGTTTTGTTGAGAGGGAAGGTTTCAATTTAGACTCAATACAAGCAATCCATTAGTCCAGTACAGTGATCCACTCCACAGACAGTACTAATGCATCTGTTTTCTAAAGGTAGCTACAGACATTTAAGACAGTGCTTGTTTGTGTCAGTCCCGACCTCTTTGCCTTCACTCCACTTCTCTTGGGTGGTGTATCTGCATCGGGTGGTAGGGAGCACACCCAGGGTGTTATTTCTCACAGCAGCTTAAGAGTGAATGCTTCAGGAAACTGGCCAAATAGGGGAATACTTCTTCCACAGGTAATGCCTCTACTTTTGCACAAACTGCAACAGTATATCCCCATTTAACAGCCCTGAGCATCTTCCCATGAATTTGTCTTTGTATGACCCTGTGCATTCAAATCGCATAGCCTGTAACTTGTATGTATTGGCATTTGTGTGATCTAACAAACCTCAGGCCAATTCATGCTAAGATTAGACAACGCCATATTAACTGACCCAGTCATTATTTTAAGTAAAGTGGACACATTTCAGTCCTTTACATCCACCAGGCATCTTGCCATATATTAATAATGTTGACAGAGAGTTTAATACTATCTGAGGACAGCTAGGACACATCTCGAGCTTGTTCTGTCTCGACAGAAGATGTCAAAATATATCCACATGAAAGGAAAGATTGCGGTGAGGCTTAGATTGGGGTAACACACCTTGACGTGTGTTTCCAGCACGGTCAGATCAAGCTATTCATTTTCCAATTGTGCTGCCACGACCTCAACAGAAATATAAAAGGGAAAAAAACCCACTTATTTGATGAATCTAAACCTTGAAGGTTAGCAGTAACTAGCTTACTTATAGGAAAGAGACTGGAAGTATACAATAAAGGTTTAGATCTACAATTTGACATGATAACAACATACAGATAGTTTGTTCAGACACTTTTATACTTGTCAAATTGGTTGCCTATGAATACAGAGAGGAGCACTAAAGAATACTAACAGAATATCTAACATAAAATAAAACACTCTATTCAAGGGTGCTGTATCAGGAACTTAGAGTTAATTTCAAAATGTTAATCAAATAGTTTCTTTTTATGAAGCCTGCTAATATAGCATTTGACATGGTATAAAAATTGAACATTTTAACTCTGAGTAAAATCAGTGCAAAATGTAGAAGCAGACAAGTTCTTTCACTCCCTGAACAATATCAGTCAACTTGGCAGAGAAATAACAGATGATGTGCTTGTGGTATTTTTAAATAAGCTTTCTCATTTCAGTGCATTTTCAGCATAAAAATTTGGTACCTATTCATAAATTGCCTGTTGAATATTTGGTCACCAATCTCTGTCATTTAAACCTTTTCTAGAATATTCAAAACTACCCAAAATAGATGCACATCTGGATATATTTATGTCTGCACGCATGCATATACATAAAGAAAAAACACGTATAGAAATAAGTCCCTTTTGAAGTAAAGATACAAGTCCATATCCTAAAAGACAGAAGAAAAAAAAAAAAAAAAGAGGAATAAATATTTAATTAGATCTAGAATGGAAATTCATTCAGCAGTGAAGATGCAGGCACCAAATTGACACCAGAGATAGTTTCTACCTACTCCATTACCATTGTCTTCAGAGACAGCATACAGAAGAAAATTTAAAACTTATCATAAGAAAAGTATTTTGCCACTTTCCCTAAGATATGATGACCTTAGTTACTGTAACTTTG
>JAHREE010000143.1:6549927-6569877 GCA_033628505.1 Tringa tobata | reverse complement strand
TACCTGCAATCAAATGGTGCATGTAGTATTAACAGATTAACACAGTATTAGGATTTGTTATAATAGAAACTTCTAGAAATAACACAATGAAAAACATACTGTGCATAAGCCCAGTAACACTGCAATATTAGAAACACAGATGTATTACTGCAATTACCAACTGTTGATAGCCTTGAGCTTCAAAGTCACTGAATTCTACATTTCTGATTTTATCTTACATGACATCTGCAATCCAAGCATATGGCAACACTGCTACCAAAAATTACTAGAGATTTCCATTAATTCTGATAGACTAAAATGGAAATTATTTAGAAACCGAATGTGTCTGATAGCTGTATTGAACACCAGCATCTAAATGGATAGAAAAAGTATTTTTCCTACCTTATAATCATCCTCATAGTCATTATATCCACATGTACTTAAGATGTCAGGGAAAATATCTGACCATCCATTACTCGTACAATTTTTGCTAATGTTTCCTGTAAAGCAAAATTTGAGAGTTTAAATTAGAAAGATTCAAAAGTCTCCTCATCAATGAATCTTTAGACAACCTAACTTTGTTATTCCCTGTTAACATGCTGTATTTCCTAGTACTCCTGTTAAAGTAATCCCGTCATTTCCTTTCATGTGCTCTTTATTCATATTACTGTGGCTTTTACTCTTCCTCTGAATTGCCTTTGCATTAAAGAAAAACACAAGTAATTCCAAGGTGCAATGGCAGGCTTCAGTTTGGTATAACAGCTATTTCTGTTACATCTGCAAAAGCCTGAAATATTTTGGTGTTTTATCTAAAGTATTCTGGAGGGAGTCTTTCAACTCATTCTATAAAGGGGATAATTTGTAGGTAAAGTAATTTGATAGAAAAGTAAGTGAAGTGAAAGTTGTTCTAACTTCCTATTTAAGCTTTTCTGAGAACATAATGCCAAATGATCTATTGAAGAGTTATAAAATCTCTTAGATATTATGGTGATGAATTACTGCTACAGAAAATGTTGGTAGAGTTGGTAATGCAATTTAAAGGCCAAATAATGTGATCGGTTGAAGAACACGGAAATAAATATGCATGCTGAATCTCACTCTTTGAACCAATCACTGAAATAATGTAGTACCAGGAATGTACAGAAGATGTGCAAGTACGGTTGGAAAGGAATTTTGAACTTCTATTAATTTCAGAAAGGATTTTTTGGTTGGAACTGAGCAAAGAAGTTGACTCTTTTTCCAGATGAAGTCATGCAGATGAGATCAGAATCGTGAGAAACCCATGATTCTACTCCTTAATCTAATTAATATGAACTAATGTTCATGCAATACAGAACTGCTTCAATAGGAGAAAACTGAAGAGTCTGATGTCAGAATAAAGAATAGTCATTAAAATTATTATAAATTACTCTTACAATGTTAAATCCTAAGTCACTTCCCCTGACTTTCTTACAGTCATTTTTATATCCGTGATACTTCAAATCTATAACAACATATTGCTTTGGTTTGGAGTTTACCACTGGTCTTTAACTGACTTCAAGATGCGTGGTTTTCACCACACAAGAACAAATTTACGTGTCACAGATCAGCTTTGGCCAAAAATAACCAAAGGTGTTTATATGCACTCCAAACTGAAGCTTTTGTGATTTTTATCTTGTTGATTGGTTACTGGAATTTCTTCTTTGTATAATGTCTTCAGCAGAAAGCTGTAAATATCCTACAAATGGTTGACCAACCAACAACCAAATCTTTCTAGCTTATAACAAGACCTTGACCTAAAACCACAGTGTCTCGTCAAACAACAGGGCCACTTCTGTTATTTGGCATAGACATGGCATTTTTTAAAGAAAATGTAACCTATTTATACACTCTGAAGAGTCATCACTTTAAAAGTACATCAACTTCTCTGACTAGGCATAGCAGAGGAATGTGTTAGCAGAATCACAAATTACGTCAAAGCCAGCTTTGCAAGAAAAAAACTGTTGGGGTTTAGACTATCTATTCAAGATGCTAAAGTATTTTCTACTATAAGTACTGTAAGACCTTCTAACTTAAAGACAGTTAGGCAATTTTCTGTGGAAGACTGTTTATTTCTACACCATCATTCCATGCAATTAAATATTTCAGACAGCAACCTCATTTAAAACCTGTAACTTGACACAGATATTTAAATAAAAAATTCACAGAATAACTTTCTGATAGTCATATACTTACATCGTTACGCACAATACAGAAAAAACATTACAGGATAATATGATTGCTTTTACAGTAGAAAGTAATTTAGTATAAAGTTACTAAAATTCTATAGGGAATTAGTTATGTGGTTTGCCTAAACTATAACCTTGATCATCACAGAAGAAATTAAGAGCCAGTTCTCCAAAAGTTGTAAAGATGAGAAGAGAAATGTTTGGTTTCTTAATTCACAATTTAAATTAAGAAATCTTTTAAAGAACTGATGTTATTTAAAAGCTTACTTATGATTTGGAATATTTCCATAAAAAATAAGGTAGTCTAGATCACCTTGTGGTAGAATTTTAATTCCTCTTAAACTCTGAAAAACCTAAAACATACATCTTAGAAATCTAGCTAAATAAAAAGCGTTAGACCTCTTGTTTAAAAAGATTTTTATAATTTCATGCTATAAGAATCAAGTGAATTTGAAATGTACTGTCTGTGAATTAAATAAATTATATCTTGTTGAGCATAAACAATTTTTTAAGGTGCTGAGATACTTAGATCTTAATAGAATCAACCATGCAAGATGTCCGCTGTCTTATATCTGAAGGAAGAAATTATAGAAAGACAAGATTTAAAAAAATCCTCTTAATTGAACCTCTAAAAACCTACCCTGTTTGTTCCACAAGCAAGAAGTAAACAAGTAGCTATAAAAAAAAAGCTGTATATGGGAAAATTATAGCAAACTATAAAAAGGAAGTGATCTTTCAGCCTTGATGAAGCTATGCCCAAATGAGATAGAGTTGTAATACATTTTGAAGGTTTCAAACTTAAATATTTATTGCAGTTGTTTTATAGGAAAATTAAAATGTTATTGTAATATATACGTTAATTATCAAACATTCAAACTATAGAGAGAGCATGCATGCTTTGGCTTTTGGCAAATAGACAGAAGCAGTATGATTTAATTCAGATTTTGGATTTTTGATATTTATGAGTTTGTATTGACTCATGACAACACTTTAATATCTTTGAGTCATCTAAATACTTTTATAGATTTCACAAGATTAGGTGAAGATTACACATGCTTTTCCCTTTATAAACTGTTTAGACTGTCCATGATAAACTAATCAAGATTCACCAGCTCTAGGAATGAAAACGTTTGCTTATCTGTAGATTGTTTTAGTTATCTGGTTTTTTACTGGAACAAGAGTTTTGAGAATAAAGGTATTTTAGTCATACCCCAAGCTAGCCTCTATGGTAAAAGTAATATTGTTAAAAAGCTCTCCACTGAGACCTCAAAACCAGAATTAAATCACTGTGATGTTTTGCATCTTTCACCAGCTCTTCATGACAAAGGTTTCTCACCAGAGCAAAGGGGATAAGATTTTTTTTGTTGCATTTTGAGATACATATCTGCAATTCTATCTGTGCATCCTCTATTTCTGAAACCACTAACAAGCCAAAGTGCAAAATTAAACCACTGTATGATACATTGACAAGACAGTGTAAAAGACGGTAGACTTGAAACAGTTAAACGTTTCAGTGTTCAGAGACACTGATGAGCTCTTTTCAAGTTCCATTAAAAAGCAGAATAAAAGGTTTCATAATAACTACCTTAAATTGCAATAGTGATATTTTTTAGATATTATGTGTTAAAGTTGGCTCATTATTCTCATGAAGGCAAGGTAGAGCTCCCCCCCTAAGAACAGAAGGAACAGCCTGCATGTGACCTGCTGGCAACTGTTAAAGATGTCAGTCAGGCTCAGCTGCCTTAATAATTAACATAAACAAGTCAAAAAGAGCAAGCAATGTCTTCAGCCTTGATGAGTGTCACTATATCAGAATACATATTTAGTATCTGACTCAAACACCATATGGACCACAGAGACAATTATTTGGTCTTTTCATGATGTAACAGGAACAGCTCTTTTAAGAATCTATTATTTTAACTCTTTAAAAAGAAAATAAAAACCTTAAACTGCAACATACACACACACCCTTTTTAGCATATTATGTTATAAAATACCAAAAAGAAGCCAGCAAAAAGACACTTTAAAATGAAATACCTGGTTTGCCAGAAAAAAGGCTAAATACTTTTGGACAAGGGACAGTGACAGTCTCTCCAATCTTTGCCGGACGCCAACAGGTGATGTTATCCCAAACTCCAACACATCCTGAAACATAACCAGCAGTAACAGCCTTGAAAGTTCAGTCTGGTTCATATCACCCTTCTGTATTTATCTTATAAAGACTTGGCGGAAGCTTTCAATAAGTAGTTCAAGAAAGATTAGACTCTTTCAAGAAAGTTGCAAAGGTGGTATTTTGTATGAAAATGTTAAGCAAATCATAAGAGTGCTAATTAACCAGCTTATTTTTAGGTCAGTTAATACATTGTTTCCAAAATGTCTCGTTAAAACTATGTTATTTTGACAGGCCATGCTAAGAAAATGTTAAAAAAAGTAAAAGTAGTTCATTGGATTCGGCATCACAAATACAATGGGAGCGCACTGTGATTGGACAACTTTTGGAAAAAAGGGCATGGACCTGCAAAATCACCTCTCCTAAACTAAATAACAGAGATTTGAACAAAGAATGGTTCTGTATATTTATTGAAGGAAAGGCTGTCATAAAATGTTACAGACATGTTTTACAGCAGTACTAGTAACAAGTAATTATGGTTTTGCCCATGCTGATGTCTCTGTAGATGTGGCTAAAAAGCAGTACCTTGTGAATGAGAATAAATCTTTCTATAGGCTTCTATAAGCACTTGGATCAAGCATGCTCTATTTGTTTAAAGGTGACTACCTATACTGCTAAGGGAAGGGTTATGAAAGTTTCTGAATATAAGCCTTATGAAGAATTATGAATAAATACAAATAATAAAATGTTACTCATCTCAGTTCAAGTTCTCTCCAAAAAACCCAAAAATATCATGTACAAAATTCTGGGCATTTATGTCTTCAAATAAGGCAACTGACAATTGACAATTTAAATCTGTAATTAATGCTAAAGAGAGAAACCAAACTTTTATCCTACCAGTATTATTAGAAAGTATGATGGACAGTTTGTTTTCTACAGTAGAGAATATGAAACTTGGAGAAGGAAATATTCACATCCATGCATAAAATTCTTCTTCAGAATATTTATAGTATTAGCAATTCACTATTCATTTACTCTGTGCTAGTGTGGTTCATGGCCAAAATAAAGCCACCTGAGTTAAATGAAGCTAAATGGGCTAAATTCTGCATTTGGTCACTAATTACTCTCCGCTACCTAGTATGCTGTATCAACCTCCAACGAGGTAACAAATGTATTATTGGTCATTTCCTCACACACACCCATACTCACTTGAATGCCTTTTCCCTCAAGCACCAAAAATCTCCTAAGAGACCTGGAGATTCCAAATATCCAATCTATCACAACCTCTCTGGGCAACCTGCACACACAAAACTTCCTCCATGAAGAATTTCGCCACACATCTAATTAGGATTTCCCTTGCTGCAGGTTGCTTCCATTGCTGCTTCTTGTGTTTTGGGGGTTTTTGTTTGGGTTTTTGTGTGTGTGTTCACACCTGAGAAGAGTCTGGCTTCATTTTTATAAGCCCATTAGGCAGATGAAGACAGCAATCAGATCACTCTTCTCCAAGCTGAACAAACCCAGCTCTCGGTCAATCTCTGACAGACAGATGATTGCTTCTCTTGATCTACCAATTTGCTCATGTAGCACAGTATATGGCTAAACCTCATCTCTGTAAGGGTGCACTGCTGGGTCATGTTTAAATTCATGTATTTCTAAAGCAAACACCTAAAACAAGTCAGAAGAATTTAATCCTGAAAAATGTTTATTTCTTCTCAAGAGAGTCTGAAGTTCTTAATTCAATTGCAGAATCTATACTGTAGGTACCTGTCTTTACTCTAATCAATCCCACCCTTATTTGCTTAATACTGTGTGATAAACCTCAGCTTGTCAAGTCCTCCAGTCACCTGAAGAGGACTAATTGTTTTATTTCCTTTAGAACTTTGACTCCTAGACCAATATGTTAAATTCCTTCTTTTAGCCTTACCTTAGGGTAAGGGAGATTTATTTAGGACTAGGAACTGTGAGAGTGGCACTCTTTTTATCTGAATTCCACAGTTGGCTGAGAAGTTCCTGTTCCCATTGACAATTCACTCTTTTCAGGTTTCTGGTCCATACCTCTCGGGGGTTTTTTTTGGCAACTGACTCAGAATGTAAAACTCTTGAAACCCCATAATCATTCCTTTTATCCTGATGATCATGCAGGGTTTGTCCTTTCTAGTGTATCTGCCCCAACAGCTGGTTCATACATTTCTTTAGAACTAACTAACTCATGCATTTTATCTATGCTCTGTTTTATCTGAACACCTTCTACTCTCTCCAGCACTTGTGGCTTTTCTTTTAGCATTAGTAATGACATCTCTGAGATGATGTTGATTTGGTGATGTATACATAATTTAAGAGATTTACATTTGAGCAAGTCAACTTCGTACCCTTTGAAGTCAATGCAATTTAAACATGCTCAGGTGCTTCCTGAGTTGCAGTACTGGATTAAAACAAAGTCCTTCATCTCTATGATGCAACACCAGGGCTTATGCAAAATAAAAGAATATTTACTTCAGCCAATTCAGGTCATGCTTCCTTCCCAATTGAGTTTAAGCCAGAAACAACATCAACAACGTGACATACAAGAAATACAAGGAAACTATTTTCTTCATCTGCCAGCACTGAGAACTATAGTGACAAAATGCAACTCTTTTGGCTTTGATGGATGTAGTGCCTGAGCCAGCATAAACAAGCCCTGGAGTACACAAGAATAATTAGCATCTTGTGCGACTTCAGACCTTTTTAGTTCATCCCCATTTCCACTAACAAGTGAGAGCTGAGATGAGTCATGGAAGTGTTCACGCACACCCATAAAAGCTGATGACTTTCACAAATTTTCCCTTTTGTTCAGTATACTCTCTGTAAAATGCTGGATTTACTACAGGTATCTGCAAACAGTTCAGAGGCCTTTATAAATTTTTGCTACACTGCTATATTGACAGGGCTAAGGTTTTGCTAAAAAGGCAGCTGAATAACATGGACTTCAGAGCTTCATTAGTACCTTTTCCACAAAAAAACACAAAACTCTTATTCAAGCTTCGCTTACATGAAATATTATACAGAAAAACAGAGGTCCAAGACCTGTTCCCACCAAAACAGATCAACGCAATTTGCATCAGATCTTGAAGTTAGCTTGCAGGAAGGAAATCAGTACACAAGTTTTTGACATTCAAAACATTACAAGTTCAAGACATCACTAATATTTTCTGGGGAATGTAATTTTTACCTCAGTTTTTCTTCAGTATTTTAGAACTTTAAGGAATCTATGGCAAAGGAGAGAATGATACTTTTTCAGACTCCTTAAATCAAATAGAGGAAATAACACAAAAGATATATTTCCTACATCTAGACTACATTCACATGCATCAACAATCATGGGAATGAAATTTGAGTGTCTGTCATCAGAATTCCAAGGAGAATATTAAGCCTCAATTTATGTATACATACAAGCTTATTGATTATGGTACAGGAAATCTGAGAAAACTGCTGAAATGTCCTAGAGGCATTTATAGCCACTGAATGACTACAGTGGGCTTCTGAAAACTGGTCTAAGGCTGAATGCTGAAATGACGGTGTTACTGGTGCGCTGCTAGGGGCTGCTAGAAGTACAATTGTTAACAATAACCACTTTTCTGGGCTTTCAACTCACACCTTTGCTCATTTCCCCCTCCTATTACTGCAGATTTTTGAAAATACTGTAGTCATATATCTTTTTCTTCTCTTAACAAAACACACCCTTATGCAGAGGTGGGATACAATTAACAACTCTATTTTTACTACTCTTGGATCAATTTGTCTCTTCCATCCCATAAACATGTCTCTATTGTACAGCACAAGCCTAATTGTGCACAATTGAAAGTAGCAATTAATTTCCCACTATCTTGGAAATTCAAAATGTGGCACAACTGGAGACCTTGGTGAGTTTCACCGTTCTTCAACTAGATATTGCTCTTTACCCATCATAGTGTCCTTTTACAAAAACAACAACAAACGCAATATTGTTAGAGGGTGACAGAGCATGATTCATTTCAACCTAAAACACATGAAAATAGGCCAGATTAATTGCTCCCAACAATTGCCTGTTTCTCCCCTGTGACTATAGAGCAGCCTACAGTCCTATAAATACCTACACTGTTGGAAAACGAAAATGTGATAAATGCTTTGTTGAATGTGTCTCTTCCTGCACATAGAATATCCAGCTTGATCAAGCTTGATATTCTACTCTCTACTCACTTACTCTCTACTACTCTCTGTCCAGCCACTAATTCATTCAGTGTTAGGATTTCTGGACTGCTACTTTTCATAAAATCATTATGTACACTCTTATTCTTTGGAATTTTTACACATCCCCTATATATATAAGCCTGTTTCCTACTATCTCCAAAGGGTATTAATCAATTAAGATACAAAACATATTTATTTCTAGCTTTAAATAAGGTTTTAAGCTTTAGTTTTAGTAAGAATCCTACCAGTAATTCTATAGAAAATATCTCACATTTTAAATACAACTTAAATTGCTCCAATGTTTATTTTCATGTCTGCAATTTTCTTATCATCTTTTAAAAAAAAATTCTAATTAACCAAACATATATAATTATAACATAAATACCACAATAGAAAGGATATAATTACATTCATAGCCTTTTATGTTCATTCATTGATTTAGTCTCTGTTTCCATCCAGCTTCAATAAATTCTCAAGCCTTGAATGTTTTTGTCCTTTCACCCTAATATGTACACATGTAAAACCTGTCCAGCTCTTGATCTGTCTTGGCTCCCCAACTTTTCCTGTGCATCTTTACTACTATACTCTTTACCTCCTTCTTTACCTATTAATGAAGCTAGCAAAAAGGACGTCTGTGGTGTCTGGAATACATATAAAAATCCCTTTTCAACTGCTATTTTTACCTTATTTATTGCTCTGGTGTGTGATTCACAGCATAGCCAAGGAAACACTCAATCTTCCCAGAAAATCTTTGCTCAATGACTTGCTCAAAAGTGTGGCCATGGTGTCACTCCTCTACTGCTCTTCCCTCCAGTTCCTCTAGATGATGTTCTAGATGCTATTCTTAGTTTCAATGAGATCACTCACTTTACTTGAATGCTTAGTCTTTGATGCTTGTGAGGCGTTTGCAAATACTTCATGATGAAAAGAAACTCAATACACTATAAACTATGGTTTGTTTCTCATTTTTTCAGCTTACATACGTATTGCCAGCATATTCCTCATCCTGCTGAGCAAGAGTTTGCTTACCTACACGTGCTTCTTCATCTATAAAAACGTGTGACACCGAGTTTGTACTGGCAAGTTTTGTTCACATATACATTTTATCCATATATTAACCACTAGGTGGCACTTTGCATTTGGATTTTAAAAATTGCCAATTCAAAGGGAGGTTTAGCATTTTTTAAACTGTCTAGGCGTGCTTGATGCGTGAAACAGAGTGAGAGTGCTTTGAAAATCAGCCAGAAAGTTGTGAGCTACTCCAGGGTTTGTTTTTCAAGCAGGGAAACCTTCTGATTTTTGTATTTCACTTGAGAAAGCAGAAGTAATCTCACCTCTTATGGGCAATGTTTTCTAGGCTGTAGGTCCAAACACTGGAACATGTAATTTAGGCTGCAGGTGAATTTATGAACACATATGGACTGAAATTCTTTCTGCATTTTCATCCAAGTAATAAGAAAGAAATGAAAAGGAGGTGCCAGGGAAATAGCATGCTACCAGTCTGGAGGGAAAGCAAACACACTGCAGAACTGCTTAAAGCAGTAATAGGAATGAGACAGCAGTAAAAATGCTGTTGCTCCAAGCTACTTTGCTAAAATTTGTCGTCTACTTTTGTCAGGGCCCTGAGTGCACTAATAGGCATTAGTGGCCCTTGCCCAGGGTCCCCTCCAAACTCAGGTCTGGGCCTTCAGCGATGTTGTGGGAGCAAATGACTTCAGCTCCACCACAGTGGTGCCTGTGCCAGCCTCTGCCTGGGCCCGACCCACCGCTATGGCCCTGCCCGACCATCTCAGGCCTGCGCCCGGCCGTGGTTCCCTGCACCAGGCTGGATCCTGACCACCCGCAGGCTAATGTCTTCGGCTGTCTCCGTCCTCAGGGAGATGCCTGATGCCTGGGCCTGTCCTCGCCATCCCCCAGCTTTCCTGGCTGGGGTGGGACAGGCCCTGCCTGCCCTGGGGTCCACAATCCCCCTCCGCCAGGAGGTGAGGCCTGTGATCCTGCGAAAATGAGAACACTGACTGCAGAAGGGTCAAGAAGCTGCTCCAATGTGCCGCTGTTGCACTAAAGCACACTGTTGTGGTATTGTACAGAGTGTATACAAGCTCTGATGATTCAGAAATACCGAGGAAGGGTGAATGTAAACTTTTTTAAATTACTGGTCAACAAAACCTACTCACACACAGCAAGTAGAATTTGGGAAGGCTACAGTATACATCAGATGTAACTGTTTAAACAGAATGACAAAACCAGCACAGTTTATCTCATGTTCACCTTAAATGTCTGCTGTTTATAGGTTTTCAAAAGCCAGTCCTATTACCAGGAATGGCAAAAATACTGTTACTGAGATTTCTAGATTACTGGCTTTTCACTAAATGAAACATTTCAGAAGAAATGCCTTATTTCATTTCTGAAGAATAGCTTCCCATTGCAGAATCAAAAATCTACAAGCCAATTTTATTTTTTAATGTAATTTACAAATTTTAGAGTACAGTAAGGAAATACGGAAGTTGCCAGCTAAAAACTTTGAAAGAAAACCCTTCTGGAAAAAAAGCACATTTCCATCCAAATTTTCTACCAAGTAAATCCTGCTTTGCAATTACTCAAAGTGTTTGGACACAACAGCATTTTTTTTGTATGACTGGAGAGCACTCTAACTGTAAGAACACCATCTTCTATTATATTGGAAAGATATTCATGGATGTATAGTCAGAGCTATAAGAGGTACCTTCATCATCGTGTTGCATCAATTTAGACATGGTGTACATAATTCATAAAATACCATTAAATATCAATCTCCTGTTCATATAAACCCTGCCACAAAATATTAAAAGTCTCTGCAAAGTACTGGATTCATGTATTTCTGTTAGTTTGGATTACGTCTAACCCAGGTGCTATTTGTTGCATTAGCTGGAGCTTTTTAATGCTTTCGTATTTGAGAGTTCTTCCTTTTGATATTTGAACTTTGGATGTCATGAAGAGTAGACTGCCATGGCCACAGCTGTCTTTATCAGGACTCAAGTGCAAAACTATGCAGGGCAATAATTCTTTCAGAATCTTCTGAAAAACACAATAAATTCACTTATGGCTGTGCACTTTTTCAGGGCACTGAATGCCATCTATTAGTGTCTACTGCTGAATGTCTATGTTTTGGGGGGGCTGGAAATTTCAGACCTGTAAAATTGTAGAATGTATCTGTGGCCACATGTTGCCTCTCTTCTTTCCAAAATAGTTTGTTACTGACACTCTTAGTAACCTTTATTATGTGAGATTTTTCATTGAGGCTGGTGAGGACATTTTCTTGGTCTTCATCATTTATTTCATGTTGGTTATTTTACAGTAGGCAGCTCCTTCAATTCAAGGTTCTTTCTCACCTATCGCCCAGCCTCCTCAAAAGACAAGCCAGCTCTGCCTCTCTTCTGTCCTCAAATAATTAAGTACAGCTCCCACAAAGCCCAGACATTGACAACACCATAAGGGTGATCAGTTTTATGTGGTGTCATTAACAATGACACTTCAATTAATGGAAGCCAAAATAGACAAACATTCAAAGCAGCCCCTTCAGCTTCCCTGATAAAAATACGTGAAAACCAAAAAGTAACAGCATGTCTGCACTACAGCTAGCAAAGCAGCAGCACAGATATTCAGGAAAATTGAAGTTGTCCTTCCAAGAGCTACCGGTGCTTCATGAAAGAAAGTTCCGTGATCCCACTATTTAATTTAATTCTACCATTAATCCTACCCCAGATAACTCTAAGCAACATTGCAGCTGAACTACTGGCTCGTTTTACAGAGAAAATAGCTGCAAAGTAAACAAAAACTCATAGAAGACCTTGATGAGATTGGGATGATTAAGAAAGAGGGAACCTTGAGGAGATTCCTTTTCACATAGCAGGAGAAAGACCTCATCTGGCTTCATGTAAGTCTCCTACTTACTGATGCGAAGGAGAGAGTGATCATCAGGTTAGCTTTGTTACAGTCAGTCCTTCTTTTGCATGATACAGAGATATATATGTGTGCGTATGTATGGGTTTTGAATGCAAAATAGGCACCTTTCTCACTGGAGAAATAACCTTAACAGGAGACGTTAGTCGGGTAAACTAACTTTTGGATAACTTGCCATGTGTCCAACATTTGAATATTCATCCCACTGTTCTGAAGAGCTTTCTGAAAGATCTGCTCTGTTTCATCCACAACATTATGAGCTCAGTGCTGAAATCACTAAGAGAAAGTCTACTTGCAGTGTAATTTGGGAGATTAGATTACATAGTGACATTGGTCCCTCTTGCTTTAAATTTATGAATAAGACTATAATTTTCGTAGTCCTGTCTGTTTTAATTTCCCATTACCAGCTGCATTATGAAGACTCTCTTTGAGAGGTTTATGAAAATATTTCAAAAGCCATTTCTCTTTCCATCTCCATCCCTTCCTCAAAGTTAAGAAGACATATCTAAAATTAAAAATGTTGTCTGGCATATGGGTCTCACAAAAACACATTTCGTAAAGCAAGAGCTGAAAAGACTCACTTAACTGTGCAGCCACTCAGCCCAAGATGAAAAAAAAAACCAAACCCCAGACCTCCTTTTTTTTCACAGTAAGATCTTTTTAGAACTTTTTATTGTAGAACCCTGTTATAAAGTCTACTGACTGACTTTTAACATTTTTGACCATAAGATTTCACTTTTCATTTAAAAGTGAACGAAAATGAATTGATTATTTTATAAGGTAAAATTCTAAATACTGAACAAAGACATAAATTTGCAGTTAGTAATTTTTAAAGTATTTTTAATAACTTTTATTGGGAGCTTTCTATTTTTTTAAGAAGACAAGCCATGGGTAGTAGGTAAAAGATAAATTAGTGTTTTCACATATGGACCTCAAAACCTGTAGCCATTATGAGCTATTCAGAGTAGCATTAAACTGCCCTCCAAAAAAGACAGTGCGAAAAAAAATTCTCTCCTAGGCTTCCAGTTAAGGTGCATCAATATTCCCGGTGTCAAATTTTAGGAGAACAGATGAAAACAAACATGGATGGAAGCTAATGCAGTCATCATAAAATAAACAGATTTGCTCTAGAGCACTACAGAGAGGAAGACACTGCCATGGATCTTTGGACAGTGACTTTCTTCCCAAAATGGAGTGCAAAGCTCTCCACTAATGGAAGAGTACGTGCTAATGCCTGAAAATTCTCCAAAGGGTGCAAAGCAGGAGGTCCAGATTGCTGTCTAATAGTTTGATGTTGGCAAATGAGCAGAATTTAGACAAATTGGGTCCTGTGGTCTTAATATATCCCTAGCATTATTCAAAGGATATTTACACAGTATTTATTTAGTGTTTCCTTGCAAAACACACTGTTTCTTTATTAAGCTAAGAAGTAAGCAAGTTGTTTGTAGATTTCACAGTCAATGATTTTCAAAAGTCTATAAATTTACAAAAATTACTCAGTGAAATTCTTCAGCACATGTTATGAGGCAGCTCAGGTAAGATGAAGATAACATCATTTCATTATGTAAAAAACCCCAAACCACAATTGCCTTTAAATCTTTCCTTTATGTATCCTAAACAGGAGCTGAGAAGTATTTAGGGACATGGTTTAGTGGTGGTTTTGGCAGTGTTAGATAAATGCTTGGTCTTGATTATTTTAAAGGTCCCTGCCAAACTAGATGATTCTATGATTAGATAAGGTATTCAATATATAATTGCCATCTAGGGCAAAGGAGAAACTGCCTGTCCCATAAATTTGCATCCTCCAAAATTCAGCAGCTGTGCATTATCAGTCAAATTCTGGAATATGTTACACAGAGATGTGAAGGCTTCTCAGGTGCCCAAGAAGTTAATGAAAAAAATCCCACTGATTTTGATAATTGAGGCCCAAGTCTCCAGTAAAAAATCTCAGTGAACCTTTAACTCCAAATTCTAGACAGGACTTTCACTAGATTTCATTATAGCTTTTGTGAGGCAGGTAGCACATACTAAAGTTAGAAAAGCATGAAACGGGCTGTATTATCATCTTTTCCATTTCCTAATTTTGTGAATTTATTGTAATGAATTATATTTCAAGTATACTACAAGTTTTAGGTGTGGAGCTGGGACTTGGACTAGTTTCAGCTTGCCAATTTTCTTTAGTAATTCTTCTCTAACAGGAGTCAGAGTACCACTGTGCCAATCTGAAAGTCTCTGTTCAAAATACTCCTTACATTTTTGTATGAATACAAAGAATTTATTAGGAAAATAAGGATGCATAGAAAATAGATAATTTTGGAAATGAAAACGCATATATTTAATGTAGGCACTTCTGAACAGGTTCTTGGTAAAAGTATCTATAACATGAAGTATAGGATAAATTCTGCCGTAAGATTAAACACATAGTTTTTAAGGGTTCATTACCAGAGGGACTTTATTCCCACTCCTACAAAATGGAATATTCCCTTAGTTTCAGCCAGGCATTCAATTAAATTTATAAATCCTTCCACTGCTGTTTTATCACTACCTGCAGGGCTGAATCAACACCATCAGACATACCGTCTCCTTCTAAGACATTAAGTTCTTCTACAGCCTTCAGGAGGCACCCCCCTTCCAGTGAAAAGAGGCTGTGAAGAAAATATTTACAGAAAACTTCTTTCTTCCCCTAGGGAACCAAAAATAAAACTGGTGTGCATCACAAGGATACCCTTGGAGCAGCCCAGCATCTGGATCACAGAAGTGGATCTTGAAGAAAGCTTGACTTTCAAAGCAGTATAATAGCTAATAGTGAATTTATTAATTCAAGACTTAATTCATTAAGCTGGGCTAGTAATTATTTCTCCATCTGGCTTCACACTAGTATTATTTATGTAACAGCCGTCTCTCTTCACCACTCATATAAATAAAAATATCTAAATGTAGATTAATTATTCCAGTAAGATTTTGCTTGGAGAGATATCCATGTAAATTATTCACTGTCATTACAGTTTTTCTAATTACTGATCTGGATTAATCAAAAGGAGAAATTATAGTAAAATACAGACTGTTACTGAACCTTTTAATTATTTTATTGTATACAAATATATATTAGAGCATACACTGGGGGAGTTACACATTTAAATCAAGAAGAGAGGTGGAAAAAGCATCATGAGTTGGGACTCATGTTTATGCTCAAAGGGCACTGCAGATGGCAGGTCCCTGAGGTACCATAATCATCTTCAGAGTGCATTCAAAATCGACTGAATATGAAAAAACAAATATACTATGTATCACCTAGCTCAGCCAACGGAAAACAAGGAAAACAACTGCACTACAAGAGCTGTAATATTCCAAGAAGTCCCGTTATCCTGAGACGATACGTACCTGGACTACTGTATCAAAAGTCTGAACACCGATGAGGCTTAGGGCTTTGAAGAACTAATTTGAAACTAAATACTTCCAGCCCCTTAAAGATCATTTGACAACAGAAATTTAATGATTAGGTTTAGATGTGACATTATTTTGTAAAAAATCAAAATTGTATTTTGAACTGAAAAATGTTCAGTTGCCTTTAGATCTAAAATTTCTTTCCCTTTTTTCTAAGTCTCAGTGAAAGCCCATCCTTCCCTTCCACATTTCACATGTTACCAGAGGAGTGCTGGGCAGGAAACATATGCAAAAAAAGCACTCCAAGAAGCATTTTTACCTTTTCACCAGTAGGTGAGTAGAGACTGCTTTCTGCTCACAAGTTCTGGCATATGGTTTACAAAAGATAACTAATGATCCAACATTAATACCTTTGTCATTAAAAAAATAAAATTAAATTAATAAATACACACTTCCAACTTTCCTAAAAAGCCAAAGACTGTTAAACAAATTTTGCCCTAGCTACTTTGTGTTACATATTTGCTTTTCATTTGGCGGTGTGGATTTATCTGTCGCCTTTATATTTAGCTTGCTGAACAAACAGCTTTATCAGCAGCTCAAACTTACAAGAAAAATAACATCTTTTCTTGATCTTATTCTTAATTTTCACTACGTGTGAAAACGTAGCAAGGAAATCTAGTAAAATCTAAAATAAAAAAATATAATAAACTACATCTGCTCTTCCTTCTTTCCTTTAATAAATTACAATTGGCCATATCTCTATCTCTATATTTATCTTTCTATCTAGAGATAAAATAAAACCAAAAAAGTAACAGAGAGAATCTGTTTTTTGAATGTAACACTACTGTCCAGTTTTTCCTTTGCATGACTCTGGTTCTCTGGGGGTAAATCTGGCCTTCCGAAACAGGAGATAGAAGATCTGAAACACCTGCCTGAGAAACCCAGAGATCCTTCCTGCCACTAGTACTTTACTTTCAGCCATCGCTAGATAGAGGTGCTTGAATCCAAGGCTTTCAGCTTTTCCTCAAGACTCGTTCTTTCTTCTGGTACTGCCATCACCACCCTGCAGCTTCTCTGCCAGTCAGAAAACACTGGCAGCAACAGCTTGAAACACGAGAATGCATTTGCTCCCATCCAGTGTCCCACCCAACGCCTGGCACCCCCCTCACAACACGCTTGCTGCAGCTGCACCTTTAACACAAAATCTGCATAAATTCTAAAATACATAAAAATTATAAGCACAGTACAGACAAATATAGCAACTGCAACCACAACAGCAAAGAAGGTAAAGGGAGAAAAATCTTGGATACTCCCCTTGTCTCTACATTACAGCTTGTCTTTTCTTACCTTTGTTGTCCACTGGCTTTGCATTCTTCAGAAGTTCCATGCACCTTGTTTCCTCCTTGTGAATCTCCAGCTGAAACCTGCATTCTGGATGAACACCATTCACCTGTGTCAAATTAACAAACAGGCCAGGTCTTGAAAAGAGAATTAAAATGCTTTACAAACAAAGCAACTACCAGTAATGAAATCCACAACTTTAGGTGGCATAGGTTTTGCCCGAGTATGCACTAGGCATTTAAAGATACAGTCATTGCCCATTTTAGCTTCTCACACATTGACTTTTCAAAACAAAACTTTAAAATAATCTACTAGAGCATTCATTGGCTCTTTCTTGTAGCATTTCAAGGCCAATTATCATTTACAACAAAATATTTAACTTTCTAGTGCATTCATCAATACTGTATCAAGAGACCTTTTCCTCCAGAAAAAACTGAGTTAAACTGAAGCAAGAAAAGGAAACACATTTGCTTTTTCCTCTTTCATAGTAAGTTAGGAACCTGAAAGCTTAATGCGAATCACAGAATACAAAACCCAATCAAACTGCCTTCTCTTTGACATGGTAAATTTTGCTTTTCTTCCCTTTTCCACCATGTATATTTTACCTCCTGAAGGTCCCAGAGCATGATTATTTGATGCAAGCAAGTGTTATGTAGGAAGAAAGCCCCATTCCTTTCAAAATGAAAGCCTTTACCCATTTATAGCCCTGCTCCCAGTTCCTTGGTTTTCAGAAGGGGTTATTTATGTCCATGGGAATAGACAAGGATGTAGCAGTATTGGGGAGAGAAACAAGACACCGGGAAGTTGTACTGGAGTCAGTTGGGCTCAGAGGCTGACAGAACCTAGCAGAGAAACGTGCAGAGTCCATAACAGACTGCAAGGGAAAAATTACTGTAATAGGTGAGAAATGTAAAATAGGAAACACCACTAGAGCTGAAGGGACGGCGAGATTAGCTCAAATAAAATAACATCATAATGAAATAAAATGTGACTATGCTGGACTTCTGTCACCCTCACACTTGTAGAACCAAGAAAAGGGTGGTCTCTCTCCAAGCTTCTCTCCCCTTTTCTCTCTCTTACTTTTTCTAGGAGACATTTATTAGAGAACCTGGTAATTGTATCTGATTTGCGAGACACTTTTTTTTCCTTTTTTTTTTTTTTTTGTGGCAATACTTAATTAAGCTATGACCATGGACCCAGAACCTAGGACACAGAGCTGGGACTGAAAACCTGCTTATTCTGCAGTCTCCTTGTGGGCAAGCTACTTGCGCAGCTTTTAAAAATACAGCGCTATATTCATAAATATAACAGCAGAAGCTGTTTAGTTACTCACTAAAATCTGTCTCTTCTCCAAATGTCTTATTTCACCACTTATAACACCAGAACCTTAATTCCTTTTCGTCATCTTTTCTCTATATTGACAGTTGAAATTACCTGTTTCCGGGGCAGATTATTTGTTTTTTCTTTTTAAAGTGAATTTGTACAGATCCTTAACATAAACTATGATTTCTAGACATAAATTAGGATTTCTAGCACTTATAAAAAAGTTCCGTGTTACATTGAAAGTATCTGTGTTTTGTTATGTATTATCTACTCTCCAGATAGCTCCCATGTAAAATAAAGACTCATGTATACATAAAGTTTTTAATTGCATTTTCCTTTCATATAACAGGTTTTGAATTTTTTTTTCCGCTTGCAAACATTTGGTAACTGAAAGTAGATCTCCTACTTATCAAAAAGTATTATAATTACTGGGTCTTGGAAAGGTAGGTTCCAATAAATGGAAATGTTAACTACATGAGGGGTAAATGAAGGCAGCTACTACAATTAAGAAACCTGCCAAATAAGTGACTTCTCTCTCTCCCACTTACAGACGAACTACAAATTTCTCAGTATTAGTTATCTAATAGCGAAGGTTACTTTGAGAACATCAGTTTGTTAGTACCCAAAGGTAACACAACATTATTTTTCAAACCTCATACACATGTCCAACTGTAATATAGATACCCCAGTTTCATTCAGATGTATTTCACCAAGCTAGAGAATGTTCAACTGACCACATCCCGAAACACATCAAGAACCCCAAAAAGGATTTTGAGAGCTCTCACCACCTTTCAGGGCTGGTGCTCATCCATCTTTCCCTCTGTTTTACCAAGGCTGGGTTATCCTTTGTAACCACTGAACATAGAACCATGTGTGCTGTGGTGAGCATTGTAAAAGTACACAGCTAGCTGGAAATCCAGCTGAGGACTCTCTGTGGTTTTAGTGGCTTAACAATTTTTAAAGCATCCAGAGCAGCAGTCTGACCGAAAAAAACATTTCTTCTGACAAGCAGAGGAAGTCGGTTTCCTCACTTTTGGTGGAAACGATCTGTTATTTTAAGTTTGCAGTAACAAAAAATTGGAAAGATTTAAAGGGCAGATTTTTTTTTATTATTTTTCATAAATGACATTTCCAGCAACGTTATAGATTTTTACAAATACCTGAAGAAACGCTTAAAAATATAAAGATGTTAAAAGCAGACGCCCTAAATTTGAAGGCTTTAATATTCTGAATGCTTTGTGCGCTGTTATCCGGCTGCATGCATTAATGAGAAATTAATCACGCGGGTTCTCCCGCACAGGATGACTGCTAACCGCCCTCTAGCCCGCACCAGGGCAGTGCCCGGTGAAAACTCTTGGCGAACTCGCGGTGGCCACCGGCTGCCGGGGAAAGCCGAAGTAGCGGGGAAGGAGTCACTCGCCCAGCGCCGGCTCGGTCGGGCTCGGGGAGCGGGCCGGG
>JAHREE010000143.1:6415153-6540047 GCA_033628505.1 Tringa tobata | reverse complement strand
TCCTCAAGAGAAACTGAATATTGCCTTGTTAGCCTTAATCCTGCATTTCTGGCCCAGCCTCGCTCACCTTGAGATCAATGACAACAGTCCCATTGGCTTCATCTGGGAACACAATCAAGCACTTGGCACCACGACATCATGTAAATACTGCTTAAATTTTCTATAAATCACACTGCTCTTTTTGAGGTGAGCACATAGCTGGCTGGGCTATGACCATCAGAGAAATGATGGTACAGTCCCCTCCTTTTTTAAGTATCTTATAGCAGCTATAGTATCGGGCACCTCAGGTATTGAGGAATCATATGCACTAACTAAATATGCCAGCAATTGACTAACCAAGACTCCTGAACTAAAATACGAGTTCAACTTTTCCCTGGTTGAGATGCTGTTTTGGGTTGGAAACTTAGAAATTAATCCTAAGAGACATAATTTCCCTGCTTTAATATATACTGTTTTTAATGGAATTGTGCAGAATGATTAGTGAGAGGCAAATGTCAATATACCAGACAGAAACTGACTCACCAGTCATAGGATTTAATATTAAGGTCAGGCTATGGAAATACAATGGTGCTCAGTCTTTATTGCCTTGCACCTTATGTGGTGATTTACATTGGTGCAAAATGACTGGAGTGGATGTAATGTCCTATTTTTCCAAATTTGATGGTACTTTACATATTCCTCCCACAGTTGTTAGCAATGACACAGGGCTCAAAGCAGTTAAAGCAAGACAAGAACCCAAAACAAAGGAACAAGCTCAGAATGTCCTAGAAGATGATTATGATCAATTGTCTGCAGAGATTTTAAAGTTTATTTATGTTTTTTTTTTCATGCTGGATCAAAATGTTGAAGTTCTGTCCAAATAGAACATAGCAAGAGCGCACACAGTGCACGCTTTCCCTTCCTAGTCATTCCACTTTTCTCCCCTTTTTCTTAATGCATTTGCATATGCCAATTTGTAACAAACCTTTAATGTTGATGTTTTCTATTTGAAAAACAGCTTTCATCACAGAGCTTTGATTGCATGGACTGCTCTAAAGTAAATGAGCTCCAAATTACATTATGCTTGAACTAACTGCATCTACTCACTAGAAGCATCTCAGTCCATAGTGGCACAGGAAGACATGAAAGGTTGCAAGATCAAATGCTAACACTAGCTTTCATGCAATACTAAACTTATATGTTGGTGTTACTCATTTATTTGAAACAGCCCTCAACTCAGACATCCTGTAAGTCTTTGCTGCAGTTCTGTCCCTTAACTGCTAGTCATCACCCTGTGCTGCTAAATTTTTGGTTGTAGAGTGATGATGAATTTCAGGGCTCAGGTTCCAAGTGTCATCTACTTGTGTTCTCACTGTTTATTGTTTTGTCATCTGTCCTTTCTGCGCTGCTGTCTATCCACTTTGTACTGGCTGGACACTAGATAGCATATGGTAGTAATTTCACATATTTTTTTTTCTTCAACAGCTTCTTAAGGTCATTTTCCAACTCCCACTTGTCAAGCCATGATGCTAGCTTACCTGGGGAGTGCGATATTTGGTCAATATCTGGATTTCAAAATACTCAGCGGCTGTGATTTTGACCCCAGTAGCCACAGCAACTTCATTACTACTTCATTTTGAATATATTGCTCACAGAGGTCACTTACGTAACTGAATTTGAAACTAAGAGCCTTTCTGTTTTTTTCTGAAAAGAATTACGTGTTTCTGAAAATGAATGGTATGTTTTTCTGTTTTCTTGTAGCTACTCTGAAATACAAAGGGCTTGCCATTCTGCCAAGGCAGAGTGCATTGATTACGTTAATGCTGATGGGAAGAAAGATGCAGACGTGATGGTGCAGAAAGGATACGTAAGGGAAGAATCACATTGAAGGAGGTAGCACAAAGTTAGTTCCAAAGGTATTCCTGTGCTATATCATGTTCTCCTAAGCCAAACAAATGTGAGGAATGTCCATTTAGAACAACCCCTTACACAGGCTTAATGTTACAAAGTGACAGAACAAAAAGAAGGCAGAATGTAAAGAAAAAAGGCAATATATGTCTCTAGAGGAAAACCAGTAATACTGTTTTGCAAAGGAACATGAGGAAGAAACGGATGATGCTTTGAGGTGTAATGCAACAGGCAAAAACACCCTTAGGAGAAGGAGGTTTCCTCCCAGCTCAAGTATAGAACACACAGAGGAGGAATGTCTTTTGCAGGTATTGTTAGGACTAAAAAGCCTCTGGCTCAAGAGCATGGGTGTGTGTATGTACACATCCACAATGATTGTCTCCTGAAGGGGAGCTGTCCTCACATGAATGTCATCAATGCTTTGGGATAGTCTGTGAACATTATCCTTGGAGAGCTGCCCGTTGCTGCTGTTACCAATAAATGGGAAGTCACCAATTTTGCAACATCAATTAGTTATTTGGGGACACGTAGCTTTTTACAGTGGTCGGTAAGTAACTTGCTAGAAAGAATCAGTTGCTTCCATGTTGGTGTGGGAACATAAGATATCTATTCACAGGCTTTAACATTGCTCATGAATTTGAGCTGATCTGGCTACTGTAGAAAGTAGGTATGGAGTGTTTTGGAAAAAAGCTGTGCACACAGAAAGAACTATTTACTTCCTTGAGTCTTGATCGGCATGTACAGATATGGCACTAATTCCTGTAGAAACATTGTATGTCAGGGCCATCTTAAGACTGAATCATAGAACCATAGAATCATCTAGGTTGATGCATGATAGCATGTTGTTTAACAGTAATTTTTTAAACTTCTTTCATTAAGACAATATGGCTGGCTTTGATTGCATTCTTTCTAAAGACTATTCAGATCTCTCTTACAGATAATTTTCTTTTCTTTTTTTTTTTTTAATCAAGAAATATCTAGCAGAGGCTGTTTAAAAAATATTGACCAAAGAATGTCTAAAAGGAATGTTTTAAAAGGAAACATTCCTGTAATCCCCAACACCAATTTCTAGTGGACAAAAGAAAAATGCATGAAAGAAAATTCTGCACTCAATCCTGATACTTGCAGACTGTCCTGATGAGAAGTGTTCCCAGCTCCCATTCATGGTCCCGGAAGACTCTTATTTCCAAAAGCATGTGTCAATGTTTTTCTACACTTTGGCTATGATTTTAGGATCCCATCCTAAAAACATGCTGCTAGGTGAAGACAAAGCAGCCTTAACACCACAAGGCTGGATTGGGTCCCAATACAAATGCTCAAAATGTTTAGTTAACTCCAAATATTTATACTTATAAAATGTATTTCAGTAACAAGCTGTGTATTATGTAGTAAAGTTTTCTCTGGAATTACCCAGAAACAGAAATATAAATTAATTTCCTGCAAGGTCAGTATTGCTAAGATGAATACATATCCTTGTTTATTATTTCTGTTCCAAACTGCTTCATTCCTCTATAATAACTTTCTCTGAAAGATAAATCTAATTTCCAAATCCTTCCTACTGAATTATAAACAAATCAGATAAATAGCTATAAACCAATTCCATCCACAAACAGAAGATGGAGAATTTATCCCTCAGATTTCAAAACATATAATTAGGTATCAGGTCAAAGAAAATTAAATACATTCCCAAATGCTAGCACACTTTGTTCCCAGTTCCTCATTCCAGATGAAGTGAAATAGCCCAGATACTCTGTTTGTAGGCTTTGGTACTGATGCGTGATTATGGGACCAAATATTAGCCACTGGATGTTTTTCATGCTTTTCTACCTGATCTGCACTCACCTACTTCAAATAAAGTTATGACAGAATGAATATTGCAAAATTTTCATTTTAGGAATTTGCTCTGTAGTCCTCCAACTCTTTAATTCATGTTAAAAGACACTACTTTAAAGCATTTTCTTTGTCTAGAAATAACTCTGACTATAAAATGACAAAGTTCAGGTTCTCTTTTGTGCTTCTATGTGCAGTATGTCTCATAATAGAATTTAAGACATGCCTCCAAATTGGTACCGAATACACTGGAAGGAGTGCATACCAGAGTAGAAGATAGCAGTCCTAGGACAATTTGTTTTTTACTTTGATCTGTGATCCTCCTCTTAGTTGCTTGGGTTTCTTCTTCACCTCTCCCCAGTTTATATACCTATGCATTGACTTCTGCCATGCCAAAAGTTTTGTTGAAATCATTCTTATTTCTAAATACCTCCAATGCAACTTCTTCTTCTGTTACATCCAATACCACCTTTCACACCACTACCGAGTTCTGTAAAACTCTTTCTTCTTCTAGTTGCTCCTACTCATCCTGAGTCAAACTGCCACATTAGTTCCCTTTCTCCCCAGTTACAAATATCCCTCTGGTAATTTCTCAAACACTTATGCATTACTTTTTCCTGTCCCTATCCATTAATTAGTAGTAGTATGAAGTAATAATAGTATCTAATTGGTCTTTAGCCTGTCTCTCAGAAAAAGTTTGTTCTTTGTGGGAGCACTTGTCATTTCTCATGTTGAAATGTGTGTGGCATTCACAAGACCCCAGCCAGCCCGAACAAGCAGCAAAGCTGAGGTTTCTGAGAGAGATGACACGGATTTTCTGAGGGCAGTCCATGGGCCAGGGGCTAAATTCCACCCTCCTGAGCCTGAAGGCATGATTTGGTCTCCTAGGCTGCAAAAAAATTGAGATGCTCTTTTTAAAATTTCCTTAAGGTTTAATTGGGGCATCTGCTCAAAATCCTGAGAAAAGCCTGAACAAATATAGTTACTGCATTCCCAAACAACTCAGTAGGGCAGGAAATGCAATCCTCTTTTGTGTATATTCAAATTGCTAATTAAACAAAAAGTAAACTTTATTTTAGCGGTTTCCAAAATGAGGTTGTAGTATGTCTCATTTACAGCCTTGTATTTCTTTATTTCATTGCATATGCACAAGCACACATATGAATGAACTTCCTGTGTAAGATATCCTCCACTTCCCAAAATGCATACAGATAGGAAAACAAGCTGTATTAAAATGACTAGATGAAAAATATAGTATAAACTTGTTGAAATACTGTGTCAACATCATTTTGATTAAGGTTATTTCAGTTTCACATCAGCTGACCTCGAAATAGTAATAAAAATTGTTTTCATAGTTCCAATTTCTAGACTATTACCCTGAAATTTTCATTTTAGACTCATAGTTGTATATACATTTCTTTATAATACTTTTCATTTGTTGAACATGGAGAGAGATGTCTGTTCAGTTATAGCCTGTACCCGTGTGTCAACTGAGGTCTCAACCTTTTAAGTAAGAAAGCTTCTCATCTCCCATGAACTCCCATACTAAGATTTAAGATGAAAGGGTTTACTGGAGATACTTGGCTGGAAACTTGAAGCCCCTTTCTTAAAGGTAGTCTAGAAATTTGTATCTGATTTCCTAAGGCTCTGAACCCTTTGTGACATGTACCTGCCACCTACCACTTGTAAAAAATGGGGATTTGGGTAGCAGGTTGCTTAGGGGTAGTGGGGATGTTGGTTTCTTCCCCCCCTCCCAACTTAAAAAAGCCCATAAATATAAAATCTTGTTCCTTAATAACTTTTTCTCAAATGGGATGAATGCTGAATATATTTTAAAAAGATTACTTCAGTTCCTGAAGTTAAGTAACAAATAATAAAGAGCCATGAAACCCTAGAACATTTTCGTTAGCAAGAGAGAAAATCCATTCTATTCTGAATAACTCCAGTTTCACTGCCTTTGGACTTGGGATGTCACTTCTGATCTAGGATACATCACTATTCTACTAATCTTTCCAGACAGATTTTAGAGTCTGCCCATATTAGAATAAAAGGCATATGGCTTTATTTTATTTTTGTTTTGAGTTACAACCTCACTAAAACCCATACACTTGAGAGAGAGAAGAAATTGTGTTTTAGCATGTGTTATGTAGCAGAGTAAATCCTACAGAAGGAGCTGAGGTTTTCCATAAACAACTAATGTAATTGATTCAATTGCTTAAAAACTTGCTACTGAAACCCCAGATTTTCCAAACTACAAAACTTTTACTCTAAAGAAAAGCATAGGCTCCTAGATTTTTAAAATCTGAATAGGATCAACCACAACAAAAGTAACTGCAGGACCAATGGAAAAAACCAGTTTTTTTAAGGGTTTGTGTTTAGCTTAAAGTGAGAACATTAGTGCAAGGAACTCACATGGAAGAAGACTCTTGAGGGAGGAGTGCATTCATCAATGCCTAATAAGGCAAAGTTCCCACTGACATTTTTCCCTGGTTAGAACATTTCTAACATTTCTGTCTTCCATGAATCCTCGTCTTTATAGCAAGGCCTACATTCTTCTCCAATGTGGGGATTGATCGACTGATGGAATTCTTCCCTTTTTGATTCAACTATTTTCATAAAATTTCTGACAAATTGGTATCTACCTTTCCATAGCAACTGAGGTGGTATGGCTTTGGGGGGTTTGTACTTGAATGCAAAAAACTCTGTCCACAGTATACTATGCTACATATAGAAGTCCACTGCAAACATAGAAAAAATGGAATTAACCAAAAATATTTTTCTGGATATCACTTTTTTTAAGGGAGAGAATGTATTTATACAGCTGTAAGAATGCGCATATTCATCTTTAGCATTGTTTTAAGCATCTACCTTAGCTGTACCATCGTAATGAAAACGATAATGACTCAAAGCCTGTATAGCCTTTGCTTTCAGAGCTCAGCTGGTAGTTCAAGTAGGCCCATCCCCCTGCTTTCATAGATGAGAGACTGAGACACAAACAAGTTAAATGACAAAAGAATAAACTAGTAAAATAGCAATAGAAGGAAAAAGCTGTTTAGTGGAAAAAAAGGGCAAGTAAAAAACTTGCTCACTGTTGGAGAGGTCAAAACCTCACAGATTCTGCATTCTTGATGATGAGCTTGCCAGCTGCATGATGCTTAGCAAAGCTCTGCAAACGTCCCGTAGCATCTCAAATCTTAACTGTCTCAAAGGCCATTCCAGATTAATGAATTAGACATATCTTCATCTTTTGTCCCTGTGTTTGGGAACTTGAAAAAAAATCCAACCAGTAAATGAATCCATTTTGGCTGCTCTTTCTTTTAAAGCACAGGCAGAAGTTGCCTCTTTTATTCAACAGCTTAGCATTTTCCAAAGGCAGTCCTGAGTCCCAAAGTACTGCTTATGCATTTTGCCTGAACCCTGCTTATGTGTTTTACCTAAAAAACTCTCAGCTAGGATGCATGAGGAGTGCTCAGGTCAGTGGCTGAAATGTGAGGCTCCTTCCCCCCAGCTGTTAGCCTGCCATGGCAGGATCTTTGTCACTTAACCCGTGAATCTCTGCTTTATGAAAAGCAGTAGAGTTTCACTCAGGGGACAAAGAATTCCCAGGCCATCCAATAGCTGATAGTTGCTAATTAGGGCGCTTCCAGAGATGCGAGAGATATAGCAGAGGAAGGAACTAAAGCTGGATCTCAGAGATAACAATATCGGTGAGCACAACAACAGCTGTAAAAGTCATTCGTATTGCTGAAACATTTTTTAAAGAGTTTTGGCACACCAGAGGATAAAACTAACCAGACTATTTTTATCTTAAAAGAGGTACCTCTCTGCAGCCCTGTGCAAGGACCTAGCATGAGGCTTAATTCAAAATATGCTCACTGTAGCCTGTTAACTATTCCAGGTATCCCGTTGCTTCATGTGTTGCCAGTTATGATCCTGTTTGTGCTCTCTTTGTGCATTGTAGAGATCTAGAACTTATCTTTGTGATATTGACTTCTACTTTGGACACCAGGAACTTAGCATCGCACAGCTCAGCATCAGGCTATTGGAGCCTGTTCTGCAACCAAGAGCCAAACGTGTTCAGAGTTATATAGGAAGTCTGTGCTGAAGGAGGAAATTGAACATCTGTCTCCTAAATTTTATATCAACATCAAGCTTTTATCCTTTTTCTTGAAGCTCCTTGGAATATCATACATTGCTCAAGCAGAACTGGAAGCCTTCCGGCTGTTGGTCTTCTGTGGCCTTGAACAGAGTATATTTGTTTGGTGTTCTTAACTGAGTAAAAATAGAATTTGCAAAAGATAAGCTACAATATCTAGTTTTTACATTTTTTTACCATTTTTCTATTCTTCACATTATTTTCAATATAGGTATTGGCATGGAAAATATTTTGGCTTTGGTATAATCACTATATTGCCACCCAGAAACAGGAATTACATAGCAATTGATATTTCCACTTTTTTCTCCAGTGATATACTAGGCTTCTTTTGAGAAGAATAAAGACCACAGTGCATCTTGGAATTTGTAATTCAAGCCAGTAACCTGGCTTATGGAAAAGAATGCAAGCAAGACGTACTTGAAATGCATCTCCCCAGTAATTCTGCATTGGCTTTTCCAGGTGGAATCCTACCCCCATCCTCAAATTTCTTTGTCAGTGGGAAAAGTATTTTCTGACCAGTGTTAATAACCATCTACTAAGTAGTTTATTTAAGAAGGGGGTAGATATCTTTAAATAAAAACAGATGTTGATCTGATCAGATATTTTTTAAATAGATGCTGTAGGTGAACTGAGACTTGGTGAAGGAATTGCACAGAGAATTTTAGTCTCCTGCATAGGAAGTCAGACTATCTATATTAATAACTGTCCATTCTAGTTTTAAAACATGTGAACCTGATTTTTAGTTGTTATTGGGCTACCATTAATATTCTTAAAGCGCTCACAAAAATATGGGAGGAAGACAGAACAAGAACAGCTAGTCTGTCATGTAATCATTTAAATAAAAACAACTAGATTTTCAGAACTGCTGAGCTCTCACCAACTCTTTCAGTGTAAGGTCCTTCGTTTTCTGTGACGTGGAAGCTTTAAATATTTAGGAAGTATTACTAGTGGTTTTCAAGGGATGCAAAACATTTGCAGAAAGATTCAGTAGAGCTCTACAGTTATTAGCGAGCTGTTTTGTTACTGTAGCACGGAGTGACCTCCTGTGATAGCCCTAGCCCTGGGCTCCTTGACGTTGGGCACTGTTCAGACATGCACTTTCAAGAACTGCGGGCAAAAAGACATGAAGTGGCTTCTCCAAGATCACACAGCAAGTAGAGACTCTCTGCATGTATCTGTTAATACTGAGGGTAGAGGTTGGGGCTGTGGTTTGGCTGCTCAGAAGCAGTGGTCCCTGAAGTGGTGGTGTCCAAGTGTGCTGTGTCTGCTGCCCGCGTGGCCACCCGGCAGAGAGCCCAGAGCCAGCCTGTGGCTGTGCCTGCTCATCTGGACCACCAGTGGGCACGAGGAGCTCCTGCTGGGTGGGCAGTGCAGAGGTAGGCGTACAGATCACACTGCACAAATGAGCTCATTATAAAGAGCACAAACAAGCTACAAGCTCGTTTTTCATCCCGCTTTATACCTCAGCATTACAATATTGTCTAATTCTTCCCTCACTCTGCCCGTTAGCACCGTGCAACTGGTTGCAATTATAGTTTCTAAATATTTTCTAAGCCACTTGGTGTAGCTCTATGGATCAGCAGCCCAAAATCTCTTGTTGTTTGAAGAATTTTATTCCTTTTCAAAACATAAACCAACAAACATGTACTGTCATTTTGCTCTGTTGTTCTCTGAGTCCTGGATCCAAGTTCTGCTGGATCTCAGTGCACAGTAAAGATGAGTCACACGCTCAGCACATGTTAGAGCAAAAACATCTGAGTATTCTGATTTTTCTCTGGATGTTATCAAGCTCTAAAAAGCTGGGAAAAGTCCAGTCAATTTGAGAAGCTTGGAAGTATTTGCCCTGTAAAAAGTTGTTAGTTGTATGTGTAGAAGTTGTTTTCATGGTAACAGAAAAGGTACTACATTTAAAAATGCTATATTAGAAAAAGGGAAAAAAAGAGGGGAGAAAGGAAGGGTGGAAATAGAAAAAGAAAGGAAAAGAAAACAAAAGGAAAATAGAAAAGAAAGTGTACTGGGTTTGGCTGGGGTAGAGTTCATTTTCTTCACAGCAACTCATATGGTGCTGTGTTGTAGATTTATGACCAAAACAGCATTGACAACACGTCGGTCTTTTCGCTATTGCTGAGTGGTGCTTACACAGCTGCCCTGCCAGCGAGGAGACTGGGGGTGTACGAGAGGTTGGGAGGGGACATAGCCAGGACAGCTGACCCCATCTTACCAAAGGGATATGCCATACCATATGACATTGTGCTCAGCAATAAAAGTTGGGGGTAGGAAGAGGGAGAGGGAACGTTTGGAGTTACGGCATTTGTCTTCCCAAGTCACTGTCATGTGTGATAGAGCCCTGCTTTCCTGGAGATGGCTGCTGGTGGGAAGTGGTGAATTAATTCCATATTCTGCTTTGCTTGCACGTGTAGCTTTGCTTTACCTATTAAACTGTCTTTATCTCAACCCAGGAGTTTTCTCACTTTTACCCTTCTGATTCTCTCCCCCATACCACCTGGGAGGAAGTGAGCGAGCAACTGTGTGGGGCTGAGCTGCCTCCTGGGGTTAACCTGCAATGGAATGAAAGGAGAGGAAAGGAGAGGAGAGGAGGCGAAGGTCAAAAGAAGTGATGCACCAAAGCTGGAAAGCTAAGCATTCAACAGTTTCAGAATGGAAGACTTGAGATTTCCTGTAACTTTCTTTTGGCCTTCTGGAGCATGCATTACAATTCAGACCTTCATTATGTGATCGTATTTTTCCCCCCATATCTCTGCCTCATTCAGTACATGGATATATAACATTTCTTTTTATTTTTATTCAGTATGTGACCTTAAAGATCTTACTTAATTCATGCTATTCAAACCTTCGTCATAACAGAGATTTGTCAGTTTTCTCAACGGCTGTTCTGACGTGCTCATTTTCGGAGTATTTGGATACTTCACAAATGTAATGGATTAATTTTCACAGCACCCAGCTGAGGTGCTACATTATTATTAGCCCTTTGTAGGGACCTAGAGATGAAGGTCAAAAGCTAACTACCTAATTTTGTGTTCCAGGCTGAAATGTCTGGAGCCTAACTGCTTAGGACTCCATACAGTGCTTTCTAGCAACCTAAAAACTGCAATTTGAAGAAATGTTGGTGAGAACGCTTCAGACAGTCCCAGTGAAATCAACATTGAATATTGAACCAGAGAGAGGCTCCCAGACAAGTGTTTATCCCACAACCTTTCTGCCATCCTCAGCAAGGGCTTTCTGGCACTCACCCCTCTCCTCTCTCACTGCACACCCTGTGACTGGCTGTGCAGGCTGGCGTAGCGGGATGCCACCTTCTGCCTTTGACATGGTCAACCAGACTTTTGCAGCAGAGAGAAAGGGAAGCCAGACTGAACTTCAGCCTCTGTTTTATCTCCACTGTACCTCCAAAGGCCTGTCTGCACCTACAGGCTACTAGCAAGATGGTAACAAGCCCTTTCCTTCATGGCCTCAGCTCTTTTGAAGGACAACATACATGGAGAGAGCTCCTCTGACATCCCAGGCCTTAAGGCCATGCCTACCAACATGACCCATGCATATCATTGTCTAGGGACTGGATGCTACCTCCTGCAGGAAACCTCCATGCCTGGCTAAAGCCAACAAAACACATCAGCACCTCACATGGTCCCTTGGTGACAGCAGTTAGGCTATCTTCCACAGGTTTTCATGTATGTGGGGGTATACCTGGGAGATAAACTGTTGTTATACTAGCCAGGACAGGATACTTCTGATCTCCTCAGTCACAAGTGACTGTAGAGAAGTAGCCCTTATAACCATCTTTAAATGTTAATTGATTTTTTGCTGCTACCAGGAAGCCACTTTCCTCTGTTACTTAAGGCAAGAAAACAGACAACCAAGTCCTAGCTGAAGCCTCCCTCTCCTTGGAGTTCAGTCTTCAGCTCAAAACAATGGCTTCTTTCCTCCCATAAAACTGAACCAGGCAGAAAAAGAGACAAGGCAACCCTCTCTCAAATAGGAAAATATCAAATAAACTACAGTACACCCACACCTTCAGCAGCCTTTCCACTGCTGGCACCCTTGCCCACCAATTTGCTATAAACACTTGATTGTCCTCATCATTCATCTCACATGGCTCTGGTTTCAGAGGTGGCATAAGGAAAGTCTGAGAAGGTCTTTTTGTGAAAATGTTCCTGTGCTAAATATAATGAAGGGTCCCTAGGTGATTCATAGACCTTGTTGTCTCATCAGAATGTCAGCAGTGAAATGGAGAACAAACGAGCATAAATTTCATATGAAGAAAGCCTTTTCTTCTCTAGCATGGTGAGAAGTCCCATGACAGACCTACCTGTAATAATTTTAAGCAGAGCAAGGGAAGAGAAGTTTGTGGGTGGAGAGTTAAAAAGGGGATGAGACCAGACCCAAAGAAAAGGCAGAGATTCTCCCCGCTCTAGTCTGCGACTGTGGTGCTCTGCAGTCACCACGGTGTGTGGGTGAGTGCTCCCAGACCAGCGTGGGACGGAGGTGGATCTGGGTGGGTAGTGAAGGCCATGCATTGGCTGTGCTCCTATGCTACATATTGGTAACATAAAGTCTGGGAAATGGGAGCTTAAGAAAACCATCAGAAATTACATGTGGGTATTTGGTATCCAAGCAAAGATCACTCCTGATATGCTTTTTCTGCTGCTTTCTGTTAAAGCCTGTCACAGTTACCTGGAGAGGCACTCAGGGAAGGCAGGAGGCAGGGGGAGAGGACAGGAGGAGATAAAGGAGAGAGGGAAGAGGATGGGAGGGAGGGACAGGAGAGAGCGGGAGAAAGAAAATTCAAGTGAACAGTAAATGGGGTGAAATGTGTAAGTATAAGGAACAAAATAGTGAGGGAATAGTCATCACAGTGATCATACAGTTGCATCCTGAGCATGGAGGTGCTTGACTACAGGGTGGGTTCTGCCTGTTTGGAGTCTCCAGCCTCAGCACCCTGGCACTAGTGCCAAAAAGGGCTTGTGAAAACCACAGGGGGGGACAGCGTACGTGTTGCTGCCGTGAGCTGCCACTCTGTATTTCTTGTATTTCTTATCTTTGGAAAGCTTGATTTTTCAACCATTACATTACTTAAGTTAATTTTTCAATTTGTGAAAATGGCAAAATGCCATCAGTATAAATCCTATAGATAGATATTCTCTTAATATCATTGAAGTGTTTGTCGAGGATTTCAGCATGCTCTTTTGGCATGTGTTCAGGATTCCAGGTTTTGCTAACTAAGCATATTTTTGTATTATGCCCTGAACATTTTTTCCTGTTTCTTTTGCTTCCTTTTTCTGTGCTTCATGCAGAGTCTCTCTCCCCCTCTCTCCCATGCCATTACTTTTTCTTCCATACAACAGGTATATTGAGAGAACAGTGAAACCTTCTCAGTGTTTCAGCACCATCAAGAGAAAGGAACAATTGCAAGGAAAGAACAGCTCAAACTGTGCAGGCGTGGATTGCAGCATACTGCATACAAATAAAAACTCAGGTGACCTACCTAGCTATTAAATACTAGAAAGTTTCTATTGCTGACTGATTTTTCAGAGCTTTGCAACATACCAAAATGGCATTTTACTGTTTCAAAGTTCTTGCACAGAGAACTCTCCTTTGTTTTCGCTCTGTCTCTAGCTGCTATTTCTGAGGTTCAAATGATCATCATCAAATCTGTGCATTGCTGATGAACTCAAGGAGGTTGCCAAACAGACAACATTGTTGGTCTGTAAAAAAATCTGTACTGAGTATTTCTATACTTTATAAGCAGAGAATAATAATATTTCTAAATTTATTTTAAACTTCCCAGAGAACTCTTAAATAGAGACATGATTATCTAATTAATTCTGTAAAAATTTGAAATTATGCAAAATTATTTCATTCTTGTCAAATTCTATAGTTTATATACTTTTTTATAAAGCTTTTTAATTCATATATCCACCCCTCCGATTTTTAAAATTGCAATTAAATTCCATGGATTCTTCCATAAAGGTTATTGTGCTAATTCCTAAAAATTTCTTTGAGGAAGTAAAAATGCATTTTAACCTGTATTTAAGCCAACAAAACCACAGACTTAAATGACTGACTTCAGGCACATTGTTATGGAGGAACCATGTCTAACTTATCACTCACTATAAGAGTGTTATTCTATGGTCAGTAATCCACTTCCTTCACCCTTTCCACATCTACATTAACGCCGAGAAACATATGTATGCCTGATGGAGGATTTTGATTATTTGTTTTAAGCTGATGGAATATTTGTAAATATATACAGAAGAAAAAAATGTGTCTGCAGTGTTGTGGCAGAAGACAGATGCAACAATTAAGAAATTGTGCTATTTATAAGCACAATGGGGCAGCACTTTCTGCAGATCCAGGTGCAAACTGCCAGGACTTCAAGCACTTTCTCTCACTATTTGTCCATACTACTGTCCTGGGGTGAGAGCGCCATCAGGGATGGAAGAGGAGGAGGATGTAGAGGAGCAGGACTAATACACAGTGTCAATGAGAAGTCTATTCTTCGCGTGAAAGCAAGCATCCTGACTGCTTTTTATGTCCAGATGGCAAGCCAAGACTTTAGTCTTCATCATTGGCCCAGTAATACCGAAAAGCAGAGCTCAAGTGGTGGAGTCAAATTTTGAGTGAATTGATGACTTTTATGAAAGACTACAAATCATTTTGAAGAATTTTCTGGAGTTCAAGAATGGGCCAAGCTGTTTGTGTGGACACAGACAGTATGTTTTGTTTTTTTCCCTAAGTGAAGATTTATATGAAGACATCTGTTAGCTGGCCCTAAAATTTTGCTCACACAGCCTGTCTAAAATCAAAAGAAGGGGCGTAGGAAAAAGACAAGCTGGCAAAAGGGAAATTAAATAGATATCCTTAAGTAATATGAGAAGATTTTGTGGCAAGACTTATTTTCACAACTTCAGGCTATAGTAATCCTCCTTAAAACAAAAATAAAGAACTGATTTGATGGATTGCTGACTTCTAGAGGTTATCGGTTGCTGTTTCATCAGTTGCATACAATGACAGCCATTTTGTACAGAGTAAACATTTTCAGATGTTCTGAAATATTAATGTGGACTATATCAACAGACTTCTGCAAAGTCTTAGGATTGTGCTGTGATACCACAAAAGAAGTTGACGCAGCTGAGTTTTACTGTCCTGTGTAAATTCACAGCTAAAAGATCTTTGTTTAACTACTTTTCTGTAGCACAGTCACCATCATGTTTCATCTGCAACCTGAAATCATCAAGTCCAACAACAGTCTGAAAACATCTTAGCTAAGGGAGAACTATGTTTGTCTATAGCTAATGTTATCACTGGATGATTTTTCCTATGAGCCATTTATTAATTAGAAAATATGCTTTTGAACAACCCCAGGCCACTTGTAATTGCAGATTGAATTCAGAGAAAAGTTGCTAAAGAAAATTATTACTTTTTATACACTTACAATGCATGTTGTAAAAAGTTATTAATAACTTATTTTCTATTTATTTTAGACCTAACCTCATCAAAGCAGTAAAAGAGAAGTAATCAATTAGATTCACTAAATGTTGGAAGAAGTCATATCCTTTGATACAGCAGTTAGGCTTTTACCCAGACATACATCAAATTCCCCTTTCTCCTTAAGAGATCTGCAACCACTATTCCCACTTTACAATAATCTCACTCCCCTGTTGGCAGTCTAACACTAACTCTAAAATACTGATCACAGAAATGAAGTCACTGAAGCACAACTGCACATGGGAAGGGGCAACAGCCATCCTATAAGGTCAGTCTTTGTCTCAGTAAAAATATTGATATTTTATACTTAATAAAGAGCAGGACAAGAACATGTTAGAGAATGTGGGAACCTTTTAAAAAAGCAGAAAAGTCAACCCCCAGTTTTACAGAGGTTAAAGTCACTCTCATGTTTTCATTGCTTCACGGTTGAGGGAAATGCCTGATATTCAAATGAAACATTTTGTTGATGGACAGCTGACATCATTTAGTTTAATTATTTCTTATTAGAAAAAGAAAAAACTTTCTGCATTATTTTTCCCCAAATGTTTGTTAAATTTTGGCACATTCACCAAAAAGGATAATGTTCACAGTAAGCATTTATATCATTGTTGTTTTCCCCAACATACAGCAGGGGGAATGATCATAAAGTGAGCTCATTTCAGGAACCAATAATTGCCTTCAGTACAAGATCACAAGGAACTGAGAGACGGTCACAAGAGCAGCTGAGATTGCAGTGTCAATCATCTAAAGAAGGTAAGGGAAAAGGTGAGGGTGTGCCGTAGCTTCTGGCCTGAGTCTCCAGTGCTCTAATCCAGATACTGCTCGCCAGAGTGCTTATTCCTTTGTTAGGAAAATATCTGCAAAAGGATTTTGTCAAAGAGATTAACACTATTAACAAATTAGCAGCATTTGTATTATATTTGTATAACAACAGCTCCCAACAGAACAAGATCATCTCGTCATGCTAACTGTACAAATAAATGTTTCTGATCTGCAGAGCTAACAGTCTAAATTCAGACACAATAAACAAATAAAATAAATGGAGAGACTGGAGAAGACGACGGGAGGGAAACAGCGATAAGAACACTTAGTTGCATAGACCATGTACATGCATAATTGCAGCTCTATTTATAAGCTAGAACTAAACATGAGATATTAATGAGGTTAGTAATCCCTGCTGGCCAGCTGCCTAGCCATTAAAGGAAGGACAATTTGTCTGTAAGGAGAATATTCCTACACCCTACTGTGTTGCTGAGTGGGATTTTATAAATGCCATAGGGTTTATTCTGTTTCTTAATACTGCTAGCCTTACCTTCTTGAGTCAGCTATGCAAGGATAGAAGTCATACCTCTTATGGCTAGATATTCTCTTTCATCCACTTTAACACTTACAGCAACTGAGTCAGTCCTTTCCCACCCCATTCTCTACAAGGGGACCACGTGACATGTCAAAGTACACTTGTAGCACAAGTGAGTTAAAAGTTGCCTCCTTTCTACTGACAGGACTTGTGATTTCTGTTTTAGTAGTAAGATAATCTGTTATAATATGCACATATATTACACAGTAATAAACACATTTCAGTAATAAAAACTTTGGATTAAGATCAACCGCTCTCCTCCCTTCCTCTCTGCCTCATGAGGCTTAACCTTGATTTAAAAGACTGTAATTGCTTCTTATGACATTGGGATTTGCTGTTAACACAATGCTCTATGCAATTTTCCACTTTCCATGTCACCCGCAGCCCTAGGCATGGATGCTGTGCTGTCCTCAGGCTGGCGCTCCCGCTCCCAGTGAGCAGTGAGCGATGGCTGTAGGGCTGAGGTGAGTTGTGCTGATGGATGCCACAGGGCCAGCACGTTCACAGGAAACACACACGTGTGTGCTTGAGTGAATGCTTTCCTGACAGGTAATTCTGCCTCCCAATTGCCATTAGCTTCCTCTCTCTGTGTTGATGCCTGTCTCCTGGGAGACAGAGCTCTCCTTCTGCTTTTGTTCGCACAAGCCAGGACCTGAATACAGGGAGAAATTAGCTGTTGTTGACAGTAGTAGTCAATGGGAGGGAGGTTCTTTGCCCATCATTCCATCTACCATTCCCTCATTTCTCACAGTGGTTTTGAATTGTTTCTAAACTGGTATAAATAAGACAAATTTTCTCACAATATTCTTCACTGGTAAGATGCTCACACCCTGTGAACAGCCTGCTGTACAGGGAAAGACCAGCTCAGAGCAACAGAGGTAGAGCCTTATGAGCAAAGCTGCTGGTAGGTGGGCAGTGAATTCACAGGTAGGAAGATGATGTGCAGGAACTACAATCTCCCCGCACCTCATGGGAAGGGGTTACATAGCCCATCTCCTGAATAAGGAGCTCTTGGCACTGGGATGCTGTCACTGGCTCAAGAAAGCCATAAAACATAAGCCACTGGGAGCAGTCCCAGGGAGATATGAATATACGTTTCTGCTGTTCTCGTACCTTTAACTTGGCATCTGCTGCTGGTCAGATACCAGGCTAGACAAATCTGGTCTGAGTAGAGCTGCTCTTGCATTTTTATGTTCTTGTCAACTGTCATCCTAACTTCTTCTATTAGGGAAGCCATCTCAGATCAAAAAAATGGCCTTATCATCTACCTTACTCCTCTCTCCTCAATCCTCTTACCATGCACCTCTCTTTCAACTTCAAGCTTTTAGGCAATCCTAAAAATTATTTTCCATCTTTGTTTTCACACTGCCTCAGGTCTCTTGGGACTAGAATGGGAATAGTCGAAATACTATGAGAAAGCCTTTTCTCAGGCTATTTACAGCTTATCCAGAAGCAGAAAGACCTAAAAAAACCTCTTAAAAAAAACAGTTCTCACAAGGCTGTCCAACCCAATTTAGCAGATAAAAGGGATCTGAATAGCTTTGAGAACTGTTCAGACTTTTGGGTGGTTCTCAGTCCTGACCTTTTTCAACCTTTTATGGTTTACTGATCACAATCTGTATTTAATACCACTGTTAGGAGATCAAGATTTGTTTCTAGCTTGGGTTGCTTGCATGAAAGTAAATTTTACCTCTCTCTTTGAACACAGTGAATTTTACAGTCAATGAAGAGAAGTAGGTGCCCTACTTATGCACATTGCACCCTCTTCTAGAGCCATCAGAGATGACACATTGGACTCTGGCTCCTGATTCAGGCACTTGCTATATGCCTAGAGTTTAGAGCATTGAATATTCCCTTCAGCCTCAATGTTAAAAAGAATCTTGCCCCCCAAACAGGAGAAGTCACTGTGGAAATTCTCAATGCTGTGGTTCTACTCAACAAGTGAAACTTGGTTTTCAGGCCATAAGAAAAGCCACCCATGAAAAAAAAAAAAAAAGATATTTTTCAAGCTTCTACATAGTGGCTTTTCAGACAGATGGCTGAGAGGCTGTCCAGAAGGTGAGAAGAGTGCTCATTTTAAATATTTCATGCCTTGCTTGGAAGCTTGAAGGGAATTGATACTGGAGAGGATCCAGTACGGATAAGTGCTTTAGCTCCTATGTTTTCCCTAACAAGAAATTTCTGTAACAAGAACAGATCCAACAGGGTTGTAAGATATCTACAGTTCTCAAGGAGCAACACTGGTCTCTGTAATTTCAGTGGCCAATCTCCCATTGACTTTAGTTGGATCCAGAATTCTCTTTTTGTCAGGAAAGAACTTTTTCCTTGATGTGCCCTTAAAGAACAAACAAAACTTATGTTACAGAAATTTGGGGCAGTGACATGAGTACAAGAAGAGTCCAACCCCACCCCCCCAACCCAGACAATCAACCCAAATCCCTGAATATTATATAAAAATGAGCTTTTGCTGCCAAGTTTTGAGCAGGGAGATTGCTGCCTACTCAATGGGGTTTTGGTCCCCGTGACTGAATTAACTCTGGTATGGAAAATCTTAAGACTGATTTATCATATTGAGAAGCAGCCTGCATTGTAGTCATACCTATCACCTTCAATCACGTGTCTACAAGTGATTAGGAAGAGGAACTGAATGGACTATTAACAGTATGGGAACAGTCTGTAACTCTACGACAAAAGGATAGAATAAGAAACAGCAGTGAAGCTGGTGAATATTGGGGATTACGGGATGAATTACAAGATACTTGGCGGAGTGCAGTGCATTATGTCCTACAGCCAAAACCCAGGCTGAAAAAAAATCTCCTTTTAGGTTACAACTCAGAACTTACATGTTTGCAGATAACACTGTAGCTACAAACTAGCTCAGCAAGACAAACACAAAGAGGTTAGCACTTTTTTTGAGCATCAGATTTGGGGACCTGCTCTCTTCACCTATCACTTGTGTAGATAATGTTTCTTTTTTGTTGTTTATGGCATAATAAAATGAATTTCTCAGCTAAGTTAAAGCAAAATCCTCAAACTATTCCTTTACATAGTACAAATATGTGGAGCAAAAATTAATTAGACTGTGCAAGAATCAAGGGAGCCTGGCAGTAAAAGAAAGAGTAAATAGGCTGGACAAGCTTAAATTTGCCTTTGCAAAGACCTTCCATTGCAGATACAGCTAAAAAAGAGTGAGCTGAAGCCTGGAAGGGAGAGATGAGCAGATTCAATGGAAATTCATTTACAATTAATGGAAAAATCCCATTGGCTTTTTTTCCTTTTTTTTTTTTAATTTTTTTTCTTTATTAAGAAATGCCCTGGAGAATCAGAGGCAGTTTATTGAGGATACAGGCAGGATTTTCCAAAGGGTAGGCAGGATCTGGGTGCAGTGGTGCAGAAGGGAGGAACAGGAAGGAGCCACCAGCCATTTGGAGGTGGGGAGGGACTTTATGGCCACTCTGGGTCATGTCAAGTAGTTGTGAAAAGATAGCAACAAAAACAAGGGAAGCTTTGCGTGCACTTATGAGGAGAGCAAGACACATCCCATGCCTCACTCAAGAGGAGACCTAATTATGTTTGCTCTTATGCTGACCCAAGAGAAATCATTGTCTGAATGATACAAATATCTGTCCTGCTCTGTTTATAGTACTTCCAGTTAAAAATAACTGGGACAGGAGGGAGTCATGTAAGGAAAGCAGTTTGCTTATGAAAATGTTTTTTTCCTGTTTGTATAAAATTTGTGCACACACCCACACACTCACATGTACATAGCTACATCTCACAGACAAGTTTTTTTCCTAAAGAGGACCAGTAGAGCAACCACTCATAATACTTTCTCACAGCTTTGCTTACTAGCAGTGTTTGGAACAAAGAGCCCAGTTCAAAGTCCATTGGAGTCTGTGGAAAGATGCCCATTGACTTCACTGAGATTTGGATCAGGTCCCAAGTCTTTCCCTATTTAGAAGTTGGAAACTAGGCTGCAATTTCTCAGCTGTATATGCTGGGCTAACTGGGCCTGAAACTAAGTGTGCAGGAAAACCCCACATACCCAAGGCTGTACCTTGAAAATGAGTTTTTTGTTTCTGTCTGCTCATGGATCATTGAGTTCTTCAAAGTCATTCAAACAAATAACGCTTCTAGTCATTGGATTTTCTGTCCTTACAAGGTTTGGCAGCTCTCAGAGATGTTATCTGCAAGCTGTAACCATCCCTGTGTTCATGACAAAAGATAAAAACTTGGTCTTCAACAATGAAAAGTAGTCTTTTTATTTATTTTTTTTATATTGGAGGAAGAACCAGAAGAAGAGGAAATCTGAAAAGTTCTTCAAATTCTTCTCTGCAAAATAGAAATTTTTCAGTCCTCCAACAGGCTTGGAAAAGAAGCATCTGTGGTTTAATCTTGGCATTAGCACTTAAGTTTCTTGCTAAAGCACAGTTTTATCAAAGTACTTTTGCAAAAGGTTTAAATGAATGACCAGTGGAAGATTTGTATGATGAGTGATGCACTGACCATGCTGTTTCTGATCCCCGTCTCAAGAGTTAACTTACTACTTTCATACCTTCTTTTTTTCCAGGCTTAATTTCATTTTTTACTGTAATAACAATCTAGCACACTAGACTTTTGTTTTGGTTTTAATTGAGACATTAAAATTACTAGCTCAAGCTTAGACTAGACATGACTAAGAATAATAAGCTAGATTCTGTCTTTCATCTATGAAAAGATCTGCACTTTTTTGAGGCTTTTTAGCATCAGTGGGTTTTTTCCATCAATTTCAATGTCAATTTCACTGATTTCTGGCTCAGGAGAAGGGCTGATGGGGGGTAAAGGTAGTTTTAAGCTGGATGTCAGCATACTCTTACTTCTGCACCAGAGGAATCTCTTCCAAGTCTATTGTTTTCTGCAGTGACACATTACCAAAGTGACATAATTATGTGGGTGGCATAAGATTTATGATATCCTTAATTATTCATTTATTTAAGTGTTTGGGGGTTGCTCTTAATGTGACAGATGTACACACTTGTCAAGGCACCAGCTGAACTGTCTTTTTTTTAGATAAGGTTATTTACTTTTGGAAAAAAACTCAGATGTAGACAGTCATCTATTTTTTTCAGTTTAAATTTCATTCAGACTCATAAGAGAGTTTGTTTAATTTTCTTATCTTCATTATATTTTGATGACAGCTTAATTATTTTAGAAAAATTAATGGTTCCTCCACTCCCCTGTGTTAAACACAAGAAGAGTATTATGCACTAATTATAAGGAGTGAACTACAACTGACGTCAACAGAATTTGTGTGACTGCACATATTATAAATGAAATCAGAATATTATACAACAGCTGGAAGACAGTCTAAGAAATAACTTTTTGAATGCCATGGAAGGAACATGCTGACTAACACATTCATTTAATTCAAGAATCTCTACACAAATAGTGCTCTTGTCTACTGACTTTTGCGTAGCCTGGAAAATGTAAATGAACTGATTTCCATGCTCATTCTGCCCATATGTAGTGATTCATATTTAAATACATCAGTTGTATTCCGATTAGAAATTGGTTTAAACTGCATTGAAGTCTGACATAGGCAGAGTCTGAAGAGCTCAGGATAGTAGTCAAACCTATAGTCACTATGGAGAAAAGCTGGGAAGAAAACTCATCATGAATTCCAGGATTCTGAAAAACAGGTGAAGTCTGACATCCTCCTACTTGTGCACAAGAGCTCATTTTAATAATTTGTGATCAAAAAAAGAACACCCTACCTTTTGATCTTCGGCTGCATTTATCCCACTCCCTTCTCGGTGTCATGGAAATTCTTTTTTTGTGACACTACATGATCAGGGCCCAGCTGTGCATTAGGAGAGTTCCTGCAGACAGGGATGGCAGGATCAGAAGTAGTCTGTGGCACAGAAGACCATGGAGTAAAGAGTGGATTCTTTCCTAGGATAAGGAATTACTTAAAGGGGGCAACAGTGAAACAAAATTTCTCCAATCCTATATCTGATCTGATAATCTCATAATCCACAAACTAGCAGTGTTCGTGCTACTCCATGCTACTCCAATGCTACTACAAAAATTAATTTGTGCAGACATTTGAGAGTAGACCTTCCCAAAGCCCCAATCTGTAAACTAAAACGAAGATCACTATTAACATCTGTTCAAAGTGTAGATGGTAACTGCCTAGAAAAATAATTAGTCTTCTTTACTGTAAAGTCTTTATAGTCATTAGCATACTGACATTCATGATTTCTGGAATAATACATTGGTAAGAGGGTGACAGAAACCAAGTGAATGTTGAGGATGCGCTTCTGCTGGATTCATTCAAGAAATTGGAGAATAAATTGTCCGTTAATTGTACCCATTTACCTTTTGCCCAAATCACTGGTGTGATTGACCAGATTACATAGGAAGCTTATTTCAGCAGGTACCTATTAGTATTCTTTATATTTAAGGTAACATCAGGGACCTTTGTTTTCCCAAGCCTTTTAGGGGAAGGTTTTCTATTTTTTGCTGCTACTGTCCGTTCTTCATTTGTGCCTCAAGAGGACTTACCTTGGTAGACTTTGAAGTTGCTTATGAATTTAATTCAACAATTCACTCTGTAAAAGAAAAATAATGATACTTTACTCCAAAACAACTTGAGTTTTACATTTGGTGTTTTTTTTTCTTTTATTAAACTGTCAGTGAAGACAACACTCTTACACGGCAAAAGTGTTAAATATTGGATACCAGAAATCGACGACAGTGCATTCATGCTGCTTATACGATGATTCTTGGCTGCAGGCATGCAGATTGATTTTGTGTAACTGAAAATTTAGAGCTGTATGCTTGGTATTGCACTTTCATGTCATAGATGAGAGTGAGAGGAAAAAGAAATAATCTCACTGAACATAGAGCTTACCCTCAGGGGCTGAGATGTCTCACTGTAGCCCCAGCATGAGCAACCCTTAGGAATCAGGGAATGTGAATGGGAAAATTGTAAACCTTCTTGGAGAGAAGTAGTCCTCTTGAAAATATGTCTTGAGAGAGTAGAGTGTCAAAGCAGAGGTTTTTTCCTCAGTTTATTCCTGTTCCCCTCATTTAGCTCTTAATTACACACAGCAAATGCTGAGACAATAGTCTTCTTTTAATATTTTCTCTGATCCCTTGATCACAAAGGAAAGGGGGGAAAATGCTATTTATCTTTTCTTTCTTCTGAAAAAATATAGAAGTCTTCTGGTAAGGAAATAGAGAAGATCACTTGGCTTAAGGACTTCTAAGTCACACTGGACAAAGTTCGGACAGTGATAACAATATTAAAGAAGTAACTGTTGAGGAAACTCCTTAACATCTGATGATATCTTCTCAGTCTTCTAGTAGCAATGTATTTATTAAAGATTGATTTCATGGGATCCAAAGTTCACATACTTTAATTTCTTTCCCTTACTTCGGACTGTGTGCTCTAAAGTACAAAGGTGTTAAAGTAGGGAAAGTAGCTATGTTTTGAGAGGGAAAAAAAAGTTTTACTCAGGCAAGAAAAATGGGAGAACCACGCATACCTCTTTAAAGAATGGTTTCAGACTATAGAACTTGAGTTTAAAGCAGTGCCTCCATACAGCCCTGTGAAAAGCACTGCAAGGTGGGCTTTGTTTCAGCTGTAACCTCAGAGCTTACTCTTGGTTTGCTCGAGGGGTATGTACAGTGAGTGTGTAAGAGCTGGGTATCCATCCTCAGGGGTGGTATGAGGATAAGCGCAGTGGTCTGTGTTCAGGGACCAGGCTTCAGCAGTTCAACATCAAAGCACCTAACTATAAAGTTCCTGAATCTTTAGATGTATCCCTAAAGCTTGAGTTTCTGAATATTTACCTATCCCAGAAGATGTGAAAAAATAAGGCTACCCAACAGGCTAGCTGCAGGGAAAAGGGTCATTTGAGACCGAGGTAAAAATTAAATTTCCTTTTAAGGTTGTAATAATTTGCTATGTGGTGAAAAATGAACTTTATTTACAGAACATTCAGAAATTCCCAGGGTCTGGTGGGCTCTAGGTTTTGTTCACCACCAAAATTTACCCAGAGTGTTAAACATATCACTTCAATTCAGTTTCTATTCTATTCAATTTTTAAATGTTGTCCTCTACAATGTTTCATGTGTGAATAGCAACTTACAATTTTTTTGTTGAAAGATTACCATCCTGCTAACACTGGCACTCTATTTATCCTTCCTGCAACATGCAATCTTTAAAAATTCCCATAGCTACCTGATATTTATAGGCACATTTATTATCCAAAGCATAATTTTACTTGTGGGAAGGCACACAAATGCCCTGCATTGCAGAATGTCTGGTTTGGGCATTTTTTTCCTCCAATATTTCTCTGAATTTATTAATCTTAAATGGGATTCACTTCACCTAAGAGCAGAGTATTTGAGTGAAACCTTCTACTACTTGAGAGTCACCTTCTACTGGCAATTTATAGAAACAGGCACTTGGGAAGAAGCGATTCATCCCAACTGCCTGGGATGTCTGATTCTCTTCAGGAGATGCCTTTATCCCATGACTGAGGTGGAGGGTGCTAGATATCACGCCTACCTTTTAAATGGTGATTACTGAATGAGATGAATTCTAGACTGTTTATTTACAAAAATGCTTCACACATTCTAGGTAAAATTCTGACTGACATCAAAATAATGTATCTTGTAATTAAAAAGATTTAACCTACGTTTTCTGAAAAACAGAAAATTATTCAGAAAATCTTGAATCTGATAATTCAATTTTTGTAACAAAAATATTTTAATATAAGGAAAAAACCTAGTCACTTCCTGAGCTAATGAAAATAATGGGTTCGTGCAGTGACTTTAATTTACTTGCAGAAACATATAATAAGAATATCAGAAGTCTATACAGTTGTTATCTAGGTTTGGGTTCTGGCATTAATTGTGTCAATTCCCATTTACAGTACTGTCACAGTATTGTGCTTTATTCCTATTATTCACATTTTAAATGTGAAAATGCCTGTGCAGAAATCTAGCTATTTTGGATAACAACAGAATTTTTGTCTGCATAGGAGGTATTAGAACAAATGTTGGACACAGCAAGAAGGAGCAGACAAGTAAATGAAGTAGAATTCCATTCAAGGCAATGGAAAATTAAAATTCTGCTCTCTATCTGAGGAAAACTGGTTAAAAAAGTCAGAGATTTTCTAACCATCCAAAAATCTTTTCGGGTGACAATGCTAATGTAAATCTGAGCAGTTCTGCAATGGCAGGAGCACTGGACTCTATATATACACAGACCTCAGTGATGACACTCTGGGACCTCACTCTGTTGCATGACAGAGGAAGTCTTCATTTTCTCATTCCATTGCATTTAGGGGAGCAAACTTCCTATCTGCAAAAGACAAAGCAGCAAAGGGTTTCCAATCACAATCTACAACAATGGCATTAATGCAAATTACATGTTGCTCATGCACCAAGCCACAACTATACTTCAACTAATGCCCTGCTTAAGGAAGGAAGAAGCAGCCTGAATACCCCTGGGAAAAGTTTCTGGACATTCTGATTACATGGGAAATTTGGTGACTGAAGCAAAACCCTGAACACTTTTTTTTTTTTTTAGATTTATTTGACTTTATTTTGTGAACACAAAGACTACGGACATCTTGTGCTGCTACATTCCCCATGGGCTACATTTTCCAGTATATGGGACTGTGTGCCTTGAGACTCACAAAATCTCTGATCACGCAAGTAATGATATAACTCAGGTCTTTGCTATTGGGGCAGGACCACTACAGTGGATTTTCATTATTTTCCTCTTTATTGGAGAAGTGGGGTAACAAGTTCTCATTTTGCTTTTTTACAAATCCATTCATGTTTCATGGTAAATCACCAACTTTCAACAGCAAATGGATGAAGCAAGATTTTTTTTTACAAGACTTCATTAACTAAACAGACTATGATGTACCTTGCCAAAACACAGGAAAAATAAGCAAAATAAGTACCCAGAACAGTGGCTGAATTTTGCTCTGAATTACCCTGATGTAAACCAAAGAGAACACGTACAGACTTTTTTTTCACTTAACAGTGGGTAAATATCATTTGGGTGCTATGTTTTGAGATGTGTAGCCAAAATTTTCTTTGAAGAAGGTTTAATAAGAAGAGCACAGATTTTGTCACATTGACGCAAATGCAGAAAGTCAGAGTTCTGGGACACAACAAACACAGAAAAAACTCCTAAAGCTCTTGACTGTTGCCAGCTGTCCAGACTGTCAACAGCATTGTGGACAATATAGAATGTATGAATGTATTTCTTCTCCTTAACACTCTTCATAATTCTCTTTGAGGGAAACACAAACATACAGAACATGAATAAAGTTTCTACTACCTTTCCTCTTTCCACTCTTCAGAAGCTGGGCAAGCTTTCAGCCTGCAGCTGCCTATGACTAACTTTAGCTTGTTTAGTTGCTTTTTTGTGCCCATTTAACCGATTCATCACGACAAATGCTCCATACCAACTCCCGAGCTGGCATATCTGAAAATATTTACTTCCTCCTTTCTTTTGTAATTGTATAGTCTCATCTATTGTTGTCAAAATCATATTACACAGGAGGTGGGCTAGTGTCCCTACCAAAATATAAGATTGCTATGAGAATATGCTTAAAGCGTACCTAATCAGCAATTTGGGAAACAGATATTAGATATTTGTTATACTATTTTTGTTTGTTGTTTGATTGGATGTGAGAACTACTCTGAACTTCATCATATACTTATTATGATCAAGCTCCCTCAGAGAGCTGCACAAGGAGATCCTACACCAACTCATGAGAACACACCGGAATTGTTTGCTTTGTTGACTGGGACTTAGAAGTTCAGAATTCCTTTGTCCTATGCAATAAAGTCTTTACATAAAAATACTGTACAAATAATCTATTACATAAACTTAGTTTCTTTTTTCTGATTTTGATTTAGATGCTTTTGGTTTTTTGTGTTTTTTTAAAGAAAAACAAGCTTTTCTTTCAGAAGACCTAGAATGTGACACATACAGAAGCATGACAAAATCCTTATGCAAATTTTTTGCTGAAAAGGAAGTGCTGTATGATGTACATTAGAGATAGCCCAAAGCCACATGACTTGATATTGCAAAGCAGCACAAGCACAAACTTATTTCTGATCTTCTGTGAGCCTTCAGTTTTGGAGCATATAACAAACTTCAGGTTGAGAAATTCTAGTATTGCTTAATCGCATTTTAAAAATTAAGAAATATAAGACCTTATTCTTATTTTAATTTCCTCATACAGATGTAGAATACCTACTGTAAGGTAAAAAAAAGAAAAGTGTTTTTTTCCTGGAATTAGAATTTAAATTTGCCCTTAAAAGTAATTCATCTGAAGTAAGCTATCACCTTTCTCCTTTTTCTAATCTATAATATCTGAATTAATACATGAACAAACAGAATGAATAGGTTGCAGCTAAGGGAAAAAGAATTGCTTGTTTATCTCTAAGGACCATACCTGAGCCAGGTCATACCCATTAAAGCCACAATCTTCAGAGAACCACAAAGGCTGATCAGGAAGTTATAAACAGATCACAACAGAAATATGGTAGATACAGTCATACACATTTCTGTATGGTACATACAGAAATGTGCTGTATGGCACATACAGAAATGTGCTGCTGAATATTCTTTTGATGGCTAAACTGCCATTTCTTCTTTCCAATTCCTGCTCCCTCACTTCACTTTAAAGAAGCCTAATGGAAAAGACAATACAAATAACAGAATGCACTCAACTAAAAATCAATATCTTCACACAGAAAATAAAGTATCAAAAAGCTATCAGGAAGAAAGAAAAACATTATAAAGATGCCCTTTATGATGACCTCAATCATAAAAGAAACATAGTAATATAAAGAATGGGAAAATAAATTGTCACTCACTCAAATAAATAAATAAATACATATCATGTCTTTCCAGAGTGGAAAAAGAATGAAAAAACAATCCTTTCATATTCAAGCCATAGAGTACAAAGTGAAAAAAGGGATGCATCCTGACAGATAGGAACTGGGAATTTCCACATTTATCAAGGATAATCACATTCAGAAGGAACTTAGCCCTGGAAAAAGTTATATGCATTTATAGATATTCCATAGACTCATCCAGTACTAAGTGAACACTAAACTGCTTGCTATATTAGCAAAGCAAGAACTGATGCCCCTAGGGCTAGCAGCAGTACTACAGAGACAGAAATCCCCAAAAGAAAGTGGTTACAAGCATTCTACCTTTCCAGTCACCATGCTCAAGTGATTCACTCCCACCTTTATGCACAGGTCTCATACAGGCATAATGCTCAAATGGCTTCAGAAGAGGCTGTGGTACCACACTGAACTTAGTCCAATGTAATTAAAAGCAGGCCTTGTGCTCATCTACTTTACTCTGTGAGAAATACAGTGCAACTATTTCATCAAATAGCAGCATGCTAGTGTAGACAAATTGGACTTTCTGAAGTTCCTCTGTTCCTGTGACCTGGCTGGGCATAAGCTTCCTTCAGGCTGGAAATCATTTTAGGAGGGCATATTCCATCAGGCCTGTAATATGGCTGGCTCATACTGACCAAAGCCAGGTCTGGGCTGCTCTGCATTACATGCATGGACATACTTTCAGTCCACAGTGCCAGCTCAGGGCCTCTCAGCAGTGTGGACGCCATTTTGTTTTCATTTTCCTGCTTCAAGGCTAAGGATCCAGGACTCAGATATGTCCATTCCTGCTGAAAAAAAATAGGGCAGGAAGCATGATAAAATCCAAGCCAGAGATCAGGGGCAAGCTAAAGAACAGCCACAAAGGGTTGTCTGCCAGTAAGAGGTGGGAGTGTTGTTTCTGCTCCTGGTGAGAGGAGAAGGCACTTCCTTCTGCCATGTACCTAGCGGTCTCCTGTCAATGCAGCAGAACTGTAGCTTTTCAGCGCTCAAAGGCAAAAGAAATAATTTGTGGACTCACACTGGCTTTACAGAACTGCTTGTTTCATCTGCACCCAGGAGTTCCCCTGCCTGGTGAGTTACCTGCAAGGCCAGTTCTGCAATGACCTAGCCTGCATTCCCCGACTGATCCCGTCCACCAGCGGAGTGTCCGTGTGGGGCTCCCACACTCATGTGCTCTGCTTTGCTTCACCAGTGAAAACAACTCTTCTGGGCTGCATGCAGGGAGAGGGGAGGGAGGACGAGTTCTTCATTTCCAAAAATAGTTCATCAGAAGGATAATCTAACCCTAATGACTTTCGAAAATTCGTACTGCAAATAGAAAAAAACTAAGAACTTTCAATAGGCATTCCAAAGTGCCACTTAGCACTATAATTCAACTAGCAATTCAATTTTCCAAAGTCTACATTCAGGATTTGATGTGTAAAAAGACCCAATTCAAAAGATATATGAATGAAATGGAAATGCAAGTGTGTGTGATTCATTCTGTCAGCATCATCAGCTTTATAAATGTAGGTTCAAAATACCCAAGGTCAATATTTCTCACTTATAAAAGTGGAAGGAAACTGCATTCATGAAAATCAGCCATAACTTTGAAGCTTTAATGAGGGTTCTTGCGAGAGGTAGCGGCTTCTTTCAGAAATAACTTTTTCCGCAATGCATGAAAGGTAACAGTAACAGCGCAGAGATCAGACTGTCAAAATAGCCAATGGTTTGGATTTTGTCTGAATTTCGTAGAATCATAGAATGGTTAGAGTTGGAAGGGATCTTAGAGATCATTAAGTTCCAACCCCCCTGCCATGGGCAGGGACATCACTAGAGCAGGTTGCTCAAAGCCCCATCCAGCCTGACCTTCAACACTTCCAGGGATGGGGCATCCACAACTTCCCTGGGCAACCTGTTCCATTGTCTCGCCACCCTCACAGTAAAGAATTTCTTCCTGAAATTTGGATTTTCCCTACAGGCAAACAAAAGCTAGGAAAAAAAAATAAAAAAGATAAGCCTTTCTATTCCCATTTCTTCATCTCATTTATGTTCTCCAAGTTTCCCCAAGCCTTGCTGCACCACAAGTTACCCTTTTCCACATATTCCTGCCAGGCAGTGATACACCCCTCAGCTTCATTCTTAGCACATACTGGAATTATTGAATTTTAGGATAAACCTATGGGTTTGTGCCAAATTGATCTTTGCTCAATATTTACTATTTTCCCATAGCTCTTGCTTTTAAAATTATGGAGAGATCTAGATGTACATTTGTAAATTATGTTTGAAATGAAAGTTAGTTTGGTCCTGAGTTCCTAAATTTTCAGTCACCAAATTTCATTTGATTTAATGAATGATACAACTGGCTTCCAATAGTTTCCATCTGATTATTTCTCAGATCTACATGAAAGCAAATTTTCTTGATACTCATTGCCCTCTAATACAATGCCAAAATTAGAAAATATTTGGTGCTCTATATTGGTTTTATGACTGCTCATTAACCTGTCTTTTTTTGCAATGTTCTGTGTAACTGAATCTTTTATGTAAGATCTGTATTTTAGATCTGCTATCAGATCACTCTGTTCTCACTTTATCTGTCCGACTCCATCTTAAATACTTATAAATTCAGTGCCAAATGACATGTTGAGAGAACATCTCTGCCATCAGTGCTAAAGTTGTCTGTCATCGTCTGTGTCTACTTCATCTGTGCAAGCTATACCCTGATATAAACCCAACGTTTATTTATTTTCTTTTGGTTTTTATAGTATTCCAAGAAATACTTTCTTAAAAGCTGTAGTGCATATTTTCAGTATTTGTTGTTGTTTGATGTATCTTTGATACAGTCTTCTATGGTGAAAATGCGGTTGAAGACTGGTTATGATCTACCCTGCTGCTGCTAAGCTTCGTCCTTATTCTCTTCAAGATGCTTTTGTAGTATATTTGCCTTATTAATTCCATTGTTGAACTTCTCTCAGGTTGAGCTTCATAATTTATTTAGTCCTTATAATTTAAGAATAGTATAGATAAATGCAAGTAGGCCTTGTGACTTACTAATACCTCTTTCAACATTTATATCGATTTCCTTACTACTCATGTAAATCCTCTTGGATTTTTCTGTACTGCTTTCATGAATGTGCTTTTTATTGATTTTACTTCATGTGGAAGAGTTGTGGGCTTGTTGGAGTTTTTTAAAATATTTTTTGAAAAAGTTTATTTTGGCTGATTTCTTTTTGTTGATAGAATTCTGTATTTTCTCATTTACCCATGCTGAAGGATTGCTGCTCTGAAAACTATTTTTTCCAGAATTTATGATACTGTCATACAGAAAGGGCTTCAAGATGTCAGTGTGGATGTCTTGCGATGAGTCAAGCTTTGCTCCATATGAAATCTTCACTTTAGTTTGAAAATGCTACAGTAAATAGCACTACCCTTAGTCTGTTGTGATCAACTTTCTCTTTTCTTTTTCAGAGGTTTGTTTTCTTATGTTTCATCTGCTTTCTTATCACATGTAGTTTGTTATCTTTGGTTTTGAGGATTGAGATCGTGGATATCCAGATATTCATGTAAGGTTTTTCCAATACATATATGGTACCTGACAGCTCTGTTGGGAGAATTCCAAATTACTTCATGGATTTCTTCATGACGAAATATAATTCATGATCTCCCATGCCAGAAACAATTCAGACATCTATGCATCATTCCAGTTTGGAAACTCATGCTATATTTGTACATTTATTCTGAGTTGTTTTCCCAGCCACTGGATCTGAAGTTCCTCATTAACCTACTTTCTGTACGCTTATCTAAATAAGGTGGGGTTCAAGTTGATGTGAAAATGGGAAAAGTTCTTGCCTAGATTTTTTGTTTAGTTCAGATTTGTTTTTTCTTTCTTTTTATTTGTTTGCTAAATTTTTTCTAACCTAAAAAAAGCTCCCCACAGTTAGATACTATTACAGGAATGGAATGAGATACAGTCAGTCAGTAAATATTTATTTAAATTAATTATTCTCTCACAATGTCTTTGACAGTAGATATTTATTTATTGATAACATTTTTTTAATATAGCTGCAAAAAACATAATTTTTGTAATCAGGATGTCCTCATGTCACAACACTACGTGCTAGTAAGAGGTGGTATGTCTAGTTAAGGGTACCAGCTACCTGGTGTTTGTTTCCAATAGAGCCGCACTGCATATTCTCATTCTATCAAGTTGTGCTTAGGTCTGCAAAATAAACTTTAATCTCTACTTGGTAGGAATAACCAATGCTGCCAATTCTTCAACTAAAATGTAGTATTTGATTTGAACTTAGAGTTAGATCTTACTGTCTTTCTAGCTAGAGACCTAGCTAGTTGTTTTAAACAGAGGTAGACAGCAGAGGTGTCATTACCATAACCATGTTAATTTCAAATATTTTATTACTTTTTTTTAGTTCTGTACTGTTGATATGAACTAGGGGTTAGTAGCATATGTTTTTCATTCTCTTATCTCTAGTGACCAATCTGTATTTCATCTACTGCTGTACATGACAAGAATACACTGCCATGTATTCAACAGAGAGTTAAACCAGTACAAGTGAAATTGGAATGAGGCTTTGGAATTTAGTTATGTTATGTTCACCATATGGTAAAAATTATTGCTATGCAATTTACAAAGGTATTGTTTTAAGTTAAAACATCTAGAAGGGCCTTCTTAAAAGTCTAGATCCTTTTAAACAATTCATCCAGATTCCTAATCCCCAAAAGGCCTTTTGGACCATTAATCATGCCATGCTGGCTTTTGCCCTTCACATTTTTCCTCAGACTAATCCACAGAAACAAGCAAATAAATTACACATTAAAATTTATGAGTACAAATTTTTCCTTCCCTCTAACTAATGTGTGTGATTTTCCCTGGAGAAATTCCCTCCTGCATAAGAAATTGAAGCTTTTAAGCAAAGAATAGTTCCACTGTCAGGAAGAAAAACAAAACCATTGCCATAACCATGTTATTTTCAATAACTACAATAACTAACAATAACTACTTAGTAGTATATATAACCATAGTTAGCTCTTGAATGTCACAGCACTATAATACATCATGAAAAAAAATAATTCATATGTTAAATATTTTTTTGTGCCAGCAAGGAGAGTTTGTAACAGTTTATTCTTTAAAGAAGTCTCAAAATGAACAAAACTCTCAAAGCAGCAAACCTCTCAGTTCTTTTGAGCTCCTGGCAGCTGAAATAAACAACTGCAGACCCTGTGAAGGTTTTAGTTTCCAGTCTAGATGATGAACTGCACTTGCAGGAGATTATCTGTTTATAAGGAATGGACAGACAAACCAGTTGCATGATTTAAGAAAGCTGTCTCAGTTCAAATGAAAATTTTCATCAGTTTCTGAAGACTCAGCAAACCTCAAGGACAGGTTGTTTTTTTAGTCAAGAGTAACACTTTGAGGTCAAAATGGACATTTTGAAAATCACAAAAATGAGGATGTAGGCATTTTAAACTCCTACTTGATAAATTTCAATGGTATTGCTGCTGGAGGTTACCGCAGCATAATTATTAATATCATTTTTACATTGGAATGCAGATTATTTGTGCAGAAAAGTAAGGGCTTTATCTTGGCTTCCAAGAATATATCCAGTGCAGTTATCTGCTACACTATAAATACACATTTTTACAAGAGAGAAAGCATAATTGTCTACTGCCAGTGGAGCTGATTGTTAGAAGATAGTTATTTTCTTGGGTCATGTCAAGAGAGAGCCTTGATTAGTTCTATATTAAGCCAAATTACTTTATTGCATCAAACATTTGAGCCAAGCAGGCCAACAAGAATCTATAGGATTCTATGTAAGAATGTTATCTGTATATTGCTAATGTGACTTTTCCGGTTGTAGAGTGGAAGGACCTGCAAAGGAAAAGTCAGCCTCTGGTCACTGAAATTTCATCTGGTGCTTACCAGATGAACATTTTAAATATGCAAATTTGGTTATGGGCTCCCAGCAGTACAAGGCCTCACAAAACAGAGAGCAGTGGACTGACAGTCTCTTTGCAGTCAACCTATTCAATGTAATTATACCTTACTGTTGCTCAGATAGGTTTGTTCTTCTAAAAGGCAGAACAAGGGGGAATATATTTTATTCCAACTACCTGGAAAACAGCTTTATTGAGATCAGGTGGGTATTATATATAGCAGAAATAACATAATTTAAAAATCCTAATTGCAGAATAGGGTAGAGACAGACCTGCAATAAACTGACAAGTGGTTTTTACTCTATACAGCACAAAACCAGAAAAGGTCACTTTTTCTGAGTTATACAAAAATAGCATAAAAATACAATATTAGAAATTATTAGAAAGCTTGTACTTTCTCATTTTATCTTAGTACAGACAGTTTACCTGAGGGACTTGGCTTTTCCAGAGTAGGGGGGATTTTAAGGCTGGATTATCGGATGAAGTACATAGATGTTTACTTAGACAGACACCAAAGCAGAATTTAGAAAGGAAATGCAATCCATTTGTAATACAGCACTCCAATAACTCTTAAAACTACAGAATTCAGCATGCAACTCCCCCTTTGGTCCTGGCTGCTCATCTCCAACTTTTCAACTTCAAAATAAATTTGATTTTTTAGTGCAAAGCAGAGGTATCCCATGTTGCACAATATTGATAAGAGAGCCTACTGTGCTCCAGAAATGAGTGCTGCCACTTTCATTGGGACCGTCAAGCTGTACTCATTCTCTGGACATGTTGGAAAAAATATAGAAGCCATGAAAGTTTGTCTTAACTTAGTTCCTGAGTTTTCATCCCGAAAGAGATTTAATGGACTCAGGAGACAACACACCTTCATACTTTTTGGTAGCAAATAGTTTTCAGGAAAAAAAGGGTTTGCTTTTGACAGTGGCACTTTGGAGCAGGTTGGAAATAAGAAGGTCTTTCACATCAAAGCAAAAAAGAAAAAGGTATGGGTAGCCAAACAGTTAGATAAATCTATTTGACATACCTACATTCTCAATTTGACTAGAAACAGACAGAATTGAAGGTTTGAAAAAAAGGAAAACATGCATACTTTCATATTCTTTTAGTCTTTTCAGATCTGCTTTAAAGATTGCAGAAGTTCAGTAAAGCCATTGAGATTTTAGATTAATCTAAGCCAAAATTAACAGCCAAAATTTTGATACCTGACTCACTACAAGTACTGGAAACAAACATTATCTTTGACCTAAACTGGTATTACTTGTTCTTATAATTTAGGGGAGGAATTGGGGGGTTTGCTATTTTATTTTGTTTGTTTGTTTGAAAACTTAAATATGAAAATTGCCAATGACTGTGGGAATGGGTACTCATAATAGCAGCTTTTTGTGTTCCTCTTGATAAGCTTAATCAAAGTATCTGATTATAACCCTTCCCTTAGCACTTCACATATCATCTCCTTGGGAGCACAATAGATGTAATTTCACTCTTTCAGACTAAATGATTTTCATGGTAATTTCATTGCCATTATCCATCTCACATGTGGTGGTTTTGTATATCAATGTGTCTGACCCATGGCTTCTAACTAGTAGCCTGAAAAAAGTAGCTTTCAAACATAATAAAAAGGTAGAAGTCATAGCAGAGCTAATAGCAGCAAGTACAGATAAAAAGACACAACTTGGACATAACAAATTAGTTAAATAGAAGCTGAGTTAAAGGAGGATTATAAGAGCATACCTGATTACTCTTCAGTGGAAATAATTCTTGTAAACATATCGTCTGAATTAACTCTTGCTAGATTATTGTGCACACCTAATATTTCATTTACATAAAAGTCTGATGTATCTCAGGTGCCTCTGTGGAAGATAAGAAATGTAATGTGATTCACCTTTGCCTCTACTATTCAAGTACCATAGCTTTGGAACAAAGTAATGAGATAGATGAAATGTTGAGAGAAGATCCTCACATTGACTGAAGGCCAGCAGAAACCAGGAGTCCAGATGAAGAAACCTACTTGTAGTTATGTAAGAATGTTCAGTGTTACTGTTCGGACATAACCAAGAGAATATCTCTTCTAGTACAAACATTGCCTTCTTCTAAAGCATAAAGGTGATGAAGTAGAGCTGTATAAATAGCAGTTTAGAAATGTATGATGAGATACTGTGTGGAGGTAACAAAACTGATTTTACTTGCTTATCCGTTATTCAGCTATGACAAAGGACAGAGAATTAATCTTGTGAGAACCCTGATTACAGGGGAATTCAAAATTCAGCATCCCCTATACAACGTACAGACCAAGCTGCCCTGCGGAGCTGTTGGCCAGGAACTGTTGGCCTGTGGTGTTCCCCAGCATTATGAAGCATCACAGCTACTCTGAGGTTCACAGCCAGCACCCGTCTCCTGCAATCATCCATCTGTATCTGTTTACTCTTAAGACAGACACTCACCTGATGATGAGGCTGGCACAGTGGGATGCATACTCTGTCTGAAAACTGGAGATCTGGGGTAGCTGTCTCCCTTCACTTGACTGGAATAGAGACTTGAACCAACGTCTCCCACCTTGCAGGTGAGTCCCATAAACACTCATATATTTGCTTCAGTCCCACTGAATCTGTTCTTTTGCAAAAGACCTAAATGACTGCTGATCAGAGAGGACTTGAGAATGTACTGATCAGAGAGCACTTGGAGGGTACTTGGAGAGAACTTTACCCACAGAGGGTGAAGACACGTATGTGGGCCAGAAGACACAGGACTTAGTTTCTGTTTCATTTTGTGTTAAAAAGCAGTATCACTAATTTTTCCCTCCTGGGATTTTTCCCTCCTCCACTTTACAATGCTGTTGCTACTAAATGTTTAGTACTGTACTGGGCCCCAACTTTTTTTTCCTCTTATAATTTGTCCTTTCACTGAAGAGATAAGCTACCTTGTCTACTGCACTGGTAGAGTTGGCCTTATGGCATACCAAGTGGCATAGAAGTATAAAATACTCAAATTAAGTCAACATTGCATCTAAAATTCCTTCAAGACCTCAACAACTTGAAAAAAAAAAGACCTTCTGAAATGTAATGATCTGTGCTCATATGGCTGAAGCTGGGCATTAAGGTTCAAGAGAAAAGCACATTAACCCATGGAAAGAAATGTCTCTTCATTTTTCCTTGAGTGATATAGTAAGAGCTCTTCAAGCTGTTTTAAAAAGCATCTCATTTTTTTTTTATTGATTGTTGTTATCTTTATTTTAAATTTCCTTTTAGTATGTGTGTTTGACACTTTTAAAATTATGTTGATGGGGCAGGTAAAGGAAAAATTTGAAGTTGTTTCAATGACAAAAACAAGCAGTTGATACAGGACAGATAGTTTGTTATATTTAATCAGTTATCCCAGAAAGTTTTATCATGCTTCAAAACACAAAGTACATTCTTTGAATGTCATTCATGCAATGTTTGGTTCCTTTTTAAAAGACTTTGTCAGAAAGAATTAGTCAGCTTTGAAACTCAGAAAATATACTAGAAATATATATCTAGTAATAATACAAATTACCTTGTACTAATCTGACAAACAAGTCCTCCCTTACTATATCGAGTGACAACTTATTGCATTTTAGCAATCATGATAGGATATATACCAAGAATGTATTCATTATTTTTCCTAAATGCATAACCTCTCATAAAGGAACCTTTGCTTTACTTCTAGCCAAGCCTGAATTCCTCGAAAGACCAAGGAATGGTCATCCAGTCTCATCACACATCCTGGGTTTCAGGTAAGGCTTCTGGTTATCTTGTAGCAAACACCACCAAGATCACCTTGGACTGCAGCAAAATTAACACAACCTGCCTTACTATGGATTGTGTCCTGTCCCTAGGGAATCCCTTCGCTCCTGACAACAGCAACGTGCTGGATCATGCATTCCGGGTGGGAACATTGTGCCTCTGACGTTCCTAATCCTAATTCTCTCACTGCTTTCCCCATGTTTGGTGAGAATTTCTTTTTGTGCCTGTTTCAGTGGAAGAATTTACTGTCCGTTTAGGGTTGATAGGTGGAGCGTGGGCCATAGCCAACGCTGCTTTTTCTTGATTCTTGGCCCTTCTCTTTCAGAGGACTTTGGGGACAGCAGTCCTTGCACCCACTCTCATGGCCTGGGTGAGCACCTAGGTGAGGCTCAGAAATGTTATGAGGTGTCCCAGAGCCCTTGTAGTCCCTGTGTGACAGATGATGGGCTGTCACTGTCTAGTCCATAGATGGTACTGTTGTCATGGAAACACAACTACATGGAAATACTAAAAATAAAGCTGGCCAGACAAGCTTGATAGTTTTTAGGCAGGAAACCAAAGTGAGAGAGTGCCATGGATATACTTGGATTTTAGACAGGCATTTGCTAAGGAGGCATATGACAGTCTAGGGAGAAAATTAAATCAATTTGGCTTAGACAACAATACAGTTAGTCCAATCAAAAGCTGGCTTGTGAGCTACTGACAATGGAAAATTATAAATAATTCATTAAGGAGAGAGAAATTGACTGGTGATGTCCCACAAGAATCAGTATTGGGCTATCAATACTGTTTAAAGTTTGGATAAATTTATCTACAAAATTCTATCAAGAATAATGAGTTATTCAAGATACACTTAGAAGAGAGAACAAATTGGACTGCTTCATTATAGTACAAAATAACTAATATGTATCACTATATTAATTGCTGGGGGGCAGGGGCTTAGGGGTGTGGAGGTTCTTGTGAAAATACATGACCAAATTTGCCAGCCTTCACAACCCAAACACTTTGGGCTTTTACCTGTCAGTGGAGGCTTTTTTGAACATAAACCTCATTTTACACGTCTCCTTCCAGCAGAATTTGGTTAACAGCTCTAAGAACTGGACTTAGTTTTATTGGATGGAGAATCCAAAAATCCTTCACTCCCGATATTCTCACATTAAGACCTACATTTCCCAGTATTTCCTTTAATATCACCCACACTAAGCAGCAGCAAAATGGACAGCCCAGCACTGTATGTCCCTGGGCTGGTATCCAGCCACACATTGAAGAATACATGAAATCCTTCTCCATTGTCAGTTTATAGCTTGAGTTATAGTGACAGCTTTATTCAGCTGTGTTAAGATGCATGATTAAATTAGACTTCTGCTAGTAATGTCTACGTGAGAGGGAGCCAATTAATTTCTTTTGCCTTCTTTATAACAAGAATAATTTTACTATCTAGTCTCCCATGCTGACATCTCAAATATGGAAAGCACAGTGCTAATAAGGTAAATGGAATACATGAAAACATTTGGGATGGCTGTAGTTACCAATCTCTGACGCTACTATTAATCATTTAAGTCATCCAACTTTTGCAATCCTCAACTTAAAATAAACACAAGCAGCTAAATTCATAAATACGTCAGCAGTCAAGTCTTGTTTACATTTGAAAATGTGGCGAAATAGCCAGAATAACTGTTTCATTGTAAATCCTCAAATGGCCACTATTTTCTGAGACAGCTATTTCACTAAATTTCTGAAGACAGACAACCTCTGAGTCATCAAAACTATTTCCCCTGTCACTGAAGTGGGTTTTTCAGATAACTAGTTTTATTTTAGTTCTCTTCCTCACAGTCTGCTGATTTATCTATTATTCAAGTAACTACATTTTCCTCTGTCCTTGAATTATTTAAACTGTTGTGCATCCAGACAAACACTTTTTCACAGCTCTCCAGTAAGACTCTATTATAAGCAGGTATTTGTGTCTAATCACATGCATTACTGAATGTAAATACTTAATATGTCCCCAATGGCAAAGGGGTTGGAAGAAGATGGTCTTTAAGGTCCCTTCCAACCCAAACCATTCTATGATTCTATGATTATAAACTTTCTTGGATGCAAAACCCCATCAATACTATTTATAAAATACTTAGCACTTTCACTCTACATTTTATATGCTAATACCATTTTTTGCTAAGGAGCCAATCTGGCTGTGCTAACTACATATTCTCCAGAAAATTAACCTATGGAACCTCAGGCTGAAGACAAAATTTATATTCGAGATTTAAAACTACCACCGTAATCAGAGTATTATTGTGTTATTATCCTAATACTCAATAATGCATTTCTTGTAGATAATTTAAATGTGAATCAATGCCCAAGAATAACTGATTCTCCTGAGATCAAATAAATTAAGGAACTGAAAGACGTAAATAAAATCTATTTATTTCAAATTAAAGCAGCAGCACTAAGTTTAAAGACAATTCAATCTGAGACTATTATGCAGTTGTAATTTAGGGAAAATTAGCTTAGAAAAACTCATCAACAAGTTAAAGGAACCTAGTATATAGCAGTTGGTCCAGAAACTATTGGCAGCACCAGGTCAAAAGCTTAATCCATTGCAAAGCATACTTGAGAAACTCAGTTTCACTATGTTGAAGAGATAGCATTCGAACTGCAAAAAAAATGAGGGTGGTTTAGGACTACAATTGCACAGAGCGTTGTGGCGAAGTCTCTACGGTGAAGTAGAGAACTGGGCAGACTGACTGGGCAGAGTCAAGGTGGTCATATTCAAAATTATCATGTAGAGTGCCCATGCCAGAAACTACAAATCAGCAGGTTCATACTCCAAAAGGCAGGTTTCAGCCACTGTCAATGTCTTTAAAAGACTGGCAAGCCTCCATCTCCACCTTTGCAACAGAGAGAGGAGCTGGACACTAGGACAGAGGGACACAGAGCTACCCAGTGTGCAGCCCCTGCATTAAGTCCCTGGCTCCTGGTGACATGGGTCCATCCACCTGCCCCATGTGTCCTGCGGGCAAATGGACAAGGAGCATCCTGCTCAGCCCATCCTCCTCCCAGCCCACCTTGCACCAACTGTCTGCATCTGACCGGACCTAATTGTCCTAGTGAGCTCCAGAGCTTTAAATGTCATTGCACTGAAACAATCTCATAGAGTTAGGTGGCAAATTCTTAATAAGGTAATTTGTAACTTAGGTTACCCAACACTGCGCACAAATAGATAAGACTCTACAGTAACTACTTCTAGCCACCCGAAAATTGATCACTTAAGACACATGCAGGAGTTTCTCCTTTTACTAAGGTGACAAAATTTTACACCTTTTAAAGAAAATTAAGTACTTAAGGAAAAACTGCGCATTAACTCACTCAAAGAAATACTCGCGAGTTGTTTGCTTTCTTTGGGAAGTCTTCCTGTAACAAAATCTATACTTATACAATCATGAACAGAAAATACACACGAAGCAGTATGATGGAAATTTGTGGTTTTAAGGTGAATGAGAAGTCCTGAATTTTATCATAAGACTTTCCCTACCAGAGATCTAATCTGTTTGGAAAATTTGACAGCATAACAAGAAGAATCAATGGAAATGAATTATACGTCTTAAAACACCCAAATTGTGGAGTGCCTGGAAGCTGTACAGCGGCGCATGCTTCTACAGGCATTAAGTATCTGTTAAGGGTTAAGAGGAAAGTGAAAAGTAATTTGTGCTCAAAATTATCAGAATCTCAGCAGGGTATAAGCCAAAAAAAAAAAAAAAAAAGGATGTTGCTTTCAGCTTTCCTCCTCCTGGTTTTATACCATCTGCATACTGAGGTATCAGCCTCAGAGAGCACCGGGGCAGTCGCAGATCCAGGCGGTCCCCTCCTCTGGGCAGCTCATTGCCACAGCTCTGTGAGTCACAGCTGTTTTGCTGGCCAGGACTGCCTCCACCAGTCTCTGAGTTACTTCCTCAGCTACCCACCTCTGCACCAGCCAGAAAACAGAGAAAGCTCTAAAAATCTGTTTTCTCAAATATTTCCAGTAAACAATGAATTCCTTTGCCTAGTAGCTTTGCCGACTGGGCTGCGCCAGCATCTTTGATTCTCAGGAGAAGGCGGAGTGGAAGAGAGGCTGAATCCATTGAAGTGAGCATAAAGCTCAGTTTCAATCACTTCTCTTGTGGCAAAATGTCCTGTTTTTACAGATCTATTGATAACAGCAGTTTCAATTGCACTTTTCTCCATTACTCCTTTAAAATGACTTGCGTGATTCAAATACTGTTTGTCATTTCAGACCATTCCAGTATGTGTGCATGAATATTTTGGAACCTGAGACTAGAATACCCAGGTGCTTATTGCTCAGGATAATATAATTCAAACAATAAGGGGGGGTTTTGTACAGTATTTGCAATAATGTTTTTCACAGAATAGGTGTCTTCACTAATAAAGAGTCTCCATCTTTTCAGTTGAAATCACTGATGGGACACTAATCAGAGGCCCTTTCAATCCGCAAAAAAATCCCTTTGGTACCATTATAAGTTGGATTGCTGATTTCTCCATGTGGTTTCATGGAATCAAGCATTTTGCTTATTCAGAGACCCTGATTTCAACTCCAACATTCCATACATTTTCATGTCAGACATATCTTGGCATAAAAGTTATAATTAAAAAAAAAAAAAAATCAACATTAATACACATTTGGATACTGAGAGTAAAAAGAAGTGTTAGAAGAAAGGATTTATGGATTGTACTTAGAAGCTAGTATTCCACAAGAAAAAAAAAAAAAAAAAGAGAAATCTTAGACTTCTAGTAACATAGATCATTTCAAAAGTATTTGTTTTGCAATGGTTTTCAAATAATAGATGAAGCTATAAATGTTATAAATGGAGTAACTGCCTCAGTAACTGAACAAATTAACACAAAATGTTTATGAATCCTGTGATACTGTAAACATGTGTAGCCATAGGATTGTACCAAACCTTCTAAATTCTGATACATATTTACCATTCTTAAGTGATTTATCTTGTGATAAGATCTCATTTTCTCCATATCAATTGACAGAACAGGCTTTCTGAGCCTGAGATAAAACAGTGGTGCTTCTTCCAACGCAAAAACTTTTAGTAAACATTGTCTGCAATGACAGTTGTGTAGCAGCCTTAGCTCACATTTTTAAGATTCATATCTTTGTATAAAGCATTGCTTGGGGATGCTCAGCATATACAACGATTTTTTAAAAAATGATCAAGATTTAAACTATACATGGTTTTTGCTGTATTTATTATACTGGAAAGTTGCTCTAGACTGCATTGTTTTGATGGATAAAACCCATCCTGACTTCCAGCTTACCTATATTCCTAGATAGTCTGGATCCATAATCTGCCCTTGTCAACTAGATTAAGTTGTACTTATAGAAGTTGGCTTTTTCTCAACTTTCTTGCATTTCCAAAGCCATTATATTCACTCTCATCTTTGCTCCTCTTCTTTTATGGAGACTAGAACATGGGTGATTAAATTTGCATGCAATATTCCAGCATGGTCCCAGCCATGCCCTTGTATAATACCATTAAAACTACTCTTTCTCTAAAGAAAGTACCCAGCCTACAGCAATCCTACTACTGCCTTTCATTTCTGATGGGTGCACCATAAGAACAGATCAAAGTCATTCTGTGATCAACTAATTCAGCCAGATTTCTTATTTCAGTGTAGAGGAAATAAGCATCAATGGCCAGTGAACTAGTTTGAATTATCTGTATTGTCTATGTACAGTGCATCAGCTCTGCTCCCAGATTTGCTGCTTCAGCACTGAAAAAATACCAGTTAAAAACTTGCAGACCACAGTGATGACTGCAACCACCCTACACAGAACTCCAAAGCAGACTGAAGGTGAAGACTGTGTACAAGAAAATAGACAAATGAATGTTATATATAGGAAAAGTTACAACATGCAATTTATTATGGTGTTTTATCCTCATACGCCACATACTATTGTACATATTATAACATAATGTATTTATAATCCCACAAAAGCACAGTAATGTAAATAAACTGCAAGATATAGAAAAAAAAAAATTACTGCGCTAAATATTACCATTCCAAGTCCACAGACCTGGATTCAAAGGTGTTCAAACATTTTTCTTAGAAATAAAAGTAATTCAGTGTTATATATTAGAGTGCATGAAAATTTTGGAGGATAATGCTATTTAATGCAGCAAAATAGTCCATTCCTTTATAATTAGGAAAACATTTTCAAATTACCTTACTTTATGTTATGAGCAGTCATGAGTCTAAAAATAAATTCATTTTGGCTTTCTCAGTAACTTATGCCCTCATCTTACAACACAAAGTGATGTAAGTCTGTAGTTCTCACGCACTTGTGTGATACTCTGAGGTACGTGTATCCAGCATGGCAGAAACTGGTTTAATTTCCAAAAATATTATTGTTTTCACTGACATTTTCAAAAACCTTGAAAGCTTTTTTATGCTGATTATTCCATTTTAGGATAAATTTCAAAACTCTGGGCCTCAGCATTGCCTGAAAACTCTCTTATCAGTGTCCATGTTACTACCACTAATCCAGCTAGAGAGTTCACTGTTGAACTAAAGAAAAACAAGTATTTCTATTTTAAGAGACACATGAACCTTGCTGGAATTAAAATACACTGGAAATGTAACCCCTGAAGTGGCAGGAGGCTTTTAAATGGTTTTCTGAAGTTTCAGTGCAGCTGCACATACAAGTAAATTTGCTATTACTGCCATTTCATCAAGCCCTTTTAGCCTAAAACCCAAGTTCCATGTAAACTTTTGCCAAAAGTATAACAGGTGACAACACCTGAAGCAGAGTTTCAGACCTGAAAGACCTCACAAGTCCCCTGCCAAGCAGACTTACAGACAACTACATGGTATTTTTAGCAGATAAGAAGCCACATAAGTCTGAGTTTTCCCCATATTAAAGCGTACCTGTAGTTTTGGTACGTATATTTCATTCTTCCTGTAGTACAAAAAGACTGGTTTGCTTAAGTGCCTGGATCAAACTGAAACAAAAAGACTTAATCATCTTGCAGTGATGAAGATTACAGTGTTATGAAATACTAGTGCTGTGTGTTATAAACAAAACAAACCCCTCCCACCTCAGACATTACTGGTGGGAAGTTCCTTTGAATCAGCAACTGTCATTGCTGTAAAACTTAATTTCAATTTGTTGATTGTTATGATGAAAGTAGATAATCCCGATTTGTAATCTCTGCTGCCTGTTTCAAACTGAGCAGTTTACTTTTTCCTACTGGAAAATCATTCCTCATTGCTTGTGACGTCTATGTTCCAGAACAGTAATATATGGGCAACAATTTGCCCTAACCCATTTTATTCCTGGTGTATCTGTAATACCATACAGGTCACTTTTTGCAGGATTTTTTAACGGCATCCAATGAATAGTTAAGCAATAGCACATTTTTCAGTTTTTTCTTTCTAGGCTGTTGCCCTAAAGACAGAGATGGAAGACATGAAAGATAGAGAGGAAGGAAAAGAAACAAAGTGAGGAGAGCCTTCACAGAAACACGATCGCTCATGTGCACCATATGTGAACTGTGGCATAAAGTGAATGAATCAAATTTTGTCTTGCCGTATTATACGTCGTGAAGAAGCATCACACTCTACAAAGTGTGGTCTTCGAGGAAACAGAGTAAGTTGATTCATCGTGACAGAGCAGCTGGGACAGTGCAGTGAGAAGAAAAGAATTAGGAAGTTCTGCTGAAGACCCAGAGTGGCTCTGGCTCCTGCTGTCGTTCGCCTCCAGGAAGAGTATCTCCATGCTCTGCATGATGATTCAGGATGCGATATTTACTATGGTCCCATTTTACAGGTATGGAGACTGAGTTCTGGAAAAAAATGAAGAATTTGCTCACAAACTGGATCCATTCCTCAAAATCTTTCTTATGCCTGCTTCTGCTGTCACTTCCCAAAAAACCTCATTTACTTATTCCATGAGAAAAAATGAGAAATTCTGGTATGTTTTGCCATGTATGCTCAACCCACCATCTTTAGCCTTCTTTTGCTTTCTCCCCAGCCTCTAGTCACTGAGCCCAGTAAATAAACCCTCCTACCTCTCTAATGGTCCCTTCAGTGAGTCCTTGTCCTTCTCCATTCCTCTTTGGGGATCTTCTACAGCTCTGTCTTTTCTGTGTACACCTTTTCTAAGTAAATGTCATCTGCAAACATAAATTCTCCCTCTGCTTCTGTGCCTCCCTTCTAACCCTTGTATTCTATCCCTGTGGGTGGGATTCATATGTCTGAATGGTGGTATTTATTACTGATAATTTTCTATGTCTGGTTCTTTATCCATGCCGTTAGTCTCCTTCTCTCTCTCTCAGGTTCCTCCTCTCTTTCATATCAAATAAAGGCTTTTGAGGATCTTCCCATCAAATAACAGGTTTTAATCTTCTGATTTGGCTCTGAAGCCAGCTTCAGGCTTTTTCAGAACATGTGCCTAGCTTGTAGCTGGCTAGATTTTCAAAAAGGAGCTTTATCCTTTCTTGCCAGCCGCTGCTAATGTTTGAGAGTAACCACTTATAAATATATGCAAAACTTCTCAGTCTGTCTTTAAACTCTTCCCTAACCTTCTCTTTTCCATAATGCGTCAACAACCCCTTGACTCGTTTGGTACATTCCTGGGACAACTGTCCTCTCTCCTGTTGACAAGCATTTGTGTTACTTTTATTGATCTGCTGCCTATTCTTGGATATTAGGTTCCAAATTCTCAGGGCTTTGACCATGGCTTTGTTCTGTTTTCTGTACAGCTCCTGAAACACCGAGGTCAGAGCACATGTGTTCAAGTAGACCATGTTATCTCTTCTAACCCAGCAAAGGTACCAGATCTCAGAAAATTTTCCCAGTGGAAAGATCAAACAGACATGAAGTTTTTGACCAACATGTTTATAAAGTATCTACACTATGCCAGAATTGATTTATTTATATTCATTTCTTTTCCCAGCAGAAAATAATTTGCACTTACAGAGCATAAAAACTGTAAATTTTGAGCATAGTTCTAAAAGTGTAAATGATTTGTCCTAATGCAATAGGCATTAAAGGAAAGGAAGTTTAAGTGTTAATGCAACTGTCGGGCACAGAGGAAGAAAAGAAAACTGCACAAGTTTATTTAATTATTTTTACTTGGATTTATTTTACATTTGTGATTAACCAAATCCAACAACAACAAGAAGCCGCTGTGAATATTCTCCAGCTAGCTTGGAGGTATACGGATAATTTTGCATGTGGATTTTCTAATTTCCCTTGTGGAAATAATGCTTTTAGTGCATAGTGCACTGAAGCAAAACAAAGACAGTGACAGATGCTCTTAAAGTGTTTCTTAAGTGGACAAATGGCCTTTGTAACACAATAGAGACTCAGAGTGTTATTTATCAGAAGCTGTGCAAAAGCTGTCATTCAACCTTACCTTGGGGATCTGGAGTCCTACTTTTCTCTCCTGTTGTAAGGTAGCAATTAGTTCTGAAAAATATAAAGTCCTCACACAAGATCATTAAGGTGCTACAAAAGTGGTTAACAATAATTGCTGAAAAGGTTAGTAAAATGTGCTAATTAAAGGTGAACCAGACGACGTAAAAAATTCAACTACCCATTGCTTAGCAATTGATAGATATTGTTTGAACCAACTATTCAAAGCACTGGTTCAAACAATAAAAAAAATTTAGTAGAAGACTAAAAAGAAGTATTTGTCATATTGGCACAAGGGAGAGACTGTGCTTCATTTCCTCCTCTGCCTACTTCAAAAGCACTATGACTTATTATCTCTGGTGTATTTCTCCTCCCATGCTACTTGGAAAGACCTGAGGACTGAGTAGACTGTATTGTTAATGATTTCTCTTTTCCTTAGTTCTACAACATGTCTATACAGGTACAATGATGCTTTCAACCACATTACTTCCACTTTATCCCAAGACTTATTCAAAACGAGGTGAATTCAAAAGAAAGAGGCATCCTGTTCTGCTCTACAATTGAAACACAGATGATAAACTGAAGTGATTATAAGATGGAGGATGCTATAGAGAAGAAATTAAATAAAGTTCATCTTAAAAGAAGTCAAAACATATTAAGGCACCAAACATAGACAGCAAAATGTAGAACTAAAATAACCATATGCATGCCTGGAAGGGAAATCACAAAGAGGAAATATCTGTTCTTTTTAAAATGTTTAAGCTAATTTAGAAGAAATAATAATAAAATGTTTTAGTCATGAGAATAGAGTCATTGCATGTTGTCACAGTGGCATAGGTTTACAGATGTCCTAGTACATTAGATGCTGCTTTCAGATTTAACTTGTTTGGGCTTTTTCTTATGGTAATTCTTGCATTTCTGAGATTTTAAAGCTGAGCTAAATAGTGATAAATGTTTTTGTTACACATACAAGGTCCATGTTCTCAAATTTAGCGTCACTTAAAATATAGGTTGGACAGGAGTAATAACATGAGCATCAGTGCTTTAAGAGTCCTACAAGATATGTAAAAAGGTGCATAATGTGTGAGTTCAAAGAGAACAAAATGGGAAGATGAATTTGGTTCTGATATCACAGAATCACAGAATGGTATGAGTAGGAAAATAATTTTCAAAGAGGGAAATCAGTTACAACTATTTGGAAGGCCACCTTCTGAATCTAGTAGCTTAGAAAGAAACGCGGAGGTTTAATGTAATTTTTGTAAAGTAGTGTAATTACTATCCCACTCTTTTTTCTTACTATCCTTTTTTTCATTCTTGTTGTTCATGTACAAGTACTGAAATCTAACTAAATTCCCTGGATGCAGAGAAGCAGTTTGAATCTGGAGACATCAGCCCAGCTCTGAGCTGAGCTGCAGCAGCAGCTGGGGAGATGTTAAGTAGTGACTATACAGAGGTAATGGTGAGAACCACACAGTGCAGCAGTAACTTGAGGACATCTCGGTCAAGAAGAACAAACATAACTTACACTCTTCTGACCTTCTGCGCAAAGGCTGCTCGGCTACTCCTGTTTCTTGTATTGTGTATCGGCGCTGCAGCCCTTTGGAAAAATTAGAGCTAAGGAGATTTGTGAGTCCCAATTCTGTTTTGAATGAGTAAGGTTTTGTTCCTTCAGATCACGATCAAGTTCAGGTTAATTTGATGGAATTAGGCAGGAGGGGGCTATGTACAAAAGGTCCCTGGTGCCCAGATGTTGTGTGCCCGGTGCCTACAGATTAGACAGGCATCCAGCAGGGAAAGACCTACACACCCTTTTGTCTCTCCTGTGGCAAAGACACTTTTACATGTAAGGGCAAAAATTAAGGATGCCCTCAGCAGCCAAGATGTCTGAGGAATTATATGGTTTCTTGGTGGACCACCCAGTCGTGCACAGACGCATAAATTGCACCTAAGCTCCTTTGGAGATACACTATCTCTGAAGCAAGGAACCAAAAGATGAAATGATGTCGAGATGAAACGCCAACTGCCAAGTCCCCAGCCACAGATGTAAGCAGTGGAAGCCTTCCTAGCATGCAGATGCAGAGCCTGAAACTATAGAAGTATACCAAAATATTACAGTAAGAGGTAGCAGGTGGCAAGTCTCAGTTGCTGTGCCCCATTCTTTCAACTGTTCTTATTTAATGTAGATGTTTCTTTTTTACGAAAACATAGATAAGCAGCTTCTGAGCAGAGCCCTGAGCTGGCATCCCTGAGATTGTCAGAGGCTACATGTGAATTCAGTTCTTTAACATTATCATTGTGAAGCAGAGTGGCAGAAGGCCAGCAATCACTAATCGGGGAACAATAGAGCTAATTACAGCTAACTGCAAGCTGAACAGTCACCAGACAACAAAAATTCTCTTTCATTATGGCTGAGTCCCATCCTGAATTTCATTTCAATTCAATCTGTTCCAAGCAGCGAAAAGTGGGAGCGTAACAAAATCCTTTCCAAGGCAGTTCCTGGAGCACCAGCTCATGGGCTTTTCTCAGCTATGGGCTCCTACGCTGGTACACAGCAACCAGGATTCACAGTGCATGAAATAAACTGAACTGATATCCTGGTTTATTACCCAGTACCACTCTCCTGAACTGTCATGGAGACACAGCCCTTTCAAGTTTTAAAGATTAAATAATAGCAATACCTTTTCTGTCCTAAAAAAGCACAGGATCAGAAGAATGAAGATATGTCTTGGGCTCATTGGCACAGAAAGCACAGCTGGAGTGGGCTGGAGTCCTCCACCACAATCCCATCCTTTCCTCAGCTCAGAGGAGGAGCTACAGCAACCCTACAGAATGTTGGCTCGGCGCTGAACATCCTAGTGCTCCCTCTTACTGATTTGCAAAGCTCTTTTTCACACATTCTGGCTCCAGCAAGAGAGAGCTGGTCCCATATGTGATAATCTAGAGGATCAGGCTTAGTCCAGACTAGTTTTAAAATCCACGGGACTCCAGAAACACATGTATTCTATTGCAATGAATCTTCAGAGCCAGAAAGACGTTGCTCAGTTCATCAGAACATTTTTAAACAGATGCATCTTTGCTTGGCATTCCTCTTGCTGTCTTGAGTCCTCACTCAAGGTCTCACAAAGGACATTTACACTACTTCCACATTAGCAAGAGTAAAGTGGAAAAGATTGTGAATCCCAGAAGTAAGATTCAATATCTTTTGGTGATCAGATTCTCGTCAAGCACATAACCTTTTTAAACTAGCTAATCCACTGGTTGCAGCGGGACTATTGCCTGAACTAAACCTATTAGAATGACAGTTTAAGACCATTTGCCTGTGCCCTGGTTTGAGGTAAAACAGAACTAATTTTCTTTTCAGTAATTTTACTTTTCAGGTAATAATCTTCTCAATAACACTCTTAAATTAACAGCATATTTTTCAGACAGTGTCTGCTTCTGGCGGAGATAATTTCTGATGTTATTAGTGAATACCAAGGAATGGTACGCAGAGAGGTTCTTGCTTAAACTTATTGTTATAACAGCCAAGATCAGCTAATTTTTTTATATGCCCCACTGAAGGGTGAGAAGCGGAGAAGCGTAGAGGGGTCGCACCTGCAGGGAGAAGCAAACAGGACAGGTGATCCAAAACTGACCAACAGGATATTCCTTCCAATCTGCTCTATGCTCAGTATAAAAGCTGAGGGATCAAAGGGGTCAGCCTCTTCCTTCAATGGCTGGTGTCCGAGGAAGACGCTGTCTGTTTGTCTGGCTTTGATCCCAATCCATGCATTCCTGAATCCAGATCTGGAATACAGTTCCCATACATCTCTGAGTCAAGTCTGGGACTTTCCCAGTGTCTGCTAGTGACGTGATCGTCACCCTGGGAGCTCAGTACAGTTTTGTATATACTGTATATATTTCATTATTTTCTTATTAATATTATTCTATTTTCTTTTTATTATTATTAATATTCATTAAAGTAGTTTAGTTTCTTTTTCAGGCCATAAGTTCTCTTTCATTCTCTCTGCTCTCCTCTGAAAGGAGAGAGATTAAAGAGAGCATCTGTCATTCATTTAGCAGCCAACCCAGTCTAAACATTGACAACAGGAAAAAAGAATGGGAATCAATTCACATTCATCACCTTTGTTATCTTTCAGGCCAGCAGTCATAGCATATGTAACTGATCTTACAACTTTTTACCATATATGTTGCTTATGACCACTTAAATTTTGGAACATTAATCAGTGATTTGGGAGGAAACTGAGCATTCAGTAAGATTCAGGACACTGATCTTTACAAGTTCAATATGGCAATTTAACTGCTTTTGGAAATCAAATGGAAATCACAGGATTCAATATAACTTTCAAAAATAATTCGAAATTTATCACCATCTAGAGATGGGTGACAGGGCCCTGGGAAATAGGACGCTACATAACACAGCAACAGTGGGCATTGAAACTGTTGCAAAATTTTCTGGTGAATAACCCGTAAGTTAGTCCTTTCTTGCACTGATCATGAGTATTGTAAATCCCTGTGGTATTCTGAGTGGGTTGCTGGGTTTGGTTTTGGTTTTTTTGCATTCAGTGCCCTCTAGGCAGGAAACCAAATTTTTCTGGAAAGTTTTCATTTTCCTTTCCAAGCAGACAGGACTGCAATTCCACAGCACGCAGTTCAAATAGTGTGCACAGAACTTCGCTAATGGAAGACTGCTCTCATTATTTCAAATGCTATTCCAGGTGAATTGAATCATTCAATAGGAAATTTCACATTTGTTTTCCTCCTTTTACTGTGCTTCTATGACAGGAAATGGCCGTACTGCCAGGGTAGAAGATAGCATCTGGAAAACAGAGCAAAAGAGGGAAAAAATGCTTCAGGTTAGTTGGGTTAGGAGTCTTGTTCTTATGAAAATGGAATCAAAATAGCCCTCCATCACAGAAGTAGTACAATGAAGTATCATTCCCTGCATTTTGAAAGCTACTGCTATCTCTAGATGAAGAAGGAGGAAATTACTGGGTATATTTTTCTGTGTAGCAGAAACTAGATTAAACACTTTACTAAAAGAACTAGATTTCAAATGTAATCAAGAGTCAAAAGGATTGTCTTCACTGAGAAATCAAGCCATTTTTTCCCTCTATTTTGGGTTGATGAATGAATATGAGGTATACAAAGATAAAACCACAGTTAAAATATGGCACTTTCATCTTGGCAAAAGCTTGTTAGTGCAGGGGCAGAGGGCTGACCTTGGCCAGTTCACCTCTTAGTAAAACTGAATCTTTTTTCTTTACCATTCTCCCTTGAGTTAGCACCCTCATTACTTATAGTCAATAAAATCCACAAAGAAACTGATAGAAAAGCAGCTTAGTTGTTCTTGAATAATCCACTGTGTTTCTAGTTCATCTTTAGGAACTTAACTATGTTTGAACATACTTCTCCACATTCTCTGGGACTGAATCCTCTCTAAAATATCTATATAGACTAATCACATAAATAAACAGGAAATATAGAGGTAAATGCAGCTTAGAATCTATGGCAAAAGACTTAAAGAATTTTTTTTACTCTTTTCTATTTCCACAGGCTCAGTGATAGGAAACAAGTGATTGTAAAGGTAATAATAACACTCACAGACTCTCTTTTAGCTTCCCACAGCCCAGAAAAAGAAAATAAAGTAACCCAAGATGGGTTTATACATGATTTGCTTGCACTGAGACAAGTGTCATGGAACTTGGCAAACTTTCTCAGGTCACAAACTTTGCTACCACAGTGCAATGTGAGCAGTTTAACCGATTGAAGCAAAAATAATCATTTCCTATCCTTTAATCATAAAATGTTCCTAAATAGACAACAGATAACTCCCCCAGCAGACTACAGAGCAATGGCTGTAATTTGGATTTGTTAAGCTCGTGCAGTAACAAGGCACACAGCTCAGTGGGTTTCAAGATCAATTTGCACTTCCAAGGACAGCCTCAGATTATGCTTTGCACTTCCATAAACCAAAGAGAAGGACTGGCAGATGCTGTCCAAGCACATAGAAACTGCTTCATTCTTAGTGTCATCCCTACCTTGGGGCTCCACTGATATAGCTTCTAAATTGAAACAGGAAAAAACACCGGGAATATTTTGGAGTTTGGGTTCCTGTTTGAATTTTAATCCCATTGGGATGCTGAAGGTAAACTGTCCCATGCGCTTTGGAAAACAGTATTGTCTCTGCAGACCCCTTCTCACTTTGAAAATCAATAATCATTAGTGTAATCTCCTCACTGTGATTTAATAAAGGTTGGGATTGCAACTGCTTGCAAATCATGGAGAATGGGAAGGCTGGGACAGTTCATCTAAGCTTTAATTACTGATAAAATACTGCTAGCATTTAGAAGACATTTAACAAGATCAGTAGATTAGTACTTCCAGGCTTTTTTTTTTTTTTTTTTCTTTCTAACAACTACTAAGCATTTGAAAAGCAGCAAGATCAGTTCAGCCTGCATGTAAGTGTGCAATGACAGATCTGTTATTCATCCAAAAATCATCTGCTTGGGACAGTGTGATAAATAACAGGCAAACTACCCAGCCAGTTCTTGGAAGCAGAGCCCCTGGTTTGGAACAGTGTGAAACCACAAATACTATCCATGTGCAAACAAATGTGACTTACAGTTTATCATTTATATCCGAGCTGCCCTGAAAATGTCTTTCCTCTTCCTGAATCATTAACTTGTCTGAAAAAAAATAGAATCAGACACATATTAGAGGAGGTCAATAGAAGAAAAGCAAATGACAAAAATTAAACAAAACAATAGACTGTGTTATGTTTCCATGGAAAGGCAGCAAAGGAAAAAAGAAAGGCCAAAAAACGAACGATGAAAGGATTAAACAGAACACGACCAATATTTCAGTAAATGCGAGCATGTTTCTCTTGTGTCAGTAGTTACAGGTCTTACCATAGGCAAGCTGGGGAGAGCTCACTCTGCTGAGGGCATCTCCTCCTTCCTCATTACACGTGGATGTCTATTTTGCAAGTTATTTTGAAGATCGCATATTCTTTTTGTTTCCTAAGGCCTCTTCCATGTGTCCAGAGTTACATTAACCAAAGAGGAAAAGAGGGTTGTTGCCTACTTACAGGACTGACAGGTGATTACTATTGTAATTACACCCAAAGCCTACATTTGCAACATATGCCCCCTCACAGCTCTGAAGCCCCTCAAAACTGAGAGCTTTTCCAAGGAGATGTTTAGTTTGCCATTATTTCAAGAGATAAGGCTGAGAGAAAAAAATGCAGAGGATGCTTGTGTTTATATGGAAGCCTTGACAAACAAAATATAAGGTAGCTTTTCACAAAATATATTAACCCGGTAGTTAAAGAAGTGATATATAGTCTGTAATTGAGAACATGGTGTTAGTGGTCAAACACAACAGACAACTGTTGAACATGTTGTGGTGTCAGAAGAATGTAAAAATAGGACTTTACATGGCAGCATTTACTCTACAGTAAATCTTCAAGGTATAGCCTCTTGCTACCGAGTCTGATTACACAAACAAATCTGTTTTTGCAGTGTGCTGCTCTGGCTTTGTATGTGACATTAACACAATTACATTTTGAAGGCGCAGAGCACAGTTTGCATTTTTTCCACATGCACTCAGTTTTGGGGGCTATTTTTACCAAGTATTAAAGCCATAAAATAAACATGATTCTAAATATTTGTGAAAGACTTTTTTTTTCCCATGATGCATTTATATGTATTCTTTTACATTTGATTTCCATTCTGCTGGTTTCCATTCAGAAATGAGCTAAAGGAGAGAGAGGATGGTAATAAAGCAGATATCATACAGATTATGATTTTCTTGCATTTTACTTTTTTTGTTGGTTATCCAGAAATAACTCTGGAAATAAATATATGTCTTCATTTAGGAATATAAATTAAAAATAAAAAAGCAACCTGATGCTAGTTGGTACAGAGGTGATGCCTATTTCTTGCGCGTTGTTTTCAAAAGGAAAGAAGAGGTGGGTTTCATCTGCTGTTCTGATAAACAGAGACATTTCTCCTGAAAAAGAGAAATTAGATGCCTCTTAAAAGATCAGTAAAAAGGTCATGACCATGGGAGTTATGTCTAACATTAGTGTAAAAACCTAACCACAAAACTGCCTCTGATGTAGTGTTTGCAAAGATTATAACTCCAGACTGGATATTGAGGACCAGTCCCTGGTAAACGGTCATAGCCCCGTTGAAGTCAGAAATGCTTCTTCAGTTTACACAGGCTGGCCTTTTGCTCAGAGACTCTTGGAAAATATATTCTCTTTAAGTAAAATGACCTAAATACATAGGTCTGGAATGTCCTTCACAGAGGGGCTGAATATTACTCTCTGATCCATGAAAGCCTTTCCCCAAGACTAAACCAAACAGCTGCTCTCAAACATTCGTTGACTAAAAGAATGAACATGCCTCTAACAGATAGCAGTATAAATTAGCTTATGTTCTAGATGGGATATTTGAATTTATAATAACTAAACTACAAATTCTTCACTGGGTACAGCATCATGCTTAGCAGTTGCTGTATGAACTTAATTATCAGACTAATTTCATCTAATTGCTCATCTCAGTAGAGCAGGCTTCAAGCTCCAGGATTCTGTCACCCCAGAAAGTGAGAAAATCTTTTCTGGTGTAACACAGGAAGTGATTACTTCTCAGTGCTGTGGGAATCCTCAGATAAACATATTTTTGTTATATCTGGGGACTGATATTTGTATATCTGGTTTCTGTTAAATGAGATTGTTTATATTGTCAAAACACAGCCACATCTGTTAGCAACTCCATGACTTTCTCTGTTTCCCTGTTACAGTGCTCTCACCTCTGGCCACTGCTTCAGATTGGTGAGTGTCACCCTCCTGCCACACCGTGCCACCTACTGGGACGTGCTGTGGGAAGTGACCTTGTCCTCTGGCACCTGCTCTGGGTTGCACTGAAGATTATCTATTGTTAGAAAAAAGAAGAGGCTAAAAAAACTCTTTAGTATTAAACTGATCTTGAAGCACTATCAAGCATCTCTATTCAAGACCTTTAAAACCTGTGTTAGCTATGAAAGTTGGGACAGACAACACCAATACTGATGATTAATTGCAGTCTTACTCCTTCCTTAGCAGCATTGCACTCTTTTGGTAAATTATTTCAAACAGGATTAGCTTTTTACCTGTCTTCTTGTAGCCAGGATTCTGTAATGAGTATGTGAATATCTACTGCTGAATATCTATCAATGCACGTATGTATGGCTTACATACATACAAAGGACTTTATGTTAGTTACCAACTAACCTTTGGAAAAACTGTTTTAAATTCACTGCTAGTTGTACCTATGTACCTTTTGATTCATATTTAACCAGAGACCCATATATACTGTTGAACCACAACCATAGCAGGGTTGCCAGTGTTACTATTAGAGAGCTTTTACTTAGTAGGAGACAAGGGAGTGAAAGAATGAGAGGGGCTATTTCTGAGAGATGCTGCCAAGAAACCTCTGCAGTCATAAGCTGTGCATGCAGCACCTTGCATGGGGAATTCAGACTCTCAGATCCATGGTAAAGAAGCCATAAATTGCTCATTCATTTAACTTTCTGTAACTAGGTTTGTACACTTGTGGAATGACACCTAATGATAACAACTTTTGGTTTTTTGAAAAAAAAATACTTCAACATGAGCCCTCAAAAAACAACTTCCTGGGTTTTTTTTTTTTATTTTCCACTGTTTTCCTTATATGCACAAAAAAGCAAAAAGCAATCCCATAAGCTAGCCAAAAACATATGCTATAAAACACCTTAAAGTGGAATTTGAGTATTTTGCAGTATTTACCAGAATTCAAACTTGTATGAAACAAATTAAGAAGTCAGCTGTCATGCTGGGAAGCCCTGCTAGAAGAAAGCAGAATTCAGAGGCCTTTGCTGTGAAGTTACAGCTCTCAGCAGCGTCGCTATGCACAGGGGACTGTGCTCTCCCTAAATGAATAAACTGGTTTCAGGGTATAACAACTGGGGATATCACATTTTAAAAGCACGGGGCTTCTGATTTTAATCTAGATGGATGGCACTTTATATGATTACAGTTCTGACGGAGAGGACAAAGATTAATATTTTTATAACAGTTTTCATGATCTGTGTTATTCTATTTTTTGACTCTCTAATCCTAAAAAAACAAAGAAGCCTCTACAAAGCTGTATTAGTTCCCCCACTTCCTCTCCCAAGAATGCTCATGGGCCCTGATCTCCACACTATGGCCCTCTGAGGGAAAAAGAGTAGATCAGGGCTGCTACACTGAGAAAGAGAGGAGTGGTGCTAACTGAAGAGAGCCCTGAGGCATATGGCAGGGAACCTGCACATGTATTCACGATGACCTGCATTTGGGTACCTTATTTTACACTGCTGAGTCCTTGTAGGAGCACAGCCTGGCACACAACGCAGCTCTTACAGCTGACAGTGCACGCTGCCTTTCATTCACACCATCACTGGGCTGCTTCTCCCCAAAGCATCTCACCCAGAGCTGTCACTAAGGTCTATCTGGTGGGAATAGAGCCTGCCTCGGCCACGCAGCTGGGACCTGGCACGGTTCTCTCCCTTTGCCATCATCCTCTCCTCCTGCAAGTTAAACCCCTGCCACCCTCAGGGCTGGCATGGGCTGCCTGGGACTCGCAGCCTCGCTTGGTGCAACACAGCTGTGAGATTTTGTCTCAGTTTAACCACAAAAATGGTTATCGAGGAGTGGTCAGGGCTGTGAGCTGAATCCACACAAGGTAAGAAAAGCAAGAACAGAGTGATGTCATTGCCGAGACGCTGGTAGTGGCTCAGTGAGTCAAGAGAAGAAATACTCATATGACAAGGTATAAAACCTGAGGGGATGTTATGGTTTGAGAAAACCTGTAACAATCTATTATCATTTAGACAATTATTCTATCACCTGGTGACCCCCCCCACCCGGAAAGGGGAATCGAGCAACACAAAGAAACACAAGGGTTGAAATATAAATAGATTTAATAGACTAAGACTAAATAATTAACAATGATACTAAAGAACCAGTATTAATCCTGATACTGATATAAGATATGCAAGAATTATACTCAGCCCATTCTATCAGTGGGAAGCTGTGCACTCCCAGCAGGGACAGCAAATGGCGGACACTGCCAGCGCAATGGCTTCAGGAGGAAGGGAAGGCCTCAGGGGTCTGGCACCAGGGCAAGGAGTTGTCTGGACCCCCCGCCATCAAGGGAGAGAGAGAGCTACGCAGAAAACTTTTCTAATTTATACTGAATGTGATGTTTATGGTATGAAATAATCCTGTTGGCCAGCCTGGGTCAAATGTCCAGGCCTTGCTCCTCCTTGTCCCTGCACCTGGTAAGGCTTGAAAACACTGAGACCTTGAATCCCACAGAGCCTATCTGGCTATAAAGTAAGTATTTTCACAAATTCAGACACTAGAGTCTTCTAAAAGTGCATTTTTTACTGGCATTAGAAGAAAAGTTAGCCCTGTGTCTCTCAACCCAGGACAGGAGAAAAAGCAGGGTATAAGCAGATGGCAGCTCAGCAGAGTGAGGATCAGCAGAGGCCACCCCTTCCCCAGGGCTAACACCTGCACTGCCAGTAAAGACTTTCAGGGTTTCTCACTGAAGGTGGTGAGATCTATTAATGATTAGCCTAGTAGGTTATAAGTCCTGGCCTTTTGTTGTGTGCATTGGCCAAGAGATAATTGCTCTGCCCTCCTAAGTGGGTATATCCCACCTATCTGCCCCCAGTAGCAGATCTTGAACAAAACGTGACTCACTGGGAGAGGTTTATCACACCACTGCCTGAGGCTGGGACAGGCTGAGGACTATGGGGACTCCAGTTCTCCCAGCTGCAGGCAAGCCCAGGACACCAGATGCCAGTCACAGCTTTCTCCCCTGCTCAGTGACATCTTGAATTGAGGTACTTTCTGTAGCTGGCCCTGAAGCAAGCCTGCCTTCTGCCACGTTTTAGTGCTGGCAATTCAGTCCCTATCATGGATCCTACTCACTCCACGTAGATTCAGCCATAAAGAAGAGGCAGAAGAGCACAGACCTGGTTGCAGCATCACCCCCTGGCTTGTGCCCAGCTGTGTCCATAGCCTTCCTAGGCCAGGTATCGGGAAGGACTCAGAGAGTGGATATTTCTGGAAGGTTAAAGTGATGCAAGGGGAGCCCTCCCTGAGCCTGCCCAGTCAGAGTGTAGTCTGGCTGTGGATCAGCATTATAAAATTCACTGCAATGTGGCTGCTACATGGCTGTGCCCATTGCAACCCAAACCCTGAGCCAGCTTAGGCATTTTCATAATTAACACACCGGGAAAAGATGCTCAAGGTTTTGCAGAGGTCAAAAATACTGAGTAGGCCATGAAGACCTGCCTATTTCTGCTATTTTATTGCTTACAGACGACAAACCTCTATCTGCTCTCTCCCCTGGCCTCACAAACCAGATGGACAATCTTTTGGTTTCAGCACCACAGACCCCAACCCGATCTGCCTTCCCTTGAGTCACCTTGCACTCATCAGGGCTCGAACAGACAGCCTGAACTAGCAGGGTTTCCTTCAGTCTGCTGACAGCAGTTCAAAGAGAAAATAGATGGACAAAAGGTTTAAGATGCAACCTTGGGAAAGAAAATTGCTTAGTTATCTGTTTTCTACAAAAATCTTTTCATTGGACTTTCAATTGCATTTTAAATTACTGTAAGTAATGATTGTCAAGAAGACTGCATGTCTGTAAACTCCAGCACTATACCCTAGGATATAGCCTTACATGCTCCAGTAGCTGGCACCTGCCAGAAGGCTCAGAGAAAAACCCTAGTACAGCTAACCACCAGATACCTTTCTTCCCTGTACTTTTTCTCCTGTTCTCTCATTTCCAAGGAGTTTAAAATATAGATATTGACCCAGAACTGAGTAATAATTATACCTCTAAGGATGACACAACTGCAAGAAACCAAGTGGCATGTGTAGTCACATTAACCTTTCTCAGCTGAGCTGTAGTAATTGAAGATGCTCCTTGATTTTTCATAATGTGAACTAAAATGCTTCTTGTTTAAACCATCACAGAAGGTTACAGTGCATCAGTGAAGATGGTCAGTGAAATTGTTTTACTTCCCACTGCAATGGGCTTAGTTTCAGCCCAGCCAGTCTCCATCCCTGGGCAGTCATTTCCAGCTGACAGTGGTAATTTCTGAAAAAGCGATGCTGCAGGTGCTGTCAAAGAGCCTACCTTCTTTTGAAACCTCCAGCCCTTTGCCTCAAAGGAATGGCTCTGGTTTTGAACATAGTCTCTCCCATCCATTTTAAGGCAGTGTGTAAGGCAGTCACAGTGATAGAGAGGAATACTGGATGCCTTTCTTCTCAGCTTCAATCAGTGCTGGTTTTGAAATTACCATGGGAGTCATATAGAGCCATGCTGCTAATGTTCATGGTCTCTTACCCTAGTCCAGAGCTGAGTAAGCTGGCTTTATTGTGATTTCCACATGGCCTGCACAAGGGTTGGATACTTTATTCTATCTTTAATTTTAAACTTTAATTATCTTTATATATATTTGAGCTGAGATGCTTGTGTAGCATCTCAATAAAATAACGTATCATTTCCAATTGCCCATGGTACACTTGCTTCAAGAGCTCCTGTCCCTGGATGATCTGTGCTTCAAGTAAAGGGAACTCTAAATGAATAAATCCTGACATTAAAAGTTTTATCCTGGAGAATCTGATTTTCTGCAAAGTTCCACTAGTAGCTCAGAAAATGCTTTATTTCCTCAGTCTCTGTGATCCTTCTAAAGTCATGAAGTCATCCTTAAAGAAGAGAGAAGAATAGGGAAGGAGGTGAGGAGGAACTGCTTAGTGCCCTTATGGGGCATGGTCCCTTCACTTACTGAGGCTCTGCAATCTGCTGAGATTTGAGTTTTTTCTTTAGGAATCTTGGAACGTTTCAGATATTCCTTTCCAAATTCAAGATAGAAGGTATGTATACTCTGGATGCATACATCTCAGGCATCACATTTAAGTAAAAAACCACTCTCTTTGCACACAGTAAGAGCATGAGAATGCCTCCATTGACCTGTTTAGCTCAGCACCTTGATGCCAGCAGCTGTTGACAGCAGATGCCAAAGAAAGATAATAAGAATGGGCAGTCATAAACTTATGTGCTCTCCTGCCTTCCAGCACCCCGCAGTTTTGGAGCTTACTGACTGTCACGGGTTGTCACTCAAAAGAGAGAGGCAGCAATATATTTTATTGAGGTAAAATAATAAGTTGACAGAGATCAATACATTTTCTGTAATTTTACAAAGTTTAACAGTGGTTTACCAAGGTTCAGTAAGTTTGATGGCAAGGTTTACCTTATTAATAAATGCATGGAGGAAACATACAAAAGAAAATTGAATTAGAATTGAGTTAGAATGATTCACACTGAGCAGAGGCGAAAAGGATAAGGAGGACCCTCCTGTTGAGTCATGAGGTTCAGAGTGGACCCCCTTACTTTCTAAACTCCTGATGGAGCCTAGGTGCGGCTAGGTCGAATCTTAGTCTCAGACTTGGACAACAGTTTATGTCTAATGGAATCATCTATAAAAAGTTTATAATAATTCATATTGAGTAGCTACATGGGTTAGTAACGTCTCATTAGTATTAATTCAGCATGTTATCTGTTGCTTACCAAGGATCTGTCGTGAGTTCCTTTCGAATCTCACCTACTGATAGCAGCATAACCACAGCCCGCTGCTGTGGAGCTATGACTCCTCTGGTGGCATTCATCTCACTAGCTGTGGCCACATGTTTCTACATGTTTGTTTCTGATCTGGTCACTCAATAACCCTCCATAGGCAACGGAAAGAAACAGGTACTATAAGGAAGCATTTAATCCAACCTAAGTAAGATTCCTTTGGTGGGACAAGTTAAAATATGCCACCTTCTCTCCTCTGACTATCCAGTGAATCTAAATTAGTAACTCAGATCTTTATTCTAAATTTGGAAAGAATATCCTTACTTCTTGTGCCCTCAAACACCTAGGAAATTTCTAGTCTTAATTTGTATGGCCAGGCAGCAGTACGGCATTGTATGTTTTTAATTACCTTTTGCTCACATCTACCTCTTGTTTTCTACACATTCATTCATTTGTTGGATGAAAACCATTGTAGATTCTTTAGATCAATCAAGAGAACTTTTCCTTTCATATGCAGTATATATTAGCATTTATGTATGCATATCATGCATAATATATGCACTATACAATATTATAATATAGCAATACTGTGTTTAGTATTATGTGTGTGTCTTTCTCAGGGCTGATGATGAACTTTCCTCCCTGTTGCCTGTAAGATTAAAGAAACTTGGTTCAAAAAGAATCCTGATGTTGGAGGGACTAATAGGGGTCAACTTCTGTTCACTGTTCCGGCTTTCATTCACACAAGGGAAAAATGAAGTAATGTTTATGGATTCTTGGCCTCCCATAACCTGTAGACCTGTGCCTAAATTAAGAGCCTTATATTTTTTCCTGCAGGAGCTGAAAATCCTCATTTTCATCCCCAATGCATGATTAAATTATTTAGTGAAGTGTTTTTCTTTTACCCATTAATTTCTTTCCAACACATTTTATTTAGACCAGTGCCTCTAGTCCAGGAACCATCTGCGACTGTCATGAATGACAAGTGAATTCCCAAAGAATAAATAGAGAAAAGCTTATTCACTACAGATTTTTCAATCACATCCATTTTGCTTACAGATTTAAATTGTAACCTGGAATTTGACCAATGTTTCTATTAACTTACCTCTTCATATTATATCAATAAAGTAATTATTTTAACTAATAAAGATAATGGATTATGAGAAAATAAAGAACAACAGGAGGACAAAACCCATCTATACAGGTAGTAAATTAAAGTTGCAGAGAAAATAATTTTTCACAGCTGTGAAAATATAGGGTATGAGTCGCCGCAGAAACAGTTAAATATTACCTACAGAGATAAGAGAGGAGTCTTAATGGGTTACTTGCCCTTAAATCCTTCCTCTTATTGTTTCTTTGTCCCAAAACAAACCTGACAGTGTGTCTTCAGATCATCAGGTTAATGAAAGATGTGTGTATTGTGAAGGTCAAATAAGGCCTCTGGTTAAAGAAGTTTCAACACAAAAGCCTGAAGCAATTTGAATTTTTCTTGTGCTTCTGATTTCCTAATGCAGCCACTAAAGAGGCAATTTGACAAACACAGAGCGCTCAGGGCTTTTTGTCCACAGTTGTCAACCGTTTTTTGTTCTGTAAAAGCCCAGTGGAAAGAAAGGGCTTTAAGTAGTCATTTTGTTAACATAGAACTTGGATTTAATACACACACATCTGTACCCAGTGGTGTTTTTTGCACTGTTCTTTGTAAACTGTAAATCCCCCATATGAGGAATGTGCAATCTACATGTGGGAGCTCATCCGCCTTCCCCTGCTGCTCTTGCTTTTAAAGCAGCTTCTTTTTAGCAGTCATTAGGGGAACACAATGTAAAAAGGCTTTTAAAAACAAACAAGCAGATTATTTGAAGTCTTCTTACTTGCACTTTTCCAAACGAACTTCATGTTTCTGAGTGCATACATTAATCCTTCTGCATCTATTTTTAAGTTTTATTTAAAAGCTTGAATAGAATTATCTACCAACATGCAAGGAAAAAAGCCTCCACCTATATCCCCATGAACATCATTTAAATCAGTGTATTTAGAGAATTATCAGCAGGAAGGAAATAACTCAGTGTTTTGTTTCCTGTTTCTTTTTTCTAAAATCTTTGTTCCCTTGTTCCATTCATGCAGAAAATAAGGATATGTAAGAGCTGGTCTATCGAGTAAGACTAGTGGTTCATTAAACATACTTTCCCCTCTCTTCCATTGGCAAATGCCAAATGCTGACGTGAAACCCCGTGACAGATAATTATGGAATTTTTTGTGTGTGTGGAATAACTGACTGCTAGGGAGATACCAATTTACTTTTGTACTTCAATGGCATCCATGAAAATGTTCAGAGGCTTCCCAGGAGCACAAGGAAACATGGAAACTGCAGGGAGTCTGCAGAAGTAAAGGACAAGCTGCAGGAAATGGATGGGTCTTGGAAACCCTTGGATCAATTGCCTTTGGGCCATACATTACACTAAGTAACTTATGTCCATGTTCATAAGATAGGATGTTACATTTAGGAGCAATGATTTCCATTCTACAGCAATAGAACTAAAGATGCGTGCTTTAGGTGGGCTTGGTATGTGCAGAACCTGACAATTTTTGGTAGTTTAAAATTATTTGTGTTTGTTATTCTTTAGTGCAAATACCTATCAGTAATCAATACACAAACCAAATGTGATTATCAGCCTCTGGAGACTCTCAAGGATCCAGGATGTGCTCTGGCTGTGGCACCTGGATCCCCACTCAGATTGGCATCTCAAACCTTGTCAATACTGCAAGAGGGAACGGGCCTCATTTTTAATCCCAGTCAAACCTTATCTCAGCAACAAGATGAGAGATCCTGGGGAATGAGCTGGCTTGGAGCAGTCTGCAATGCTTCCCACGGTTTCTAGCCATAGAGATTTTCTGTGGAAAGATATCATCCAACATGAAAATCTTGTCCTTGAAGAGTAAATTCCACCATTATATATGAACAGTAGTTAAACTGGCACCAGATAAATTTATTTTTCCAACACAGAACAACAGGACGTAAAGAACTGTTAGAATGGCATTACAGACCTCTGCTAGGAAAAAGAGAGCCAGGTACTTTCTGATCATTACAGTTATCAATCCTTTACATAGAATTTAACATGTAAAAAGTGACTGGACTTTTAAGAAAAAATACATGGGTGAGTCTGACTGTCAGTCTGATTTACAAAAATCCTTAAACTATTAAATGCATATTCTTAAGGACACAGTTTGACTTTGCTGTTCTTGGATTGCTAATGATTAATTTTCATGTTTTCCAGAGGAAATGAATTTTGCAAGAGCAAATAGCTGAAACTGGCTTTTAGACCTTCTAGCTCTAGTGTGGTTAGAGAAAGACAAGATGATATCAGGTTGCATCAATAGATGATAAAACCATTGTATTTTTAAAATGCTGGCGAAAATCATGAATTAAAAGTACAAGGGAGTCAATTTTGTGAAAAGAAAGGAGAGAAGAAAACTGGGTTGATCTCTAGATTTTCTCCTTGTCGACACTTATTTAAGATTTTTGCTAGCAAGAAACATTCAGAAGATTGAGATTCTCTCTGAACATCAAATCTTTCCTACATGGTAGCTCATTATAGCTACCCAAAAATGTGCACCAGGATTTATTCTCATTGAAATGTGTCCTAATTTTTAGGCTTTTTCTCCTATGATGTCTTTTTCTCTCCTTTTTTCTTCCATGATTCTGATCATATTATGCAATCTCCTGGTAACTCCTCACAGCTGCAGGTACTTCTGTACGTTTAATGAGGATTCTCCTTTTCTGTCCTTCCATAGTTAATAAAAACAGGCTCTGAAGCATCCCCCTTGATTATCACTACAGAGTATGTATTTCCAGCCTGTTTTACACCTCAGCCTGTTGTAGTTCCATTTAGAAACACATTTTCAAAGCCTGGTTATGAGAATGGTTTATAAAGCAATGTGAAAAGCCCTATTACAGACACCACACAGGGTACTTTCTGTTCTTCTCTCATTCACAGAGCTGCAGAAGGAAATTCGAACATTGTTCTTGCCAAGACCGCTCTGGCTATTGCTCGGCTCCATCTTCAACTCCCATAGTTCTTCCTTTTGCTCTGGCTCCTGTGTAGTTGCTTTTGCCTCTGCAACTTTTCTGCCAGCATGCTGAGGTCCCCTCCACTGACAAAATTTTTTGCTGTCCGTGGGATGCAGCTATCATTCCTTTGATTTGTCATCTTCACACTTTGATTTGCATTTCTTTTTCTTCCCCTTTTTCCCAAATATTTTAATGTTTTTCTATCTGTTGAGAAAACTCATCCAAAGTCTCTCATTCTCTGCCTTTAATTATATTCCACCACTCTGGCTGCTTCCTTGGTTTCTACTCACTGCTGTGTCTATGTTTTCCCCTCTGTCTCTATAGTCCTTCAGACCACCCTCTGATTTCTCTTCTTTTTCCTCTTCCAAGAACCCCCACAGCTATTTCTATCATCTTTAAAATCTATCCTTTACATGCCATTCTTGCTAATTCAAAACAACAAACAAAAATCCCCTTTCACCTCATCTGCATCACATTATCCTCCACCACTGAAAACTAATAGGTAGAAACCTTTTAAATATCTTTGTCACTTCTGAAAATGAAGAAGAAAGATTAAGCCACTTTTACTGATTTAATTTGGGACCCATGAGCACTACAGTAATCCAGGATTAGATTCTCATAGTTATTCTTCAAAGCATGTGTAACAATATTCCTATTTGCTAGTCTGACAGATCACAGCAACACAGTCATAATTTTTTACAAATTTACAACAATCCCAAGGCTTCTGCCTTCTAAGTAAGCCCATTCTGAGTTTCCAGCTCTTACAAAGTAATTATGTTTTGTACTACATTTACAATGGAAATGGATGAATTCAGTATAAAGAAATAGGCCTTTTCAAAAGAAATCAAACTGAGGGAAAGTAGCTCTGCAGTCTGAGAATTCACACAAAGCAAGCAGCTGATCTTGCCTACACACACTGGGAATTTCTTTTAAAAGGAAAGGTCTAATTGCAAATGGCACTTTGAAACCAAATAATTCTGCTTTGCTGAAAAGTGACATAATTCTTCTGACACTGCTAGCATGGGGCACAATGCACAGCAGTCCCCATCCTCTCACTTCCAATTCACAATAAATAAAATATAATGGGATTTTTGTTTAATTTTTAATGTCAAAACTTCCGCATTTTCCTTTGCAGCATTGTGTCAGGGAAAGGGCTTAGAGAAAGATCAGGCCAGGAAAACTAATGAACATCAAAGGGCTTGTTCAGTTCCCTGCACAGTGGTAATAAACTCAGCGCAACAGTATTTATGCTGCAAAAGTATCATTTGAAGAATTTGCAAATGGTATTTTTAAAATCTGACAGATGACCTCAAGAGCTAAATCCACTTAAACAAATCATATTCTTTTTAAATAAATGTCATTCTCTCTACTTACAGCAACATCCTCCATTCGCTTATCAGCATTTCCTTTAACAATCCAAAGAGCTCTTAAGTTAACTCTGACTGTATCTGTAATACAAGTCGTTGCTGGGGATGTAGGAGAGAGCTGTATGCTCTGAAAGGCAGGTTTCTCACAGGTGAGAAATACAGTTGGACTCTTTGGATTATTTGGGTGGGAAAGAGGTGAGGGCTGTCTCCCTGACCCCAGTCTTAGGACAGGGAAAACCCACGAATACCACCTAAGAAACTTGAGGGTATCCAAACCTACCAGTGTATCCAGAGAGGATGAAAAATTGTCTAGGTGATTTCATCCAGGATAATTTTGTAAATCTCATCTAACTGCATATGAAGGCCTGATAACCCTATTTAAAATGCATTTCTTTTCCCAGTGAAGTGTGTCCTTTCTCTCACTTGCTAGACCAGACTGGAGTACTTGGTTTTTTCTCCATTCAACTCTTCAAGCCTCACTATCTTTTATTTAAAAAAGACTTCTTCACCAATTTTTTATACTGTAATTATAAATTTAAAAGTTTCCAACACTATACAAGGAGTTTAAACTCATTCAGGTGGCTTAATACTTGGCAAGCAGTACCTCGTTCCTTGCAATATTTCTAATGTTTATCTTGTTAGTGTTTTTTGTTTTCATTTGTCTTACTGCTATGGACTCTGAGAGATGTTGCCCCATAAGCCTACCCCCTTTCTAGCAATCCAGAGTGTGCAGGTAAACTTCCTGGTTCTTCTGAGTCCTCTTGTTACATTTGGGTTCTTCTCCTTACACTTGCAGTCTTTACCAAACACTGACTTCCATTTTGCATTGATTTATTGTGTCTCAGCCTAAAGAAATCTGAATGGCAGAGTCAGCCTATCTCTGCAACCAGGCTGCTTCTGAGCTGACTGAAAAGCAATCAGAAGTACATTGTTTTAAAAAGTCCAAGCTTTAAAATATCTTCTTGGTCCTTTGCAGTCAGACCATCGAACAGCTGTGCAGCATTAACACAAATGAATTGCGAAAGTTTATATTCTGATAATAACAAAAATTCAGTTTCTTCCCTGTCTGCCAGATTTATCAGTCATGAATGACAAAGTGAAAGCAAAAAAAAAGCAAAAAAAAACCCAAACCAGAGAGAGAAACAGAAAAAGAACCCACTTCTTTCCGTGTTTACAGCTGGGCTAAATTATCCCAAGGCCAGGCTCACTCCACCTACAAGAGGGTCTTGTTCCTGACAGCCCAGCCACTACCTTGGGACAGGGCACTTGAAGGAAGGACCTGCTGTTACTTTCAAGCCCTAGGTGTTGTTTGAATTCCAATGCCATATGTAAGCCTCTCAGGCAGGTCTATAAAAAGGATCAGTCCACTTGCTGAAATGGAAAGCCTTTATGTATCTGTCCAGATGTGACATCCCTGAAGAGGCAACATGTTCCTTAAGCTTCCTAGTTCCAAATGAAGAAAAGTTTGGAATGAAATTTCCTAGTTTCCAAAAGCTCCGTAGCCTCAAATTCCACATGTGCTTTGGTCATGCCCAGGACAATATGTCTGAATAGTACTGAGTAATTAGGCATTTAGCTGAACCCAAAGTTTTGAATATATCCAGAAACCCCTCTAAGGTCTGATTTGGAAGTCCGGTTCTGAAAACCCTGACCTGGATGGACTTGTGCAGTACTCAGCTGTAGGGAAGGGATGGCCATGCTGCAGGACGGGAAGCAAAGGCAGAGAACACTTCTGCAAGACATCTCAACCCAACTCTTCTCATTGATAGTCCTAATTCACCAGGTTGGAAGTTAGACTGGATTTGTGACCTGGCCTGTGGAAAGAGTGCTTTGTTGCATGGGAAAATTAAATACACACCACACATATGATAAAGAAAAGGGGAAAGAAAGAAGAGGAAAATAAATTACTTTTCATCTCCATGGTTCATCTCGGATGAAGGGTATCTGCTATTCAGTCCCCACTCCAAAGAATACGTACACATTCTGTTTCAAGATACTGATGTTCTGGCTTGTAATGAAATGTGTTGTTAAACCCAAGAAGTGTCAGACTACACAGTGAATGTGCACTTAAAATTACTGCATTTGGGATATGATCATTTTTAAAGACAATAATATCTGTTTGAAAGCTGAACAAGAATTGAGCTCATGGCTTTGCAGGAACTTATTAAATAACATAAGACAGATTGTCTTTCTTTCATACAAAACTTACTCTTTTCTTTTTCTTTTTTTTTGCTTTAAAAGGAGAACTACAACCACTAGGCAAAAGGAAGTCAAAGGCTGCTAACACTTCCACTCTGCAAATAGTGTTTACTAGTAATCATTTGCTGGATCGAACTGGTGTGTCCCCACTGAAATAATAACTGTGCAATTTTAAAATCATATCTGTCACTGTCCCTTGTCTCTGCATCCTTCTTTAGCCTTACACCTTCCTGCATTAGCAGAAGTAGACTCTTCAGACACAGCTGGATTTCAGCCTCCTCAGTACGGTAGCTTTTAAAACTCAAAGGTGTTTGCTTCACCTAAGGTGTGAGCTTAAGAAGGGGAAAAGATGAAGGTTTCTGTATGGTTATTGTAGCTGTTATTTTAGATCAAAGGATTTTTCTCTCTTTTTACCCCAGATATTTTAGACTTACAAGGGTTCCATGGTAAAAAATGTGCATTAAGTAGCTCATGATCCTCAATAAAGATAATTTGGATCTGTACATCAGACACACCGTGTCTCACATTGCCTTCCACACAGAGAGCAAGGAAGAAATGTTTGAAGCCTTCAGAGGTATATCCTACTTGTCTAATTTAGATACTTATATTTAGGCCTAATTGCATATGCAGAAATACATGTATATACGTACTTATACTTATATATGAAAGTTTTTCTCACAGTGAGAAATTATTTTCTTCTCATAAGCATGTGGTGATATGTTTGGTATATTATTTAGATTATAAACCAATTCAACTATCAATGTAAAGTTCTCAATGTAACATGATGATTCGAGGACAAAAGTGGGTGAGCCACCCATTTAGATGACACTCTTGCTATTTTTAGTACCCTGAACTGAAAAATCACAACGAAACCAAACCTGTTCCAAGAGAATAGTAATTACGCTGGATGGGGCCTGGAGGAGACTTAGGCTGATGATATATGCAGTGGATGCAGCTAGACCCCTCTGGCACTGTTTCCTCAAGGCAGGCTGCACTGCCTGGCCAGGGTTCTCTGCAACCTGCCCACCATAGATGATGTGCACATAAGCAGCTTAGGCACATGGGGTCTCTTTCTTCTGGAGGCCTTAGAGGCATCTTTCTCTCTCCACTGGCAATACAGAGAATTTACGTATTTCATTTAGGTTTAAAAGAAATCACGATGTGGGAGAAAATTAGTTTCTTAAGCTTGTACACGGATGTCTCAGTAGATGAAGGTTGTGGCAGCAGAGAGATGCATTTTGCTACAAAATGAGGAAATAAGTAGTTTTATGCTAGCAAGATCAGCCTTCATTGTCTCCAAACCCATTTATTTTAGTTATTCCTGCATTCTTTATGTTTTCTCTTTCAACATTATTTCTTTGGTATTTGCACCCAGAACATTTTTCACACATCCATCTGTCTGTAGATGTTTTTCTCCTACATCAGTTTGCACCTAGATAGCAGTATTTCACTATTTTTGAGGATTCTCTCTCAGTAGTCACAGGGACCTCTGGCACTGATGTGCCCAGTAGTGAGGTTCACAATGACTCCTGACCATGAGAAGCCAGCAGAGGGGATGGGGATTGCAAGCTAAAAACCTGCTGAGGACTTGTTACCTTTGAGGACTTCTTAGCTTAGGAGCAGCAGCCCTGCTGGCATCCACAGCTTCAGCACTGGCAAAAAATCTGGGAAGCAGAAGCAATTTGAAGAGGGTGAGTGAGATGGCTTTCAGTACAGGCAAGAACAGCATTAGTGGGATGAAGAGCCTTTGAGGGTGGAATAGTTGGCAAAGAAAGGAGAGCAAAAGAAAAAACTGATACAATCAGACCCACATAATAAAGCTTCTGGTAATCTCCACCCCAGAACAGGCTTCAGCACCAGAGAAATTAATCATATTCATGTAGTAGCACAATGATTCTTCATATTGTATAATAAATGCTGTCAGCTGCGTAAAGTGACCATATTTGCAACTCTTAGGGAGAATTGGACCATTTTCTCAGCACAAAACAAAGATATACATTGGACAAGAAAATATTGTGGAACTTGAATGTATTTATTTTAATTCATTAAGTGCTATTTTATGGAGTTGAAGGGATTTCCTGTATAAAAATATTAATCATTGGGAAAACTTTTTTTCCCTGATAAGTACTGTATACTGCTAAAAGTTTCTGCTAACAACATGTGCAAACAAATCCAGTAGTTGCTGTTTTCCTGCTCTCTCAAAGGCAAGTTTCTCCTGACTTTTTCATCTGTCAATATGACTGGCAAAAGCCACCCAAAAGATTGAGTTTCTTCAATAACGCTGTTCTGGTTTATTTAGTTTATTGAAGTTCTAGTGATATATTCTCACTGAGAACTACAGGCAGTACAGTTTCTGTTGGACAAGTGTCGTATCAGGTTATATTTAATTCTAGAGTAAAAACCTTTAGGACACCTAAGCGTTTGTGCATGAAAGTGGAGTCAGGCATGCAAGAGCAAGGTCCAGCATTATTCAGGTTGTGCAGAGCAACAAAAGGCTGGTTTACTATGAGCCTGTCAATACTCTGAATGTCTGAAACGGTCAAATCTTCAACTCAGGTGCAGAAGAAAGCAAATAAATGCCTCTCCTCTGAACTATATGCCCTCAGCCTCTATTATATAAGGTCCCTCTAGCCAAAGAAACTGAGCTATCCATTCCATAATATTTTAGGCTTTGCCTTGTTAGCTTTGTCATACCTCTGTTTAATGGTGGTTTGCCATTATTCACATTCTGAAGGATCCTGAAGCACTTCACAAATCATAACACAAACTATTAACTGGGGGTTACTTTGTTAAGCACCCAGAAGCATCTGTCTCTAAGGCTATTCACTGTTCCTTTTTTTCTGTTATGTTTATTTTGACCTCACAGTTGTGGGTTTTTTTAATTATTATCTTCTCAGTCTCAATATGAAAATGCTTATGCTTCTAGGTTGAAGAAAACATTAGATTGAGATGTACCACTTTAATACTGTATCTTGAAACACTCAGTTGGAATAAAATGTACTTACCTGCTAATATAAACACCAGAAACTAGTTCTCCCAATGCTACTGTAGATATTTTTCCCAGGATAGAGATAAGGGAGTAGAAATGTCAAGAAATCTCTACACACCTGTTGTTTTTGAACCTGTGGGTTTGTCCCATTCCACTGACTGCAGATATTTTCTTGTGTTTCTTTCACCCATTCCTGCAATAATCCACTACTCAAGAACCAAAGGGATAACTTAGCTTTTTTCCCTTTTTAATAATAAAAAGAAAATTTACTTGCTACATCTATGTTATAAAGCAGGTATGAAACCTTCACAAGTAAGATCATCTGCAGTCCTCAGCTTCGCGTTTTCTACCAACAAATTTAGCTAAATCCCTTTCTTTTCCCCACTTAACAATTACTTAGGGCATAGCAATTTAGGTGTCCCTCATAGTGCTGTGAATTCTTGGTGCCAGACAGCTGACATCTAGGAGTTACAGCACTGAATATTTTATTGGATTTTTGATTATTTTTCCAAGACAAATCTTAGTTTTGTTACAGGATGCTGTGACCAGGACTCCCATAATTAGTCGTCCTGCAGTCATCAGCTTCTCCAATACAAAAATATGACCTAACCAGCCAGCACCTTTACTCTTCCATATTGATTCTGTGACCCTACTGTTCTCTCTATTACAATTACATATTGGGCTCTATAACTTCCCTTGGCTGCGTGCCAGATCAAGAAAAGGGGTGGTAACTATATTTTATATAGCTCCATGACCTCTCTGAGGCTAACAGCAAATTGCCAGTGCAGCTGTCAGCTGGGTGGTTTGTGTTTGGCTAAAAGCAAATGTCAATAATAATCAGCGTCTGTTGTGGGTCCTACACTACTGGGCATGTCTTCAAATGTGCTGCACAGTTCTGAGTGAAGCCCTTATTTAGCTGCCTAAATATGGATCAGGAGCACTCATTTTTTGTTGCTGTGGTTTTGCTGTTCGTATGCGTGAGCAGTGTAGCTTCTCCCTGCCTGTTCCAACCACCTTGGACTAGAGATGACTAACATGTGGCTAAGAGGAAAAGTTCTTTTAAAAGGATTAAGTTTTAATCCACAGTGATTCCCTGTGTCACATGACACCAAGTTGTGTTTTAACATTATCTGTCCTTTTGCATAGTCTCAGAGAGGACTTTGAAGAGTGCTAACTGTGCTGCTTATCTTTCAGTTTAACTTTTAAAATCTCATAAAATTTAATGCAGTTTCACGCTAGGAGAAATTATGACATCAGTTAGCCTGACTTCTGGTATAGTGCTTTTCTCTAAAGAGACTTGACCTGCTGAGGACTGAAATCTACTTTAGACAAAGGGCATGGCACAGAGATAACAGGGGACACCCAAATGCCCACAGTGGTAGGGAACCATTTGGTCATATCTGCCTAAATGATCCCACGGACAGTCTATACCTGATGGAGAGGACAGGGATAAAAAAAAACATGGTTACTTCCAGACTGAGAACCTACACTCAAGATCAATCTAGAAGAAAACAGCATGTGTCTCCAGGGAGTTTCCTACCATGCAAGTACATATCAAGTGACTCCCCTTGCACTCCAGCAATAACCCACCATCCCCAACATTCACAATCCCAGAAAAGAATTTATATCAATCCCTGGATCATTGCATTTTGAAAAATATGCCAAGTATAGAGCTTCTCATAAATTACAGTGATCTACTCTTAAAATAAGGAACAATTTCTGGAGAAATTCCCTGAATTCCTGTGAATTGTCATTCAATCACAGAAGTCCAGATAAATGCAATATAAATATCTTTAATCTCCATTTCTGATATCAAGGATGACAACATTACACCTGGACATAAATGGAAGTAGGTTATTCTTTATACTCAGGCTGATTCCAGTGCTTTAGCAGTACATTGTGCTTGCTCGCTATTCATTGCCAGGATTTATGGTTATGTAATAGGTTGCTTAGACAAGGATTCCTGTGATATTTTTAGCTAGTTTTTCTTTCTTTTTTTACCTCTCCTTTTAGGCCAGAGATTCAGAACTCCTCTAGTATTTAACCTCAGGGTAGACTTTCTCCCCTTATCTTTCTCATTTAGATGAGAACATTTTCCTTCCTTTCTTTCTGTCCTCCTGGCTGTTGCACTGTTACTGCTGATAGGGTATGGACTCTAGGAGGTCTTGTAAACCTCCTGAATACCCTCTCAGGGCAAAGACCTTTGGCTCATGACAGATATCACTGAAAATCATGGCAAACCGAGCATCTCATTCTTCAAGCCTCCTTTGAAAATCAGTCTACAACTCTCCTAAACATCAAACTATGCTGAATTCCATCTTTCTGCTGGTATAGACTTACTGTAGACTCAGACACAGAGTCATTGTTAGCCTACATGAAGACCAGGGAGATTAAAGAGAATGACATGTCCTTTGATACTTATGCATGACCTGGATTTCTCAAGATAGTTTGAGACTCAATCAGCATCCTGCTAATATTTCATTTACCCTTAGACCTCAAACTTTCTCTCATTTCAGCTTTTTTTAAAAAAAGTCTTGTTAAAACAATTGCTTTGTTTCTTATCTGAGCCTTCAAAATCAGCGTAAAAGATTCAAAATGAAAGCAATAGAAATGTCTGTTGCTGAGTCCCCCTCAGTGTGCACATACCACCCTCTTTAATACCAAAGGAATTTGTTATGATCTCTGTTATTCCTGAGACCACATAAATTACAATAATAAGACAGCTAAAATAAAGCGTTACCAAATCTTAATCTCTAAAAGTGGTATGAAATATTTTCCAGTAAATAAAAGCAGAAAGAGCTAATGTTCTAGAGCTTTTAGCCTATTTATGTCAAAGACTAAAATAAGCCTACATTTTAAGTTTTGATCAATAATAAAAATGTGTGGTCTAGAAAATAGTCAGCCTAGCAAACGTATACGTTTGACTCCAGCTGAAAACATGGACATTTGTTAGTCAAATATTTTGGTGAGGGAGATTCACTCTGCAGTTTGGGGGCTCTGTGTTAACTTCAAAGGAAATGTAGCTATTTCTGGTTGTTATTACAAGAAAACATTCATAGACCTAGACCTCTTTGGAAAGAATGCTAACAATTTCAAATGTCATAGACCAGTATTGACACAAGCTTTGAAAAAGGATCTTATTCAGTGTAAAATACAGAGTCAGGAGCAGGATTTTAGCAGTCACAAGAGATTTCTTTGCAAGTTTAAGCATTAAGTAATTAATATTTTTTTGCTTCTCTTTAAATATTGTAATTGTGGAAGAATGGGCAAACACCTTTTCATCAGTCAGAAAGAAGAGGAGGATTTGGTTCATGATGAGGGTTTTGTACAACTTTGAAAATCCTTTTTTAGTTGTGTAGGACATAGGAACACAGAATAGATGATGTTTAAACCTTGAATGCTTGTGAGAAGAGAGAAAAGGCACAATTTTCTCATCTTTTCACTTTGTATTGCAAGTAAAAGTATCACTCCTACAGTTTTCCTTAGGAAGCATTTCCTAATGTCCCTGCTAGCACAGTTAGTCATAAGTGATGAGGAAGAGAAGGACGGTGGGTGATCCCCTCCCCAGAAGTCATTGTGTCCACTGCAGAGGTGCTGATGACCACAATCCTAGAGAAAGTCCTATAGGAGGGACCATGCTGTATTATGCAGAAGAAGATATCGACAGTCAGGCTTTATAGCTTTTAGGACACTTTTGGTTAAATACAATGGGTGGCTTTGATGATCTGTGGGCTGAAGTGGTCCTGAGCAGCACCAGCGTTGCACTAAACCTTCTAATGCCAGAAAAAAAAATCCCCAGTCCTATGCCTGATTACTTTTTTCTGGTCTAAGTTCAGGACATAGCCGCAATCTGTAACTACATACTTCATATAGTGCACATGATGGGAGCTTCTTAACCCTGAGTGGGCAGCACAGGGTTGTGCATTTGCCTTTGCTGGGGCAATTTGAATTTCACAAACACCATTTAGACAGGAGTGAAGCGACACCCCTTGTTTCCTCCCCCACCAACCCCTGTTCTCTCGCCCACCCATCAGACACCTCCACATCTGAACAACCCCTAGGCAGCTCCTGGCTGAAAACAGGGAAAACAAGGCAAGGGGGAATCCAGGAAATCCAGGTGACATCTCAAGATCCAACAAGCCAATGAAGTCACCATGAAACTATGCTAAACCTCATCTTAAAAATTAAATTAAATTTTAAAATGTAAATTAAAAATTACATTAAAATTATATATGAGCTGTGCCTGAATGTTACACTTGTTCTATGTCCTCATCGGGTGTCCAGGCACACTAACATTGGCTTTGTCCCTATATACTGATAGCGAACCTCAACACTCGATTCACCTGCCCAGTTGTCATTGGGATTTGAGACAGTCCAGGACACCCAAGTCACCTGCACAGGCTAGGAGACATGGGGCATGGGGACACCCATGCCCTTCTGCAACCAAAGGGGCTCGTGATCATCAGGTATCACAAAAGTCGTTACACACCTATATGTGGGCAACTGAATTGAACACTGATTGTCACTGGTTTAGATGCAATAGAAAATTAATTTTTTTTTTATTTTTTAAGATTATATTTTCAAAATATTTTTCTTTTAAGTGGTGCACTGAGAGTCTTGGAGGCTTTGTCTGAGGTCAGCGATGAGCCAAAAATCTTAGTGAAACCAGTTCCTTCTCTTGTCCCCTGCAGCCACTTGCCAATCTTTGCTGCCTTGCCAGATTTTGTTCTTTTTGTCATTTGTTCTTGGCTCAGCAGTTGAAGATTAGTTTAGCAACAAATGAAAGAGGAGTAAAATGCAGATGCTAAATAAAGTAACATATGTTAATGGGCATCCTACAATTTCTTCCACTTTAGCCAAAATTGTCTCTAAGGGTGAATGAAAGAAAGAGGATGGAAAGCAGATGTTTCTACTGTCTGTAGCAATTCATTGTAAATTGGCCTGACACTTCCCCCAAAGAGTTTGTCAAGAATATTTGATTCAGTAAATCAGTCCCAGACCCAGAGTTGAAGCACCAGTATCCTAGCCAAAGCGATCAACCACTGGGATCCGGCAGGGAAAAAAACCAACCAATCAGAGAAAAAAACTTCATCTTTACAAAAAGACATTTCTTTAGCCATAGGCAAAGAGTTAAAATACTGAAGTAATCCTGTAGGGAAGCTACACCTCACATTGATAGCCCTGGGAGCTGGCTATAGACCTCTGTAAATCAAGTTGAAACTTCAAGCAGCGGTGAAAATAAAATAAAAAATTGATTAATTCTAGAACATGTCCCCTTGTAGAATAAAACTGTACCATTTGGGAGAAGCTGTCACCTCAGTTCAGATACAGCAGAAGACAGGAATAACAGATGCTACAAGTCAGTTTTGGGGCATGTGCTGAACTAAATGAAAGGAGAAAATGAAAGGGAAAAACCTTCACCTGAACAATCTCAGTTAAATTTTAACTAAAGATTAGATTTAAAACTGTATTTTAGTCATTAGAATTGGGTTTGACTGGAGTCTTATAATGAGATAAAAGTAAGCTCTAGTGTTAGATCTGAAACACAAATCAAGGCATAAAATAGAAGAAAATTATTTTAATGCAAACAATTATTTTAATGCATAGCACTGAAGAAATACAGAAACACTATTTAAGCTTGTCAGAAAAACAAATTGGAATAACAGTCACATTTCCCATAAGGAGAAGTTAAATAAATACACTCAAAAGAAAACTAAGAACCGTATGTCCTCCTTTTGGAGCATGAGGAAAAAGTAAAACAACCAAAGAAAGGATAATAGAGAAAACAGCACACAGAGAAAAATATTAAAGAAATGAGTTATAAACACTATTGCCAGAATGTTGCATAATGATCACTTTTATGAACAAACTGAACTGGAAATGTTGCCTTCTTGCTTTCCAAGAAACTTCCAACAAGTCAGGAATGTGACATGATTAAAAAGGAGGACAGTTTTCTCCCTCCAAAGCAGTGAGTATTGGGCACTTTATGTACTCTTTGAGAAGTACATGTGCGTTTCTAGCTTTTCAACATGCCTCATGTTCTGTCCATTTTCTGTCAGCTCTGACGAATTGAGCAACACATTTCAAGGAAGATGGAACTTCAGAGTTCATAAAATTCAGAATTCTGGGGAGATAAATAATATATTAAACTGGAATTATATTTATTTTTCCCAACAAGTCTGGGAAATTTCAGTTACATTTTATTTTCCTGGGTTTTCCTGATCTCCTTTTCTTTCTGAGATAAGAGTGAAAAGAGGGACTCCATAGTGAGTAGGAGAGGTTGTTCCACCTATAAATAGTCAGTGGTGCATATCAGTGTTTTTCATGCCCTGAGGTACAACCACTGTGGGAGCAATAAGAGAAATCTAACAATTAGAGTCTGCTACCAAAAGCTTGCAGTATCCAGTCCCCAGTCAAAGAGAGAAGACATTATGGTTGCTTGTGCATCTGCAAGCATATGTTCTCCTGTACAGTCGTCCCCTGCCACCCACCAAAGTGGGCAGCTGCATTCCACTCCCTTAGCAGCAAGATCTCCAGTCTGTACCATGTTCTGCATGAAGTCTCAGCATCTCATGGCAGGAAGCAACTGAGAGCAAGCTGCAGTCATGCCAGGACAGTTTCGTCCTGGGGTCCTATTCCGTGGGCCTGCTTAGTTTACTAGTAGAGAGGCAGCTAGCAAGGCTAACAAGTAGCCATTACATTTTTAACGTGGTTTTGGCTCTCCTAGGTAAGGTGCAGGCACAGTTCAGGGGACAGGAAAAACCAAGGACTGGTACCATTTAGCAGTATGGACCACTACAGGCCAGTATATGCCACCTGCAGTCAAGGCCTAATAACATACTCATGTATTAGTATGATATAGTAGGTGTGCAAACATGTATTTTCCTGGGTTTGGAAGACTGATGGCCCAGGGATTACTGCTGATGTGACTATGTGGATTCCACAAACTTTGAAGAAGACTCATTCATATTTTTCATAGCTGAATGGAAACACTTCAGAAAGCATTCCTCCTGCACAAGGAAAGTAACACTGAAAACTTGGTCTGAGGGATGGGATGGAACAAAACATGCAAATTTCACATCTTCTACAAAACAAATTCACAAATTTAAGAGTTACTGGTCAGGCTGGTAAATAGCAAGATAATGAGTTTTCAGAGAACATAGGCCAAACTGCTTCAAGAATAGTCTATGATGATTAATTAGTGATAGAACAAGAGGGAATGGCTTCAAGGTACAACAGGGTAGGTTTAAACTGAACATTAGGAAAGAATTTTTCACAGAAAGAGTGGTCAGGCATTGGAATTGGCTGCCCAGGGAGGTGGTTGGGTCACCATCTTTGGATGTGTTTAAGAGTCGTTTAGATGTTGTGCTGGGGGATATGGTGTAGGGGAGAACTTTGTAGAGTAAGGTAGATGGTTGGACTCGATGATCAAAAGGGTCTTTTCCAACCTAAATTATTCTATTATTCTATGATTTATTTACAAGAAGGTCCAATGAATTTCCATCACCTAATTTAAGATCACACCTACATTAGTGTTTCAGTCCAGATTAGGAGGGTGCTTTGTTCCCATTTCCCATTATTTGATTCACTTCATGGGGAGGTCTCAGAGAGCATAAAGAGTTGTCTTTGGATGAAACCAGAAGGTGACCCCAAGCACATTCCTCACAGGCTCCAAATGCAAGGGGCAGTTCAGTCCAGGGGGCCCACCTACAGCTAACCCAAAGTAAAACCCACTGAAGTGTGTATGGTATAGACACTAACACCAAATCTTATAGGTATCCACTCCCAGTATTTGCCCTACTTGCTGATGTAGACACACTCTATATAGGCTTTCTGTCTATAGCCTAGACACTAGTGTTTTTTAACATTTTGAGGAATAGGAGATTAAATAGGCAAAGCAGAATTTAAACATGCTATTTTGACATTTCAGAAAAAAGAAAGCCACAAGCATTGTGCTATAACACATCTAAAGAAAATCCAATCCTTTGATATTCATAGTGGGTTTTGTATTGTTTATGCTTTTTTTAGCCTGAAGCAATAGATTTGGCATGATGTCTAACCAGCAAGTTGACAAAAATTTAGCCTTAACATTCCAATTAACTGAGCCAGATTTGGCTTAGTCAGATACCCTGGATGTATACGTACAGTGTTATTTATGTCCAGTGCTGCCATATCTGTGAGGCATGTATGGATTACCATCATGGTGCAATATTTAATTTCTGTAGAAATACATGATACAAGAGTCTGTGAAGTTGTGCAAAATCCACAGAGCTTCAGGTATTCATTATTCTAATTTCTTCGTTACTCAAACATTTCCAATAAATACTAGTAAAAAAAAGCTTAAATCCTACCAAATGTATAGTAAGGGAATCATTAATGATCATTAGTATCATTTATGAGCATCTGAAGTGACAAATCTTGGAATTTAGATTTTTAGGGCATTTGGAAATCCCCAGAAGAGATCAGAGCAGGCACCCCATAAGTAATCTTCATTTCAGTGGTTGTTGGTTGCCGTTGTGGTAGCAGATTCTTTGGGTCAGTGCAAGAACCACAATGGAGAGTTTCATAAATTATTTTTAAACTGAATGAAGAAAAATATTTTATTTAAATATCAAGGAGTTTCAGCTGTAGAAGTAAGGCCAGACACAGTGGTTAAATATTCTCTTGTGACTTTCTAAATGCAGGCAAATGCATCACTGAGTTTTATTGCCATACGAACAGGATACTGGCTGTGCACGGTGCAAGTGAATCTGCTAGTCAAACACTTAAATGTTCACAGAATTCATTTATCTGTGCAGAGGGGTGTTACCTGCTATTCACAGGCTCTATAAAGTAAGAACTGAATATGGAGTCTATTGTACTGCCTCATGTCACAGTGGAAACATATAATCTTTTATAATGGCACAATAATACTTGAGATAATAATGACATACAGTTATTAAAACTATGTGCATGTACAGTATTATTCTTCCTCTTTATTGCTAAGCAGAAATAAAATTAAAAATTAATAACTGAGCTAGAGCCCAAATCCTTCTCTCCCTTTGCAGATCATCTAGTCCTTTGAGTATTTCCCCATCTATATAGATAGAGTATCCGCAGTCTGGACCCAGACTACAGGAGTTTATGTCTGAGAAGTTGGAATAGCCAAAAGATAAAATCTGATATAACTGAAAGGCTATATCTGAAAGGGCAGATGAAAGAACAAGAGGTGCAGACACGTGAAACAAAGCAGAACAACTTGGCTGGAAATGAGTTGGGGATGAACGAAGTGCACAGTCTTCGAGGTGTTGGAACAAGATACCACACAGCAACTGCAAGAAAGACTTCCTGAACACAGGAGGTCAAAAGAAATCAGACAAGCATACTGAGACTTGGGGTCTACTTTCCAACTGATCTCTATGCTTATTTCCTAGTAACAAATGACCCTTTTAAGAAAGAAAGAATATACCCTGGGTTACGTTTTTCCAAACAAAGGAGACAGCTGAATGGAAAGCTGGAGGACAGAATGAAACAGTGATGGCAGGAGAAAGAAAAAGGAAAACAAAACTGGAGCAAGCAATATGATAAAAGCAGCGCAAAGGGAGCCTGACTAGAAAAATCCAAATGATGCCAGATGACTTATTGAACTAATGTGAAAAAAGTCCCTCTTCAAAATATAAATACAACAGATATGTACATTATTGTTCCCCAGCTGGCGTGCTATGAATAGTACAGAAAAGGTAGTTGGAGGTCAGAAACCAGTGGGAGCCATCCAAGGGCAGCGTTGAGGCTGAGAAAAGGCCAGATTCTGCAAACTATGGAGAGCTGAATTTGGGCAAACACAGGAGCAGAATGTTGGCATCAGGAAGGACCCGTTCACGGGAAGGGGAATGACAGCTCCCCAGCATCCCTCTAGTCTATGTCCCTTGGAAAGTTTTTCTTACCACCAGCATAACAGGTACAGATATATACTCTACAGTTACGTTTCAGACTTGGCGGTATCCTCTCAAACAAATGTTTTATCCATAATTCCAGTTCTAGTATTCTCAAAGTAGAGTAAACAAGATCTTGCTGGTTGTTTTCCTACGTCCCAGATCCATTAAGAGACCTTATCGCTAGATCACTTCACAGCTGCTTTAGGGGTTCTGTAGATTATTACACAAATATTTACTTTTCAGAAGGAGAAACCCAAGTTTCAAAAGCTTGGTTTCTTCCAGCTTCCTCCTGGGGTGGGGAGTGTGGGGGGGGTTGACAGGTTGAAACAAATGAGAAAGATGAAGACAACACCGTGTACAGTGCAGAGTGTCATTGAAAGGTCAGAGCATCACCCAAGCACTGGGGTCCTGCAACATCCCAACAGCCAGCGGAGCACAGGGAAATGATGCAACTAACAAATGCCATATGGAGGACCTCTCCAGTTCCAATAACTAAAAGCAATTTACAGTGGTCATTTGGGAAGCAGCCTTCAGCACAAGCCAGTTCTGTCCAAGTGAAACTCGGACACACATATTCCTCTGATTTTGATCCATAGTGACATGCCTCCATCAGTCCAACTCCTCACAGAGGAGCAGGGGTTGAAAATTTTCAAAATCACTGTGTGGCTTAAGAGCCAAAGTTTCCCCTTCAAGGCAACTTAAGGTTTGAAAACAAGGTCCAAGTTCCTCCATCAGTTAGTCTGAAAACTGTCGAGAAGTACTTGGAATTTTGGAAGTGAGGAGCTGGGCATCTTTGCATCACTGAAGACAACCAAATGCAAGCTCTGAAAAGGCAGGTCCCATTAAAGCAATATGAGATTGCTCAGGCCCTGAAAAATCTCACATTACCGACTGCCTTTGAAAACTTGTGGCCAAACTGCTGTCTATTTTCTGGCTGTAGTCATACATCACGTAAATCTGGATCTCAAAATGATACCACACAGAAAGTGTCAGTCTGGACAGACTCCAAGGGCTACATTTAGGCATTTCTTTTCATTTAAATCATATGCAAACAAAGTGATCTCAGGTTGCTATGAATAAATACAATTCATAGTACACAGTAATGGATATATGGGAGGAATGTCAGCTCATTTTCCCTCTTAGACAGATACACTTATGTATGTAAAAATAGATAATACAATCAAGAAGCTTTTATTGGCTATTAGAGGCTATATAAATATAGTCCTCTCTTACTATATCAATACTGTTCCAGGGCGGCCAGGTTTGATTCTGCTCTGTGAGCAGTGGTGTTAGGTACAGGTTAGTGCATTCCTGAAGTGGAAAAAGAAGAGAAGTCACATTGTGATTGTAGGGAGATTCACAGTTGCTTTTAGAGGATTAATTTTCAGTTTGAAATGTCAACAAACTTCATATGGAATGATGAAAAGAACGCCCCCCCCCCCCCCTTCTTTTTTTTTTAATGTCTCTACATTGATTACACTCATCTTGAAAAGGTATAATGTTCTACTTAGTAGAGTCCTCTAAATTAATGCCCTGCAGCAGTATAAGAGAATAACTTCAGGCATGCAACTTTTATAGCAGTAGAATAACTAGTATATTCCAGGCCAGGATGCCTACTTCACCCAAGAAACTTGTGGCAACAGTTTAGCAGTGTTATCAACAATTATCTTCTTGGGAACCAGCAGTGCCAGACACTCAGATTTATGTAACGCCCTGACCTGGATTATGAAGTTTCCAGTTTAACTGGAAACTTTATATGAAAATACTGGTCTACTATATCTTAAAAATGGAACTAAAGATATCACCTGACTTTCTTTATTGGGAAGATTGTATCCAAGTTGTCTTCAAAAGTGACATTCTTGAGACTTCCCTCTCACAGCACAGTGGAACAGCAGAAAGAGTAGAGCCCAGCACTGACTTCACTTCTGTCAAATGGGCTTGCTGAGGTGGCATGGATTTCCCACAGAAAGCCCTGAAAAGCGCTGTGATTGCTTGGGCTGGAAAGTCACGTTGTTGGTTTGGTTCTCAGCTAGATGAGAAGCACCAGAGACAGAACTCGCATTGCTGAATGCAGCACAGAGAGACAGACCATTAGTCAGTCGGCTGTGAAATGTAAATAATTTTTGCCTTTCAGAATATCCTCCCTGATTCTGTCAGAATCCATCACACACAACTGCTTATTCAAGCAAAAGGTAACACAAAGTAACGCTAAAAAATTCCCCAAACTCACAGTCTAGCAGTGAACATCTTCATTTCAGTCAGTCATTCTTCTCATGACACTTCCGCAAAAAATACTGGTTTACCAGTATCAGTCTGTCCCAAGCATTTTTCAAATAACAAAAGCTAAATCTTTTAAAAATTAGAGGTCCAGCTTCTGGTCTCCCTTATGAACTGTGAATTGGTAGCAGCTCCACTGGCCTCACAAGCCAGGTTATTTAGTTCTTAATTGCAACCGAGATTAACATTTGGCCCACAATCAGTGAAAAATCAGTAAAGGCCAAACCACGACCCAGATCTGTGCACCCACACAGGCATTTTGTTGGGTGTAAAACACACTCACTGGCAGACACTCCTCTCTGAACAGCCTCTTGATCTGCTTCCCAGGAAAGTGAGGACCCCTCTGGGAGTCTCCCCTCTGCCTTTGCAGCGGTGGGAAAAGGAGAAGAAGAATTAGCTTCAAGAATCGGCTGTTGGTTTGGTAATAAGTTCCTAATTCCCCCTTTGGATTCCCAGGCTGATTACATGAAAAGCTGCATTTGATTCTATTTCAAAGATAATGCATGCTGTTGGAGGCTGTCAAAGGTCTAGTCCAACTAAAGCAAGAAGGCCAGGTACCTAGGGAAACCCTTCAGTCTCCTCGGCTGAGCACACACCCAGAAGTATGTACCAAAACCAATGCTCTGAACATCTGGCTTTCCCACCACTGCCAGACTCCACCAGCAAGGGCATGACTGTGACTGGTTCTTCAAGTTTCATAGAGCATTTATCTAAAACTTACCAATTATGAATAAAAAATAGGTTCTTCTAAGCCAAATTTGGGTTTATGAAACAAAAAAAAAATAATAAAAAAGCCCCAGTAGCATTAGCTGAAAGTTAGAAGGGATATAAAACTGAATTAAGTGTTGAGACTGCATCATCTTACTAATGGAAGAAATTAAATGCATAGAAACATTGAGAAACAGCTAAATATGCTAAATAATTCCTTGAAAATATGGAAAGTACAACTTAATCTGAATGTCTATTTAGATATTAAAGTTGTCAAAAAATGATGCCTGCTTTTAACAGGAAGATAAATTGTGCTCAGGTATAATTGCTATCAGACTGTCCATAGACATAAACAGTCTTATAGATGTCAGGACTGATCCTGCTTTTAACTTTGTGTTTACCACTTTTTGTTCTTTTTATCCTTCTTTTACTCACTAGCTTGTGCCCTAGAATGGCTTCCCCAGTTACTGAGAGGTTCTGACAGGAGATCTTTACAGAAGATGTCAAACTTCATGATTTGGTCAGCGATAGTGAATGCTTTTTTTAATCTTGTGCCATCAAAAAGATACTACCATGTCCTATGTTAGCAGCAAAGAAATGTCTGCCCAGGTTAAATGCAATTGCTGCCATCAAATTTCAGAAAACCACTTCTATCCTGATTTTTTTTTCTGTAATTTTCCTCAGTGTGCACAATATATTCATATGACTTGCCAATGAATTCAGAATGTCACTTTTAATTAAGAATACTGTTGTACTGATGAGCATCTGAAGAAGTATGGCTAGTTTTTTAAACAAAGAAGCAAAGAACCAAGCAATTCACAGTGTATTTCCTTTTAGGGATTGACTAATTAATTAATTAATTAATTTTAGAGCCAAATCTTCCCTACCCAGTCTTGTCATAAGTATCCTAGCATAGAAGTAAAATCAGACTTAGAACACAAATCATATTCTCTTGTCTGTTTAGTCATCTCACATCTTCAAGATTTCTAGCTATTTTGGCAATTGGTTAAGTCCTCTTATGGGGTCTGTCCTAGTTCTGTGCAACTGATTAACTCTGAAATTAATAAACTTCTTTGAACGAGTTTCCAGTTACTTTCTAATTGTACATGGATATGATTGTGCTTACCAAATAAAACATGTTTCCATATATTTGGTCCATGAATTAAAGTAGCCTTCCAGCATCCAACTTTCCCTTATTCTGTGTTTTTTCATAAACTTGTTAAGACTTGTAAACTTATACATTACAATTCTATTTTAGTAAGATCAACATTTTTGTCACTAAGATCATTAAATGCTCAGGTAATGATGGGGTTTGCCACAGAACATCTCTTGCTGCATAAAATTAAAACAATTCAATCTTTTTAACTGACTTCCAGAAAAAAAATTAATGGTACATGTGCTGAAAGGAACAGTTGTTTTAAGTTTGCCAGTGGTGCCACATGTAGTTGTCATTTGAAAGAACAGATACCATGCATTTAAAAGATGTGGCTTTTCCCTCCGCAGGTGATTGGGTTTGTCCCGGGAATAAGATTCTTTAAAAATAAAAATCCAGTTGGATACTCCTTTTCAGCCAGTGTTAAACAAACAGATTACAAAATAACTCTTGTTCCTGATTCCAGCCAGTCAAATTTTGCTTAACCACAGATGAGGGGGTGGTGTGCAGGCAGCTGGAACCACAAAATTAAGCTTTAATGAAGCCAGAGTGTAAGTAATCACTTCATTCTCCAATGGCAAATTAAAGTTGGAAAATTAGTATTTATTATGAATTTCTTAGAATGAAGAAACAGTGTTTATACCTGTACTGCAGTTAGGAGCTCCAGTTAGTTTGTGAGAGATTAATTTAGACAGAGACTGTGTGGTAATTGATCCCAGGCATTTCAGGAAATTGTGTTTTTTCTTCCAGTTCCAGTGTCTTCCTTAAAGACTACAATGGAAATCAAAAGCACAGCACCAGCAACACTATACCACAACATGGAATAGGTAGAGACTAACCTGTGAGCTTCTAACAAAGGTGACCACTTACTCACAAAAATAGTTGTGCAATTTGGGGGGCAGGGGGCGCTTGTATGAGGTTTTCCTCATTAGTCTCACCCTCAGGAGGGATTTCTTGGGAGGGCAGGAGTGGGTAACACATAATGACTTCAGGAGTCCCATCACAACATAGCACTCATCATGGCAGGAAAGGGTATGATACAGAGTAGCTTGGAGACATTAAGGAGAAAAAAAGTCCTTTCTAGATAATATTCGTCGTTAGCTCCTATTTGACACAACACGAGGATCTTTCAGAAAAAGTTCTGATGTTGCATACCCCTGTACCCATTTCATTTTCTTTTCAGGATAAAGCAGATTTTAAACCTGCTCTAGTGGAGGTGTCCCTGCCCATGGCAGGGGGTTGGAACTCAGTGATCTTTAAGGTCCCTTCCAACTCTAACCATTCTATGATTCTATGGTATTAGGTTGTAACAGGAGTTCCCAGTACCAAAGCATGGAAATTTGCTCTGACAAATGTGCAAGGCAGCAACCGATGAGCGTATGAACATGTGAACAGCCTTGGTGCAGCAAGTAAGTGGGAGAGACAGAAATGCAACTCTCGCATAAGGCTGCTTGTCTCTGGCTGCAGCAATGTTCTGTCTGTGCTCCTTACGAACACTGGAACTTAGAAAAAAAAGGTAAAAGCAAACTGTTTGGTGGATGGCTTTGAATACTGCAGGCTACATCAAGGTTCAAGGTAGGGATGTTTGAGGGCTTCCCCCTGCAATCCCAGTTCCCTCGTCTGGAGACTATTGGAGCCAGATGTCAGTCCTGGTTTTCTGCCCATGGAGACCAGGGGACATGGAGAGACACGGGGTTGGGGCACACCTGCATTTCCGTGTGTCCCACAGGCTGGAGGCTCAGACACATCACTGCCTCCAGAAGAGTGAGCACAGCCATCTCACGCTAGCCTCTCTTTCCAAAAGCACAAGAAAGCTTACCATCAGGTTGCTGATGCTCACACCATGTTCTTCCTCCTTCTTTTGCATAATTAAGCATTTGTGGTGATCCAACTGCTATTACTTACACTGAAATGTAGGTACCATAGTAAGTAAAATACAGGGGTGAGTTCTTGCCCTTCCTGTTGAAGCTGCCTTGCAGTAACAAGCTCTGAAATAGTAGCATGCTCCACAAAGCCAGAGAAGATAACTAACTGTCACAACCTGTGCTTCTTACTTTTAATTACAATTTAATTTAAAAAATTAATTAAAAATAATTCTGTTTTGCAGTCAGAAATCAACCACTGTGAAAGTGTCACTTACATGTAGTTTGCAATTAAAAGGCCATCTACTTGTGAATCCACATCAAATCAAGGAGCTTCAAACTCATCATAACAATGATCAGCATTTTCTGGTTTCCCAAGTGTTGTGCAACCACTCACTAATTAATCCTCTTAACAATGAGAAACAGAAAGGTTAGATTTATTTGGGGTTGTAGAATGAATCAGATGGCAGAGCGGGGAGTAGGATTTCTGGGGAAGGGCTTCTTAACTTTGTGCTCAATTCATAGGTTCTGTTAACTTTCCACATATAATTTATTTGCTAATTTTGCTTCCAATTATTTTTCTCCCACCTCAATAATTACATTTAGCTGACATAGTGCCTGTGATGTAGTCGACACTTTCCAGACATACAACCTAGAAAAATTATTTTTACTAGCCCGGCCTATAAAAAGACATTGCATATCTGAGAGCACTTTGAGTTAGCGAGGCTGGGAGATTTTAAACATTGGCATGTGCTGCGTATTCAGTGTAACTATGTAGATTGGTAACAACAAAGTTTCTTTTTTTTCTCTTGCTTGGCACAATTGTAATTTTTGCTTCGACTCCTCACTGAGTGCAGCATGCGCAAAGCTATTAACATTGGAGTTTCACTGACCATGGAAGTCCTTAAAATTATATGTTTTTCTCCCTTTCAGAGTCTGATCCTAGGTGCATTGAATCGTAGATTTCTACTTGTGTAACAGTAAAGATAAAACAATCAACAGCTTCTGGTAATGAGAGTAAGAAGGGGATTTAAGTCAACTGTTTTTTTATCTGCTATTCTCTGATCCCTAGGAACAGTGAGGCCCATTCAAAGCTAAACCCACATTTGTTTTCTTTGTCTTTATGAGAAATCTGTATTTATAAATACATACTATATATAAATACTATGCACATATGCATTTATGCTATATATTTATATTCAAATACTTCCAGATGTTTATATATTTTAAGAGACAAATATAGAAAGTACTTTACAAAAATATCAGAAGTTAACTTGCTGCTTCTCTCAAATCCTGCTGTCAGGTTGTGTCTGCAACGTCTGTTCTCTTCTGCCATCATGCGGATACTACTGAAGTGCAGAAATACAGTTAGAGGATGATGCCCCTGCACCTCCCGAGTACCTTGGGCAAAATGGTGTGGCTGTCTTTTCACTTCAAAACTGTCCAGCAAGATGCATGAAATCCATAACGCTTCTCCATACCTTTTACTATCTAAAGGTAAAATGCATGTTCATAAAATTAAATTAAATCAAATTAAATTTAAAAGATAAAAAAATGCACAGACACCCAGTCACTTTCCTGCAGAGGTGTTTCATTGGAATACAACATTCTTTGGGATGATTGTGATATTCTGGCTGTTTATTCTAAGGAAGCCCAGGAGCTGAACCCTGGTTTCTGCTTGTTCTCAGGGACCATCCATATCTCCAGAGCTGCTCCTCACAGGCCACCAGACACTAAGGGGCTGTTATATGGATGTGCTCTAAATATGCTCCTTTCAGTTTAGTGTATTTTATCCTATCTCCCTGTGATTATGCTACCGACAAAATATATCAAATGTGAGATGTATACAATACAGCTACTTCAAATAAAGGCTCTCTTGATTTTACAACTAGTTAAACAAAGAATTATCCATCTAGCTCCTGACTCAAATATGTTCTGCAAGTTCTTACTCCTCTCGCAAAGGCCTAAAAGGGATAATAAAATTTTATCAATGATTTATTTATTACAAAATTATTTAAAAGTTGCTATCTCCCCAGAATTCCTGTATAATGGCATTCAAGTTGCTATAGTTTTCCCCGTAATTAGCAGGAAAAAACCCCGATACATCTTTTGGATAATGCTGAAGGAGTGTTAATGTACTACATGGCAACTTTTAAATACTGCATTTGAAGAGTCAGTGTGTGGGGATTTTAGCCTTGCATAAACAGTAGTATTCTGGGTAAGTGCATATTTTGTCTTTCTACTGAAAATAAAAAAAGAGGGAAAAGTAAACTTTGGTCTTTTCATTAAACAAGGGATAAAATAATGCCTTAGAAGTAAGCTACAGAAGTGTGGGGTTTTTTTCCCTGAGTGTATCCTAAATTTGTAAATAGTTAATATTTTCTTTAACACCAGTTAATCTGTAAATATCTTTTTGACCTCTGGATAACAGCAGTCTTAATACATCTGTATGTCAAACACTGCAAGTTTTACTTTGATTCCCCCACTTTAAGATAAGCCAGACAGCTGTTTTTTCTCATAGCTTCCCACATAACTAAAAGTTCTGCATAGTTACAAAGCCAGGAATGACACCAGAATCACAGAGAGATGTGTGCATTACTTAGGCCTAAATGGCTTCTGCTTACTTGCTTCAGCCAAGTATAAACCATGAAAAAGTACACCAACTTAGCTTCTAAAAGCAAATGTCTTGTCAGTGTTTCACCCTAGTAGTAAACGCTCCATCTTCAGATTTTTCCTCCTTCGCTGAGTGTCTGAAGTAAACAGTAAAAATTGAGCAACTTTTATTCAGGGCAGTAAATACATTTTGAATTAATAACTCTCTCCATTACAGAGACTGCTTTCCACGACCTACATTGTTCAATACAATCAATGCATATTTTAATGCTAAATAATTTGCTGCAAAATTCTCCCAGTATATGGCAGAGCTCTCTATCTATTACTACGCATCTGCAAGCACTTTGTAAACATTAACAAGTTAACATTAACTTTATAACCTTGTTAGCATTTTAACAGCCCTTAAAATTATACAGGTAAGTGATCTCTGTCTTACAGCGATTAAGGACAAGAAGACTCTTGGAAGCTTATGCACTTCCAATCTGGGCACTGCAGTGCCTAAAAACTCAGTGTCTGGAGTCAGAGGGTAACTTAAGAGAGCCAAAGTCCACTCTGGACAGTCAATGGGAAGAGTCAAGCCCTTCCAAAGGCCAGTGTTCAGCAACTGAAAAGAATTAGGCTCCTCTAAGAAGTGTTCCAGGAAAACTGCCTAGAGCTAGAAAATAGGAAATGCTTGAAAGAAATCAGAGGGAAAATAGTATAGAGGGGGTAAAGACTGTGCTAATTGGGGAAGCATAGCTAGGAAATAATTTGGCCTCTGGAAGGTCTACATGGATGTAACAGAATCACAGAATCATAGAATGGTTTGGGTTGGAAGAGACCTTAAAGATCATCGAGTTCCACCCTCCCTGTCATAAGCAGAGACACCTCCCACTAGACCAGGCTGCTCAAAGCCCCATGATCTTTAACACTTCCAGGGATGGGGCATCCAGAACTTCTCTGGGCAACCTGTTCCAGTGTCTCACCACCCTCACAGCAGAGAATTTTTTCCTCATATCTAATCTAAATCTACCCAGAAGTAGGAAGTGCTTTGGAAAAAGCAAGAATGGTTGGTTAGAACATGATAATGTCCTGTGATATCTTAATTTGTGTGATCAGGAAGTTTCAGGAAGACCTTCATTAGAGCACATCATTTTGAAAAGATATTATCAAAGCTCTAAAATCTTTGTAAACTCATCAAGGCCTAAATGATGTTAGAAATACAGAAAAATGCAAATGGAAACCAAAAGCAAAACTATTCCCTGTGCACTGTGCAATATATGCAAACATGTACATGAAACTGTTTAGATTAAAAATAAGGGTTGTTTGTTTCAGAACGTTCAGAAAACTGGTAGATTTTACCAGATTTTTGTCCCATTGTTCTGTCAAACAGTTGGAATGCTTAAGAGGGATGGTAACCACTGCCAAGGTTTGCTTAGCAAAAAATTATTTGCCTATTTTAGCAATAAACAGTGCTCAGTCTACAGTCTTTTCTAAGCACAGTTGTAACTTCCCTTCCTCTTTGTTTGGGGAGAGACAAATGAAGAAATATTAATAAGGGTTAATTAATCCATGTGTAATCTCAGCAGACTCTAAAGCTCCATAGGAAGCCAGAAGCAGCCTCGCTGGAGAGAGAACACTTGGGATCTACTCACTGCCAGCATCTTAGCTCATGCATTTTACATGCAATTAGCATTATATAAAAAATACGGTGAGTAATAAACACAAAAATAACCATTGCAAGAAGGACTGTAAGGCCAAACATTCCCTCAAAAGGAGGCTAGAGTCAGTTCATTCATTTTTCTCCTTTTACTGCACATGTTTTGTGTTTGAGGTTACACTGTGGCTCAATTTCAAGGGGAAAGTTGTCCTGTGAAGCCTCTTCTATAACCTGGTGATTTGGGTAGGTTCCTGTAATCCCCACCACATGGAAAAGGCTGGCGTTTCAGCTTGCTTGGTTGGTCTGTGGCACTGTGAACCCAAAGGTCGTTACGAAAAGGCAGGCAGAGGTGTCTCCTCTGCACCTCTTGTGGAGAGAGACCAGCAGCAGCTTTCACGTGTTGCACGAGATTCAGGCACCCTGCTGTGTATTACGATGCTATGAGTAAGACTTGGAGACCTGATCTTTGATGGAAAAATGTAGGCACCTCCCAACTGGAATCACAGCAGGGTTTTAGCTGTGAGTGAGGCACCTGTTTACCCAGAGGACAATTTCTGCAATTACTGACATGTCTCGCAGTCCAAAATGTGAGCACCCAGGACATTTGAGTATCTCTGAAACGTAGGTTACTAGAGCCTTTTGTGGATTTCAGACAAGAACTGCTGTGGTCATTCTCTTTTGTTCCCACCTTAAGTGATTTGTCCTTGTCCGTAGGAGTTAATGTTGTGTTTGGCTGGCTCCTGTATTTCATTATCCTCCTTTACTTACCAGGCTCGACACCCTCTTCATTTTTCTTACTCAGGGTTAGTTTTCCATGATGTCAACAGATTGCAGGGAAGCTGCTCTGCTCGTGTCCTCATTCCAGAACTGAATAAATAAGTGAAACTTGCTAATGTTACTACATTATTATGATTTCTCAAGTTCCCAGAGCTACGGGAACTTCTGACAGCTCATGCAGAGCACAAGGCTGTTGGTAGTTATCTTTCAATAAAATACACTAATGAGAAAATTTCTCATCAGATCTCAACAAGTGTGTTTTGTTCCTTATAATGTAATGTTGACATATTTGTGAGCTTCTGTTCTGGGCCTGGATGTCAAAGCATATTAGATTTGTACATTGTATTAATGAATTTTGTTGGTAAAAATAAATTAACGCCTACCTTCTGTGGTTCCAGTTGTCAATTAAGTATTTTCAGTTCCACTGATGGAATATTTACAAGAAAACATCTGGGAAAATATTGCCATAGATCAGCTGAGGTCATCTCCCTTATCTGAAACCAGGTATCTCAAAATCCAGTGAAATTCAGAAGCATATTTGAAAACAGACCAAGTTCATCTACGGGATCCTATCTTTTTATTTGATTTATTAAATACCTAGAAAAGTAATTACTTGAGTCATGTCACTAACTATACAGATTGAAAAAGGATTTAGTGCAAGTTTAAATGGCAACTGTGAACGTTTGAGCCCTCAGACATAGACTTCATTTAAGAGTTTTCATGTCTTTTCACCCTGGGCAGTAACCCTGAAGGGACTGGGCTTGCAGTGCTTATCTTAAGCCTATTGATAATGTACATACAACCCTTCACAAATACAAAGAGGACATAGCATGTTGTCAGACATGTAAATGGCAACCAAAGCCAAGATCTACTCTGGCTGACAGTAATGAACTCTGACGGTGAAGCAGTAGTTATTTCTGTCCTAAATGACAAACTGCCATGTCCTATTATCTAGAAGCTTTAAGGCCTGACACACTCTATTTCACCTAATGAAAACAGTTTAAAATGAAAAGACAAGTTAACATATGCCAGTAGGGATGGATATGGAGCTGTGTTTCCCCAGGTAGTGGAGAACTAAATACCAGTGATTTTTCTAACCATGGATATGTTTGTTGGTTCATTTTATTTCAAGGTGTGCTTAAACTTCAAACAAGTACTTGAATTACCATCCTAGCATCACCTCAGCTGGTCACTTTTCCCAGGAGAAGACAGCAAAAGGCTGAAGTTATCACAAGCAATTACCTCTAGCAGAGCAGACATTTTACCAAAAGACTGACAACCACAATTTATAGTCAAAAAGAAGAGAGTGAAAGCTAACACCTTTTTGCTTCTTCCTCTGTTAGGAATGGTTGGTTGTAAAGTAGTTCAGACTAGCAACGTCCCTGCAGATGAACCTCACAGTACAGGGCAGTTAACCTTTCCTAAGGGTAATTCCATTGAGTATTTAGTTCTGAATCAGCCTTTTGCCTCTTGTCTAATATTTTGCATTTTCAGTGCTGTAAGGCGATGACTGCGTTTTTGCTTTGGTTTTATGCAGTGTTTGAGCCACAATTAGGATTGCTACAGCGATTATCATTACCACCACTGCATACCTAGACATTCAAAGTCCCCTTTCGTCTGTCAGACTAATATTTCCAAACTTCAGCACACAGGCAAGGGTTTGGCCCAGAGACCTAATTCAACACAGTGTAATCATAAACCATAGGAGGACAGCATGTCCTGGGAAGACTATGTGCCTTGGTTCATCTTTAAAGACTCACACATTTAATGGCATTTTATCTTCCCAGACATTTTGAAATTTGTTAAAATGAAAAATACTTATTTTGGGTTCCTGGAAGTAATTAATTCATTTATTGTTAAAATAAAAGATTAATATTGTAGTAACTGTAACTGTCAAAAATGACAGACTCGTTAGAAAAGCTTAGGAAATACAGGGCTGTGTTTTTGAAAGGCAGCTGAGGAGCTGCAGGGAATTAACTACACTGGAGACATTAAGTTCTTTCATACCACGCTAGCAAGGACCAAGGACCCTGAAGTGTGGTTTAATGATAGGATTAAAGCTTTACAAAGCTTCACCATTTCATTTTCAAAATTGCCTAAGTATTCATTCGGGCAAGAGAATATGACTCGGTTACACAGAGGTGAATGAAATATGGCCACCTGTGCCAACAAAAACAAAATATTTTTTTTGCATACATACTGCAAGTGAGTGAAATATCAGGCAGTAAAAGGGCAGCCTTATGGCAGATGACCAAAATTAAATGCACAAGTGTGAGAAGATATTAAATTCTGTTGGGAGCTTTGACCTGCAGGCAGAAATAAAAAACATTCGGTTCAGCTCTTTTTGGTTTATGCAGAAGCAAAGAAAAAAATGCTGTCACACACTGTAGCAAAAGATTAATCACACTATTCATACTAAACCCCCAACTCAGTAATAATTCAATTAATTTCATCAAATCTTTTAGTAGTATGAATATAACCCAGCTGAGAACCTATATGCAGCAATGCATCATGGTAAATCACCCAAAATATACATTTACCACCTTGAATACAAGAAAAGATTCCTCTAAACCTTTTCTTCTGGGTCTCTCTGTATCAGAAAGAACAAAATGGGAGTCCACAAAAGTGTAGGTCCTGAAAATGGGATAAACAAGATGGGCCAGGAATACTGGATGGCCAAAAACCAAGTCCTTGTGCCAGGATATAAGTCTTCAAGATAGGTTGTTGGGTTTTTTTTCCTGTCTGTATAATGAAAGGGGTAAATTCTGTCTATCCAGGTTGCAGTTTCCAGAAAGTCTTGACATGTTTTTGAAAGGAGTCTATTACTTCAGCTTTGCCTTTTGCAAGCTCTACACACAAACATAAGGTTTCTGTACTGGGACACGAAAGTATTGCTCCATCTTCCTATGTCCTATGTGCTCTTTGATTCCTTTGAAAAGATATTGAATTTTCAATTTTGCATTTTTAAGAAAAAAGTCGTTTGTTTCACCTTTTAGATACCAGTGTCTTTGTCTCTGAATACAGTATTTCTGTTTCTATCTATAGATACTCCAGCTTAGAACAAATTTGGCAGCAATACTATAGAGACGGTGTTAAAGTATTAGCACTCTGAAGTACAATATACATCCTTCACACATGTCACAACATCTGAATATGTAGCTCTTAGACTCTGCTTGAGTTTATTTCCAGTGCCTGGATTTGTATATACTTTGCTGGAGGGACACAATAATACAGCAGTTCTGAATCTCAAAATAGCTTTACTAGATTTTTTTATTGAATTTTTTCACATGAAGTAACTATTGCATATAGTTATCTATTGCATAACTCTCATATTTGCATTTTCTAGCTGAGTATTAACTGAATAGTTCATCACCCTAAAATTGCAATACACGTGCACTAATAGTGAAGAATAAAAAACATGAAAATAGCTTCTAACTGCATTATTTATCTGAAAGATGAGCCCAAGTCACAACATTCATATCCAGATTTCAATTTCCCTCTTTTTCAGGTGATGCAGATATATTGCTGGCTTTCAACTTACATCCCATTTAAATAGCCTTTTCATTTGTGTGTACATTGCTTGTTTATCTTTAACAAGACAAAATAAACATCTAGGATTCAAGTGACTTTTTTTTTGGTAGGGATTCACTAAAGAAGAAAAAAAGAACACATTTTTCTCAGATGCAGTGAGGCTGAGCTGATGAGCAGGTGTTTCGAATGTACACAGAGCGATTCACTTGCTGTCAGTGTGTTTAAAGCTCTCCGTTCCCACCCTGGAGAAGCCAGACAGAGCTGTGCTCCTCAGCTTGTAAACTCTGGTTGCTGATGTGATGGGAAACAGTGAACGTTCTGCTTACATATTTAGACTCTTCATCCCAAGAGGTCCTACTAGATCCCAGGCTCTGGGACAAATCCAGGCTCTTTTTTTCATGTCCCGTGCATTCTGGAACAATAATTCAATACATATGCATTTACCCACTGAAAGCCCAGAATAAAACTGTTTCTTTCCTGTGCAACACAGCCCTTTTGGTCTTCATCAACACAAGTCACAGGGCTCACTGAGAACCAGGAGGGAATAAATGCAGGATTGGAACATACATGGTATTATTTTTTGTATGTTGCTTTCACCAGTTTGTTTATAAGGCTTCTCTCTTCCCAGATTATATGTAAATATCAGTAATGGTATAATAATTGCTAAAAATATATATAATACATTGTCTAGAATCTAGTAGAATCATAGAATAGTTAGAGTTGAAAGAAACTTTAAAGATCATCTAGTTCCAACCCCCCTGCCCTGGCAGGGTCTCCTCCCACCCGACCAGGTTACTCAAAGCCCCATCCAGCCTGGCCTTGAACCCTTCCAGGGATGGAGCATCCGCAACTTCTCTGGGCAACCTGTTCCAGTGTCTCACCACCCTCACAGTAAAGGATTTCTTCCCTATATCTAATTTAAATCTCCTCTCTGTCAGTTTAAAACCATTACCCTTCATCCTACCACTACACTCCCTAAAGAGTCCCTCCCCATCTCTCCTGTAGGCCCCTTTAGGTACTGGAAGGGGCTATAAGGTCTCCCTGGGGCCTCACTATAGTTGAGTGAGACTCCAAATCAGAGTCCCCCCAGTCTCTCTGAACCGCCCAACAGTGAGCAATGGACTGAGAAATGCTCTTCAAAGTACCATTACTAGTGGATGCGTTTACACATATAAGGGTAATGATTACCATATGTTTGCTTTTAGGACCTTTTTCTTCCTAATTTCTTATTTCAGAAGTGTAAACAAACAAAAATATCCTAAGTTTCCCAGAGATATTCTCCATGGATGTAACTACTGATAGGAGCAGTAGGGCAACAAAGGATAGAGCAGAGCAGTTGTCAGAGAAGCCTGCAATAAGAAGGAGACACCAGAGTCTGCAGAGACAGCACAAAGCAAAGTATTTTGAGACAATATATAGGTGAGATTTTTAGCAAAGTAAATGATGCATGGCAGGGAGCAAAGCAGGAGAGAAGACACTGCACCACTATTCTGCCAGGGAGACAGTTTGAAAAAGACAGCAATTTTCTTCTGAAGAAGCAGTATGGATAGGAAAACTAAAAAAATATTAGAACCACTTTTTTTCTCATGGAATTTCATGATAATGAGGCCAATCAGGACAGGAACGTTCTCTGTAAAATTGTGCTTCTTGCATGGGCCCAAGCCAGGAATTAAAGAATCACGGAGAAACCAAACAGAAAAAATATTAACCAAAGTTTTCCCAACAGAACCAAAAACTGTAAATATGAGCAAATGAGCTTATACTGTCAAAGCTGTGTTTAAACCTACATCAGCTCATGGTCACACAAGACACTATTCTGACTTCTGAAACAGAAGTTTCCCAAGCAACAACTGTTTGAAACACGGACAAAATCTTCTTAAGAGTTTACCTGGTATATTATTATTATTAAAAGTATTTTGGCTTTTCCAAAATACTGCAGTCATGATAGTTTGAGTTCACAAACTGTCAGCTCCTTCCAAGGTATAAGTTTATTACCCCCAGAATATTAAAGTTCCAGAAAAACAACATTTCTGAGATGCTTTAGCAGAATAGTTACAAAATGGGGTAGTGGCAAAGTTGCTGTTCTTCATTTTATGTAAAGAAAGTTTATAGATGAAAACCTGTCTGCTTTCTATATACATATTAAATGAGCAAACTTAGCCAGGTGTCTCTTTTAGAGATGGATTGTGTGAACTCTTAAAAATTTTTTTATTCATTTAGAAAAATAGTTCTGATATGAGAGTCCTATTAACTTCACAGTTCTCCAGAATGGCTTTATATACGCTAAACAAAACAAACAAACAAACAAAATTATGTTATTTATAACCATGGCAATAAAGATAAGAATTTTACATTTTCAAACATCTGCTAATTCCATCAGTATTCATACATCCTTGTGGTGGACCCTATGGTGGAGTGTCTCTACCAAGTGACCTCAGGTTTGCATAGAAGCAAAAGACCACAAAACATTTTACAGAACACAGAGGACTTGTCACACCAGCCCTAAAGAGAAATCAATGACTGTTTCTCAAAACTACAAGTTTATTCTCCTGTGAGTTGAGCATTGGTGGAAATCTTTACAACAGTTATTACCTGTTCTTGTCACTTTTCCTGTCTAAAAATACCTGGTGCTTCTTGCCTGCACATACAGGACCACGACCCTTATGAATTCATTCTGAATGTACAAAGCCCAAAATCCGGGGGTTGGCACAATATCAGCGTAAGGAGGACACACACATTACCATTGCAAAGGCTTTAATAGTTCAGCTGGGAGCTTACAAGGCTTTCATATATTCATGCATGAGGAATGCAACTCCCCATGAATTCAGTTGTGGGTCAGATTTGTCTTTTGAGATTAAAGCTCTTACTAATATGTTGGGAGCATATGAATTCAAAGAGGGTGTCTGACCATGATGAATGCCACTGCTGCATGCTGAGAACTCCTGCTGCACATTTCAGTTCCATGAATCTTGCAGGTATTTTTCTTGCTATAAATCCTCCCCAATTTTATGAAAATCTGCCACATAGATGGTCACATTTTAGAAGTTTTCTGAACTTTGAAAGATTTTGCTGTTTTGAAAAAGATTCCTTGGATAACATTCTGGCCTCACTGATGTTAATGGGAGTTTTGTCATTTACTTTAGCAAGGCCAGAATTTCAAGCCTAATAACTGAAGAGGATATCTGCAAAAGTAGAAGGTATTTAACCAGCAACTGCTTAGAACTTGCACTGATCTAGTTATGTTAATGCTCATGTTAATGTGGCTATGGCTTAAATCTGCAGTATCCAGATATCTACTTGCAAGCACTTGGTTCATGCAACACTACTTTGTATTTTCATTAGTAAAATTATATCCAATTGTAACTCACTATGCTTTGTGAATTTTCTGTGAATTGTAGCAAGTAAAAAAGAAAAAAAATCTTGACCCGTAGATTTTACTTTTTCTGAACTAAGTGGCACTAAGGATTACTCTATTTTCCCAAAGACAGTTGCAGAGTTTCTTCAGCAGAGGAAGACACAATTTCCCACAAGGAAAACACAACGTTTTGAGTGCTGTGTGAAAACCTGAGGACTGTCCTTACCCTTTGGTTCTCCTGGTGTACACTCCCACTTGCCCTCTTCAGCACGTCTGAGTCCTCGAAAAATTACAAGTCAGTGAGGGCGATGGTTTGCTGCTTGAAGACTTCATCAGGGAGACAGGGACTGTGCCCTGACAGCAATGAAAATGCCTTATCAGATTTGCCATGAAATTCAGTGGTAATGTGGCAGTGGTAATGGGCACTTGCAGCGTGGTCTCCATGCTTCTTCTGGGGTTTTGACCGAGTGTTCTCCATAGCCAAGATTTGTGTTGCAAAGAGCTGTTGAATAAAAAGTCAATCGTGTGATTACTTTATGAGACAAACCAGCAAGTGCTCCCTTCATATAAGCAGCCTGACACAACGGACTCCTCGATACAGAGCATGTTGTGTTCCTGGGGTTGGTTTGGCTTCAAGGTTACAGTAACATTTCTTTACGTGTAATGTGGATATCTGTAAGCATTAAACCAAATAAATAACTTGCCTGTGTGATAGCAATGCTTGCTCAAAGTTTGGAGTTAGCTGGATACTTTGCCTCAAGGCTCTAAAAATACTAAAAAATAGAGCACTCGGAAATAGTGTAGGTGTTTCATATTCCCAATTACTGTTTGTTACTTTCCCAAACTCCCCCTGAAACAAACCCCCTCCACCACACCATCTTTCAAAGAGTGTGGAAATTAAGTTAATGTCAGCTACATACCTCATAATATCACTACCAGGAAATTAGATTGCACATTTTCAGGGAAAATAAGATTCAGCACATATCTTTCATTCTTTTTTTTTTTTTTAATCCCTTTTCTCCATGGAAAATATTCTCACTTTGGCTGCAAACTTAGATAAAATTTCAGTCTGTGAGAGGAAAATTTTGTGGTTTTCTTTTTTTTTTTTCTTTTTTTCACTTCTTTTTCTATTCTATTCTCTTTCTTTTTGGGTTACTTTTAATCCTCCTTGGAAACCTGATACAACTTTAATTTTGTACATTTTTGCACTTGATTCAAAGATCTGACTGTGATAAATGACCACAATGAAGCTCCTAAGAAAGCCTGGTGGTACCACTCCTGCCTCTGTTGGAGAGCAGATTACAAGAAGATTATAAATGCTTTCTCCTTACCACCCCAGCTCCAACAAGAGGAAAAAAAGAGAATTATGAAAAAAAATGTTGACTTCTTCTGACCAACTGATAGCCTCACTTGGTATTTCTATGCTTAAGATTTGTTATGTTATTTAAGTGCTATTATTGCTTTTACACAATTCTTCATTTGAAAAGGGCTGTATGAAAAATTCAACTTAGCTAATCAGCATAGCTAGCTTAGTGATAGTGGTTTCCCACAAAATCCAGGCAGACACAGGTAAAAAAGGTGAACAGTAATTATGTGATTTATTTTTCTGATTAGCTACTGGCCTGTGATACATAGGAAACGTTCACAACAAGCCAAGCCATCATTGACAGGATAAGGAAAAACTAAATGCAATTAAACGATATTCAAGTGCTCACAATAGAAACATTGTACACTGCTTACAGCTTGTGTTAGGATTTCAGACCTCAGCATGAGAGAGGAGTGATTCCAATACTAAGCTCTTTTAAAATTGTGGTACACACTTGGACTTCAAAAGATACAAATTTTGATTCAGATTCAGTTCTCACCAAAAGGTGTGGGTTTTGAGCCCTGTTTGGTTTCTATGGGATGTCTGGTGGAGCAGTGGTTACACAGCCCCCTGCTTTTCTGCATAACCCCCTTTGTGCACCTTTCCTGCCATTGTGCTATGGACTTCTGTGGGCTCCCATCCTCCTGTCCCCTGTGCCACCCAGCCCCAGGAAAGGTCGCATGCAGCCACCAAGGTGCTGGCAGTCCAACAGGGAGGGCTGAGGACAGGGGGACCGTGGTGATCTGTGGACACAGCCAGGTAGAGCTTGACATTCAGTCAAGTCAGATGCGGTGCTGGGGGATATGGAGTAGGGGAGGACTTTGTAGAGTAGGGTAGATGGTTGGACTCAATGATCCCAAGGGTCTCTTCCAACCTAGACGATTCTATGATTCTATGATTCATGTAGGCTCCCCGTACACCCAAGCTTCTGGGACAATCAGTGAGACTCTGTACTCACACAGGGTATGTGAGCTCTGCACACCCGCCCTGCCCCAGCACTAATGCCTGGTAAGGAGAGGGGTCTGCAGGGAGGTCTCAGAGATAGCAGTCTGTGACCAGCCATATCTCCAGGGATGGAGATTCCACCACTTCCCTGGGCAGCCTGTTCCAATGTTTGATAACGCTTTTGGTGAAGAAATTTTTCCCTACCTCATTACACCCTCCTTCCAGGTAGTTGTAGAGAGTGATTAAGGTCGCCCCTCAGCCTCCTCTTCTCCAGGCTGAACACTGTAATGAGACCGTCTGTCAGGGTGTGAAGGATAGGTATTGTGACAATGAAAGCACTCAGTGAGCAAATGCAATGTATGTTCTTACAGTGCCATCTGGTGACACCCAATGGCAAAATTTGTGCACTCAGAACTGTCAAATATAATAGATTTATTATAATTATTTTTAAATGGGACTTACAAGCAATTTCCAATAGCATGCTACTGAAAACTAATACATAAAGTCTGCTGATTGCTACAGGTCATTAATTACTTTTAGTTTATTCATCTGAAATTTTGAAAATCCCTGCATCACTGTCATTTTGAACATTTTTCATATTAATTAAATGGCAATAACAAAGTCACAGAGTCTTCACAAGTGTCTGTAGTCCATTTTGGACAAATGCCTTTCATTTGCTGAAAAGGACCTTTCAGAGGGCAGCCTTTCTCAGAAAGGATCAGGCCACTACGTTCATCCAATCTCTTGGAAGTTTATTTGGACCTTCCCAGATGTCAGTGCTTTACTTCCAGCTCTCAGATGCTACTCTCACACTATGTGTTGTTCTCATAGTGCACTGCTGATTTAATATATTGAAATATAAAAACTTCCTCCTTCATGAAGTTGGGGGCACGAGTCTCAGATGACTGCTTTGAAAATGAACACTAAAACCATAAACTGGTGTTGACTGGAAGCCAAAAGAGGGACTATAACCCAGGGCTACTGTAGCTCCTTCTGTGACCCAGCCATGGGAAAGGCTCTGTATCAACTTCTCAATCAGATTCAAATACCAGTGACCTGTTTCAAAGTTTTCATCAAAACACCAGCAACACTGGGATTTGAGGCACTTTAGATTAAAAAATTGGACTCAGTAGAACAGTAATGACAAAAAGCAGTTTATAAGATTACTAAAACCAGAAAGCTATAGCTTCATGCAGATGCTGACCCCCAAACTATTTTGTCATATAGCTCTCTATTGTGCATTCTGAATCAGCCAAATTACCTACAAAGGTAAACTGATACACTCAAGAAACCAGATCCTTTCATCAGTAATCGGTATAGCTGGAGTTGTCTGAATTATGAGAGATCTCCAGTTTGTAGCTGTTCTACAGCTGCTGCTGCTTCCTCTGAAGAACTTCTTTTAGTCCATCATCAGTGACCTAGAGGCGACCTAGAGGTGAGAAAGAAATCAGTGTGAAAGTGTACTGTCCCTGCCCCACAAACTTGAGTGGAGGGAGGGTGGACTGCTAAACAGAACTGGGGGGGAAGCAGTAGGGAACTGTGGTGCTCCATTACCCTTGTGAGAGGTGCTGAAGTAAAGCCTGGACTGATGAGGGCTGACCTTCCATCCCTGGTTCACAGTCCCATGTGTAAGGCCAGTCTGGGTAACTTAATCCAGAGATCTTGCTCCCTTTCTATTTTTCAAATAGAAAATTGTTTCCTCTGTATTTCAATGATTTGGGGAATCTTTATTTTAAGACATAAAACTGCAGAAATTATAAATCTAAAGGAAGAAACAAAAAAGACTTCCACTTATGTCTGTATCTACATATCTCTAGTAATATAAATTTCAATACCCATGGCAAACTTTTTCATATTACTGATGTTCACTTGCACGAGTAATCATAACTGTGTTTTCCTCTGTACTTGGGTTTGATAGAGAAAGCCCACATCTATGCTTTAAAATTTCCAGCATATTTTATGGATATAATTAACTTGTAAAGTCATCTCTATTTTTACTGACAGTGTCCACTTTTCCCTGATGTGTGACTGATCCTCATCTAAAAAATTATCAAAATTGTCCTCACAATTTGTACAGTATAATGGTAATTGTTTTGCCCTTACAGTATTAGACATCCAGTGCTGAAATTCAGTTTATTAACAACACCTACTTTTATTGATTTTTTTCTATACACCTTTTGTCCAACACTGAAAGTTAAGCAAAGTTTCACTTCTCATTTACAAAATTAAATCAAAATACTGACCAGATTCTAGAAACTGAGAAATTGAAGCACTAGTGTCCCATCTTTACATGAAAAAAACTTGAGTTCCCATACTGAGTTACGAAGTAAAGTTCAGTAACTCAAGGTAACACTGAAGTCCAGACAGTCTGCAACCTTGACATGAGTTGGCAGGACAAAATAAACTCACAGGTACAGCTTTTACTTAATCTACTAACTGATGGGAAAACTAAAAATAAAGTTCAATTGAATTTAATTACTTCTGAGTTAATTTGACTAGGTAAAGCTGAAATTTTTTTCCCAGAAAAAGATGCAGAGTTGTTAAAAAATTACATCTGTGATATGTTTAGTATTTACAATTCAAGTGCAAGTCACTTGACACTATAGTGTTCAGCAGCCTAAAAAGATTAGCTGAAAATATAGAATCAGAATTAGGAAGATTCTGCCAAATTTCCTGAAACCCAGCTTTTGCCTTAACCTGTGTGAAGCTGGCATTGTACTGCACCTGCTGAAAGTTTTCAGCTGAGTGCTATTTAAAAAAGAAATCAATAACTGAACTGCTGATTATGAGAGAAACATGGTCTCCTCTAATCTTTGAACGGCCTATTTTCCTTCCAGTGCACATGCCATTATCTCAGTAGCGCTAATGGGATTTGGAACCACGTGTCCAGAGACCATGCCTATCTCTGGGACCTCTCTGAGAGATACCAAGCACTTGCAATTCTCATTGACCTTAACAAGAATAATTTTTAGATCTTAAACATAGCCATTTATTTTATTTTTTAGGTCACATATAGAGTGTGTTGTGGCAGAAAATATGGATTGTGAAAAAGAAAGTGGACACTTAAAAAGAGATCTGAGCTAGGTCTGCCCATATGCAAGTAGTCACGCTGACAAAGAGATCGCATTATCAGCCAGCATTAGAGAAGAAAAAGAACAAAATTAAATTACATTAAAAAAGAAATAATAATCCTCTGAAAAATCATCAGTAACAAGTTTTATGCATTTTTTAAAATTTTTATTTCTTCACATTTTTGTTCGAATCATCTTTCTTTGAGTCTCATCCAATAAGGTCTCCCTCCCACTCCCTCCGTCTGGAATATGAATCTAACTCTTTACATACTTCCTCTTCAACTTACTTTTCAACTCTGTCCCCAAAGCTCCTGAAATTTCAGTGATTAATTGAACAGAATCTGGAATAGTTCCAAGCCTACCTCGTCCTCATTGGTTTGACAATGTTCCTGTGCTCTGGTCATTAGTACAGCATGACCCTGCAGAACTAACTCAGCCATGAAGCAAGTTAATCAGTAAATGAATAGAGTTCTTGAACAGAGAAGTTTTATCCTGAGTTCACCAAAGCAATTATGTGTTAATTAATTCTCTGCCAGGGACAAAGTAAGACAAATATAGGAAGTATGATCTTCAGAGAAATAATTTTCTGAGGAGAAGGTCAAATCTTAAACTGATGTAAATTGTCATAGCTTACTTTACTTACATTGAACCGTTGTGATTTATATCTTCTGAGGATCTGGCCCTATTATAAGAGGATTCGCTATTTTAATTTTATTCTTAATCCTAATAACCAATAGCGAATTCATGCCAGCTGAGCCTTTCTTCAAAGAAATAATGAGTTTCCTCTGAAACCTGCTTCATAGGATTTAAATTATAAATAACAAATGTGGTATATCTCCATTTTCTACATATACATAGATGTATTTCATATAAGACAACATATAAATATATATCTAGACCGTGAATTTTTTTTAATGTTCAGTTCCTTACAAACTTATACAAGTAACCTACTAAAAAGAGACAGCATTAAAATCTCCAGGAAAATGCAGACTGAGTTGAAAGCAATCTTTGGATTATATATTTTCTTATATTTGAAAAATTAACTCCTAAGAGCATAACTCAAGCAGAGCATAGTTCAGAGTGGTGCACAAGCAAAACAACTTGCAAATCGCAAATGAAAAATACATCAAGAATCTGTTCTTGCTCCTATTTAAATCAGGAAGAAATTTGTCATTGATCTAAATGGGAACCAAAGTGGGTTTTACACTGAGCAACCTCTTCATTATTTCAGAACCTAATTTTTTAAAACCTGGGATTTCCGAGTTTTTAGACGTCCCTTTTGTAACCCTTTGAGGGGATTTAACGTTCCAAGGATTCCCAAGTTTAACCAATAAAATCTGAAGGCACCATTATCTCAAGTCACTTTGGAAAGAAGAGGCCATCTAATCTACCAGCAGAACACTGGCTATACACATCTCATTAATCCTATGGCTAAGAGTCTAAATAAAAATTGATCATTATGAGATATTTTTTGAAATGAAAGCATTTCATATGCTGACCATGCCAAAGGTGCTGCTCAGTGTGGTTGTCTATGCATTGCACCTTCTCAAGAAGGACGACGTCAAGTCTTTGTGCTCCATTTCCATCAACACTCAGTTTCATTGCTCTTCAGTTGTGCTTTCAGTTCTGTAAACATAATTCTGTGAGAGTGAGATGAGAAAAGCATTTCATTCAGGACTCAGTTGAATTGCACAGGTGTAGCTGGAAGCATACTGCTTCATGCCAAAACTTCATAAAGGATGTGCCTCAAGGTTTATGATTATACAAACTTCTCAAAAGTGTAACACTGAAATGCCTTCAGTGGGAAATTGATTATAATCCCTCTAAGCTAAGACAAGTCAGACATCATATAACTCATCTATAATTATCCTATAAAATCTCTTGCTATCTTTCCATATTTTTTGCATTCCAGATAGTCAAACACAAATAAAATAGTAGTGATAGATGTGTCTTCTCAGAAGCTATTATTACTTCCAAGCCCGCCAAAGTGCCCACAAAGGTGTACTTCTCAGACTCTTATCTCTGCAGGACAATGGAACTCGCATTGTTTGCAGACACAACAGATTGAACAATCGAAGGTGACACAGAAAGGTGTAAGATATGCCTGTAGGCAATCATAATTAACCATTGCTAATAGTCCTGACAACATGCCTGTTGCAATTACCTGCATTGCCAGTGACCAGCTGGTTATTTTACCTCTTCTGGTGATATTCAACATGTAATATTTACCAAATACTGTTCTTCATCCTTCATTTGTGATTAATCTCTTGCTGAAGGACAGTGTTAAGGAAAACAGTGTGTCCTGAATCTTAAAGAACACAGAGAATGTTTTTAAAAACTTAAGTCCGCCGGTGCCCTGTTGCATATCTGGTGCCTCAGTTCTTTGTGCTGAGCAGGTAACTCCACCTCCAGAACAGATGAATGACTGATCGTTGAAACTACAAATACACACTGCATGCTGCAACAAAGTGCCAGCACAGGGGAACTTTCCACACACAGTGGAGCTGCTTCCAGTGACTTTTTGTAGAAATTAAATCATCTAATAAAGTATTCTGCAGACTCTACCCAGCCTACTGTGTATTTTCACAAAACTTGTATCAACTTTTTTCTCTCTCTTTCCCTCTCTCACAGACAAAAAACAACCTGATCACGTGCTTCCTTAGTGAACAAGGATGAAAATAAAAGCTGGAATTCAGTTTTTTAAAGGAAACTAAGAGTAAAAGGAGAGAGGAAGTACACCAAAAGGCCTTGGGAAGAAAACCACTGTAGAACAAAATAATGAAATTATAATAATATTTTAAATAAAAACAAATAAAATACAAAAAGAAACCCTCCTAAATTAAAGTTGCATGCTAAATTAATATTTCTATGTACATGTTGCATCTCTTCGTCTTTTCTGTCTCTGACCCTAAAGACAATCTTCAGGGAGGAAACACATGTTTCTATATATCCTTGCAGAATTCAGCACAATGTGGGCCTAATCCCTTTATGGCTTTCGAGAGTTAAAATAACACATAACTCCTAGCTGTCATAGTAGTAAAGTGAACTGAAGCCAAAGAAAAGCCAAGAATATCTACAGGGACCACTGTGAATAGGAATCGACAAGTTTCTTGGAGTTCTACCTGCTAATGTGTGCCAAAATTTCATGTTCCTGCTTGTTTGTAATTTGCTTAACACAAAATTACTTCCATTATTTTTTTTCCTCATAAAGTTCTGAAATGACATCCCTTTCATGCAGAGACCTGCTTTTGTGATAACAAACTGCTATGGTAAAGAAATTAAAGGCCAGGCTGATTTTGTTTCAGCTGTAGTGGAAAGGTAGTGGAAGATTACTGAAATTCATTGTTACTTCTCTATAACCCTGTTATGCTCTTAAAGCAACTATTTTAGCAACTTGGATATAGAGTAGGTTAAAAGATGTTTTATGTTCCTTTTGCCCCTTGACCATGCCATAAGCAGTCTTTCACAATATTTTTTTCAGAAGGAAATATGCATGTTTCTTCAAAAAAATATGTCAAGTTTTCTCCTTTAACAGATGGTGAAAATAGTTCTTATCATGTTTCCTCATCCTCTTAGATTCCTAGCAAAACATTTTGGCAAATCAAGAGGTATAAATAAAGATTCAGATGTTTATTGAACAGCACATAATTTAAATAAATCATATTTATGAATGTCTGGCTGAGCAGAATTGATTGCCAACATATACCCTTCAGGCCTGAGTTTGTTATCTGATGTTTATCTCAGACTGGAAAACACAGTGTGTGAAACATTTATCCATTTTTTTAGTCTTCTTTCTCTCTTTTTTAAAAATTTTCCAAATCACTGTTTAAAGTAAAAAACCCATTACTTTGAAATGTACTAGCATGCTCAATAATTCGGCACGTGGGAACCTGAAATAATTAAAGAAGAGTAATTACCATTTAAATTAATCAAATAAACACTCATTATTTGTCCCATTCCCTCTCCAAATAATGGAATACAAAGAAATTCTTACATTGCAACACCAGGCTTTCAAACATTTAGCTTTTCACCCTGCTGGAAGCAGAAGCAGGAACCCTCTGCTAACCACGCTCTGAATTCTTGAGAGGTGCAATGCTGGCAACACGCTGCACCGGCAACCCAAACAGACACGAGTGCCATGAAGGAACCCAAGAGGAGCAATGATCTTTCAGATACCCAGACCCGGGGTAATTCAAACTCTCCAAGCCACGCTGACAAACCCAGCAGGTGTTTCCATGTTCTCACCATCACTGCTGTTTTTTCCAGACTGACCTTGATTACTTTACTCCCATCCGTGCTGCCAATAAGCGATCTAGTACAACATTTGCAGTGTCTGGGAGAAAAAGACAAAAAACTGAAGGCCAAATTGCGTGACTGTCACTGATAGTAGCCTTTAGGATAAGCAGTCTATAGACCTGAGAAGAAATTGCTAACACTCCTTAACTTTCTTCTGTTCTTTTAAAGAGGGAAAAATTAATCCAACAAAGACTGTACAACTATCCCTACAAGATCTCAGAAATAAATCTTAAAACCACATAATGAATGGATTTTTATACCTTATTTTTATAACTGCAATTCTAATGAAGCTTCGTAGGAAAAACTTGTGGTCCTTTAATATGTCCATGCAAATAAGGCCCAGCTAGGATTTGTAGCACTGGCTGGTATGTTTATAAATGGAAAACTCATACAGGCTGATGTACAGGTGTGAGTATCCATAGCGAGACTTGATTTCATTTACTTTTTGATATGTGTGCTAAAGTGGATGGAGTACACATTCAGCAATGTCTCAGCCTATTTAAAACTTTATGTGCTGTACGATATGTAACTTTGATAAGTATGAAAGCCTTCTCTCTTAGAGAGGTTTCATAACTGCAATTATATATGTCTCCTCTCTCATCACCTCCTAATGGTCCCCTTCATCACACCCTGCAATCTCTCATTACATTAGAGTTTTTATATGAATATAGTTACTAAAAGCTTCACTCTTCCCAAAATGGAATTTCTCTTTTTTTCCTGCTTTGTTTCTGGACTACTTTTAAAAATTATTTTAGATAAGAACATTTAAAAGGGGATCCACCTCAAAATGAATGCATTGCCATTGGTTGAAGTTTTTTTAAAACCAGATAAGCAGCAATTTTCTTATATGTCTGAATCTCCAATCAGCAAAATTAAATCACCTTGTTCTCAACTTCACATTCCCAAGGTAAATAGTTCCTGGAAAAAAAAAAGGTAATTATGCCCTCCATGGCAACAAATATAACCAACTTCTAAAACACATTTTTTAAAAGATTTTTTTAAAGAATTCACTCAAAAGTCTTCACACAGAGAACATCACAAGAAACTGCTTGCCTTGGTTAGCACACTGGTCCTAAACTGAGCATTTGCACAGATGGAGAAATCAACACTCTGATCTTTATGAACGAGATCAGAGGAGTCACTGGTGTCTCATGCTTACAGTAAAGACTCCATTTAGCAAGGATGCTACTGAACCCCCTTCTTAATGGATGTGAGTAGTATGATGAACTATAATAACATGATCTTATATACTGGTTTTTACTGGGATGGAGTCAATTTTCTTCATAGCAGCTCTTACGGTGCTCTGTTTTGCATTTGTGCTGAAAACAGTGTTGATAACACAGGGCTGTTTTAGAGGTTGCTGAGCAGTGCTTACACAATGCCGAGGCGTTCTCTGTTTCTCACCCTGCCCAGACAGCGAAGAGTCTGGGCATGCACAAGAAGTTGGGAGGGGACACAGTCAGGACAGCTGACCCCAGCTGACCAAAGGGAAACCACATTCCATATGACATCGTGCTCAGCAATAAAAGCTGGGGGAAGAAGGAGGAAGGGAGAATGTTTGGAGTTAGGGCATTTGTCTTCCCAAGTCACCATTACATGTGATGGAGCCCCGCTTTCCTGGAGATGTCTGAACACCTGCCTCCTGATGGAAGCGTGAATGAATTCCTCATTTTGCTCTTCTTGCAAAAGGTAGCTTTTCTTTACCTATTAAATTATCCTTATCTCAACCCAGGAGTTTTCTCACTTTCACCCTTCGATTCTCTCCCCCATCCCACTGCAGGGCAGTGAGGAAACGGTTGTGTGGGACCGAGCTGCCTGCTGTGGTTAAACCACAACATCTCAAAATGACAAAATCACTCGTTATGATAGAAAAGCATGCATCCATCCACAGGCAGTATAATCAGGTCAGCTTTCTATTTTCAGTGCCTCGCCAGGACTTAGCAAACAGTCCTTTCAAATGCAGACCCAGCTACTGTTATTCATACTTTGGAGCTGGCCAGAAGAATGGAATCTTAGACCATACACACCAGGAGCACCAGCACTTTAAGGCACATAGCTACGGCAGTGAGCTCTATCTGCTCTTTTACTTTAAGATGTTCCTTCTTAGTTTGCTTTTAGCTATTCTTGCATGAAAGTCTTGTGATTTCCTTCCTGTCAAATTCAAGCAATGGGGTTAGGAGAATCATATTTATGTGCAATGAAGTAGAAAGCAATGGTTTGAAAGCAATCACCAGTTTAGTGTGGCAGTATGTACTCTGTGTTTGCCTGCCAGGCATCTATTTTGAATTTTGCACAAATATACAGGGCTGAGTGTTTTGTGCAAAGGTTTAAGACACACACCCACCTCCCCAAAAACCGATAGCTTACAAATTACTAAAATTAAAAAAAATAATATCTTGGTAAATAAAATACAGACCCAGCATCAGACAAATGTTTCTAATATTTTAAACTAGAAGTTTGATTAAGACCACACCAGCATAATGTCGATCCCCTCCTGATCTATGTCCACTCAGATATAATGGTTTGTGCCTCCATTGCCTTCATTCTTCCTTTGGAGTTCACCTAAGTGCTTCTCTGTGACAGAAGACTCACACAGTCAGTGAAGTTAAAGGAGCAATATGAAGAGTGGTAAGGAAAAGGGATGAAATGAGAAAAAAAAATAGGCATGAGAACAAGGTTGGTGAAAAAAAATTTACTCTTCTGGTCTCTCTTTTCTTGGCTGATCTCTCTAGCTGAGCAGGGTCTCAGATCCTTCCTGTCCTCACCTTCCTGGCTGTCACCAACGCCACTCGGTAACAGACAGAAAATCAGTACTACTGCCCCCAAATATGTGGGCATGTGCCTGTTTGCTCCTTTAAGAATCACTCTACTGTTCTGGTACAGTACGGGCTGTGTAAGTGATGTATTTCATTTGTGAAATACATGAAACTTCCTGTTGCGCAAGGCAGAGAACTCTCTCCACATGGTTTCACTGGAATTCAGATTAGGCTCTTACTGTATCAGACAGAAGTTTATTTCTTCTCACATTCATTTTAGCATTTACAAAAAAAATCCCAAGGTAATAATAAAGCCCTAACTCATTTACAACTCAGAAATTCAGTAAACTTTGAAACTTAGTAGAATGAGAGTGATTTATTGAATTTGCTAGAAAGAATAGGGTTTCCTGTTCTGCCTTGCTCAATTACTTTTTTAAAATATCAAAAGTGGGCTCTTATTTCTCTTTTGTATGCATGCCTGTAAAAACAACCTCCAAAACTATGAGATTATTTTTCTAGGTTTCAGTGTAAACAGAAGAAATGGAACAACTCTAAAGGCCTTGCTCAAGATAAATTTTCTTGACTTCTAAGGGGCCTTCAATTCCCTCTGAATTCAGAGATGTAGAAAGTGGCCTTATGGCAGGTCCAACAGTACTGATGCAATCAAAATACAAAAGCACAAGGAATCATTCATTGGGCTTTTACTGACTCTCAGTTACACTTACAAATTTTGGCATTGCAGGGACTCCTACTATATTTTGCACAGAGCATTCAAAATTCTAAACATTTACAAATGGTTCTCAGCAGGTAACAGAAAGTAATTTTAAAATGGCATTGTAACTTGAATTTTTGCAGTGTTTCTCTGCCTATGTTTAAGGATTTGACATCTGTTCACAGCCAAAAAAATTATATATGATTTTTTAAACTTATACTGTTACAGCTCTACTTAGATACGTGAGCACTACAATCTTCATAGCCTTAATGAAAGAGAGATGGATACAACCTCCTGAATTCCAGTGATATTAACTTACAACTTGTTGCGCTTTCTGAATGCTAGCACAATGTGTATTTAGACTTGTCTGAAAATAAGAATTATTTTCCAAAACTGAACTGCAGAATAGGAAAAGATCAGTAATAACTCTGTGTAACAGAAATAATCAGTACAATCTGTCTTCTATTGTTGAATTAAAAGATCCACAAATATGTGCCTGTAAACCACAGGCATGCTGAGTAATAATCTTTTGGAGGGCAGAGAGCTTCTACCTACGGTTCTAATATGGCACGCAGCAGTAGAGTTTCACTACCCCCTCTCTATTTCATAGTACAGGAGGAATACTATATATTAATGCCAAGCATTTTCATTATAAGCCTCAATTTAAAAAATATGTAATTTGTTGGATGAAATCTGTCATAGCTGTTTCCTTTCCAGGGCAGCTCTAAAGAAAAGTTTAATCAATTCTATTTAGCCATTTCTAATATCCAAGAGAGAAAAAAAAAAAAAAAAAAAAAGAACATATGACAATTGTTGCTATTACTACAGGCCCTACTTCTTTAGTTTCCGTTTTTCATAGTGTGTTTTTCCAAGAAAAAGTATATAAGGAGCTTTAGGTTTTATTAACTTTTCTGACATACAAACCTTATGTTTATACATTTATTTTTAACATTTCTAACATTGTTAATTAAGACAGGTTGTATGTGTACGCTTAAGTAAATTGTTCAGATATTATTGTGCTTGCTAACTCAAACATGTCTTGAAAACTTTAAAAGGCTGTTTAAGAAGCAGAAGCTCCTAAATGCTTGAAAATCATGGGCTTTCAATATACAAAACATGAATTTTCAATTTTTTTTTTTAAAATATATGTTATGATGAGAACTAAGTAGTAAATAAATTACTGTCTTTCACACACAAATAGACACTAGACAGGATGTATTTAATTCTGGTAATTGTAAACTGTATACCATGAATGCACATTCAAACCCATCTCTCATTGCTTGCAAGGCTTGTAGCTGCTTTGCAAACAGCTTTCTCATGTTAGTATTAACAAAATTATTTGTTCGGGGCAATGGTTATGGGAATTCTGCTTTGACTTCTGGCACGTCTGTAAACAAATTATTTCTAAGAATAACTGGACTCACATATAATTCTATAAATTGGAGTTTGCAGGTAGTATAAATAAAGAAGCAATATCTATACTGATAAACTAAGCAGTGCTACAGTCCAAGCACAGGCACTGGCATGTGCTCACCAGCTTTGCTAAATGGTTAATACGTATTAATATATTGTATTTTGGAGGTAGCAGAGTTTAGCTAGCTGAATGTAAACTATGTTATGTAGGTTGGTTTAAGGGCTACATAACAGTCAGGGGCATATTTTATTTACTAATACAAACAGCATTGTTTCTGTGACTAAAATACTAACCCAAACTTCTGTTCAGGACCTTATGGAGGGCATTTTGTTCTTCATTACCTCTTCTTGAAGCCTCAGCTATGACAAATTCATTTTGCTTCTCAACAGTGTCCACCAGCTAAACCTTAAGTCAGTGGTGTAACAACTTTCCTGTAGACCTACTGCTTCAAATACCAAAGGCTTTTTGTTTTTAATTTGGTCTTCAACTTCTTACTCCTTCTCTAATCCATTCTACTTTACCTTACTTATTGCAACAATATCCTCCTTTCATTAACTGCACAAGTTCATGTTCAACTAATTATCCAGCATGACCACCAGCTCCTTTCACAGTTACTGAACTACTAAGGCATGTCATACATTCTTGAGCCTTATAACTCCAGTCTGTATCCTTCATTTCTGGAATAATATTCTTTCTTTCTTTTTTCTTTTTTTTAAGAAGGGGTCACCTGTGAGAAAGGTTGGAAGCATTTCTTTAAAGAAACACAACACTTATTTTATTGGCACTTGAGCAGGATTCCCTGGATCTCTAGAGACTTATGGGAGAAAGAAGGAAAAACTGGTGTTTCTATGTCTGTCCCAACACCTCGGAGCTCTGCTAAACCATTCAAAGGCAACAAACATTATTTCCAAAGTGAATGCAATATAGTTGTCACCTGAAAGAGAAAATGTTCACATAAATAACTGAGAGGAAAAGTAGCATGACCTACAGATAAGAACTGAAATGTGGGGATGATAAATCTTTCCTTTTATGTTAACAAATAAACAAAATTAGCACTAGTCCAGCACTAAGAAGAGGCTATAAAACATGCAAATACTAAATATAAAATATGTGAATTTATTTATCAATGTGAAAAATTTAGTAAGTACAGGTATTGAACACAAAATGTATTATCAAGATTGCCCTGAGTGACACATGCATGCAGTTCAGCATGTCAAAATCTGATTATTCTTATTTTTTTATTAAGGATTGGGGAAATTTAGTGGAACATTTTTAAATTCAGCAAATTGGAATATTCAAAGTTACTATTTCAAGGGTTACTGTATTTTAGCTACCCTGCTAATACATAACTATGGCTTCTGAATACTATGTCTGGTAAACTTAGCAGATATGTCAAATCCCCACATTATTCTTATTAAAGTTAGTAGGGCTTTAATAAATTCTTTTTTTAATGAGAAATCTTTTAAGTGATTGCACTGCCATCTGCTTAACATAAAGCAGCTATTAGCCAAGATAAATAGGAAAATATATTAATATTATCTCTACTTGTGAATGATACATAATGCATATCCTGCATGACAAAGAATATACAATCTATTTGTCCCAGCACTCTTTTCAAATCCTATCATTTCAAAGAGCCCCAGTGTATAGATTCTGCTTTGTTTAACTTGTCATGGCATTCTCTCTGAGTTCTGTCAGCGTAAGAAGGTTGTTAGTGATAGGATAATTAGACTTGAATATTACAATTGGTTTTGAGCAGGTGATTCCTTACAGAATGCAACAAAAATATTGGCGATACTGGATCAAGACTAATTTATCTTATCCAACATATTACCCTTAACTCTGGATATTAGAGGGTGTTTTCAAAGAAGAGGTCACAACCACAGAATGGCAGATGTAGATATTTTTTGTCCCTACATTAGCTTTCATCTTGACCATAATGGCTCAAAACTGACATAAATGTTGCTATTAATTATGACTATCCCATACAACCAAACAGTGATATCTCTAGGAGGTTTATTCAAGCTGCAGATGATATCAGGATACATTAAAGCTGCGAGCACATCAAGATGGCTTCATGCCAGGCCAGCTTCAGTCTGGTAGGGATCTTTAGCTCCAGCAATGTGTTAGCTTCAAGAGCACCTCTGTTCCAGAAACAATTTTGCCTCTTTTGCATAGCATCGCAACTGGCATAATAAGTTGTGTGAGACTGGAGCTAATGCCACACAAAACAGTTTGTTCCTAGAAAGTGGAGCTTGAGAAAAAGCTGCACAGAGCTACAGCTGGGTAGCTCTGCATATGATCTGCTCGGGTCCAACAAGGCTTATTAGCTTCAGTTCAGTACTTGGGAAAACACATTACCTCTTTCAGAAACATTTGGATGTCTCTGCTCTATACACAAGAGAAGTCTGTTTCCTGGAAAGGGCTTTTAATCCCAGAGAAGTGCCACATGAATGCATGGAACCAGCCTGGGTCCAGCACTACATCAGAGCTAACAAGCCAACTTTGAACATGGAAGACTTTGAGGCGCAGGGGAGGCGCAGGGTAGACAAAGGGTCTCTTTGCAAAAATTAGCTCAAAGCCAGTGCTGGACCAAACCCCATCAAACCCAGCTTGTCATGAACTCAGTGCAATGGCACTTGGGTGTCTCTGCATGCTCCTAATGCGTGCTCTAATACCTCTCCTACCCACAATTTTCCACTGCCTTGGGATGACAGATCCCACTTACCTTAAATATAGGATATTTCTTATTACTGGCTATACTGGTATTTAAAATGATGCACAACGCAATTAATATTTCCCTGCAATTATGACATCCTTAATGTCTCCTTATGTAAAAACTCTAGTTTTGTAATTATTTTAATAACAAAAGGTACTACTTCTTTCATCATAGTCACAGCTGTTTTTTCTGGCAAATGATATATCTCCAGTCACTGCACCCTCATAAAATAGCAATAGATCCTATTTCAGTATAAAAGCAAATTTAAGGGTTTTGTATTTATTTTGCACAGATAAAATTTACTTTAGATATTGCATCAAGACTCGAAAAACCTGTATGACATAAATTTGGTGTTTCCTTGGAAATGGACGTTAAAACTGTTTTTCATGTTACTTGTTATGGCACCAGCTCTCGTAGGGGAAGTACAATAGCCAGATGACACAAAGTATGAAACCAGCACAAACTCACTCTGTGGTTTTGAATTAGTTAAAAAATATGGATCTAATTTCCCTTGGCAGACTCTGCTGAATCAGGCATACAGTTTTCATGAAGCATAATGCTGGCGTAAACACATGTCATGTCATATGTCATAAACATATGTCAGTTTACTCACAGGTAAACTTTTTACTATAAACTTCTATCCCCAGTTGTGCATGAAAATGTAGAGACAGAACACAGTGGAAAAAAAAATGCATTTTGTATCTTAATCTACAACTACACTTGGCAGGCTTACTGTTTTGTTATTACCAGTTATTATACCCATGACGTAACTCACACATAGAACCATAGAACAGCTTGGGTTGGAAGGGTCCTTTAAAGGTCATCTAGTCCAATCCCCCTGCAATAAGCAGGGATATCTTCAACTGTATCAGGTTGCTCAGAGCCCCATCCAACTTGACGTTGAATGTTTCCAGGGATAGGGCATCTACCACCTCTCTGGGCAACCTGGGCCAGTGTTTCATCCCCCTCAGCGCAAGCAATTTCTTCCTTCTATCTGGTCTAAATCTTCCCTATTTTAGTTTAAACAATTATCCCTTCTCCTGTCACAACAGGCTCTGCTAAAACGTTTGCCTCCATCTTTCTTATAAGCCCCCTTTAAGTACTGGAAGGCCGCAATCAGGTGTCCCTGGAGCCTTCTCTTCTCCAAGCTGAAAACCCCCAACTCTCTCAGCCTGTCTTCACAGGAGAGGTGCTCCAGCCCTATGATCATTTTCGTGGCCCTCCTCTGGACCCACTCCATCAGGTCCATGTCTTTGCTGTGCTGAGGGCTCCAGAGCTGGATGCAGTACTCCAGGTGGGGTGTCACCAGAGCGGAGTAGAGAGGCAGAATCGCCTCCCTCAAACTGCTGGCCATGCTTCTTTTGATGCAGCCCAGGATATGGTTGGCCTTCTGGGCTGTGAGCACACATCATTGGTTCACGTCCAGTTTTTCATCCACCACTACCCCAAGTCCTTCTTGGCAGGCTGATCTCAACCCCTTCATCCCCCAGCCTGTATTAATGCCAGGGGTTGTTCTGACCCAGGTGCAGGAGCCTGCACTTGGCTTTATTGAACCTCACGAAGTTTACATGAGTCCAATTCTTGAGCTTGTTCAGGTCCCTCTAGATGGCATCCCGTCTCTCAGGTACGTCAACCACACCACACAGGTTGGTGGTCTGAAAACTTGCTGAGGGTGCACTTGATTTTACTGTCTCTGTCATTGATGAAGATATTAAACAGTACTGGTCCCAATACAGACCTCTGCGGGACGCTGCTTGTCACTGCTCTCCATCTGGATGTTGAGCCGTTGACCACTTCCCTCTGGATGCAACCATCTGACATGTGAGTACTGAGTGACATAGAGGGTCAGACCAAAGATCCACCTCTCCACAATGTACTGTGCTCAACAAACCTCCCAGAACATCTTTAGAAATTCTGCCTATACTTTTCCTCCCTCCTTTTTATTTATACCTTTACTTTCTCACGTCCCACCAAGCTTCCTCATCAAGCTCCTCTGAGCATTGTGACTAGCCAGCCCTGCATGGCGAGTCTGCATGGGCAAGGCCATATAGCAAGGAGAAGGAAGCTGAAAAGGGAGGAAGGATGCTGGCTGCTGTGGGACCTGCTTCAATTCTCATCACATCAGGACTGCAAACACAGCACCTCTGGGTAACATACACTTATTCTATAGATGCCATGCTCTGTTCATGGAGCAACAGACATTGTTAGGGGTTCTCTGCTCTGTGTCCTCCTCTTAAAACTGTTATTTTCTTTTCAACTCCTGAGGAAAAAAGGAACCGCATAAGCTTCTCCCTCAGACTCTCCCATCCTCCAACTGCTTTCAGCTCAGTGAATTTCCTGAGCCTGCTGTTATTAAGGCTTTGTTCCCTTCCCCCCCGCTTCCTAAATTAAATGCATTGCTGAGATTTTTATTGCAAAGAAAACTATGTTGCTAAACTTTGTTCTGATGAAAAATTTACACTAATTTTCTGCATTAATACTTCTGTGATCACAACACAGCAGACCTGCCTCTCAGGAAACACATTCAGATTATTTTTGTTTCAGTGCAGCTGGGAGTGAAGCACACAGGGAAGTAGGTTGGCATCAACAGCAAAAGACAGAGATCTTACAAAGCCAGATAAAGACTTGAGCACACAGTAGGTGGGTTTGGTTCAGCCAGGAAGATGGTAGAAAGTCGTGGAGAAGAAGGCTGGGCTGTGCATTCATTAGCCGGCGATGGGTCCCATGATGGAGGGGACATGACACTCCCTGCTCTACTTGGAGCACCATCCAACTGATGTTTTCATGGTCCCGAGCACGGTGCCTAGAACCCACAGTGACGATGTGCTTGTTCACCTGTGTGTTTGACGGTTGTAGCACTGAACCAAGAGATTGGCAAAAGAGCATGGTAAGAATAAAAGATCATATTCTCACAGGATTGCATTGTCCACTATTAGAATTAAAAAAAAACAAACCAAAACAAAAAAAACCCCTATCTTTTGAAAAGAAGTATCATTTAAAAGGAAAATGGAGATGTATTTCCCAGCCTGCATGCTACTAGGCAGTGTTAGTCTTCTCAATGCACAAAAAGTGTAGAGGGTATAAGGGGGATATGTTGGAAAACAGGGTAACATCCAGGCACCTACAGGGCAGGGTGCCTGTAGCTGCTTTCAGGTCAGGGATTTCCCAAGTCATGGTTTGCGTGTCTCCAACCCGCAAGGGATTTCTTTCCCATGAACCTGCCCCATATCCCCTTTAATTCACAGCAGTAGTTCACATTCTTAGTCTGGATGCCGCTTGTTCTAGCAAAACCGTGCTTCTGTGTGCGCAGCTCCCCCTGCCCTCCCAGCCCCTTTCCCAGGGAGGCAGAAGGTACCAACCCACACCAGGGCAGCAATACTGGGAAAAGCCTATAGCACACGCACTGCCCGACGTATTCCTATAGTAAGTGCCTTCTACTTGAAAGGAAGTAACTTTATCGTGTTTTCTTTCTTACATTGCATTAGTGGTGTGTTTTCTTTCCCCACAGCCTTGCAAGCGAGCACATGGCTGGAGCCCTCAACCTTTACACCCCGAGCTGCCGGTTCCGGCTCTAGAAACGGTTTTAACAAGCAAAGTCATTGCCCAACCGAGCTGCTTCAGCCCGAGACGTGCCCGTTCTGGCCTAGAGACCCTGCTCCCGGCTCGTCCTTCCCAGGGACCTTCCTTCCAGGCTGGGGAAGGAGGAAATGCCTGAGGCCCCCGCGGCCTCGCACCGCCCCCAGCCCTCGCTCCGGGGAAGGCGGGGGGTGGTGGTGGTGGTGATGGTGTGGAGAGGGCCCTCAGCCCGCTTTTTGTTTGAACAAACATTTCCCCCTGCCTATGAGGAAACCCGCCGCTGGCCAGGGCTGGCGGAGGGTGGGATTTCCTTCCCATTGTCTGCCGGGCTCAGCCCGCCCGCGGCGGGAGCTGCGCGCCGCTTCCATGGGGGAGCCAAGGGCCGGACGGCGTCGGCGGGAGCGTTTGTGTTTGATGCCGAAGTAACGGCAGATAAATGCAAGAACCGGGGCTAAACAAGATGGGCTAGCCGGGCTTCGAACCTGGGTATTAATGAGCATTTAAAAGTCTTTCTAATACAGCTACAAATAAGTCAAAACCACTTAAAAATGCTTCCTTTCCATCCTTCGGCGTGCATCCTCATGGCTATTACAATGCAGTTAGCCAGGGGAACTAATGAGGATATAATAACATTTAAAAACAAGGCCTGAGAACGCCCATCTATAAGCTACATGCCTCTCTTCATACACTTGATTTAACTCACTGCCCACCAGCTCAGACAAGGTAACGTGGCTGCCGCTGTAGACACTCCCTACGTGTTTGTTTTAGGATACCTTGTTCTTTCTAAAATCAAATATTTGTATCCTGAAACAAATATTTGGAGGCGGTCCAGACTGGCCTTTACAAATACGTTAAGTACAGCAAATTGTTGGCAAGCAGCAGACTCCAGCTAAAAACGTATAAAGGCTTCCACCCCGTGTGCTTCCACGTTGGTGAAACTGTGGTCTAAATATTTGACAGGTTTCCATGGGTCCTGAAGAGATAAAGGGAATAAAATTCATTATAAAATATCTTTTTATACTGAAGATAGCTAAACTTCTGCCTTAAGTAAATATTTGCATGGGTAAGGAGAAGGCACTGTGGCAGAGTAACAAATCTTGTCGCTAAAGAACCCCAGACTGGAACTGGAGCTTTGTTTTGGAGTTAGGCCAGATTCCCCCGGCCGACCCTGTTGTAGGGGGTACCAGGCTGTTCCGGCTGAGGAGTTAAAGCTGAATTCTGTGACTCTGTCATTATGTTTGCTGCAAGCTACGCTTCTCCTCTGTTTGCTTCTGGGTGCAAAAATCAGTGCACCTTAACCATGCCAGCTTGAGCTTGACTGCATGGTAGAAACAGTAGAAACCATCAAGACCCAAACATTTTTTTTTTTCTTATATAAATATAGCTCAGATGCAATTTGTACAGAGACGTTTCAAAGAAAGCTAAGACAGCCAAGCTAGCAATATCCCATGGAAACTTGGCATATATTTCTATCAAACTTCTTTTGAAAATTACATGCCTTAATGAAATCGGGGCCAAACATCACAACTAAATGCTTAACATAAAGTAGCCTTTTTGTAATTATACTGATGGTAAATCCCTTTTTACTTAAAGAATTGCCTGTAAATTTCATTTACTTTTTATTAAAACAAGCAATATACTGCAGTTAATAAATTATAGTGCCACTGTTTGCTATCTGCCCAACCCCTCAAGTACTCTTTGAAAGCAGATTACCAGCGCTTTCTTTCCTATTTATTTTAGATAATGTAAAATGTTCTTTCATATTTAAATACATAATAGAAGTAAAGCTTTATCACTGCTGTGCAACAAACTGTTATTTGCATTTTATTTTTAAAAGAGGATGTAAAGTCCTGATGCAGCAGTCTCAAAGAAACTGTAGGTTTAGACACTACTAGAAATCTTATTTACTAAACACACTGGAGAAAATGTCACCGTTCAGTGTGCAAACTCTTTTCACTGACCAGGCAAAATGGATGCATCTTTTTCGTCATTAGGAGTCCAAAACTATTTTAGTAATAACAGTGACTACTCATATGAATAAAATTATTTGTATGCATAAATGTTCATAGACCAAAGATTACAGTGTACTTTAATAAAGTATGTCACATTTCTGGTGAAGGGTAATTGTGAAGTATATCACTTTTTCATTAAATAATTCCTGAACTATTTAAGAAACTTTAGAATGTATTTTCTTAGACATTTATTATTAATAATATTTATTTCACAGTCCATATAAAAACAGGATAAAATGTACATGTTTTCTTGCTACTTACCTATGTATATATAAAAATATATATATATGCGCGCCTATATATATATATTTTGTAGGACTATATATCTCCCAGTCCTGCAATGAAAGCATGGATCTACAGCTCGCAACATATAGTCAACTCTGAGACAGACCACAGATTCTGTATGTTTCAGTTTCTGTTGCTCAAGGTGAGAAAACATTATCAGGAATTCCTCCAAGTTGGACTTCATGATAGGAGGTATTTGCATGTACCAGGGCCAGATAAGCGTCACATTTTTCCTCTGCAGTAAGACAGACCTAAGAGTATGATAAAATACATATATAATAAATAGTTAAAGATCCGTTTCAAATGTATTATTAAAAAAAAAATAATAAAAGAAACAAACAGCAACTCCAGCAGACACCACTAGAGTTCTCCTTCTCCCAAATATCCCTAGCACCATCCTAAACCCTGTTTACCCCAGAAACCTGAACTGTGGACAGACAGAAGAGGAGAGAGAGAGAGAAAATTCAGACACAATAAAACTCTGAGGGAAAAAATATGTGGAAGGAGGAGGCAGCAGCGGCCTGGGGAAGGGATTGAAAAGTTTCCCCTGGCTTAACTTCTCCCCCCCTGCAGCAGCAGAAGCAGCGGCAGCGGCACAAGGTGAGAGAGACTTTTAAGTCTGGGGAGGAGGGGTGTGTGTGCGGGGAGGGGGGGTGAATTTACAGCCCTGTGGATATTTCTGTGTCTGCCTCCTCGGCTTTGGGGTGCGGGAGGCGCCGCGTCTCATGCTGGGTGGATTTTTTTTTAATATGATGGAGGATTATAAACATGGCGCCTTAAAAAAACTACAAAATCATGTACACACTGTTCCAAGGAGATGGGGGAGAGGGGACAGGGG
>JAHREE010000143.1:6314442-6414840 GCA_033628505.1 Tringa tobata | reverse complement strand
ATCTAAAGCTCTCCATAAATATCTGCATTGTCTAGTTTGTTAGAAATCTGTCTCATTTCACGCAATTTGAGAATTGGGAAATTTTGGAATTGGGAGACTTGTTTTGGAATTAAGTACCCAACTTCAGTCAACTAAAGTTCACAAATTTTGGACATACCTGTAACTAGTTTTCATAGTTACTGCCTTCCACAGTCTTTCAGACCATTTAGCTCTGGAATGTGTCAGGGCGTCAGGTGGTGAATCTGTCCAGGATAAAAGTTCTGAAAGAGGGACAGGGTGATGGTAGACTTCTGATTTTCTTCTTCAATAGCTTTTTAGCTAGGTCTAGAGTGGCATAAGTGTCCGTAAAGTAAGTCTTTTATTTGCAATGTAGGCTGTTACAAATGCTAAGTCAAACTATAAACGAAATTAACCTATGCAGTATATGTGGCTCACACTGGTGATGAACTTGGTTCATAAAATGCTCAGTTGTTTTAAATTACTGGCCAGGTGCATAAAAGAATTTACTTTCCTGAATGAGGAAAAGCAGATGAGTTTTAGTTTTTTGCAAGAGTTAGGTCAGAATTGTCAAAGCCATTCTTATTCCCATGTCTATCTAGTAAATATATATGCATTTCTTTCAAGTCCTGATCACTGATTTTATTGATTGGGGTAGTTTTCCTTCCCTGTAATAGGACTTTCTTCAGCCATCCTTCTTGCACTGTTTGTTTAGGAGCTAATGTTTGATCATATTCTTTATCTGCAGGGCTTTTTTGTGTGTTGGTTTTTGTTGAGTTTTTCAGTCTCAGGATGTGATGAACACTCCCATAGTACTTGCGTGGTACTTGGAGCGTGGTGCCCTTGGTAGCTGGGCAGCGCAACATATGTCATCTTTTATATAGCTCATACATTTTAGTCTGTCAGTGTTGCTTGTGCTAAATGTTGTGAACAAAGATTGGTCTTGTCAGGTTCTGGATGATTTTTGATCAGCTGAATGTAAATTTAGCCCATAATTGGGTTATTGTTCTAAGGTTTAATCTGCCAGTCGGGATAATATAGCCTGCAAAAGAGGTGGTTTATAAGATGAGGTAATGATTCCATTTTGCAGGAATTTCTTAATAAGTTAACTCTTACATTCCTAAAAAAATTTTTTTTGTAATTTTCAGTGCAGTATAAAGATGCAAATTCAGTAGTGTTGAAAGAGTATTTGTCACCCATACAAAATGCAAAACAACTGTGGAAAATGTTTTCTTGAAATAAAGCTCAGATTTGTCTTTAAATGATGGAAAGTAACTTTTCTCTGAAAAACCCTTCATTCCTGGATGTAGTGGAGGTAACTGGAAGTAGGCTGGTAAATACCAGAGTGGGGGTGTATAGTATAATGAACGCTGTGGCCTCGAGCCTGAACGGGTGAGACCCCGTGGTACACAGAGCTCTGATTTCAGAGGCCTCTCTGCACACATCTCCTCCTGCCTCGAGCTGATTTTTTTCCAGATATTCAATTCTAGTCTTTAAACATAGTTTTATCGTCTGCTTAAGCCAATTTCTGCCATCAAGTTAATTGAGCAAGTCTGAACTCTTATTGTTCCTTTATTTTTAACTAAGCTGTGAATATTGAATTATATGAAGAATTTTGTTTTTAGGGGTCAAACTAGACAAATAACTGCATAATGGATTTTTAGCATTTTTTTTTCAAAAGGAGGAAATAAGTTACTTGTTCCAACTGTACTGTTTCATTGAGTGTCTGAAGTCATACTGAAACACACAGTTGGCTTGAAATGCTTTTTGATGTAAGATGGCTGCAATCAATTTCTTTAAATACACAAGTTATTAAAGGGTAAACTGACATGAATCATGAGCTATGCTAAATGCTGATTTTTTTTCTTATGTTTTAGTGGGATTCTGTTAGTATTTTTTATGTCAGTCTTTTGTTTATTTTCCTCCCTGAAACGAACAGGGTCTTTTAGTCTTGTGGGCAGGCGACAGCAGGCACAGTGGTGACACACTGTGACATGTCCATGAACCCAAGTTTAAGCTCATGGCGTCTAATTTTAGGTCAGGCAGCTTTGGCGATATCCCGTCAGATCCTGATCCTGTAGCTGTACCACGTAGGTAAATCCAAAGTGCAGTTATTGAGAGTTTTGTGTACAAAAAGACTGGTTTGGATTTTCTTCCAGTCTCTCATTTCCCACTTCACTAAAATGCAGAAGTTTCTGCTGTTGAAGTGTAGCGATGTGTAATTTGAGCTTTAAGTATGTTATTGGTTAAAAAGGCAGGACCATAATATTTGTAATTTCAAAATTACCAAAATATTTTAAACTGTAAGTAAAATATTGTTACTGGTGTACCAACAGTCAGAATATCTTTGCATATACGCTTACACTATATTCAGTGTTAAATTCCAAGATTAAATAATTGCAGAAAAAAACATTGTGAATTAATGATTATGACTCTCCATACAACTCTCAATTGCAGTATGATATAAAACTCATTCTTAACAAATAGTTTTAGCACCAGAGACAGTGAAATTGGAAGTGCTAAAATCTACTTATTGGTTAAAAAATGAAGTCAAGAATACCTGAGAAAGTACCAGTAACATCCCTTTCACCTTTTCTGTGGAAATTGCATTCTTTGCATGCAAAGAACTGGTCTCACTGTGTTAATTAATTTTTGTCTGTAATAGGGTAGTATTGATTTGAGATCTAGTAATTTAAAAAAAGATGAGTTAAGCATGTTGCTTTTTACCTCTCATTTCTCTGATGCTCCATTTCCTTTTCCTTTATTAGTATGTTAAAAATATACATGAAACCAACTCGCCTTAGATACAAATACATGATTTTAACACAGCTAACTTAACTAATGTTTTAGTTACAGACCCTAGGAGTCTGCTGGTCGGTGCAGTACTCAGAAGCAGCGGTTTGGAAAGTGGGTTTTTGCACTTTGATCTCGTGCACTTACAGCACGGCGTTATTATCTGGTCTTTTAAAGATAGGTGGATGGGAGTCGCGTACAGTGACTCATGGGATATGGTACTTAGTTCACTAATTTTAGCAGAGCGATTCTTATCTTTCAACGTTAGGTTTTATTGGAACGTTTTGGAAAAGCAATGAAGTGAAACAAAATGGAGTTGAGAGAAAATGATTAGCAGAATCCCAAAGTAGCTAGAAATAATATATGGTGAAAAATAAATTAAAAGGATGTAAGATACGTTTATTGCTCAACAAATCTTTGACAAGATCTGAGAGACAAGAGAGCTTTATCTTTCTTAGCACGCTCTCATCATTTTCTATTAAGTCTCACACAACATTTATGCATTCAGTAAGAGGATCTCGCACTACAGATACCTGTTTACAATTGCAGATGCTTCTCAAGTCAGAAACCAAGTAACAGCCAAGTCTGCACTGGCTGTTTGTGCCTTATTACTATTTTCTTGGTGTCATTGCCAGTAAAAGAAAACTTCCAAAGAGGAGATAGTCTGTGCCTTGCATAACATTGCAGTGTGTGCATTCACATGCAGAAATTAAAGTGGAAATTTTACCTCAAAATGGTGGGGGTTTTGTTTCTCCAGTTTTCCTTTTGATCGATTGTTAATTTTGTGATCAGTGTCTTCTGAGCTGTCATTGACTTCAGGGACAAGCGTAAACCCCCTGTTTATGCATAATCCCCTCTCCCCATCCAAGTGCTTAAGATTCAGGTTCAAAATTGTACAAAATCAAAACAAAAGAATTGCTGTTTCATAAAATGTAATCACAGGCCACTGATTGTTCACTGATGAAAATTGATGATGCTCACTGTAGAAAATTCATTGTTACCAATAAATATTAATATAACGATGAAGACCTTGATCATATAAGCACTTGTTTACCACAGGCATAAGAATGCGTAGGCCTTGGAACATACTGATGAATCACATTTATTTTCATAAAATATTTTTAAAAATTAAAATTTTATGTACAATTCCAATATTCAAGGAAGAACACATATATAATTTTACATAATGTTATATTTTTGATTCTTCTGGAATATACAATGTTATGTAGGCATTTTTCATGCCTTTTGAATATCAACAGTATGACTATTGTTATTTTTACACTTGCTAAATTTTACATTGATGATTGTTCCTATTGAAGTGAGGATGCTTTTCCTACATGTATGTTAGTCTTTGAAGGAATTTACAATATCTATGAAAAGAACAGAGGAAACTTGGATAACATTTTTCTACTAGTGACTTTTTTTTTCCTGTATATCTTAAATCCCATATGTTGCAGAAAGCCTTAATTATAAATAAAGAAAGCTGATAAAAGAAGAAATACAGAGATTCTCACTGGAAAAGCTGATACTATGAGAAGAAAGGTTTATTTTTACATTAGGAAAGTTAGGAAACAGATACGTCAGGAATTTGCGGATTTTAATATAGTCTCAAAATTATGGAAATCAATGTATGTGAAAACAAGTTTAATAATCGTATTATTTTATTTATTTTTTTTTAATTAGAGAACATAAATTTACAACCTTTGAATTCTGAAAATTACCTTGACTCATTCTCTTTGTTAGCATTTACCTGCAAAATCTAGGCAATCCTTTTTGCTCCGTGCAACAAAGAGTTTAGAAAGAGCAATGTTCTCAGCTGGTGCTTCTCTTCTTTCTGTGTTATGCAGTTCAGAAATCTCAGAAAATGTTTTTCCCTTCTATATTAATTAAAAGCAAAGAATTGATACTAGTTTTTTTCACAGGAACCAGACTGGCACCATATAGCATCATATGACTATAGTTGAGACTTTAGGACGTTCCTAAGAACTGACTGCATGAACCTCTTCTCAGGAAGGTGGATGTTTCAGTGTCAGTCATCATGTGCAGGCTGACATTTGAAGATAATATGGCACACTGACTTACTTGACATTGACACTAACATTTCCTCTATAAAAAAGGAGAATTTTAGATTTTTTTCACTGATGAAAATAGCTTTCTGAAAACTTTTCTTGGTGAAATGTAAGGAAGAGTGAGAAGGGATGTGTACATTTTGCTCATTGGTAACTCAGTGTCTGACCGCTTATCAGTCTGACTAGAATGTAATGTCACATTGTTTGAAAGCTGCCATATTAAAATCTAATTTGCTTGTTAGAAAAAGAGATTCTTTTATTTCAGTGGCATATCTTTATGAAGGAGAGTGCTGATGCATACCTGGAAGCACTACAGACTGTCAGTGTTGGAAAGCAACAAGCATGGACACTCTCCAGCTGTAACTGTGTCTTTAAATTTTGTACCTTTGTCTTCTTCTTCCACTGACTTGAAGTAAATAGACTTACAGGAAATATTTCTTTTAAGAAAGAGATCCTTCCTTTTCCTGTGCACTTTCCATTGCACTGGCTCCCAGAAGGCTTCTTTATAAAACCTCCTAATTGGAAGCATACTGCTGACTTCTCTCTGACTCCAGACATGAAATCTCCTCTTGTTACTCAACTTGTACCTTTTAGGAAATATGGATTATCAGTCAAGTATCTCCAGGTGCCAGCTTTATTAGTTTTTCTAATCCATGGCTACATTCTTTTTCTCAATAGTTTTAAAAAGTTTTATAAAAACGGCCTATTTACATGTCATCCGAGTGTAAGCCTAACTTGTAGCACTAATTTCTAAAGACACGTAGCTTTCAATAAAATGGAATGATTTTTGTCCCTTACAGCGGCACAGGAAATATTGATAGATATCAGCTGAAGCTAATGGAGGGTGCAGATGCTTTGAGTACAGGTGCACCAAGGAGCCTAGAAGCAGAATGTGGTTTGCTCTGCCAAGTTAGTGGATAAGCGCTTGCAGCGTTTCCTGGGCCAGTGGGAAGGAATGGGATCCAAATTTCCGCTTGGCTCTTCTTACATGAGAACTGCCTTTCTTGATCAAACTAGCATGTCATGTAATCCAGAGTCTTGTCTCCAGCCGTTGCCAATCTCAAGTGTCTCCTAAAAAGGTGACAAAAATCAAACAATTTTCTGATGTAGAAAACTATAGAATACTTTTAGTTCCTAAACAATCATTTAGATCATAGTTTCTGCTTTTATACATACGGAATTTTTATTTACACCATTTTGGAATGTTTTAAATTCTCTTTACTGTAATAAATGAACATTTTAGCTACTTATGTTAAAACCTACTCCTTTTTAGGTCAAGCCTGCTGTGCCCTCTCCGAATGCCTTGCAGCCTCCCACTGCAACGCCCTTTCTCTTCTAGCATTTACCAGGGGCTCCTTCCTCGGTTGCAGGAGAGAGCCGAGTGTACCTGCCCTTCCGCGCAGTATTCGATGGAGATAAGAGACCTTGAGGGGCGAGTTCATGAAAGGCTGTAACGGTTGTCTGTTGAGTGCAAATAAGAGCTGGGAAGTGCACGTGTGAAAGGAAGACAGGGAGAGTTTGGCATGAAATAGGCATTAAGTGAAACTCAGGGTGTATGCGTCACAGCATATGTGAGAGAGGACCCGTGTCTTTGCTGACATAATTTGGTGCAGCACTGGTGACTTTACTGGAGCAAAATTAGTTTACACCTGCAGGAGATTTTCTCCTGAATATCTGGAATGAGAATATTTAATGAAGTGTTTATGTATGAGTGACAGAGAGAGCGTGCGAGAGAGTGAGCGCATGCACACGTTTTCAGGCCTGATTGATTATATGGAAAAAAACCTGGAGTTGAAAGAACATTATTTTAAATTAACATTCATTATCTTCACGCGTGAGATAACAGTTCACTTTGGACCAGATCCTAACACCATTATGTTTCTTGAGCAGATACTGCTTTTTCCTTGAGTGAGGTTATTCAGTATGAGAATGGCAAAATGTAGTCAGATCTTTGATAATAAAAATACATTTAGTATTAATACTGTGTATTAGAATAATACTGTATTATTTCTGTCAGGAAAACATGGATTTTTTTTTAAATAAATAGTTATATTCGCTTTGAAATGTAAAATAAAAAGTAAGAGAAACCTTTTTTTGGATCTCTAATCTTATGCCTGGAGAAGCTTGCAGCCATTTTAATTCATGCTGCATTCATTGATCTAGCAGTTAGATTATTTAATCACACTGCAGCTAGGTCATCTACCAATTGGACACTGTTAAAGAGTTCAGTAATATCCTTTGGATTATTGGCTTCTAAATGTCACTTTCGAAAAAAAAAATAAATAAGCAAACAAGCTATAAACATCCCAGTTAACTTACAAACAGTATAAAGGAAAACACAATGTGAATTCTTGGTCTTATCATTCAACTCTTTTTTTTTTTTTCTGTACATAATGTAACTAAAAAAAAAATATGCACATCACAGCAAACAAAGGAACAAAAAATCTGATTTTGATCTTTGGCAGTTCTTTTGCTTTTAAATACAGAGTTTTGCAACATTAAGTCATCTAATTAGGCAGCAGCTTGCTATTAAATATTTTCATAACAGACGTAGTTTATGAGCATGAAAATGAAAACCACATTTTAAAATTATAACCCCAAATAACTTTCTGAAACAAAAAATACTCTAAAAAAGGGTTTATTCTTTAATTTTATGTATAATCATGTAAAAAAGTGGGGAAAGTCTGTATTTTAGGTACTCAGCAGCAGCAGGAGACTAATTTCCTGGACTGTAAGTGCTGCAACAGTAGAAGCCCCATGATCAAGATATATAAAAAGGGAAATAAATGTGGCAACAGCTGATGTGTGGCAATGAAAAGTGGAGGAAAGGATTGTTGTGATGCTCTTAAGTGTCCTGTATTTTTTGAGAGGGAGCTACTCACAATGAAATAAATCTCTTCTTGGTATGCAATAGGCAAGTTTCTTGTATAAAAAGAGATGGTAAATTCTTTGGCAGGGATACACTTGGCAGCAGTGGTTTTTAAAGGGTCACCCATGCGCTTTTCAGTTATTTCCCTACAGAGATGAAAAAGATAGTTCATGCTTTTCTGAGGTATTCTTTTAGTCTCTCTGAATGCAGGTGGAACAAGAAAGTTATGTTTTGTATGAGGGTGGGAAATACCCAAATCAAAAGGTCCCTTCTGTTAAATGAAAGCTAAGGCTCCAGAGATGCTAATTCTGTCTGTGTGCGTCTGGATCCCTTGGCTTATTTGCTTGTGCTTTCCTGATGTACAATGAAAGCTTTGTCAAATGAGCAGTTATGATCATGTTAAGTATCTCTCAGTGTTACTGTACCTTCAGCAGAGAGACTCTAACCAGAGGAAGGGGTCAGTTGTTCACCTTATTTGCAGTGTTTTCTTAATAAGCAAATTATTCAGTGGTTTCACTCAGACTGTTTTAATAGCTCCTCTGCTTTATTATATTAGTCTATGACAATTTTGGTACAACTCCTTGTTATACTTTGATCTGGGCACTCTGGGATGCGATTTCTTTCTTTAAATAACACACCATGATGTATGTATACATAAGGGGAGTCTGAGTGCAGAGGAGGAATTTGACTGAAGGTTTTATGAATGCCATCCCATTGCTGAGTAAGATCTTGGTGCAGCAAAGCAGGTTAAATAGGGATCTGATGCTTTTGCTCTCTTTCTTTTGGAAGAGCATTGAATAAGCTGCAAGCTCAGATGAATGTGCTGTGTCCACACTGTGTATTTCTTTACCGGTAAATAGAGACTTCAGTCATGGAAAGCAACTTAGCAAGGTTAAATAAAAAACAAAATGGTGCTGAAGCCCAGCTGCATGGCAAAGGAAAATGAGAATTGAGTGATAATGAAAGCAAAAAGTCAGTGTTAATGCAACATACTTCCAGGTTTTTTTTCAGGAGCTGAAGATGCTTCTTGAAAGAGGCTTTGGGTGCCTGAATTACAGTGTAGGAGTCGTCAAGGGAAAGTGTGTTCAGCTGCGGGTGAAGGAGGCTGCAGCCCTCCTGCACCAGAGAGTTGAAAAGTGTCCCTTGAGTTCACTCCATTCTGGTGGGTGTGGTGGCCAGATGACTGTCAAACAAATAAATGAAGTACAGTATTACAGTGGGTACCAAACCTTTTCATGTCTATGCTACTAAACTTAAGAAACAAAAGAGCTCTTGACAGTTGGAAATTATAGCCCTGTTTTTGAGCATTTCTTCCGAGTTCCAGTGAATTGATGAAATTAGCTGAACTGCCAGGCTCGGTGGAGAGCTGGTGGTTAGCCATTGTCACAGGAGCCCCACATCTCGGGCAGAATGTGCTGCTTTACCATCGCTTTGTCTTGAATTTAAATGACGACCTTCACTTCCTGCGTCTCAGGCTAGAGCAAGCTGCAGTGGGAGGCAGCCCTGAGAAGGTGTTTGCTAACGAGGCTCTGGCACCCTTGACAGGTATGCTAGGTAATTAAAAAGTGATAGGTGATGGCATACTGTGTTTGGAAATTTCAGCTGAAGTATACATTTATGTAGTTGTGATTTTGACTCATCCCAGCCATTGCATGGTGCGTTGGCCCTTTTCACAAGAGTAAGGGTGCTTGCCCTCTTGTCCTGGCCAAGGTAGGTGTTGGGAAATTACATTCTGCCTACATTTCTGTAAGGTTTTACCTGGATTTTGTTACTGTTCTTTATTTGTATAGTAATGCATAAGTACTTGGCAGTTTACAAAGTAACAGCACAGGATAAAAAAGTTACAGAAATCACCGCTCCAAATTACATTTTGTATTTGTGCATGAATAAATATAGTGTGTTGTGATACAGTACTGAAAAAATACAAAGTGGCACATTCAATAACAGCATTCATAGAAGCAGTAGATTTCCAGAGTTTGTGGAATGAAAGAGGAAGTGCAATCCATGAAGTGCAAGTGTTAAAGAAGACAGCAATTGGGTGATGGAGACAAGGGGGAGAGGTGAGAAAACCAGATAGCTACAGGAAGGATAAGAAAAGAAACATGGAGTGAGGTGTAGTTCTAGAATGCTTTGTAGAAGACACTTTTGCCAAAGCTGGTACAGCAGGGGTTAAGTTGCTGAGTAGTATGCACTGTTAAACATATGATATATTGTGCAGCATGAATGGATGTAATTCACTGGTAGGAGAAATAATACGTGTTTGTATTTTAGTGAAAACTATATATGTATATCTTTAGAAGGTTATTGGGCACGGATTTTACATGTGTATCAACAAGGGAAGGGTAGTCAGTTTACGTGGTGGTGTATACGTGTCATTAGGACTTAGGCAATCACAAATCTGCACGTGACAATCATTTGCTGGCACAGAAATGTTCCTCTTCTACATAAAGGCACATTTTACCATTTACCACTCGGTCTCTCAGGATCCTGCTTAAATTACAGTAGGAAGAACTTGCTATGTGTTACTGTAGGTGAAAAAAAGAACCCAAGCCACATCCTGTTGTGGAGAGTTGTTCTGTAGAAATATGAACTTTAAAGCTGCAAGTTTAGTCTTAAAACTGATTGATATTAATTATCAATATCAACCCGCAGTGGATTTCCAGAGGAGTTCAAAATAATCCAATATCAGACCATATTGCATAACCACAGCAGTCTGATATTTACAGGAACTGTCCCAGTGTTCTTCCAAAAATACTTAAGTCTGCTTAGAGACACTTCATCCACAGCCCAGATGTACCCCATTTGAGACAGATATGGAAACACATACATGGAAAAAAGTTTTAAACAGTTTTTATTTTGAAAATACTTTCAAGAGGAATGTTTTTGAATAGTACTTGTGAGTGAAATCATACTCATCTCAAATAGATTGTTCACAAAAAGAGAGTTTGGGTTTTGTTGTTTCATTTTTCTAGAAATTAAAAAAATGGTTTAAAAAATATCATGGAATTTGCATATTAACATTGACATTCCTTATTGTTAGTAGTTGTTTTCACATGACTTCATTTGCTAATAAAAGTAGTACATAATGTACTATGTACTTATGTGAAAGAGAGATTTAGGACAATACATGTGCTTTTGAAAGTTGTGGTTCTTCGTATTTTTATTTTGGTCTGTTTCATGTTTTTTTGGATATCTGTCTTGGCATTGTTTTTGGAAAGAACTTCAACAAAAATATTTTTCACTTTAGGTCACAGATACACAGTAGAACCTTCGAGCTCTTATCTAACAGAACTACACTGATCACTTACTCTGACCTCCTTTAGCTCCTGTGTAACCCAGCTTAAATAATTTTACCTATTTTGTCTGGATCAAGCCCACTGAAAATGCCATTAAGAGCCCTTGTGATAGCAGCCAGCCTCTCGTGTGTAAGAGAAAGTGTTGAAAACCCATCTTTCAGCGCTGTGGGGCAGACAGGGATCTTACCCGTTTAGCAGTGTCTGTCTAATTGGCTCTTTTTTTGTAGTCTGTGAGCGTTTTTTATGGTGAGAGGCAGGAATACTTCAATGAGGAAAGCCATCCAGCACCCACATGCTGCGCATTCTGGGAATGAGATCCATGTGGCCTTTTACCTTTTTTTTTCCTTCTGTATCATTTATTAAAGCTGTTATGGAATATCTGCTTAAGGCTAAAAGGGTTTGAACTCTCACTTAGGCTCATTAAGGTCTTGGGCTTGATGTTTCCTACTTCTGCTTTCATCAAGGCCGCTTCCTCGGAGGCTTTTGCAGGAGATACATATGTTCTTATGAATGACCTTCTTCATTTTCTGCCTCAAATCATAGTAGAATTATACTTTTTAATCAGCAGGCTTTATTTAATTTCCAAATTTTGTTTCTGGTGTTCTGCCTCTAAAGCAGAATTTGTTTTTTATACTTTTATGCTGGGGGTTGTCTCCTTCTGTATTCACACATTGGAACGCTTCAGGCTATTCATGTGTGTTTTCTGAAGGGTTTAACAGTTCAGCCATTTCCACACAGACTGTCGAAGTCAATTGGAGACTGTCAAAATTTGCTATCAGACTGCTAAGATGAATCTCCTGCTGTTACTACAGAGTACTTCTACAGAGCACACAGCATTGTTAAGAAATAGTAGAGATATTGGAGATGGTGCTGTCTGGAGCTCCATCCGTGCCTCCACCATGTGCTGTAACATTATTCAAACCTATATATTGGCAAAGAAGTGCTAGAGTGGTTTGTTCAAAAGACTCCAGGACCTCAGGTACTTAGTGGCCAGGTGTAGTTGTTTAAGTCACTTATAAACTATACTTGTGCGCTGTCACTCAAAAAGAGAAAAAGAGGTGATTTACCAATAGGTCCTTTTTAAAAAAATATTTGTATAGTTCACATTTATGGGTTTTTTTTAGTTACTTTGCTGTTCCTCAGAATTTTTGGAAGTTCTCAAAGTTTTATTTTTATGGCTGGGAGGAAACTGAAAGTTGCACAGTCAGTCTGCACCTTACATACTTACTCATTGCAAAGATGCAAGACTGGTCTTAAGTGCAAGGACATGTATGTAGCTCATTTGACTATATGTGAAAAATTCATGTCTCAATTCTGGTTACTGATAAGCAACCTCTCTTTTTATTTTGACTACAAATTCAAACTTTGGATAATGAATATGCTTAGACTAGCGATATACTTATTAGGTTAAGAAAAGAACAAGCTTTTAATAGGAAAAATTTATCACAGGGCAGACAGCACAGGATTTCATTAGCACATATGGATTGCTAAACTGCACTTCAAAAGCCACATTTCTGTCTAAAAAGTTTTCCACAATAGTCATACAAGTAACATTAAACAATGACTTCTGAGTTTGTTTACTTGGGGTCAGATTTTCAAAGATGAAAGTGATTAAAGTTGTGGGGACGGTCTGCAAAAGGTGCCCTGATTAGCTGCCAGTGATTTTAGTGGGCCCTTGAATAAATGTTTTAGCTCTGAAAATCCCACCACTTACAGACCTCCCTTCTGACTTCGACTATCTTTGAAAATCTGGCCCTTAGGGTGGTTAAAATCATTCCCTGTGACATTTCAGTGGTTTTCCCTTACCAGTTCACCATTTTACTCTGCTCAGGAAGGTCCATCAATTATAAAAAGCATTTTGTAGTAATTTCTGAACTCAGAGTTCATACCTGTCAAGAGGGATAGACTGACAGAGGAGACTTGGCCCTGGCTTTCCACATAGTGTTGTGGTTCTTTGCTCTAATAACATAAACTGTTCTTAGGATAATTCTTTTCATCCATAGATGTTTAAGTGCTGCACAAAGGGGATTAGTGTAATTAGTTTTGTATTTGGAAATGGTAATACGGAGATACGCAGTGACTTGCGTGAAGTTAACCAGCACAGGAGGAGGCGGTACCAAGTCAGGAGTTAAGGTGCTCAGTCTACTTTCTTCAGCAAATGTGGTTTCAGAGTGCTTGATCTATCCATACAGAATATCCAGATGAGAATCTTCTAAATGTAATGATTTGGTACTTAAGCAGCGTGAGTCATGCTCTGGGATGCTGGCAGTGGTTTTTTGTGATATTTCCGTTTCACATTCAGCTCCAGGGGCTCAGCGGGGGCTTTTGGTCTCGTTGCCGTATGAAGTTCATCAGGGGTGACAAGCGAAAGCAGCTTAACGTGCTCATGTTATTTTTGTCTACAGTAGAAAATTGTGATGGGGACTATTTCTGTTTTTCATAAAGTCACCAAAATAATGCATTGAGGTGCGAGCTAACTGGAGATGCCCAGCAGTATTCGCAGCAGAATAGCCTGGACAGTGTTAGTTGTTGGATGTAATTATTTTGATTTCACTGGGGCGGAGGCTAAAAACCACTTGTCAGACTTCTGAAATTGCACACCCTGGTAACTGTGATGCTGAAGTTGGGTACCTTAGCTGGGCCTTCCAAACACAGCTTTTTGTGTATTGGTTTCCCAACTGTAAAATGAAAAAATTGAAAAATAAACCTTACAAAGTGCTCTGAGCATAAAAATGCTCAAGGCTACAAGTTGGCATGTGGAAAAAACACTAGTAACATTATCCAGCTGCTACTCACCACCGAGTACTTGCCACTTTTCTCTCCTTGCTTTCTCAGAATTGACTGTAGAGGAGGGATGCTGGGCCATGTTGGATGTGTGTTCTGTGTGTGCTACAGGGGCTCTTGGTCTGGCTTGTTTGCTTTTCTCTACTCCATCAGAGTGGATTACAGTAAACTTTTCAGGCAGGAGAAAAGGCATGTGGTCTGTCTCCCTTAAATTAATTCCTGTAACTTGCTTAGCCGAAGTTTGTTCCTGATCCCAAAGGCTAGAGACAATTCCGTCCAAGGATTCCCATTAGCCAACACCTACCTTGAGAGCCTCCAAGCTTAGGACACGTTTCTCCTTAGGATTCTTTCTCTTGGGCTTCCCAAGGGAAGACCCAGTATACTTCATGTTGTCTTCAAAGTGAAAGATTCTCAAGATTCCTCATACATACTGAGTCCTTCTAGTCAGGGCTTGATTTAGAGAAATAATTGATACTTGTGGGCATTAAAGGTATGTTAGATGGGAACGCAACTGGTTGAAACATCAAGGTCTGTTTGCTGAGTCAGTAAAAATACCTAATCTTTATTACTCTTATTTACAGTCTGCTGATACTAACAAACGGGGATTTAGATCAGTTTTGAATTAGATGTTGACGTTTTTCTAGTGTTCCAACAGAGGCTGAAACTATGCTGTTACCTGTGTTACCTTCTCCATCTGTAGCCCTAGACTGTCTCATGTATTTGAGTAGCTTCATGTTGTACTCAAGGAATTCAGTAAATGTGTCTTTGATCAATCCTTCTGGTTCTTACGAGCTCTGTGAATAAGCCTAGAAGGAGGTGACTGAGGAAGAGAGTAAAAAGCCAGCTAAGCCACAGACCAACATTGGCATGAGGTTGACTGTGCAGCCAGGATGAGTAAATGCAGGTTGGTTCTAATCACTAGCATTTCAGATGGAAGAACCTCTCGTGATGTCTGTATTAGACACATTTCATGTTGTGGTTGCTTTTCTGTTTCCTGTATAGGGCAAGTATGGCCAGACTTACTCACCCTATGGATTGCGCACTAAAATTCCAATATGAATAAGAGCCAACCCCCCCATACAGTATGCTTTTGAGAGCTGAGGTCTCCTGAAATACAGGCTGGGACTTGTCTCAGCATTGAGCGCTGGATTGATGTTTGCTTCAGCAACCCTTGTGTCTTCCAAACCCAATGATTTGAATTTATTCAGCCACGGCTGCATCATCGTGGCCCTGCTGCCAGATACACGACTGGCAGCCTCACGGGAACCACACCTGAGGTATTTTGAGGCAGGAGGGATTTGGGAGCTGTGCTCTGGCCACCGCTGGCTTCAGCAGCTCTGTAGGGAGCAGGTGACACTAACGCATCAGGTTTCTGAAGTGATTTACCAGTCAGGCTGTCTCACTTTCGTGGTTGTAACAGATTTTGAATATACTTCTCTATGGCATGATTTCCTCCCTGTAAAACAGCAGTATCAGCACTTTGCTGTATTATGAGGCATTTGGAGTATAAATTAGAGGGGAACATTTGCTAAAGGCAAACACTTCCATTGTATTCTGAGGACAGGTCTGCTTCTCAGACCAGAAACACTTGAAGATAATGTGCCAATACTGTTAGCACTAGAAGAATAGAAAATTAGAAGTATGAAACAATGCATGTTATTTTTGTGGAAGCAAGGGATGGAGGGAAAGTGGTTTTGATAAAAATGAAGGCAAGTGCAAAAGTAAAAGGCAAGCAGATTTAATACACTAAATTTTTTAATGGCTCTATAAAAATGGCTGGAGCTCCAAGTTGATGGTACCCCTGTAGTAGCAGGAAATGAAATTGCTTACTACTATGATTTTTAGATTAGATTTAAAGGAAATAATAACTTTTGAAAGAATGTCACACAAAGTAGCATCATCTTCCTCAAGAGAAAAATCCTACTTACAATATTCACCAAGAGACAACAAGTCTTGCAGCAAATCTCTTACCAGTGCTCTGATACTGTTTCTTCGTTTGGAGTGAATGTCTCTTCTCTGGGAAGACTGGAATGTATTTAAATTTACATTTGCTCGTAACCCATTCCTTACATTTTGCCATGGCATCAGAAGTGCTGTTGTCATCAGCGACACTGATAAAATCTGGAGCTGCCCCCATAGCTATTTAGAGAACTGAATATTGTTGTTCTTACAGAAATTGTCAGGTTTCAGACTTCAGCACAGAGGGTGCTTGTGCTATAGAACGTGAGCCTTACACTTGGAAACACCCTCTTGGATTTCTTTCTTGAGCGTAATTAAACAGGAATGGCTTCTTCAGTGTTCACTCATTGAATCTGAACACCCATCTTTCAAGAATGACTAGAGACTACTATAATCAGAATGTATGTGTTGGGTTTTTCCCATTTTACAAAAATGAAGACTATTTATGAACTGCCAAAGAATACAGAGAATGATATATTTTTTTTTAACTGAAGTTAAGAAACTTTCCTGGTGTCACAGCAAGTCTGTAGCACTGCTGGGAATTGAACTTGGACATACCTGGAGGACAGACCTTCTTAAACAAATTTATTTGCTGTACTGTTGAAGCTGGCTGTCAGCAACTGCTCAGGCATTGTCATTTCTGCTTAAAACAGGCAGGAGTGGCACATGAGACAGAAATCTTAGTACCAAAATAGTCAGTGCAATCTTCTTGCAGCTCAGCTTTTCTATTTCTTAGACTTTTAGCGGATTCTTCCGTAATGCTTATCGGGTCAGGCAATCTTTTTAAATTCTTTCTCAAAAAATAGTTGCACAGATTTTACATAAGCTTTTCCTTTTCTAAAGAAAAACAACTGGAAAAAGTAAACTGAGAAGAAAACTTCCTTGTCTAAGATTGCAATTTAGTAAAAATAGTGATATTTTTAAAAAATTGAATAAATGGAGACAATATAATTATTTTTCACATTTTCTCATGAATCTTACTTGAAACAGCAGCTAAACCACTCCCAATTAAAAGAAGTATTGCATTTTTAAATAATCAAATTTGCTTTCCAGTATGTACTTTTGTTGCTTGCTCTTTTCTAGCTGTTAGTTGTGGCCAATCAAAAACAGAAGTCAGTTTATTTTTTATTCCTTGTAATTAGAATTTTCACGTTCACTATATGGACTAAAGTTTCAAAGCAATTTTGGGGTTGATTAAAAAAAAAATATTTCTAATTTATTCATTGGTACTGCTTTTTAGAAAATCCGTGGGCTTTTTCATATGCTGGCAAATGGGAAATAAAAGGAAATAAGGACCACCAAGAAAATCAGGCAGAGCACATACGAAATGTTCCATATCCCTTTCCCACGATTGCAGGAAGCAAGATATAACAAGAAATGGGGAGGATGTCAGGGATGTAGCCTATAATCCATGAAAGTTTATAGCAAATCAGCTGGACAACTGAAGAGGCTACTTGGTGTGGGAAAATTACTTAAATAACTGAAGTCACCAGAGAAGTACTCAGGTACTATGGCTATGTAGAACAGCAACGAGCAGGTCATGAGCGTTGGAGGCATCATAGAATTAAGGGTGCAAAAGTTGTATCAATGCGATGGATTACCTGAAGGGTATTAAGTGCCCCTGATGTTTCCCTTACTCTTTTTTTTTTTTTTTTAAATAAAGATTTGTAGCAAAATATCTAATTCAGTAAAAGAGAAATCTGAATTTTCTTAATTACAAAAGAAAAAATGATGACACCATCTACTCCTTGTGGATGAGATCCAGGAAAGGCAAAACTGAATTTTGCTTCCAAATTTTCATAGTGATAATGTGCCTGTTATGTAGGATTCTGAACATTTTTACCCTATTTGTAATTAAGATAGATCTGCAACTTGTGACATCTCAAAATTGTTAGGAAGGCATTTTCTGCTATTAGTTACATTTTAGCTGTTAGTGTCTACTTCAGTCCCTTTTAGAACTAATAAAAAAATCCATGTGTCTTCCAACTAGTTACCCTATACCAAACAGATTTTTTTCCTTCAACAGAACAAATTGAGTGTCTCAATTTTTGTGTGCACTTGTGTGTTTATCATATAAATGATAAGTCCAATGCAAAATGCATATAATTCCTCATGCCATTATATTATTTCTTGTTTCACCGTCTGCTGCCTCCTTTGCTATAGGAATGCAGGCTCTTTGTAATGCACTTTGGATTTTTATTTTTTTTTTCAGATTGAGCGATTCAAAGATACTATGTGAGGGAGAAGCAATTTATGTGATGTGGCTACATTCTTAAGCTGTAACAATGATAAATTAGTAACATTGCTTTAGGAGTCTGCAGTCATTTTGCTTTCGATATGATTTGAAGAACTGTATTGCTTAAACTTGTTTTGTTCTTCACATACCGTAGAAATTTCATAGTATGGTTCTGTACAGCTTCTTGACTGAATTATGACTAGGTTTGTTCCTTAGTCTGGTTTACTGGAATATATTAATGTATAGATATCAAATATAATTTATTTCCTTGGCAGTGCTGTACATTTGTGTTTGATTTATATTTACAAAGCTAAAATCTTACAATAAATAATAGAACCAAACTACTTGCATAGCTTTCTTTTTGATCTTTTTTTGTATCTGCATAAACATTACTGCAAGCTCCCGGGCTGATACCTGTGGTAAATGGCTGTTTGACGTTTTGTATTTCTTTACTATCTTATCTGCCTGTTTATCCAGCCACATAGTCCAGCCTCTCTTCCAGAACATGCTTATTTAGAAAAGCTATTGACTGTTGTCAGGATTGAGACTGGAGGACTGTAGGCAGTGATGAGATGTGAAACTTTGAACACGTGTCTTTAAGATAGACAGGTTTGCTGTCCTGCTGAAAGGAGTGCTTATTAATCTTGGTTATTTTGAAATGAATTTCTTGATTTTTAGGAGAGAGAATAGAACTGGAGCTGAGAATTGAACTGAAACTCTAGTTTTGTTAAAATCGAATTATTTAGAATTCATGCCAGAACTTGTGATTTATGTATTTTTCCCATATGTGGTCTTTTAAAATAATTTCTGTAATCCCTGGGATAAAGCTGTGCTGCAAGGATTATATCTGATTCATGACAATGGAGTAAGGAAAGAACAGGAGGAGAGATGGAGCATGGAGATTTGTCTTTGCTATTTACAGATCTTGGGCAAGCCCTTTAACCTTTCAAAGACTCAACTCCCCCTGCTTTAGATTATGGGCAGGGTTTGGAAGTTCTCCAGATGATGTAACAAAAAAAAAATCCAACTTCTTTAGGGTACTAGGAGCTGCACTAGAGAAAAAGAGTCAGTCATCCAGTCTTTGTATCTTTTATTGAGGGGTTATCTATGAGCTTTGGAAGTTAAATATTTTTCTGGGTTTTGGATAATGCTTAGTAACTTAGAGCTAGCTCTGTGTCTTATGGCAAGTCCAGTATTGAGTGTATTGGCCAAATACATCCATTTATGCTTTGAACTGTGGAATTTTGCAGTGGAATCAGGTTGTGGACCTGAGCCACCCGATACGGCAGTGGAGGATAATGTTTTCTCTTGGAATTAGCTTGAGTCAGCCCATAGAATATTTTTCCTGCCAGTTTCTACCTGTGTGCAGTGTTACCATCCCCATCACCATGCTGCTTTCTGAGAGCAGTCGTGCCACGCTGTCTCCAGTAAAAGCATTTTGCTCTCCCTCTCTCATGGGGACGCTCTCCATCGTATGCCCATGCGAAGCCTCTCCATCACACACCTGTGAAGAAGGGCCTTTATTTTCGTGTTTGCCTTTTTGTCAGAGCTGAAGGTCACTGGAGGCATAACGTTTTAAGAAAATGTAGTACATAATTTCCTTTCTCCCGAATCTTTTGTGAAAATTGAAGTATGTATGTTTCTTATGAATATCTGTTTTTTCTAAGAGTTTTGCTTCCTTTGCTCAGTAAAAATAAAATTTAAAACCACAGTAATTTTAACTCTTTCTTACTTAGGGATGAGGAAAAATGAAATTCTTGATGCAAACCAATGGACAATATCACAGTGATGAATGTATTTTTACTGGAGGTTTCTGTAATGCCCGGGAGAGTTAGTTTCTCTTGCCTAGTATGATCTTAAACTTTTGTATTTAGTGGATGAGGGAGGCACACAAGCACCAGGTTTTTAACCTTAGGGAGTGTGCAGCTATCTAGGATTTGAGGGTTTGAATCATGTTAGAATAAATATTTAATTACTAATGCAAGTGGCAGCACTCCAGCAGGGCAGCTGAGCACTCCCTCACCTGGGCTGTCCACGTTGGCCAGTGTTGGTGGGAAAAATCTCCTTGCCATGGAGGGTGCTGCTGAGGGTTCTCCAAATCCCAGGTAAACCATGTCGTAGTCAAGCGCCCTGGTGAATCACACCTCTATAACCCAAATTCCAAAAGGTGCTATTTTCACTCAGATAAATGATTGCAAATACTAAGCAGAGACTTTACAAGTATTTGTTTTGAGTTGTACGTCTGTTGGTTATCCTACAGCAGTCCATAATTGCTTGTGCAGAACCCAGGTGCATATTCACAGTTGTTAATCACTTTGTGCTGGGTATTTGGCAATAGGGTAATTCAATTATTGAAATTAAAGCCACTTGGGCTTTAAAAAAAAAAAAAATCTCAGCATGTTTAGCAGCATTGGTACATACCTACATGCCCCTGAAATCTGCCCCAAAATTCCCACTCTACTAGAGTCCAGCTCAAGTAGTGGATAACTATCAAAACTCCACCTACCTTTCTGACACTAGTGTTTTAATGAGTCTTTAAAGTACGCTCTGTCCTCACTTCAGACAAAGCTTGATTCTAAAACATTACCTTGTTAACAGACCTCTGCCATTCTGTCTTATTTTTCAACATGGGGCCAATAATTCCCCAATTCACCAGAAAATCCATCCTGGTGGTGTGTTTAGCTCGGCATTGTTTATGCAGAACATTTGTGTGCAAACATGGCAGATACTGTTTTTCAATGTTTTGTTAGTGTGCAGTACTTCAAAGAGTTCCCGTGTATCATTTCATGTATCACTTAGTCATAAAAAACCTCTTTGAATATACATTGTGGGAGCCTCAGAAGAGTGTTAATTGTATTCTGCTGCAGTGGTAGCCAGAAGGTCAGGATCTAAAATTAATACATTTCTGAATAATTCCAATTTCGTATCAAGGTTGATTTTGCATGGTTACTACTCAAAGTATCATGCTAATTTATGGCTAATGTATTACATATTTTTCCTGCAAAAACAAGGAGGGCCGTTCTCTTGTCCTCACAGATACAGGCATGCTATCTAAACGTTTCTATGTTAGAAATAATTAAATGTGTTGGTGGGTTCTTGGACTCCTCTCAAATGTGTGCAGAAACTCTATAAAATTAAGAAAAAACTTTCTTTTGTAAGGAATCTACTAGAGGATTTAAAGTGAGATTCATTAACTTTTATTGATATTATCAATATATGCATCTGATAGCATTTTGAAAGAATATTTAAGTAATATATTTCTTTAAGGAAGACATTGTCTATTAGCTGAGTTCCAATACATTTTTATTCCTCTTTGGAGAACAGCTGAATATAATTATCTTTGGATTAATCAGTTTTTGAAGTTCCAATGATATGTATAGAGAGGATTAAGAGAGAGATTACCAAAGCATTAAGATTTTTTCTGGTTGTTTTTTAGAAGGAATCCTTGCCCGAAGTCAATTACAAAATTATTTCCTTGTAAGAAACTGTCGAACAAACTACAAAAAAATAAAATCACCTATAGTGGGGAGTTTGTGTCCTGGGGCTTGAGAGATGTGCAAGCAGTGAGGTCCTGTTCTGGTCATGCACCTTCTTTTCTAACTCTCTCTTTCCTTGTTACGTGGTAAAGCAGAGTTGTCTTTTCCTTTTCCCATTGCAAATGTTGAAGTTCCTTTTCTCTGGCTTTTCTTCTGTGAGATGAACAGCAATAAAGGAGAGGAATAACATCCCTTCTCACATCCTCTGCTACCATTTTTCACCGGGGAATAGTTTTGTTTTTCTTGTGCTCATTTTTCATGGATATTAACTTGCTCCACAGTGTTCTCTAGTTTGACCTTTATTTTATGTTTTGCTTTGGATTTCGTCAGAGTGATGATACAATTTAAATGCAGCTCTGTAAGGTTATTTTAATTGAATGTTTGAGTAACTCTCTGTGCCTCTGTAATGAATGAAATTAACTTGATCTGGAGCTTGGAAAGACTGTCCTATGTATGATTTCATAATTAAAAAAAATAATTAAATGAATATAATGTTCTGTTGAACAGATCTTGGATCACAGTTCCTTTGCTTTTGGCTTTAGGGAACCTAAGTGCAGCCGCACCCTGAATTCCTGCTGCTGAAGGGTTTCTTCCAAGCATCCTGTTATATCAAAAACTGGCATGTGACATAATTCTAGAACTGGGAGTCACAAGCTAACCTTCTCCTGTAGGAATCTGCTTTCCACTTATGATTACTTCTTTTTCTTGCCTGCCTACAGTAGTCCTGGTTGTATCGCATCAGACAAGCCTGTGTGGATATTATTAAGTAGCTCTGCAATAATATCTCCATTACTTTCATGCCTTCAGGGTTTCTTGTCTGGCTTGTTTTGTTATTTTTTTTTTCTCATTTCAAATTTATTGGAGGAGCTGAAGGATAAAGGCTTGAGAATAACTTAAACCATACTCTAGGTTGAGAAGAGTTATGCTTAGTTAATAACACAGGGTATAGGTGTGATTTATTCACCACTGCTGCTCTTATTCTTTTGGTGTGGAGGCTGCTCAGTGGGACTGTTCTTAGTTTGTCTTTATATTATTTGCTTAATGGAAAGAAGTTCTGCTCCTTGAAGCCATTTTTGCTGGCATGCTTGCATCCATGGCTGTGTGTGCCATTTTCGTTACACTTCCAAGGTGGCAAAAGTTTCTTTTTCAGGTCAGTTTTTATTATAAATGTTCAAGAGTTGTACTCTTCTTATAGCAGGAAAATACCACCTGCTAAATGACACAGCGTACTCAAGCAAAAACTATGTATATGTGAATCCTAAAACCCATAAAGGCAGAAACAAAGAACAATCTGTCATTTTAGACATCAGCCAAGACACATTTTTTCCGGTGTCCGTTGGAGTTTGTTTTGAGACATAGCTGATTATAAGGGCAAGCCTTAGCCCTTGTCTATAATTCATCGCTTGTGACAAGTGGAAGAGAAAAGGATCTGCTTTAGGTGAGGTTTGCCCATGGGTCTCACCAAAACCTAGACAGAGGAGCCAAGATGGTTAGCAAAAGGCAGTATTTGAGCTGGGTCGTAAACCTTGAAAAGGCAGACATAAATCATAATTAAGGTTTTTCGTTTCCTCGATGGTGTAACTCCTCAGAGATGGAGACTGAAACTGTTTACCAAAGCCCATTTTTTTTTGTCTTCGGAAAAGCGTTTAGGAAACCTGAACCAGGGTTTATTAAGCATATCTGTGGGAGACAAAAGAGGGAATTGTTGGTCTCTAAGAAGCAAGCGGCATTGACAGGCTGACCGGTGTGGTCAGAAAGGATATTTAATTTCAAAGGATAAACTGCAAGATTCATTTTTTACTTTTTTATCTGAAGTTAAGCTTATCTGGTTTATGCTTTATCTAATTTATCTTATGAGAATTGTAAATTCAGCTATGTTAAGCAAACAATTTATTTTGTTTTCATTCCATTTTCTCTTTGTTTTAATAAATCTTGGTTTTGTTAGGATTACTGTTGTGTGGGTAATTTCACACAGATGTCTTCAAAGAGTAAAGAAAAATCCATAACTCTTAAAGAGAATAGCTGAAGGGGGAAAAAAGAACTCTGGGACTCCTTTTCATTCTTCTGTGGTTCTACTGGAGGGGTTTGGATTAAAGTGTTGTATCAGGAAGTCGTCTTGTTGCAGTTGCCAACCCAAAAAAAAGCCCAAAAACTGAAGAAGAAACTAATAATTAATGGTTTCAGCCTATAAAATTTAAAATTTAAATTTTTCAAAGTCCTGTAAAGTGTAGGACTACTAAATAGTACAGAGAGGAGTAACGGTCTTGTCTGTGAGATGAGAGAAGTGGGATGGAGATATATTCTCTTTGTTTTGAAAATTAAATAGTAAAAAAAATTAGTTTTGAGATAAATAGTAGTATGAAATAAAAAGAGAAGTGATCAAGTTGTATTGTTTTCTCCTTCTTTTCCAGCTTAATGAAGCAAGATCAAGAAATCAGATATTTAAGAGCAGCGAGTAATTTTGTAAGGTATAAATACTGTTTTCAGACAACGTGCATTTAGGCTATAGAATTCATTGTGGAGGTCATATAGTTAAATACAGTGGTTCAATTTTCAAAAAGGGCTTGATGATATAAAGGCTAATAACAGTGGCAGCAAAGCATGCTTCGAGAAGGGTAATCAAATATCATGATTTAAGACACAAGCACATTTCCTGTGAGCATCTAGAAAGACCTCGTTCTTCTCTGTCACCTGCAAAGCCTTCTGTAATTAGTAAGGTTCGTTCTGGGTATTTTTAGCGTCTAGTTTTTTTGAAGCATTGCTGCTAGCAATCATTAGGGGTAGGATATATGTCATCTTATTGTATCAAACACGTGCGTGGAACGTTGCCCTGCTTTTCTGTGCTGCTGTGTTGAATGACACCAGCATGGTCTGGAACAGAAGAACCTGGGGATGTGGTGGTGCTGCGAGCTGCCACAGCACAAAGTTGCCTGATCCACCGTCAAATAGAAGTGAACGTGAACAGTTTTTACATGTTACTTTGGGATTTTATTCAACCCTTTATTTTGTAAATCAGTTGTTATAGTTCATGCAAAAAATCCCTGAATTTGTACGCAGTAGTAAGATAAGATCTGAATACATGGAAGTAGGCAATTTCTTTTCAGATAAAAATGGAATTGTATTTCATATCTGATTTTTGCTTCCATTTTTTATTTCTGAAGTTTACTCTAAATATCAACTGCTGAAGTTAAAACATTTTATTTAAAATGCAATGAGGAGTGTATACAGAGTTGAATCATGTATGAGGTCCTCCCCTGTAAGTAAAACCTATAGGAAGGAATTTAGATACTGTTTCTTCTTATTTAGCTCATTAGGAGAGAGCAGCATGTTTTAACAGGTAGAACAACAATAAATCACAGAAAGAGACAGAGACGGCTTCCAAGGCTGAAGGTTTGGATTACAGCATCAAATGAATGCTGAATGTTTTGAGCTGCTTTTCCAGCACCCTCTCTGTGGAGGAGTCCCTGCAGGGACTGGGGCACTGCCTGTGGGCAGGGTGACACCGGGGTGGGCTGCGCCCTCACCCGTGGGAGGTAGTTCCACATCCAGCTTCTCTGGGGAGGGAGGTTATACCTGTGGTTTCATCATTTTTCTTATTTATTTTACATTACACTTTATAACTTTCAGTGAACTCTGTAAAAGTCAAGGGCAAATTGAAGGAACTCTTGTGAAGAAAGGGAGGCGTTTATTTTAAATTGTTGATGACAGAGACATCAGTATTGAGAATTTCCACTACTTACAGTTGCAGCTTTTTTTTTTATTGCACCTCTTAAACTGTTTGGAGCTAGTTGCATGCAGTGCAGGTAGAAATCAAACCCAGAGTAACCAAATAAATGTGATTAGCTGAATGCTGAGAAAGTCAGGGGTGTGAGATGATGGTTCCAGTAGTGATATGGTACTGAGGATGAAGGCCACAAAGTTGTAAAAAGGAATGAAAAATTTGTAGTCTTATTTTAAATGAAGGTACTACTGATCTGAAATAAACAGAACACCTTGTGACCTAGGAGTCAAAATCAGCAAAAGTTAGCCTCCTGAAGTAAGTAAGGATGTTAATTTTTTTTCTTAGCTCGATTTCTACTTGATCAAGGTACTGTCCCGAAACACTGAAAAAAATCCTACAATTATGCTTTTGCAGTTTCATTTTGTCTGGCTAGATACCCACATTTATAAAAAATACACTTCTTGCAAGAAAAATGGAAAAACTGTCTTACACTGCAATTTTTTCTTAATTAAAATCTCAGTCTGTCAAGAAAAAATTAATTCAAAATATACATTATTCACACTGAAAATTAGAATATATATCAGACTGCCATTTTACTAGAATTGCAGTGATATTACTAGAATTTACTAGAAATTAGAAATTTTTCTGTTCATTTTTTTATTTTTGAGGAAAACAATGCAGTTATTTAAGCCTTTTTCAATGAAAACCACAACTGCATTTCTTGACTTCAGACAGGTGGGGTAAATAAGATATCTTCAGTTATTCAAAGATGACCATGTGGAAACCAAAAACATATTGATGAAATTTTTCATCCAAAAAAAAGGCAAAATAGCAGGAAAAACTCTCATGGCTAGAGCCATTAGATGAGGTATAAGAAATTCAGTTTCAAGAAGGTCTTTAAAATAGGTAAGTGTAGGCATTGGTTAAAAAAGATGGCCTGAGTGGAGTGCATGTGATTTAAGTCCAGCCCCATGAACTAGTCATCCTAATCTCACTTTATCTTCCGTGGAGAGAAATAGTTAATTTTAGGGCTTAATTCATCTGACCTATTTGCGATGTCTGCTTCACAACAAGATGAATTGTTGCACTGAGTAGATCATGTCAAGTGTGAAGGGAGCACAGAGTGATTAGCTCAGAAATAGATGTCTGCATTTAATCCGTTTTTTTTCAGTCTCTCCTGTTGGAGGTTACATTAACAAAATAACAGACTCTATAGGACACTGGATGTATATAGCTGGAGCTTCTACAGTGTTCACCTGCGGTGCTGGACACTCCAGATGAGGTAAAGGGATCTAAGATACATTCCCACATACATGTCAGAACCGGTGTCTTTCCACAAACCATGCTGGTAGCAATAAAACAGTGGTTTTTGAGGGAGAGAGCTGTATTTAAAAAATGTTCAGCTCAGTGTCCGTTTCTACTCTAGTGTGATTATCGACTTCACTGAAAGGTTCATAAAACAGTCGGACTAGAAGGAGTACACAAGCATTCAGCAGCCTTGCCAAAAGTAGAATAAACACTTCTTGATTTGGGGAGATGAAGTTTCAGATGTTCTCCTCTGAGCAACCATGCTATGGAAAGAATATCAGTTTGTTTGTTAGTGTTATTTCCTGTTCTCGAGTTGCTTAATATGCTCTTGTTTTTGCGACACAGCACGCAGGGAAAAGAATTCTTGGTTTAGTGGCTCTTCTCTTTCTTTTCAGAAAACTAAAACCCCAACAAACACCAAACATGCAGTTATGGGTTGAAAACGCCGAGCTGAACTTTTCAGCAGGTTGAGCTGAAAAATGGTTTTTGTCTTTAAAGAAGGTTTGCACGTTTCCTTGTTTCCTGGCTCTAGCTGGCAGGAGCCACTGCTGTGCAAAAGGGGCTTTTAATGAAGCTCATGCATTTTCCTTTGAAAACCAGATTTTCAGCCTTCCCAGCACATTTTGGGGGTAAATCGCTGCTTTCTTCTCCGAACAGGTTAGGTAACTTTTGTTGGCCACATTTTTTCCCAAGTAATTATACTTTAGGGGCCCTGTATTACAACTTCTGCCTTGAATTGCTTTTATAGAGCAACTGGCAGTGCTGCTGAATGGGGTTTCTTGGTGATTTCCATTCTCGGTTCTCAAACGCTTACGCTTTTGTTAAATGCTGCCTGTTGGGCTGTTACCTACCATAGACAAACATTATATGTTGTCAAATGTTGGACTGTTTGCCTAATACTGAATTCATTTTTCTGTGTAGAAAGTGCTAGTGAGAAGCTACTGTAGTTGTTTAACCTGTATGAGGTAGTTGAAAGACTATTTGTAATGTGATTATTAAGTATATTCAAAACAGGAAGCACAAAGAAGGGGAAGAGAAATGGGAGTGCAAATGTAACTGCCTTTCTTTTTTTGTCTTTTTTTTTTTTTTTTGTCATCCTCTCGTGGTATTATGTAGATCCCCAGCCAGATGGCTACTGGCTATAAGCTGTGTGTGGATTCACAGGATTTTAACTCCTCTGTTGGTTTCCCATCTGTCATAAACTCAGAAGCTGCAATCCAGAGACTGACATGAATGTCGGTGTCTTCTTTAGCACACCGAAACAGATATGCTCAAAGGCTGCAGAAAGAGCACGAGCCCTGATGAAGGCAGAATGGTGTCGATTTTAATAACCACGCTGCTAGACTAGGGCTTAAAATTTCTTGTGGTCATTTTAAACTAGTGCTTTGAACTACAGGTGACCGCTGTGGTGGCAGCAGCCACAGACAAACACTGCCTGCAAAAGTCTCCCCAAAAGGAGTTTTTATCTGTTGTTGGAGCTCAGTGAAGACTGTAAACCCACAATCGTTTTTGGTAAGAAATCTCATGTCTTAAAATAAAATAGCAGACTGTCTTCAACAACAAGAAAGTGGTTAAAGTCAAAATCTCTCAGCACTGGAAGAATAGATGTGAAACAGCTAACACCAGTACTATGGCTTTTCTTTGCTTTAAAATGACCAATTCAGGATTCCCTACCTTCATCATATGTCATCACTTTTACAAACAGATTCTGTTTCTGTTAATGGAGGTGAAAACAGTGAAAAATGTCTCAGATTTCATGGTATAGGGTAGAACAAGGGAATGGTCACTTCGACTGTGGGCACCCACCAGGGCCTCGGCCTCACTGAAGCAAAGAAACCTTGCTCCTCAAAGTAAAGGGAGCTATCATAGTCTTGCTTTATGTCATGTCATACTCAAGAAAGGAAAATAAAAAATTAAATTAAACCTTTATGAATCAGACATGAACAAGTGAAATAGAAATAGGGGCTAAGCACACTCTAAATCGTTTTAGAGTTAATTTTAGCAGCTAAATGTAGCAAAGAGAAATATGTACATAAGCCACTAAGGAAATCACTACTACTATGAAGTCTTCCCAAATTTAGACTTGGTTTTGTTAATTAATGGATTTGATTTATGTGAGAATAAAGGTTACACCCTTGTGAGAGAATGACCACTTTCCTAAGGAGTAGCTATCTGAAATTATACAATCTGATAATCCAGCTTCAAAACCTCATCATGAACTAATTAATCTCTCGATTTCCACTTTGGGTTCAGTTTTGTAGGACAGGTTGCATCTTAAGAGGACCATGAAGTGTTTCAGGTGGTTTCCAGTGCTTGGTGAAGCAGCCCGGAGTTGAACGCCTCATTCAGCATTAGGCATCACAACTGGAGTCTTTCAGGGCAAGGTGCTTCAGCAGCACAGTGGACTCCAGATCTTCTGCCTAGGTTGAAAGAACACCACATGACAGAACAGGATGTTGATTGGAAAGACCACCAAAACTTTCGCATTTTATTGGCTTTATTTCCTCCAGTGTATTATATTGCAAATCCAAGCTTCAAGTCAAGATGCTTGTCCTTTGTTATAAGACCATAATGTGATGATACTCTTGCAATTCATTTTCTTTGGGTTCAACAGAAAATATTTTCTTAGAAATCACAACAGAAGGCTGTATTTCATGAATGACATTTTCTGAAATTTATGTTAGGTTGATGGTAGGATTAGTAATTTTTCTGGGCTTTACCCTCTGTTGGTAGCCACAGGGATGGCACACTATTCAGTTGTGTCTTGCACTTCCATGAATTCCCCTCCCCTAGTAGGGCTAAGTCTCTGTGTCAGAGCTCTGGCTCAGTCACCTGCATTCAGGTTAAAGGAGGAAAATAAAAACTCAGTCAAATGTTGGCAGTAGAATAACTGAAATAATCTGAAAAATGAAGTCCTACTTCAGCGGACAAAACTATGAATCCTGTGTTTCTGTGTCTGAAGGAAATGTCTGAGAACAGTATGGTCCTGTTGCCTTTAATAAACCTCAGCCCTAGATAACGAGGAGGAAGAGCTCTTGAGCGCTCAGGAAGTAAGTTCCTCCCTGAAGGGGCTTTGTAATCTGCTCTATGTCATCACCATCATCATCAGTGCTTGAAGAAATAGGTTTCAGATGCACTTGCCAGAGGAGAGGCAGAACATCATTCTGCAAGTGAGAAGTATCATAATCTTGCAGAGTTGCAAAGGGCTCTTCCAGCTCTCTCGCCTTTAGCTGTAGCATATGCCATGGACAGGCATATGAATATAATAGCCAACCATTGGCCAAAGCATTAAGTTTCAGAGCAGATACAAAATGCAAGAATCATGCTGATGTGAAGTGGATTTTTTAATATCAAAACCATGCACATTTCAGTTCACTGCCAACTGGTCCTGGAAAAGCCTTGAGAAGAATTCTCTACATTAAAAAATAAAGACATGTTGTAAGGTGGCTTCAGGTAAGAGAAGATGAGAAATAAGAGTTGGAAGTGTCTGAAAGTCATTGGTAATAGAAAATGTATCAGAAGAGATCACACTAGAGTTGCCACCAAGATCTTTGAAAGAAACAGCTCAGCAAATTTGAGACTGCAATCCAAGATAGCAGGTATTGCATGGGGAAAAAAAAATATGGCAGAAAAGCCCATTTGCCAACCTCCTCCATGCCATCAGCTACACCAAGAGTTAGTTAGAAAATGAAGTGATATATTCCTTCTGTCCTCCCTCCTGTCTCTGTTAAACAACTTGTAGGAAGGAGATGCTAACCTGTAATGGTAGGGCAAAGTTTTCTTGATGTCAGCTGTTACCAGGGTTGCTGAGAAACTGGTGTTACCTAAAGTAATGGCAACATATTTTCATCATGACTAGTTTTTTTGAAGATCTCTATTTCTTTGAAATTTTTTTTGGCTTTTAAAGTTTCTCTTTATAAAAAGTTTGTGCTTTTGAAACTTACGTTTTATCATTTTTCCACTTTTCATTTATGAACTTCTGCAGCAAAGATAAAAGGAAAAGGGTCATGATTACACTCAGCTGTTTTCCACTTAAGGATTTGTTTAGTTATGAATGCTGTTGTTTATCACTGTACATTGGTTTTCATCAAAACTGCTGTTCTCACATGTCTGTAAATTGTCCTGTAGGCAAGCTTTGTCCTTGTCCAAACATGAACATTTTGAGGGGAGGGCTGAGGGCAATCTGAAGTCAGGAATTGCAAACAAAACAAATTACCTGCTTTTGAGGTATAAAAAAAATATTGAAATGTCAATGGAAAAAAAAATCAAAATGGATCTTTGAAATGGTTAGGGATTAAGGCTTCACTCAGCAGCAATGATAGACTTTGTTTGGGGCAGGATGAGAGGAAAGCTTTACTGGAATGTGTATGATTAGTGAATTTGGGTACTGACAGTGAAGGAGAGAACATACGCTCCAAATATGCTTCAGAGTATACTTTTAAGGCAGATGTCTATGCCCAACCTAGCAAATGCACTCTCTAAAAAACAGAGAGAAGAAAACCAAGCAAGGTGAGGACTTGGGGAAAGGCTTCCAGTTCTACACTATATTATTCTTTCTGTTGATCTTGTCCCACAGCTGAGGGAGCATTGCATGAAACTTTCAGGTCCATTATTTCTGACATTCGCCTTGAATTTCAGAAGCAGGATCTAAAGCTCAGATTTTACAATTTGATCCTCTGCCTGCCTTAAAGTTTCTTTTGATTAATGCTGTAAAAGCCTGTAAGCTTTGGCAGTGTTTATCTTTGGCTCATCTTACCTGCATTACAGATCAATGTGTTTTAACTCTGTAAGTTCTGAGTATATTTCTGAAGGTTTCCAAGGATGAGCCCAGGCATTTGGGGCTTGAAGGATCTTCAGTTCAGAAACCATAGTTGGTTCAGAATTCCACTTGTTTTCTTTATACAGTATCAGCTTTCCCTGAAATGCCTGGTGACAAGAGAAAGTCTCCTCTGGACTAACATTGCTTGTGGCCTGACTTCTGGAGAAAAGTGGTCGCACCTGCATAACACACTGACTTTCAAATAACTCGATATCTGAGCAGTTTTAGAACTTGTATAGTTGTGCTTTTATTTATAGAGAGGGAGAGGCCAAAGAGAATAGCTTTGAAAGGAACAAGTTCAGGCAGTCTTCGCTTTTGTTAAGGAGCAACAAAAATTGATTCAGCTGCCTTTTGTCAATAAAAATGCAGCCTGGTGGAGGAATAGTTTCTGCAAACATCTAAGGTTTAAGTCCTGTTGCTAGCAGCAGAATCACAGTCTGTACTTTAAAGATACTGACAGCTGTGTGTAGTTCAGAAAAAGAGAAGAAGAAAAAGCAATTTGGGATCTCATGATACACTGCAAAAAGTCAACATCAACTCCTTATTTTACCATATAGCTTACATAATCTGCAATGAATTTACCTTTTTTCATGATTTAGATCTTTTCCATGCATTCCTAACTCTTTGACATGGATAATGTATCTCTTTTATTGTTTAGTGTGAAATTGACTTTATGCGGAATTACCTTCCCTGCTAATATACCATGACAAATCATTTATTTATTTATGTCATCATACCTTATTTATTATATGTTACTTACTGACAGAGAAGCTATTGCATCAGTTTAGTTGAGGCTTACAGAATAACCAAGCTTCTTAGCCTTCAGAACAGAAAGGAAGATAATGATCAAAAACTTGCTTTCGGAGGAAGAGCTACTCTTCTTATTTAGATTTCTTAGCATTCTCTAAGATGTCCTCCACCTCCCACTTTTAGAGAGAGTTGCAGAATCAAAGTGGCATCTGTTTTATCATCCAAACCAAAATTCCGGCCTTTACCATCAGCCTTCTTTGGCCATGATTCTTCAGTTTTTACGACCAAGTGAGCGCTGGAGGCTGTCAGGATGCATAGCTGCATTAATCATCTCTGCTTCCTACAGCCAAGCGGGTGGACAGGAAGTATCTGTTTGCTAAGGGCTTGTCTATGTGGGGAAATAGCTCCGGCTGCTCATGAAGTGTTAACTCCTTCCATGGATTCTCCTCCAGCATCTTCCCATGGCTTACATTTAGGCTCCTTTGGAAAATAAGGAATTTGGTGGTGGGTAGCTAACCCACAGAAGCCTGTATTACTGTGCAGTGTGGGTTCAGAACGTGAGCCTGTCTCCACATGTCACTTAATCTTCTGTAACTGCCCCTCTTCATGCTCTTAGTTGGTGGAAAGTAGAAGGCAAAACATGTTAGTTCAAGCCTCTTATATCAAGGCATGTGTGTGTAACTTACTTGTGTGTCCATGAGTCTTTGCGTTCATACAGGGAAGCCAGAGCATCACTCACTGATAGCAGTTTGGGTGCTAGTATTATTTTTGATAACTCCCCAAGTAAACAAATCCGAAGAGCACTCATTATTTTCCAGCCATGATAGGGGACAAGAAGTGTATAGGACGACCCTCTACATCTTGTATGAGCCATCTATTATTTTGTGATGTTGGAGTTAGTCGTGTTGGACTGTCTTTTGTAGTGAAAATTTCTTTGAACGAAGATGAGTAGTCTTCTGGAGATGAACAACTTAAAAGCTGTTTAATACTAGTGTATCATCATCCTGGAAATAAGAGGCTTTGTTACTATGGCAGCTAAAGCTTGTTTTCAAAGTTGCATCACTATAAGAACTGTATTTTTAAAGCAATTTATACTAGTGCAAGCTCCATTGTGGAAACTCTTTATTTAGTGTAGCTTAATTTCATTAACTAAGCCTTAGCCAAGCCATACTAAACCATTTTTAAATTGAAATTGCATTCATTCAGAAGTTTGCTTAATGCATTAACAGCTTTTTCAGTGGTGATATTTTCAAATGTAAACAAAAACTCATGTGGTTGTTGATATTCCTGTGTAACTGTTCGTTTTTTTACTAGCTATAAAAAAGAAATATTATTAATGTATTTAATACCTAGTAAGAGTGGAAATACTAAGGAAAATACTGTTTATTTTAGAAGATGAAAGTGGAACCTGTACATACAAAAAATAGTATTGAAACAAATCTTTAGCAGAAAATGTATCATGTGCTTCAGCTTATGGAGGCACAGGACCTGTAGTAAAACACGATGGCCATAACAAAAAAATAAATAAATAGTCAACTGAAACAGTGTAGCTAACCTTGCTAGTAACAGATTTATCTCTTTGCTTTCAGCCCTTTCGACTATATTACTTGCTTGGGCAGTTGTGTTCTTCTCTTCTCCGAACTTACTTTGCTGGATAAAGTTTTATTCGGTGATTTCTGCCAGACAGGAACAAAGAATAGTTTCCTTCCAATTTTTGGGACAGTGTTTGCTATTGTCTGTGAAATTCCAGACTGGGGTTGGCTGGAGGGGCAGCAGAATGCAGGATCACGTTTTAGTCTTGTACATATGTTTGTATTAGGTAGCAAACAAAACCATTTTGACAGCCTTTCTTTGGGGTGTATGGCTATGATTCTGTCTTTCTCAGCAGCTGTTATTGATGCTTCATCTCAGGTTTTGTTAGACTCCATTTACACTGATTTACCCTTACACTTTCTTAGAAGTTCTCTTTTGGGATGGCGCCTCAAAATTTGTGTCAAGTTCGCTCTAGCAGGGTGAGTTAATTAAATAAGAAAGTCCAGGTTTGGTTTCAAAAGAAAAAGGAAAAGTTCTACTATTTGTACACTGATGATTCAGAATGCCCGAGCTTAAAATTCAGGTATCATATGCCTTAGTCTCAGTGAAGGACTCCTCCTTAATCATTTTGAATGGAATACAGTACAAATGAAGTAAATGCAATATCAGGGATTAAAATAGATCTTACACATATGTGTAGTAAAAGTATTCTTGGGGCCTTTAATTCTGTACTGTCTTTGGCTCTGATTTCTGCAGTGGCTCGCTGCCATCTTGGAAAGGCACAAGGTAACAGCAAAAGCTTTCTTGTATTCTGCGTATTGAAGTTGAAAAAAAAATTAAATTGCAGAGAGAAAGAAGCAGTACACTGCAGTTTTGTATTCATGTAGTTTTGCTTTCCGTCTGTACTGCACTTTATGGAGCTGTGCAAAACCTCACTGGAAAAGTTGCGTGATGTCAAGGTTACAAACCTAGCAATCATGAAATGCAGAACGTGGGGTGGCGCATAACAGCACAATTAGTTCACTTGCACATGTGAAATATTTAGGATAATTATGCTCATAAACATGTCTTTAGAATAGACTTTGTGCAGCTTAATCTAACAGTTAAATGAAAAGATTTTCGTTAGGAATGACACACACTCAACATCCAAAAATCTTCTGTAGTTTAATAACTTCCAAAATGACAGCATTACAACATGAACTAAGTCTTAATAAAAAAAGGTGCACTGAAGAATTCAGTAACTTTTGTTAATTTATAGTATAATTGTCTGAGTTTAATTAACAAAGAAATTTTGCCTGTTTCAGCCACAAGCCTTTGTTACATCTTTCAGCTTCACTAACATCATCAAACACTTCCCTAAGTTTTTCATTGTGAGGATGTGGAAGAGCAGTCAGCAGTTGAAAGTTTATTCCAAACCCCTGGAAAGTCAGCAGAAAGGCATTTGTTGATTTTAGTGGATTGGGATTAAGTCCAGAATAAGCATCTAATGATACCAAAACACTTGTTTATTCTTAAACATTTCAAAATGACTTTGCATGCAGAAGAGGATTGCCTGCTACTAGGTGCCCAGCTAATCTGAGATCACGTGCATTAATATTGAACACTCATGAAGACAAGTGAGTGGTAAACAAAATGTGGGATTACTCTTGCCAAAAACTTTGTCCTTACCCCGACAGCTACTCCCCACGCTTTTGGATCACTAGGTCTGGAAGGCAGACCCGAAGTTAAACTTTCTCTTCTTTTTCCCCCCATTGCATGACTTTGCTGCTCAGTCAACAGTTTCATGGGCAGCTTCCATATATAAAAATAGGGTAGTTACCACTTTCACTCTCAGTTGTTCTAGGAGGGGATGGCTAAAGAGTTTACCCTCCCACTAAACTGCTGATGGAAAGATACATTTTAGCAGTAGTTTAAACTGTAACCTATAAACTTGCAGAACTTCAGAGTACAACAAAGATCTGTGTGAAGTCCAGGGACCCAAACTCTACATCAATGCGCAAATTTGTAATCTGGATTTTAATAGGAAGCTCTTATTTAATACAAGAACAAAGCACTAAACATTTGGAACTAGTTTGTACTGCTGATATATACAATTTTATGCATACTATAAAAAGTTACTTTTTAAGAAGTACTCGAGCCTATATTATAATGCACATACAAATATGAAGCTAAGTCTGGTCCAAGTTTCCTAACCAGCAGCCAGTCTCTCAGCCAGTCTCGCAGCACGAAAGCCACAAAAGCTAGGAGTGAACCTAGCTTCTTCATCCTGTTGAGCCTGAAACCTTTTCACTGTGTAGTGTGGAAGAAATAATAGCAAGCCCCAGGGATGCGGGGCTGAAAGGCGGAAACTAACAGCTGAGCGGTGCCAAGGATCAACTTCTTAAATTGTCTTTCCATTGCAATTAACTGCATACCAAATCTCAGCCAAATGGTGGCTCATAGCAGGGATGAAGTTTAACCTGTTTGACTTTGCACTGAAAGGGACGAGCGCCACAGGTAGCCTCACTTACAGTGAAGTACGAACAGGAGTTTTAACAAGCTACTACTTGTCAGCTCTTAATTAGCAGCTCCCATCAGAGCAACAGCACCCAACTGCAACACCGTCTGTTTCAGTGCAAAGTCCAATTCATTAGTTAAATTTTCAGAAGCATCATATTTTGCTTAGAAGATAGTATTTAACAGCTAAACATGGCAAGATTTGACTACCTCTCCGTTGTTTCTGTCTGCAGGGACAGTTTCTAGCTAAATTTAATACCTGATAGTATCTGCTAAATTGGTTGCAAGCAGCAGGTCAGGAGGTTCTTTGGGCTAAATCCCTAGACATGCTGCAAGGTGATTTTCGTTTATTTTGACTTGTAGCGTGGATTTCCATATCCCCTACTATTGCAACGGACAGCTGTACAGCGTTTGATTTGGCCAAATGTGTGTCTAAGGACTAGTAGCCTGGCTGTTTTGACAGTAAGTCTGGTTTGCCACTGCTGTGACATTGCCACCACATGGCAATGCATGCTTTGTACAGGCTTTGAGAAAATAAGCGGCACTATGTAGAGTCACAGGATAAAGTACAGTTTGTTGAGAGACTTGCTCACCATTCCTTGGTAACTTTTAGCTCTTGAGGAAATTTGTGTGCAATAAAGTGGTATACTTTTCAAAATGTACATAGGACATTCAAGAGGGATTTAAAATATAAAATACAGTAAAACCTTACTCAGACTGCACTGAGGAACAGTTAAAGAGTTGAAAATTGAGAAGACAAATTATTTGCTTTGGGCCCTGTGTGAGGGAGTGTGTGATGGAAGTGTGTGAGCTGGCACACGTGCCACACAAACCCTCCTTTATTAGGAGAATCCCTGTATTCTGCAGGTCCCATGGATGTCTACAAAACCTAAGACATATCCTGCTGATATAAATGCTTTTTAGCCAGTCTTTCTCTGAGATGGTCCTTTCTACCATAATGACAGAAATGGCATGAAGCAAATGATTTTGTATGGACAGAGAATACCATAGCTAAACAAGCACGATGGCTGCAAATCACAAGTGGGAAACTAGTGTTTACTTCAGCTTTTAGTTTTTCTTTCCAGGATATTGAAATGAAAGCTATAACAAAAGAGGGGGAGGCAAAGCATTTATATGTAAATATACATTTCAGTGTTGTGGTTTTAAAGAGCCTCTGGAGTCCTAACTTCTTTAAAACACTGCATGGATGAATCAGCCTCTTTTGGTATTTAACCTCTAAGCCATAGATTCTTACACATACTCACACGCACTGAATGTTTATGCTTGTTCTGTTGTGTGTGTGAACGTGTGTGCACCCACACATAAGCAAATAATGAGCAATAACAAATACAGATTTAAGAATCTAGTATGTCTCCCATTAAACTTTGAACTGTTATTTGCATGAATATGTTGTGCATGTTGAAGCACTGGGAGCATTTTCTGTTGCTTGGAAGTAGCACTCATAAGCATTTTATGAACTGTTAACAGTCTGATGCAAGTTATGTTTTAGTTTTCTCATAATATAGGAAATTGCTTATATTTTTGCAGAAATGCAGGGAGTAGACTGTTGTGGTTTGTTGTACCATGGAGGAAGAGTGACTGCAATGAACAGTGAGAAATATGCCACAATCTTTTAATCTTTTTCTTTAATGCAAAAAGGCTCTGTATTTCTTCTGCACCATGCAATTAGAAGATGAAAATGATGCTAAAGTGGTCTGGACTTTTTTGGGAAAAAGACATCTATTTTTAGGTTTTTGGAAGTGTGGTGTGTAAGAACTGCTGTTTCAGTAGTGGAGTGTCAAACCTTGACTTTAACAAAAGTGCACTTAAATAACCAAAACCCAAAGATACAAAAATGAAAAAGAAGAGATTTAAAAGATATAAAAATGAAACATGAATTCTTTGAAGGCAGAACACCTGCTAAAATTATTGTATCTTACAAAAAAAAAGAAAAGAGGAGCGGAACAGACCACGTGTGATTGCTGTGTCCCATGTGTAAGAATTCTTGCCACTTTTATTTTCAGATGAGGAAGGAGAAGAGGGCGGCTGTGCCTGTGGGAGCAGTGGTGGGAGCAAGGAGCCAGCCAGGAGGGAACAGTTTGGGCCGGGATGCGAAGCGGCTGCCTTTTTGGGGGGGTTACTTCAGACTTGGCCCAGTCTGGCCCCATGGAGTCACCTCCCTGTGGCAGCTGGGGCCTGGGAGGTGCACACCTGTACCCTGGGCTGGAGTCAACCCTGGCACAGGTCATAGTGTTTGCGTGCTCCGTGACCACAAAGCGTGATAAGGATATGGGGCAAAAGGGTGGTCAGGAGTTTCATTCCGAAAGCGCACTCCAAAGGAAACAGGGACCCTGTAGGGCCTTTGCAGGGAGAGGCCTCCCTCTGCCAGCCATCTTAGGTGCAGCTCTGCAACCACAGGGCTTCAGGAACCCCTAATTACAGTGATCCTTCACTCTCCTTCTCCCTGTCTGGGATGTGGACTTCTTCACCCTCCCTGGAGAAACAGAGAGGGAATTCCTTAGCCCCAGAGGTCAGCCTGGGACGTGGGGCCGTGCTGAGGTAGCAGATGGGTTCCTCAGGGCCCTGCCCTGTGCTGGGGCCCTTGGGCCCAGGCGTCACAGGGGTGTGAGAGAAACCACCTCCTTCCCCCTCTGCCAGGCACACTGAGTGCAGCTTTCATGCGGGCAGCCATATGCCAGGCTGCCAAAAATAACGGTTATTTTTGAAGTAGTTGGGATAACAGGACCCACTTCATTTATTCCAAAATAAACTGAGAACTGGTCTGTTATTTCACACTGTTACCAGGGTCGAGAAGGATGTTTCCTCCTTGATCCTCGCATGTGGACATGATACTGTGTAAGAGGCTCCATGTCCAGCCTGTCAATTGTTATATCAGCTAACAGCTTTTAAAGCAGATACTTTTGTAGAGAGCTAGAATAAAAGGAATGATACCACTTTTAGTCAATTCAACATTAGAAAAGGAGTTTTATGCAAAGATAGCAGGGCTACAAAGATTGTCATGCTATTGTCTAAACCCTCTTTGTATTTTTTAGGTCTGTTTTCCTTAAGAAGTATATTCTACAAATAGTCATAGGTTTCTTTTACAAATTAGGAGGGTTTTTTCACTTGTCCTCATGTTCTGTGAAGTGAATGTAAAGGATCTCACAGGGATGCAGGGTCTTTCCCCACTATTCCCAACAGAGACTCTCTTTGAATCATTCTTAGGTGATGCTATCTACTGGCTGTCACTCTTAGTTGTGTGTCTATCATATTCCCTCTTATCCTACCCTCAAAAATGTATTCTTGGCCTTTCTTTTCTGGGACACCCATCCATTCGCTCTTGCTTTAAATCCCGGTGGGAAGAGATTTCTAAAGCAGAATTGTGGAGTTGGTGTGTGACCCCACTGTGTCTCCGCCAGTGCCACTGTGTTCTGCCCTTCCCTGCTATCTCCAGCAGCCAGAGGTGCCTCACGCACAAGATAAAATTGCAACTGGGGGTCCACATATCACTTCACATCAACTTTTGTTTTCTTTTTCTTTCTTTTTTAAACGGGCTACGTAATGCTAAGTATAATGCTGTTAAGTCATTTCTTCTCCTGAATAATAGAATGTTGCACTTTATTTCGTTACACCTGTAGAGTGAGTGAGTGTTGCTGAGGTAATATTGGATCTGAAACTTGACAAGTACCTGTAGGTCCCATGAACTTGAAAATTGCATTCCTGCAACTGATAGAATACTTGAATCTGTTTAATTTTTCTGAATTTGAGAGGAGGGACACTTTTAATTCTTAAATTCCCATCTTTAACATAGAGCAGATGGTATAATCTTTTTACATTTTTAATATTATTTTGGGTTGCTGAAGTTAATATTCTGCTAGCTACAAGTATCCACGTGCATACCACAGGGTTCATTTTGAGGACAGAGCTCTAAAATTATAGACCTTGGTAGCAGTCATAAATCAGTCATTTTTTTTCATTGAGAAAGTGGTGCCACTGGAAGAAAGTTATTTAGTGATCAAAATGCATCATTAAGCTTTTAAAAAGGGATTCTGTGCCTGTAGTAGAGCTGTGGGCGATTTATGGCTTATCTGTACTCATTGCCTTGAGCTTTTGGAAAATTTGTAAACAAAGCCAGATGCTCATTATGTTCCCATTCAGGGTTGGTTAGATGGGTAAATGCCATCAGAAGCACTTTGGTCCTGTTGGGTTTTAGCTTGTTACAGGAAATGGAATTGCTCCAAAATATTTTTTTAAAATATTTATCGTCCCTGAATATATACTTCTGGTTTATGCTTATAGGATGGATTTTTTTAAATAGTTGTAAATTATAAAAACATGAAAGTAATACTCTGAGAACTATATTGAATACTAAACTGTGGGTCCAGATTTTTCTCTGTGTCAGAGTTCATGCTTAACCTGTGTGATGTAGTCAAGCACTGCTCGCCCTTTTTAAGGGTTTTGAGCAGTGCAGGAGGCTGTGGAAGCATCAGGCTAGGGTTGCATCTGCTTTTTAAGAAATTGTAGGGAACTGAGATGCGAACTAAGTAACTTTTTATAACAAATTTGATAAGTCATTTGCTTTTGATTTGATAATTTTTACTGCTCTCCTTTTGTCTTTTCTATACATTATGGGATGTGAAAGGGGTTCTTGTAAACTGTATTTTTTTGCTTTTTATTACTCTTTAAGAGTAAGAAAATGTGCTGCTGTATGCAAATTGAATTGCTATAGGTTAACAAAATTTTCCTTGTAATCATATTTATTGCAATATGATCATCATGTAATCTATTTCATAATTCACTATTAACTTTTTGGTGTATTTTTTTTATTTATCGGCTGCAGCTGAGCAAGTAAACAGGTCATGGCACGCTTAACGAAGAGACGACAGGCAGATACAAAGGCTATCCAGCATCTTTGGGCAGCTATAGAAATAATCCGGAACCAGAAGCAAATTGCTAACATTGACCGTATTACAAAGTAAGTGATCTGTTCCAAAAAAAGTCTTGATGAGGGGGAAGGTTGATGCTATTAAAAGTCCTGGGAAACAGAAGCAGTAAACATTTTGAGAGAATGTGAAACAGTTATATACACTTCTGTGTTACAAATTATCTAATTATTAAAAAAAACAACTTATAGAACTGAGCACCTAAAGATCCTGAAGTGAGGTTTAATCCAATGAATTGAGATCTTGCTTGTCCTGTATTTGATTTGTATAAGCATCTTTAGGAAATATGCAGTATTTATAGTACTTTAACTGAGTTTAGCAAGTCAGACCTGTACTCAGTAGCTTGCTCAAAATACAAGAAGTAGATACAGCAATTAAAGAGAAAAAGGCGATAAAATCTGTAAATAATCTAACTCTTTATGAGAATGTGATAGGCCAGTGGAGAACTCTTTTCAGATTGCAAAGATAAACCTGAAGTTGAAGTGTTAGGTTGCTCAAACAAATAAGAAACTATATTTGCTGAGATGGGCATAGGATCGGAATGATTACCACCTATGCCTAATACTATTGTTACTATTGAAATATTCTTCAAAATGTATTCTGTACTGTATACACAGAGAAATATACATTCCTTGTTACATGAAGCTTGCAACGTCTACAATATTAAAATAGCTTTTAAGATAATTTGGAGTAGCCACTGTAATAAAAACTGAGGGAGGTTTTGTGCCTCTCTCTACTTTGTCTTCATTTCCAGGCCAACGTGTTCGTCACATTTGTCAAAGTAATCAATCTGAATAATTTAAAAGAGCAAAAGTAACCAGTTGGCAACTCTTCAGTTGAACCAATGTGAGCTGATAATGAGGCCAGAGACCAGTAAGTGGAGAGTTATAAACAGTGCAGGTGACTGACAAAGTGAAAATCTTTATAACATGTACCACTAACAGTTTGGAAGCTCTAGGGTGGAAGTGACAGTCAAAACTGGCTTCATAAGTGGAAGAAGTGTAACAGTTCAGGTTCTCCAAACATAGTGAACAATAAAGAGGAGAAAGAAAAAGGATGATGCCCTGAACGAATTAGTGTGTACCTGGCTCCTGCAACAAAGAAAAATGCACCATTAAATCGAAAAGCACGGTCCAAGAGATAAATTTCCAAGCGGGATTGAGAAAGAGATTGTATTTTAGGAAATTCCATTTTTGTGGTTGCACTTGAGTTTCAGAATGCTTTAAAGTATATATATTTGCATCATGTCTCTAAGGAGACAAGTGGGTAAACTAATGCTATACACTTTCCATTTTAACATTTCAAATTACTAGCTCCAGGCCATGTATTAGCTGTGTTTGTTAGCTGTTTATGCTCTTTTTATAAGTAATAAAGGGAGACAGGCATGTCTAGCTGGGGATTCATCCCACTCCTATGAGAGATGCCTATTTTAAGATGGTGCAAATAACATCTAGCTGGGTAAAATTAGGTAAGCCAAATCTTATTGTTACACACAAGGTTGAGAAAAAAAAGGAATTGGACAGATGCTAGAAAAACAAGTACTGCTCTTGGTAACTGAAGAGTAGTTTGATTTTTTAAAAAACATTCTAGATCCAGATTGTATGACTCATCTCTAATCAGAAGAGAAATAAGTGACTAAACAGAGATGCAAGCACCCTTAATACTTTGAGAAAGATGTGTGAGGTGTTAGCAGTGAAGAGTAATCTAAAAAGTGCTTGGATGTTGTAAATGCTCCTCATGCACATCAGTGACAACAGTGATGAACAGTGATCTAGTTTCCATTATATTTTATTTATATTTCTATTATATGTTTAAGGAGATAACTTTTGACAAGGAAAAGATGAAGACCTTTGGGTTGCTTTACAGTACTAGTCATTGATGAAGAAACACAGATGACTTAGTAAATGAGTATGCATATTACATAATATTCAAAATAAATTCTGAAATTAGCAGGGCGTTAGAGTATCTCTTCTGATGAAAAATGAGCAGCTGATACATTCTTCCAGGCTCAAAGATCATTTGGTCAAGTACAACTGCAATTTCTTAGAAGATAAATCAGAGTCTGGGCACATAGGCAAATGTATGAATAATAAGAAAGATCACAACCAAACAGTGGTCAAAAGTGAAAATGTATATATAGTTGGAGATAAAGGGAGGAGTCTCATACTTGGATTAGTAACGTTTTTTAAAAGTGTGAATACCTCTTGGGATTGACTGAAAGAATGGCTTTGCATATTGCAAGTATTTGCAAGTAATAATGACAAGGAAATTTATGGAAGCATGTCTTATCCTGAGTAAGGATACAGAAAAACAGCAAGATAATCTTTCTTTATAAGTACATGTTTAAGGTAAGTGACAGTCATTGTACTGTGTCAAATAGAGGATGACAAATGTGTACTTTCAAGGAACTTCACAAGTTGAAAAGATGATTCATGATTTGATTTTTGATTTTATTTTCTTTTTGCTCTAGTTTAAGGGTTCATTTGTTGCTAGAGACAAGTTGTCCGGTATATTTTGTGACCTGTTAGTCCAAACACCTTGAGATCAGAATCTCTATTGCTGCTTTCTTCATCAGGTGGTTTCCTACTTTTAGGCAAATCTGTCTGTTGGCTTTTCTCCCAATGCGCAGCTCAGCATGTTTGTCTCCCCCTTCCTAACATAGTCCTGTTCATTTCATTTACTTCTTGCTTTTCTTAGTCTTCTGATGTTGAGTAGAAGCCACTATATATATCAAGGAGCATTTACTTTCTGTGGCCAGGGAGAAATCTTGATAATATCAAAAGAGGATTTCATTGTGTATAGATTATGAACTCTTTCAATAAGTCAAAAAGACAAATATATATAACACACTAAATTATGTAAAATGTAACCAGTGCACTTTATGTGTAATTGTTAAAAAATACGTGAGGTAAAGAGAGACATCCAGAAGATACTGGCAATGGAAAGTATGCAAGAAAAATCTATAGAACTAGCCACGCATTTTCTGTAGAGAACATAAGAGTAGGAGGATAGTGTAGGAGGAGCCAAGAACACTAGAAGGTACTTCTAATATTATCAGGAAAAACCTATAAGGGAAGAGGCTCTTTAATTAAAAGTAGAATAAATCAAGTATGCTTGCCTTTTTAAACTGATGAGGGGGAAAAGCAAGAATAGAAAGATGCGTGATTAGAAAGTGATTGAAAACTGTCTTACATTGAGGAAAGAGTCTCTTGGAAAATTTGGATACGCACCTTAGAGCCTTCAAAAGATCAGTTAGTAAGCTTACTGAACTGTTGGCAATTATTTTAGAAAAGTCATTGCATGCAGAGAAGTATTAAGAAACACAAGAAACGTGTCTATTTTTGAAATAATTAAAAATGTGTGTGTGTAAAAATGCCGATAATATGACACTGGTAATTGAAATATTATATAAAAACTTGAAGGCATTGGTAGGTTAGCGACCACACTGCACAGACTTTATGTCTCAAAAAAACCAAAACAAATCATATGAAAGGGATGCTGCAATTTTGGTGATTATATGTGTGTGGGGGTACATTATAATTGGAAAGGACCTTTCCATTGGTTGGAGATAGGCATTCTTCAGTAGCTTGAAAAGTAAATGAAAGGGTGAAAAACAATACTAACAAGCAGTAACAGTGTAATGAATTTAAAGACATTAGTTCTAAAAGTGCAAACTGCCTTTTGAAGAGAACTCTAAATTCCTATCTTTGTACAAAAGCTTCTGTGTATTCAGTGCATTTTTATTTAACAGTAAAGCTCATTTGAAGGCAGTGGTAGCATTTCTGTAAAGATATGCGAAATGATTATTCTCACCTGGCTTATATTATCATAGTGTATCTCAAATCAATGAATTATAATAATTTAAAATTTAACTACTAGAAATGTCTAGCATTTCTAAATTACCATATTAATTAATACAAAGTGATCTTTCTAAGAGGTATTTATCAAGAAATATGACTTATTTCTCTGTCCAGACTTGGTGTTGGAATAATTTCACACTAATAACTCAATTATTTAGATGAGTATTACTGGTATTACAATCATAGAATGGTTTGGGTTGGAAAGGACCTTAAAGATCAACTAGTTCCCACCCCTCTGCCATGGGCAGGGACACCTTCCACTGAACCAGGCCCAACCTGGCCTTGAACACTTCCAGGGAAGGGACATCCATAACTCCTCTGGGCAACCTGTTCCAGTGTCTCACCAGCCTCACAGTAAAAACTTTCTTCCTAATGTCTAATCTAAATCTACCCCTTTTCAGTGTAAAACCTTTACCCCTTGTCCTATCACTACACTCCCTGATCAAGAGTCCTTTCCCCACCTTTCATGTAGGCCCCCTTTAAGTACTGGGATTATTGGTTATGCTGTAAATACTAGTGGAGAAATGGCTTCCCATATCTTGTGAGTTCTCTGTCAGAGCACAGCTTGACAAATTGTTCATCCTCAAAAGCGTGTTAAAAATTTGTAATTATGCTTTGACTTTCTGTTTTTTCCTCATTATCTTCCATCTGTTTTGGATTTGGGGTAACCTCAAAAATTGATTCTATGGAATAAAATGCCTTAAAATAACACTGGAAAAAAGACATGCATATTTAAATGAGTAGGATAAATTATTGACTTTCAGTTTCATAGCAGATTGGTAAGTATCTCTGTACAAACGTGTTTTGAAAGTGGCTACTTTCTTTGGCTACTCCAGTATTCCAGTTTCTTTTATAGTGTTTTCTTTATAATTCCCTTGCAGGTAATTGGACTCCTAAGATTTAATTAACTAGTAATTGAATATTTACCCTTTTTTTCACAAGATATTGGGTTTCCTCAGTAGCAATTTATAAACATTTCATGATCTTTATGATTAGTTCAGAGTTCATTATCTACTAAGTTAATGCTATTAAAATACCCAGTTGGCAAATATGGTGTTCTAGAACTATTACTGGCTGCTTTCAAGATTTTGTCATTGTAAACAGATAATTATTTTGGTTTCTAAATATTCCATGAAGACTAATTTGAAGAACCAAAACATAATTCTTTTCTTCCATACGTCCTTCCTCATATGTTTTTTCTCACTCCCTTTGGTGTGTTTCATGATTTATTTAGTTGATTGGCTTCTCTCCCTGTCTCTTACAAGGTTGTATCTATACTGTCTTTGTGACAAGGAATGCCCTGGCACCTTCTGGAGCAGATATGCTGTGGCCACACCACATTGCCTTTGGCTCATGCAGTGTTTCCTTGCCCCCGACATACTCGTTGTTTGTTTTATATGTGTGTGTGGTTCCTCAGTTCTAAGCGCCAAAAATAATACAGCCCACAGCAATGCTGTTCTTGAAACTTGAAGCTAGGGGCATGATAGTTTGCCATCGGGCATGATGTGAAGGCATCCGAGGACACATAGCATGCTGGAACAGTGCTGGAGTGCCCTTGGCAGAAGGAGCCAATCTTGGCCTGGTTTACATCCATGTTCTTTCTCAAGAGCAAACTAACCTCTTGGCCATGCTTTGCCTTTTTCCCGGGAGGAAAGTTGGCTTTTTCCACAACGGAGCCTGAGAATGAGTTAGTTTGGGAGTGAAACCAAGAGTGACCATAATCCACAGAGTAGAGGTATCCCAAATTTTGGTGGGATGAAGCTGAGGGAAAGACCATTAGCTAGGATAAAACTGATAGGCTATAATTGTAGAATTTGTGTTATTTTCAAATAGAGTGAAACGGAAAATTCAGTTTCATCAGTCAGAAAGCTGTTTTACAGCTTTTACAATGTTTACTCATTGGTGATACAAGAAAATGCCTTTTTTTATAAATAGATACAAAGAGTCACATCTTTTTAAATTGACTTTCAAATGGGACGGTCCACTACTAAGTCCCTAAATAACCTTTTTTCCCATATTTGTTCTGTGGATTCATTTTTGTTATGTTCTAATTTAATGTAAGTGCAGCTAAGTCAGAACATCTAAGAGAGATGAGCAAATCCCAATCCTATATAGAGTAGACTTGGTCCATCCCTTGTTGGCTTTGTGTGTACTAACATTAATCAACATTGATGGGACAGCATGCCAGAAAAGAATTACTCAATATAAAAGATTACTGTAAAATGATGAGATTTTTCTGGTCCCACAGTTGAGGTGGAGTTGCTAGCAGTTGTAGATTGACTACGTGACCCTCTCAGTTTGACATTTAGTCCTATGAGGGGAATTTCTTCTCCAGATATCACTCTATGAAATTTGTCCTGTCAGTCTCTGAGAACAGTTAAAGTTAAGGGCCTCTCCCATCCATAAATCTGTTTTTGTTGCCTTAATTCTTCTGCAATTCTCTTTTTGGGCTGTTTGCTTTAACAGAAAACAATTTCTAGAAGCACTGATTAAAGCAAAAATGAGAATGAGCAATTTAAACAGGTAGAGAATAATCACAAGAGAGTATAAATAAGAAAACGAGCAATTTGAACAGGTAGGGAATAATCATATGGCTATAAATAAGAATATGCAATGCAGTGGCAAGAAAAAAAAATAGACCATGATTCTTACAGTATTTCATATTCGAAGCTCAGAAACTTGTTAGAAAAAATCTGTCACTATTTATAGTACCTTTGATGAAAAGTTAAATCTTCCTAGTATTTTGCATGTTGCAACTAAATAGTCATGCATAAACAAAAATAGTAAGCCTTAAGAATGATTAAGAGAGCAGATGACTGGATTTGTAACTAGATAATCCTGTTGTTTAACTTTACACGAGCAGAAGTATAGTAGCACCTGATATTTCTTTGAATGAAATGAAAGCTTGGAAAAGTTTTCCTCCTCTGTTTGGTGCTTATCCCTTGTCAAGCCATTCCCCTAAAATATTTGTCTTCTTGTTATCAGAGAGTAGGCTTATCTGAAAAGAATTGTTTGAAGTAAAACATCCTCTGTTACACGGAAGAATGCAATGGTTGCTTGAGTTCACTTTTAACCAGTGTTACTGGCTGCTTTTCCACATATTTACATCATCCTCATGTGTGTCTTAGATGTGACCATGTGAAGCAAATAAGTGGTATTCAAAGCAACTCTTCCCAATCTGGTACATGTTACTCAAACCCTGGTCAGTTGTACTGTGGTGGAACAGGTCAGTATTGAAGGAGTTGCTCAAGAAAGCTCACATTTTACCAGCTGGGAAAGGATGAGGAAGAAGAGTATAGTGACGTTTTTCTTCCCATGCCATGCAGTGTAACAGCAGTTTGTAATTTTGCAAGGGTAAGCAAAAGTGTGGAGTACAAGGTCCTACATTAAGAAGCACGATACTACTTCTTCAGCAGGCCACATGGCAGCCTCGAGTGACAGCCTGGCTATTGAGTGTTCATCTCTGGGAAAACTGAATTCAGTTTGTATTGGATTGGCTTAATTATAATTATATGCATTACAGAAAACAAACACAGAAACACATCACCAGGTGATGACAGGGTAGAAAACTCTTAGTTTTAAATACCTCTTTATGTGTTTTTTGTTATATTTAAGGACAGGGCACTTCTTTCTGTCTAACTCCACTGTCAATCTCCTTTTCCGTTTCCTTTACTGCTCTTCTCTCTTTCCCATTATAAACTTCAGTTGCTTCTTTTAGCCCCAAACCAATGCTTTTTTCTGTTTTCATAACGCTATTTTTATATTATTATTATGTAACTTTAATATTGCTAGTATTAATGATCTATTTTAGGAGCTGCTTTTAGACATTTTTGACTAAGGAGGGTAGAAGCAGGAGTGACAGGAAAAATTTATAAACTTTTCTTGGAAAAAGGCTATAAAGAAACTAGCTGTATTTGCTCTGAGGAGTAGTAGAACTAAAATTTCTGAATTGGTAGATTTCATTAAAGTGTCATCTTGAGTTTATAATGCATGTTAATAATTACTCTTTTTCCCATCAAGCTCTTTCCTTGATACAGATAATTTCTTCAATTTGTGTAACGATTCTATTTAAACACATTAATTAAACTGATTAAAGGAATACATAAAAAGAAGTCCAGATATATTAAGCGGTGGTGTTTGTGATTTGTTAGGGATAATTGTTCCTTCGACTTGGTACTGAGCCACTATTCCTCCATGGGATAAAGAACGTTGCTACCTGAATTTCTGGGTCTGCTTCTCCGGGCTGTCTTGTCATAAGACTAATTCATTGCCTAATGTAGAAGACTTTACCATGAGACTAACAGAGATTCCTCCAGCCTTGCCACCCTTTTTTCCTGCTTTATGCTGGCTACATGGAATGGAAAGGGCATTTTAGCCAGCTGTGCAACTGTGTCTGTGGGGATTTAGCATAAAAGGCTATTTTGTTGAGGACTAAATCTTGAGGTGAGGCTAAACTTTTGGTTTATTTGCTTTGATCAGAAATATTAACACATACACACCTAACTCCTACAGTTCATTCTGCAAAATAGATAAGTGCTCAGATGTTCTAATGAATTTTGCTTGATCAATTTTCCTTATACAATAATTCTTCTCTTAAGAATGATCTTATGTGGTGCTGTTAGTAAGGCAGTTTTCTTTTTTTATCTCAAAGGTCAATGTTCTTCATTGATTCAATAGATGAAGTAATCTCTGGGCTGAGCATGAATATGGCTGGTAAATAAAATGATTCATAGTAACAGCACAAACACATGGTTATTAGCAACAGCCATACTTGTTTGATGTTTGCTAATGAGTCCCAACTCATTTAAACTCTTCTTACTGTTTGTTACTATAAAAATTGTAATACTCAATGCTTAATACTTTTCATAGATATGTGCAAACTATGAACTCCAGTGGAAGTGTAACTGACTTGAAAATCACTATCCACATTTTCATTTTAATGAATATTCTTTTGTACTCCATATTTCTATTAATATTTGTGTACATTTGCACAGAAAAATACTTAACAGGCTATCTTTATGTCTAATTACTAAAAGCAAACCAATTTACTTTTTATGTCACAACCATTATTGATTTTTGCTTGAATCATAGCATCTTTATAATATTTGAAAGTGAAACTTTTAACTTATGTTTGGTTTCTTTGCTGTAAATAAATGTGGCTTTCTATTAGAAGTAAAAGATAAAAATGAGTGTGACATGTCCATTTAACAGGTTGTTATCTGGCCTGAAGTACTCATCAAAGCTTTTTCTGTAACCACTGGAGAGAGAATGGTCTCCAAAGCACTACTCACACCATCTATTTTAGGCTGTGGTCTCATATTCCCATTCATATAAACAATATCATCACCAAAAGCAGCAACCCGGCCCTGATAGCTTTTCCAGCCGATGTGCTGTTCCCTAGCTGGTAATTAGGTGAACATTTGTGTGATAGTGTGATGATTTTGAAACTCAGCCAAGCTAGAACTAATCTGCCTGAAAAAAAAAAAAAAAAAAGTTTACTATAAACCCAGATAAGAATGGAAATTAAATTAGATAGAAAACTCTGAAAAACTGAATCATGAAAGCACTTGAATCAATATTTTTTAAGCATGTTTTGAATTGAGACGGTCAAAATGAGCTGACTAAATATTTCGTTTGCAAGGTATTAGCCACCACGGTATATTCTGAGTCATGTATTGCTCAGTCTCTTCAGTACATCCACAGAAAAGTACTGGATGGAACAGTGGCTCTGCGTATGCACAAGCGATTTTACATATGCATGGAGTGCCACTGAACGATCAGGGCTCCTGTTTGCCAGTAGTGCTCAGTCCACATATGTGTATATCGCCAGCAGTATCACATACAACATTGTAGGTTCGAAAAATAGGAGGAGAGCCCTTTTTTAGATAAATTCCTCCTTAAGAAGGTGGTAGTAGTTCTGCAAGAGAGATTTTTGTAAATAAAGATTAAGTAGCTCAGTCTCTTATTTATTTGCTTTTCATGGTCATATCGGTGGGTTACACAATCTTAAGTGTATAGTAAGGTTGCATGAGTGAGAATTTAAATGACTGAAAGAAGGAATTACCTGATTTTAACAGAAATGACCCAGGTGATTACAGGAAAATGCACAGTGCCTGGGGTATCTAAAGCACGCACAAACAAGATTACTCCTTAGCTTTGTTTTAGCAGCAGCAGAAGAAACATTGGCAGATCTTAGTTTCATTGAACTGCCAGATCTCACTGTTTCACTGTCAAGTTTATGAGTTCTTTTTGTTTATAAAAACACTGCACCAAATTAGATTTGGTATTCATGCAAATGCTGTATTTCTAGACTGTGAAGGAGAGATGAAACAAATTTTAAAACCTTTCCTACTTACATAGTGTATGTGTCTTCAAAATGAATGTTGCAGATACTGATGTCAGAGGGAAAAGAAAATTCATCATTTCTCTGTAATTGAGTTTCTCTGTGTCCCCCACTTGGAACTTTGGACTGCACAAAATGTAGATCATATAATCAGTGTTTTATTGCTCAGGCAACACTCTGTCAATGCCTGTGTGGTCCATGCAGTGTGCTGGGGGTAGGTGGAGTGCAGTAGAAATCAAATGAAGCCTGTTCATATACGTGCATCTTTGTGACCTGTAAATACAGAGAAGAATGTTACGCTTTGGTTGTCTTTATCTTAATGAATTTAATCCAGAATCACAGAAAAGAAAAATTCTTACATTCAGAAAATGTAAGCATATCAAAAAGTATCTTAGAAAACAAGTGTGCTGCTACGAACCCACTGTAAATAGTTCTACTTTCTCTGTATTGTCTTCAGATCTCAGACCAGCTCTCAGTTTCTGGCAAACAGGGAAAATATATTTCCAACATATTTTTTTGAAATACAAATACCCATAATGTTTAGCATGTGTTTTGTGAAAGTTGATTTGTACCACAGTGCTACATCTAGTGGGAGCAGGTAGCCTCAGCTTCTGAGTTGAGACCTTGAGATAGAGCTGTGAGCGCAAATCTTCACCTGGCTCTCCACAAGGGTAGCTAGTGGATTCCTGAGATTTGAGCCTGTGTATTTTAAGTTTCTTATGCTATGTGGCTATATTTGTTTTAAACAATCAAAAAAAAAAATAAAATCACAGCCACCTCTTCCATTTTTACTTTTAGTATGACCAAGTAACCTATTCTTTGCAAATTAAAAAAAGTCTTAAAAGAAGTGCTTGGGCCTTCTATAAAATTGCTGTCGTACCCTGAATCTACAGCCAAAGGCATAATTTCTCACCAGAGGCAGGAACACAATATAAAACTCAGAATAGATTTTTGGCTGCTTTCCTTCCATTTTATGTATTATTCCTTAAGGTCTGTCTCTGAATCTAGGACATTTTTATACACCTGTAGGTAGCATTGAAAATTAATGGCAGTCTTTCAGTTGAGTTTAATGGGATCTGCAGTATTTTATCAGATCTCAGTTGTGAGATGGGCTATGTGTACAAGGAAATCTGAAGACCTCTGTTTCTGCCTGGGTGAGTTGCTTAACAGATAGTCTGCTGCTGCCAGCAGTCTGCTGCTTCCCTTCACATCGTTGAGGGCGGAGGCATCCAGCATAGAGATAATTGATCAGACCAAGATTACAGTGTTTGTCACTAAAATTAGCATCTACCTACACTTGTCACATTGTCGTGTTTTAAAAAGGCAGCTATTTCCTATATGTATTTTACTTTCATCTTTTACAGAGATGCTTGCTGTAGCATTTTTTCAGCTCATCCTTTTGATGAGTTCAGGTGGGTGAAAATGTAATTCCTGAGTCCAGAAAACAGAGATTTATTTTTTTTAAAAATACCTGTGGCAACTTTCCACCTTAAGTAACCCTTCTTCCTTCCTTCTTTGGCCAGCTTTGTTTTCTGGGCTGCTACACAACTGTACCCATGTAAAACATTTGGTGCATCCTGGTAGACCTCAGTTGCCTTCAAGAGGACTCTTTGGGGGCAGAGTTAGCTATTTATGTGCATTATTTTTTGGCCATATATATTAAGCTCTTTAGGACAGGGTTTGGCCTCGTGTTGTGTCTTGCACAGCACCAAGCAAAAGAGTTGTGAGCTGTGTGACAGCTGTAGGCAAAAAGTTCACCATCTGATCCCCTGCAAGTGCCAGCTACTTCTGTATCTGTTTTGCTCCCATGGTGATTGCAGCTTTAGAATCTGCTTCCTCCACACCCTTTGGATCAAAACAAACCTTTTTCTTTAGTTTTAAGGTATGTTATGAAGCACATGTATTAGGTACAGGTTTTGAATAGAAAGACGTGCTGAACACTGGCTAGTTGGAGGAATTTTTTTTTAAGTTTTAGGTGTGAAATGTTCATATGCTGATAGACTTTGGTGCTTCTTTAAAGTCTCCTGTATATTGGGCAGGCGGGCGGTTTAGAGGTGTGCCCAGTTTTGTTTAGCAGAGGGAGGTGACAAGATCCAGTTGTCACTTATAGTGGCATGAATTACAGGAGCTTCTGCAATTTGTTGTTGTGAAGGAGAGTGATTCTGAAAGCACAAGTTCCACATTTCCCTGCATATCATTCCTCCCCTGTCATTGCAATGTGGCTCAGGTGGGGTGTGCAGCAGATGGCTGTGTGGCTCCTGGATGCCATGGGGCCTGTGAGAACTGCTGGAGTCCTCACCTCCAGCTGCGGTGACCCCTGGGGCTGTCCCCAAGGTGTATGAGAGAGAGTCTAGGTTTTAGGAGGGGTAACAAAAATAAGGTATATAAACAGAAGAATATGATGATATTTTATTGCTGTTAAATTAGAAAAGACCTGACTAGTATTTATCTGAATTGCCATGTAGGTTTAAAATTGTTTTCACAATTTTCTGGTTGGTATTTTGTATACTAAATACAGATGAGCATGCACACACACATACAATCTACAAATCTATTAATGATTATAATCTATTGTTGTTCTCTAATTTTTTTCTTTTGCCTTTGGACATGTGTGCACATCTATTAGCTATGTTCATGTGTGTATTTACCTGATTCTCTTGGAAGTATATTTCTGAAGGTCAGGCCTGTATGTATACATTTGATGGTGTGACAATGCTGAGGTTTGTGTGAGGGTGGTAATGAACAACCTACATGCTAAAGATTCTTATCCTTTGCTTTCCAAGTGGTGTTGCAATAATTGAAAACATGCTCTAGTATGCTTTTAGAAGTTGATTACAAAAACTGTAATTTTGCTAGATTCTTTTGTGCTAATGTCAAGGAGGTTTATGCTGCCAGTTTCTAAATGGAGAAAATACTGACCTATAAATACTGTAATACTGAGCAGCAGTTCAGTTGCTTCTGTGTCCTGCAGACAGGCAGCCTCATTTGGTGAGATTTGGAATTTAACATGCAGATTATCAGGCCAAACCTCCTCTTTTCATCAGACAGACCCTCATTTTATATAGCAGGGATTAGCACAGTTAAATTGTATTTTGAAATGGTTGTTTCAGCCCCTATCTGATTAGGGTTGGTTGCTGATTTAGGGGATTTTGCTTTGTCTCCATGCTGTATTTTCCCCCATCAGAAAGCATATTTGCTTTACTTCTGGAGGCTGGCTACATAATAGCAGTGTAGAGATTGTATTACACTTCCCAATCTGTCGATATGGAGGACTGGGCAAGAGCCTAACAAACCAGTATTGCTTCAGCTCCCTGTCTCCAAGGTATGGCTAATCAGCTTTTGTTGAAAACAGCAATCGAGGATTGCTTTCTCTCTCTTACTTGTTTTTTAACTTCTTGGTGCCAGATGCTTCAGTGCATGCAGTGCCAGGAAAAGACTTGCACTCCCTGGATTAGTAGTGTCACTTTTGCACAAAGACATTTCAATATTGTTTTTCCCCAATCCAGTAATGAGTCTGATGTGGTCGTTAGGACTCCAAACATCCTGCTTTCTGTCTCTAGGCTGGAGTTTAACTTCTTTTGTGTTTCCTACATCTTTCATGTGTTTTGATAGTTTTTCACATTTCATTATTAAAGAAGTTTAACTATCTTTTCTGGTTCAAATCCTGCGCCTTAATAGCTCCTTAGTTTAGCTGAACAGAAACAAGATAGGATTTCATCCAGGCCCTGCCAGTGGTGGTTTATAGTCTTTGTGACTGCCTGGCCACATACACTTCACAGGTTTAATATTAGTAAAAATTTGGGGAGTGGAAGGGGGCCACTTCTCTAACAGCCCTTCTACTCTTCAAAGTAAAAACATTCTCTCTACATGTGTGTGTTTTCCTGTGAAAGCTGATAGCTTTTTACTTTAAACGTGGAAAACGTGGCCCTTGTGGATCTCAAGACTGCACAGTCTGAACATTGACTAAACTATTCTTCAAAAAGCCACATGGGATTTATTACTCCCAATTTACAGCTGGAGAAAATGAGGAGATTATTTAATTGGTGGCAGTATTTTCACTGTGGTTGAGAACACAGATTGCATTTGAGAAATGGGAGATTCTGAGCCTTGTGCTCCTTTTCGCTAGTACACACCCTGCCACAGCTAAAATAGGTAGATTAAACCTCGTAGCTGATTAGAGTTTGTTTAAAGCTTTTTGGTTTGTGTTATATATCTGTTCTGTTCAGAGATGCGAGTCAAAATAATTGCAAAACATGTAGCTTACATTCAAGAGTTTTGTTGGACTGTGTTTCGGCAACTATAGATGACACAATACAAAATACGTGGTTTCTTCAGCAGGATGCACTGAAGGTCATGGCACTGGGTAAATGCTTGATTTCTGTTCTCAGACCAATAGCAGCCTACTGTATAATTGTAAAGAAATCACTTCCTTGCTCAGTGCCTGGTTTGTTCTATCAGTAAAATGGGAAGAATGATAGTTAGTACCTATGCTGTGTATTTTGAGACCTATTAAAGACTTGAAGAAATTGCATAAGATGTGGGTGCTGTGGCTCTGACGGGAAGGTTGTTAATACAGAGTTAAAATGGATATTTATTGTAAAAAAAATAAAGTTAGTAAATGTTGACAAAGATAATTTGCACTTTAAAAAGCTAGTTGTGTTTGCATAAATACATGTATATATGCACATACACATGAAATACATGTAACATGAGTACATAAACAAATGAGGTAGAGCTTCAGCACCTTATGCCTCAGTGTACTAATGGAGGAGAAAATTGTATAAGTTTTGAGAGCTTCAAAACAACCTAAAACTCAAACTGTATAATTTGAAAAAGAGTATCTTTTTGCTTGCACATTTTATAGTTTAACACTTACAGGCTTTTGTTCTTTGTGTGCAGGTATATGTCTCGAGTCCATGGTATGCATCCAAAAGAAACCACTCGTCAGCTGAGTTTAGCAGTCAAGGATGGTCTTATTGTTGAAACCCTGACGGTGGGGTGTAAAGGGTCAAAAGCTGGTATTGAACAAGAAGGATATTGGTTGCCAGGAGATGAGATTGTGAGTATAAAATCTTTGAGAAAATAAATCACGATTTCTGGTATCTTAGCATGAAACTTGTTTTAATTTCTATTTAAAGTTATTTATAGATGCTGTGTTGGTGCTTGTGAACAGGGAAGTAATCTAAACTTTTTTAACCTTTTCTATTCCATAGAAGCTCATTCTTCTCAAATTCTGAGTTTTCTGCTATGAAACACTGGCAAACACCTTTGCTCAGTCGTCCTTCACCTTTATGTAGTACTCTTTTTTACAGCTGTACAGGAAGGCAGTAAATATTGGTATTACTTGAAATCCTCAAATGTCCTCAAATCCCAAAGACAGTATCTTTTAAAAAACAAAAAGAAGACAAGATATTTTTACTAATCTTGCTTTAATCTGAATTTGAGGAAGGAAGAACTCCTTTCTCTTTCAGAAGTGCAACAAGAAGTTGTACATTTTTATACAAACACACATGGAAAGATGCACTTTACAGATATTTATGAACACGAGGGCACTCAGGAAGGACTTTCTTAGCAAGTTAGTTACAGGCATCCAGACATTGTTCCCCTGGACGTGTAAAATGAATATTTAAATTGAATTAAACAGGTTGAAAGTTATGTGAAGGGAAGAAAAGCATGTTTTCTTTATCCCTCCATAGCTGCAATGGAATGCACTCACAAAGTTAACTGAAAATAGTCCCACAGACAAGGAAAAAGCTTGCACAATTGCTTTGCCTTGTTCAGAATCCTGGTCTCTGTATCTACAAGACCACATTTCTGTAATTTAAAAAAAAAAAAAGAGTTTGGCAAAGCTTTAAAATACTTGAACTAGGAACTGTTGCTTTGGAATATAAATTGCATTAAATACTGGTAAAATGAACAGCATTGTCTGAGATATAGATAATAATTTACATTTTAAGGAAAATCAGAAAAACTCGACAGGAAAATAAATTCAAAAAACCACAGAAATACTCATTGCACTATTGCAGCCATTAATAAGATCCTGAAAGTGAAACAACAGATTAATTTTTGTTTTAAAGTGAGAGAAATAGAAAGTAGAAGCAAGCAGTATCCATGATAGAAAACATTATGGTTAAAATTCTCCCAGTCATGTGAATATAAGGTATTGAAATATGTATTTAATGTATATTATGTCACTTTTTAAGTTTCTCATTCTAATTTCATTAGAAACCCTCAAGGGAGCCTTTAGAGGGTATGTAGCTTTGTTTTTACTATGTTGCCTGTGAGTAAACATTTCAAAATTAGCTCTTTCAAAATCAGCTCTTTCAGGTATTTCTTACGTCAGGTTAGCAGCTTAGAGGTGATGTTAACTGTGCAGACTCAAAAAGACATAAAGTCTGAGATCTGTAGTTATCTCAAGTATTCAGTATTTTTGTTTCCTCTATTGCTAAGAGAAAAGACTCAATGCCTCACAGTAGCCATTTCTTACACAGTTATTTAAAAAAATTCTACTTATTAGCAACATCTGTCTAACAAAACTTGTAAGATAACCAGCATGTAAATTCCCCATGAGTCATTAGAATTATGTAATTATTTCATCTCAGAATGAAGAATTGTCTTTGACTTGACTGAAGATGCTGCTTAAGTCCCATTATGAATAGCCCCTTGGTTAGAAGTATTGACTGTATTTTCAGCATGGCTGCTAATCACTGATGCATTGTTCTGTGTCCATGTGTCTGATGGTCACCTCAGTTGTTCAGAACACCAGTGCGCATTTGACATTAACACTTTTATGCAAAAATGGGAATCAGCTTCTGATCCAGGCCATGTTTCAACAGTACCCAACCTCCAACTTGATCCTAATACTGAATCAAAATGCTGCAGACACATGAAGCAAAACACATTGACTTGGCATAGTCATTCTCTTTGTTCTTTTATTCAAAAAATACTAATGAGTAACAAAGTGTCATTGTCATCACTTGACATCAGATCAAATATTTTCCATTCTCCAACAATTGGTGCAAAACCATGAAGTTTTGTATGTTCTGTACATTAGACACACTGGGTAGTTTTACGGATGCTTTGTCTGCACTTGATCAAGATGCAGTTTGTAGTTCTTTGTAATTCAGTACCGCTCAGATCTGGTACTAATGACTGTTGAACCATGAGCTCAAGTTACATTTCAGTGAGGACAAACACACAGAAGTCTTTTCAGAGATTCACTTGTAGGGGATAGGACTCTATGAAATACGGCTATTAAAGTTGGAACAGGGCTTTCAGACTCAGCAAATTTCAGCAGTTATAGACAGACCCTTGGCCCAATTGTCAAACTCGGTTTGACAGAAAAAATGGAAAGCTTATAACGAGAGAGACTTGAGAACTGATCCACCACCTGTTGGCATCGGTACAAAAATGCCTTTGGATTTTAACTTGTTTTCTGGCACCACAGTGGAAATCAGTAAGGACAAGCTGTTTCAAGGAATTAGCAAAGGGACACGTTCCTGTTGTCCTTCCTCCCATTTTTTGAGTATTTGCTTAATTTTTGAAGTTTTGGATGTAAACGTTATCATTTCAAATCCATATGGAAGTAAATAAGTTACTGGCCTGGGCCGCAGAACTGCTGAGCGCCCGTGTCTGTTACTTATATAGGTGCCTGACTAGAGGCAGCCACAGGGCCTAAAAGTACTGGTTTTAATGATGACTGTGGACTGATTAATAAATGGTAGCAATAATTAAAAGCATACATATTATGAAAACACAGCTCTATTTGGAAAAGATTCATTAGATGCTCTGTGGTGCTTTCTTAAATGTTTCCAAACATTTGTCCTATCCAATAGGTTGACAGAGTAATAGATCTGTGCAGTAAGGACATGGTCTGTGATAGGGTTACTCTTAGCCTTCAGAGGAATGTTTTAAAAAAAATTATGCTACTTTGTAATCGCTGTTCTATCAGTATGTTGAAGTTGCGGTTAAAAAAAAATGAAGAAAAATCATATATATTTAGAGATAGAACAAGCTGAGGTCCAAAGACAAAACAGTTTGATGGCATCAGGAGGCCCTTCCAAAACGAACAACTCATGTGAAAATGAATATTCTGAAAAACTGGAAGAAAGGATGATCAGATTTAAGAGTATAAAATTGTTCTCTTTTTCTTTCAGATGTATGTGGGAGAAATATTTTTATATAAGTTACTAAATTTAAAATATGGAGTCAGTTGCCAAATGTACTGTATCCCAACTGATATTTAAGGGTTATTACCTGTACAAAAACTTTGCTGCAAATATTATACCTCCAGGGCTTGTGCAGGTATTGATTTTGTTAGCTCATTTGCGGTCTATACAGATGTTTTGCACATTTTCAAAATGTGTTCTCATCTTACAGGCTTTCTCATCTTGCAGATGATTAATAGATTTGACAAAATAAATGAAAGAAATTATTTTCCATAAACATCCAGGATTTTAGTTAGGAATTTTACATTTTCAGTGTTTGTCAATGCCATTATTATGCACTTCAACAAAATCTCTGCAGCTTCTTGCCTTGCAAGGAAAATGTCAGTCCTGAAATCTGGTAATGGACGTTTACTTTTTCTTTCTAAAAGCTTTATTTTTATTTTTATTTCTTGTGGAACTTGTGGACTTTGGAAGTATTATTTATTATCAGCATAAAATAAATTATCTCCTTGCTCTTCGGGTTTAGAAAAACATTTGCAAATCAGTGTTGTAACTATGTTTTCAACACAGTCAATAAAATAGAAGGGAAATGTAGTTCTTGAAGAAAAGAATCATGTATCTCCTTACTTATTTATTTCTACTTTCAGTTATGCTATAGCTTTTATGTACTTTTACCTGTCATGCACCAACGTCATGTAGCTTTAGGAGAAGGTGGGATACAGTTCTTAGAGTTAGTTTGTCTTAGTCATTTACTTATTTTGTGATTTTTCTACAAACAGTGGGCACAGAGCTATTTTGAGCATTTAACGTGTGTGATTTAAGTCATAAAACTGCATTGACCCAGTGAGAGGCATTATGAATGTACAATTTCAATTCACATGTGTTCATAAGGCCAACCAATATTGTGCTTTTCTAAAATGGAGATGTGTTAATTACATGGGTTCATTGTTTGCATCTGCACGCAGCATATCTCATAGTACTGTTGTGGTTTAACATTGGTTCATAGTGGCCAAATTCTCTAATGAGATGTGAAGAGTGAGGCATTACACTTATTTAAGGCACTTTGAGCTATTTCTTTTAAAATACGTACAAGATAATTATGTTTTCAAGAAGCCACGCTTTTGCAGAGTTCTATTATCTCATCATTTAACTGATTGCTTGTAGAAAGAGACAGCAACTTTTTTGGCTAGTTAAGTCTGACTTTTGGGTTTAGATACAGTGATTTTCCTGTGCATTTAGTACTCTCCATATCTAAATTATTGACTCTCCAGTTTTTCCCTCTAAAGATGTTTTGGTTTAGTGAAGAGCATACTATTTGGAGGGACAGTTTGCTTGCATGCCTGTTTTCAGAAAACATCAGAAGTAGAATGTACTTTTTCCCAACACACCCATGTATTCCTAACTTGCTAACTCATTATTTTCTGATATTTTATATCTAAAAATTGCTGGTGCTTGCTCAAAGTGACTTCAGATACTTTCAAGTCTCAAGGCTGCCTAAATAATCAGTCTCCTTATTCTGTCTGCTTTCTCATCATTTTAACCTTTGCTGTAACACACTGCCAGCTCTGTGAGTTTTGAAGGTGGTTTTGTTAACCCTAGTGACCTTAGGCATACACTCAGTGATTATTGTGATTTGATGTATTGCAGCTTCAATTTCGTTAGGATCAATCTATGAGAAAGGAGTATTTTGGCTGTTATGTTTGTGTTAATCTAAATTGTTTTAGATTGAGCAAAGGCTGGCTTTCTTACTTGCCATGCTTAATTGCTTTTGTAATTATATTGATTTTTCCATGCTAGGTCAGTAATGGTAGACAGTTTTTTGAACTATGTCATCTTGAGTCTCCATAAATATGAAGATAATTGTAAAAAGCTTAAGAACAGTCACTGTTAGGGTTTGTAACTTTTCTGTACATAAAATACAGTTTAAATTAAAAAAAGAAACCCCAAACCTCAAACCAAAACCAACCTACATAGTTACCAGTGTTTGCTAGCAAGCTAGGGGCTTATAACTAACTAGGCTGAGTGGTTTTAATCTACATCCCATTCATTTCAGTTAGAAGCAGAAGGATAATCTGAAACAGCAAAAGTGGCAGCCAGTGCCTACATCATGAAAGCTCTTACAACTAGAGAGCACAAAGAGGAAGAACATCTCACACTAAATGCAGAAAAATTTCCTTCAGTGTTTAAAAACATTCTCCATTTGTTTTATCCATCCATATTGCCTTTAATCTTAAGTTCTGTGTGAATTCACTGAATTCAATTCTCACGTTGTAACAAATTGAGAATTTTCTAGACTGCAAAATTCGATGTTAATTATTGTGAAAGTACCAGTGTTCTTTACATTTGGTGATTCACTGATGCAAAGAGTTCATGAATGAAAAAGTTCAGACTGGCTTCCATCTCTTATTTCACACCTGAGGGAGAGTACGAGAAGGCTTTGAGGGTCAGGCCACATAACAGTCTGGTCACATGAGAGCACTCAAGGGAAATGAGTTTCTGGAACTCTCTGAATCTTTCTTTGCTGTCTGTCTTTCCATCCTCTAGGGTCCCATCATTCAGAGCTTATTTTGCCGAGAGACTTCCACCATATCACTCCACTGTGTGCTAAAAGCAATTATTTTTCTTGCAAATTATTATCACAAAGTGCACTAGTATAAAATTCTGCTTATTAATGAATCAAAAATTAGTGTCCACTGCTGTGATATCCTGGTGTGGATTTCTGAAAGTTCAGAAAATCAACTATTTTCAAATTGCCAAATCAAAGCATAAACTATTTTCTCCTTGAGAAGCAAATTAGAATTATGAACTCCTACCTCATGGATGAGAAATTCTTGCTGTATTGAAGCCAAGACCCTCCTTTGTCTTTGCATTAAGGTTATTAGCAGGCAGCTCATGAGAATGGCCTCACTGCCATTCCAGTGGCTCTTCCTGTCTCCAGTTGGGTTAAGAATCATGAAAAATTGTCTGCATTCCCTTTTCATCTTGTTCTTCTCTTCCTATCTGTTCAGGAGTATTTCTTCCCTCTCCTCTGCTCATCCTTATTTTTCATCCCCTAAAAAAAGAGCTCACTCTGCTTTGAGGGATCTTCATATTACCAAAGATTACACTGGTAGAGACCATCTTACTGCATACATAAGAGATGATGCTTCTTTTAAACTGGCAAAACCACCTCATCAGCATTTTCACTTACCTCTTCCAGCTTTGCTGACGTGACTTCTAAAAATTCAGTCAATGTAATGCTGTGTTCTTCTTTGAGGCTTTCACTCACTGTTCTAGCGTTGAGGTACTGATGATGTTGTTCACAGATTTCACAAAATGTTTTTTTTCTGAATGAAAGGGTGCTCAAAGAATAATTTACTTACAGGTTTGGAGTAAACTAGTCAAACTAGTCTGTACAGAGCTTCCATCATGGGATTTTAATTATGCTAATGGACTAGATGACATAGATTAGTCCATCTTGAGTTTGTTCTGAAAATATGCATCTTGGTTTTTTCCACCTCTTTTGTGCCAACTGTGACCTAGTAGTTTAGTTTTTATTAACTTTGTGGTTTCAAAATGCTCTGCATCTCTGGCAACTGTTTTGAATTTTTTATTATTATGTCATGCTGGTCACTGAATAAGACTTCATTAAAGCTGATGAACTTATTAATATTCATGCTTCATTCACAATAAATGCAGCCCTCATGCCTTTATATCACTGACAGCTGAAACAGTACCAGCCACACCTACAGCACAGGGGACATGGACAAGAAGTTGTAAACAAAGTGTGTAGGAGGTTCTGCTGTTGGTTCAGATAAAATGTTTCTGTGTGTGTAGAAACATCAGCCTAGAAAAACAGTACAAAATTCCATGGAGAAGATAAGGCTAGAAAAGCAGTGTATACATATTTTAAGAAAGAAAAGGGGAGGGAGACCCCTTTTTGTGTACAGTTCTTCTTGGAAGGAGACTTGGAACTAGAGGCAAAGAGATGGTTTCTTTCTGGTCTGGATTCATCCTCTTTCTAGGGGAACAAAACCTTCACATACATAATGTGCAAATAAAAGGCATTACACCTAATAAATACTTCACTCCATCTCTGATTTATCTCCCTAATTAAAATAGCCTACAGACCTCCTCTTGGCTCAACCTAAGTAAAAAATGGACATTAATAGCAGAAGCAGATCCAGTTTCTGAGGAGATGTGTTGAAAGTTTCTATTAACCTTGAACTCACTTGGAACATGAAGAAAGAAAAAAAATATTTTCATTTGAAACTATTTTCTATTTGTAATATCCTGGAGGAGAATATTTGTATTGTCTCACCTCAAATAATGTAAACTACTGCTACCCAAACATGATCTTCTTGGGAGGGAAACTGAGATTTATTTACTGCTTCAGGAACACAGCTCATAGGCTGAGAAAATAAGTGTGGCAGGGATTTTAGCAGTCATTCTGGCTGCTGGCACGCTACTATGCTTCTTGAAAAAAACTTCGCTTCTTTAGCTCTTGGAGCTAGAAACCGGCTCTATACTTTGGAGTCTATCACCCTGAATTGTCCAGAACCTACAAGGTGGGAGAGGGAATAAAAACCTACCTGTCTTGGCAGGCATCCAGAGAAGACTTCAGCAATTTCTGCCAGAAACAGAAGACCTCTGAGACAAACTGGCAATAAATTAATTAGACAAACTTAGGCTAGCGATTAAACTCAATGAAAGCAAGCTGAAAGCATTCTGAGAGGCTGTGGAATTCACTGCAGAACCTGAGTCTTCTTGCATCAGCGCTTCGGAAGAGGAAGCAGTTATCAGTGAAGAAAATGGAAATGGGTTATCAGGAGCCTAGAAGTATGTCTGTGTTTAATATGCACTATGGAGAAGGAGATTTTGGTCTGTCTCCTGTCTAATGGTTTTGTATTGATTCTTTTTAGAATAAAACTCATTTCTAAAATGAGAGAAATTAAAAATAATGTAAAAATCCCCCAAACAGTTAATTGCTCAAATTATGAAAATCATGGCCATAATAAATAAATAAAAAATAGTACTTGAAATTAAGCAAAATGCTGATGTAGCTGTGAGGACATACGAACTCATAATTGCTTTGGATTTCTTTGTGATAAAATATGAGTAATGAATACCTACCAAGTATCCTACAGTGTCAGTTTATGGAGATCTATTTTAAAGATGAAGCCCAGGTCATCAAAGGAAAGGATCTATAAAGGCAACTGATTTGCAGTGGACAGATTATCCTGTCTGTAAAAGCACACATCATTGTAGCTACCTGCTGTGGTAGTTTTCTAGAAAAGGAAGGAGAAGATAAAGTGAAACAATTTTCATAAAGGGATTCTAGCTGCTGAGCTCTTTTTGGCTTTGAAGGAGAGATGGATGCTTGTTTATTTACTGAGCACTTTTGATGAGCAAAAGCAGTAGGAAAAAAATATATGCAAAACAGGAGGCAATGTATCTAGGAAACTACTGGGGAGAAAATAAGCTTATTTTGATGCTGAATTTACTCTAATGCATTACTCTGACATTAAATGTAAAACATGAGATGATCCAAGAAACTTTATCATTGTAAAGCAATCATCCTGATCAAGTGTGGATCCTGTACAGCAATGATAAAAGGGAAATACTGTATCTAACAGCCAGCTCACCATTTAACTGCTGCAAAGATGGAGTGAGTCTTCTGGGCCATCAAGGAATTGATCAAGACTTCCGCAGTTCGGAGCCTAACCTGTCATTCTGGTGAAAAGATAAAAGCAGATTCAGTGGGCTACTGAAAGCAAATTTACAGAAGGATTCATGCTTGCTGAGGACTAGATGGAGCCAGGGATGTTGTGGCATGACAAGAAGGCTGACCCAAAGGGCAGGAGGAGGACTGCCCTCACAGTAGGGTAGGACCTCTGGCGAAAAACATACACAGTGTTCCCACTGCGTTTGAAAAACTACTGGGAATGGTGTTCCATGACATGTTGTGTTTGTTTGACCCAGGTAGTGTTCGATGTGTGATAGTGTCTGAATGATAACCAATACATCTGCCAGAGATCCGTGCTACACTGAAGATTTTTTTACTAGCTACTGTACCGAAAGAGATATAGCCTGTTTAAGAAAAGAGGCCAGTGTGCACATACAAGAGGTACATAATAGTCTCTTAAAACTGCTCCTTTCTGAGCCTGTTTCACACTACCTTTTGTATGGGGCGTGGATTCTGATATTCACGCTTTGAGAGAAGTATTGGTGAACAAACAAATAATTTAAGTGCGCAGTAGCTGTTTACAGCAGATGTATAAGTAAGAAGCATTTTCTTCAGGCTTTGTGCTGCCAGAGGACAGTAGTGCACATAGGTAGTGTGTCCCCACAGTGGTTTGTTATGTTTGTTGAGTCATAAAGACTGCAAAGTTTTAACAGTTATCTATAGTAAAGCTCACGTCTAGCCAAGAAAACTTAGATGGGAACAGATGCTGCTTGAAAAAGTCAGAAAGGAACCGATTGATTAAGAGTGGAGAATGTGTTTAGAATGAAATAGGTGCTGCGACGTTTAATGTGAATAGGGGCATAGGTTGCTGTGGAATATTTTGAGACCTCTTAAGGAGAGGACTCAGCAGAGAAGAGTGATGGTATGGTAGATAAGCCTATGCTAGAATGCAGTAGCACCACTTGTTATTATAATAAAGGCCTTTCATTTACAGAAGAAAGTTTGAAATATAAAAGATTTAAATACAGAAGATAGGAATTACTTTCCAACAGCAGATGGTGATGGATGCAGGTTGCAAAATGAAAGATGTGAAAAAAGTAATGTGTAATTCTTGTGGGAGGCATTTCTTTCAACATATCTGTCCTCTTGGTATGGATTGGTAGTCAACTTTGTTGGGTTCCAGTGAAGAGTTACCAAAAGCCTTAACAGCAGAATCCAAGATTTTAAAAGCTTCTCTCTTAGCTGAAAGTGGGAAAATCAAAAGAACTCTGATGTTAAAGCTGATGGAGGTGGAGAGAATTAAGTGTTCCTTATGGCTGTTCCTGAATCCTAAAATACCAGAATCCAAAACGTTTGCCTCAGAAATGATATTTTCAAATTGGGCATGACCTATTGTGAGAAACTGACAGAAAAAAAAGATGTCTCATTAGATGTCAAAGAAATGTTACTCTGAGAAATGGTAGGGACTCATTCATTGAGATCCATTTCCGTTTTCTAAAGGGTTATCAAATAGGAAAAATATCAAATAGGAAAAATTACCCTAAAGTTTTGGGTTGGTGATTTGAAAATATCTTGAAATAAATGTAGCATACAAACACTACGATTTTTAAATCGTGTATATTTTGTAAACAGCTTCTTTCTGCTGGCATGGACCTTGTTGCCATTCTAGATTCCACCACTGTGACGGACCAAAAGTGTTGTTAGGATACCAAGTGGTGAAATCTACTGTTTATCTGCTAATGCTCCTCCTTTAGACTAAATGTGAAAAACTGCTTGAAGTTCTGTATCGGCTGGACAGCTGGAGCTGTAGGGACTGTCAAAGCACAGACACTACACAGGGCTGCCCATGAGTTTGCACACAGGTGGGTCTGAATGAAAATCCAGCAATCTGGAAGGAGCTGTGTGTGCATGAGTGCGGATGAGAGATATAGAGAAACACCACAGCAGTACATAGGTAAGCAACAAAGAAACTCTGGAGAAGCATGTGAAACAGAACACCTGGGAAGAAAAAGAGTCCAAAGAATGCTATGGAAAAGTGCCACACAGGAAATGCTGGAAACCATGAGCTCCATGGAAAATGCTTTCCTTCATTTGCGTCATACTGAATTTAGGACACCAGAACTGTATGTATATTACTCGTAAATAAACATGATTGCACCAAAGAGATAACTGACTTATAATTGTTTTCCCACCTGTGTGACCCTTTTTTTTTTTTTAGCTTACTGGTTGGGTCCAAAGGATATCTATAATTTGGATGGTTTGGGAGATCTAGTTCAACAGTGTGAAACCAGCAAATCCCCTTAAAGGGGAGCTTCATGAATAGAGTTTTGCCTTTTTTCCCCCTCCCTTTTCCTCTCTCCATCTGATAGTAGAGTGACTTAATACCGAGTATCTGGGCTACCATTAAGGGACTTGGAGAAAACAGATAAACAGGTAAGAAATGAGCTATGTTAATGGAATATGCATTATAAAAAGGCAAAGTGGTCCTTTTAGACAGTCTAAGAAAGGAGGTTATATTGTTTTCATGTGCTATGCATACATCTAATTTATAGGAAAATAAAAATTTACTAATTGTTTTTACATCTTTTTTTTACAATAATTATGGGCTTGCTAAGGTATGGAAGTGACCTAATAGTTACAATTGTGACCTCTAAGTTACTGTTAATTTTTCTGTCAGTATGTGCTTCACATCTCCTACTTAATGGTATGCTAATTGTACAGCAGGATGTCACATTCTCCAACATACAGATTCCCTATTTCAATTACAGCTAAGTAAATCTCCATTACTAATGAGTAAGCATTTCTTTTCCACGTACATTTGCATTATAATGGACATTTTCTTTATGCACTAAAATTATTCTTTTCTTGACAACAACTATATATTTAATTCTACAGTAAAGTCTACGACATGATGATTCATTCCTTTCTGTTGGGTTTATCTGTATTTAAATTGTCAAATGTTCTGGATAGCCTGACATTTTCTGTCCCATGTTATTTTTCTGTACTTTCAGAGTAAATTTATGTATTTGCTTTAAGGCAACCTACTTAAATCACAAAAAAAGTAAGCTTACGTGTTGGACATAATTTAAACCATGTTTTCAAAATTGTTGCATTGTTTCATTCATGTTGCTGAGAAATCTCAACTATTTATGTCCCTGCAAAGTGACCTTTATGATCTAGAGTTTGACTGATTTGAATATGAAGATCAAGAGACCACAAGTGACCCATATCACTGCAAGATCCCTCTCTGCTTAACAGAGCGTACCTCTTTGGCCATTAAGCACAATCCCCCAAACAGAGGTTTGCTGCCCTGCCGATGCATGTATCTACAGATGCGATGGGCGGCGGAGTCCCGTGCGGGGGGAAGGCCTCCCGCTGCATCTGAGCTGTGCGGCTTCGCTGCCAAACCCGCTCCCTCGTGGGGGTTGTGGCCAGTCCCTGGGTGCCGCTGAACTGCTGAACTTGGGCAGCCGGGTGCTGCCGGCGGAGGATTCCCTTCGTCTGCCAGCGCGGTGACCCAGGAGGCTTTCCCTGCCCGGCGTCAGGAAATAACAGTTATTGGCAAATTGAGTTCCCGCGGCGGAGATTCTTCCGTCATTCCACACGGTCCCAGGAAAACGTATCACCTTCTTTACACAAATAAGGACTGTGGGTTTTATTGATAAAGTGATGGTTTAACCTTTGGTAATGTGCAGCAAAGAAGGTGTTGCTTTGATTTTGGTGGGGCCACTGCCTATGCAGTAAGTTACATTACAGGGATCTTTTTTAGATGCCCAAAGAAGGTTTATGTATCAAAGAGAGTGCATTAATTAACGATCATTAATATTCTTGATGATTTCTAAGTTGGCCTGGTGGTGGGTGCGTACATGGGGAAGAAGATGGGTGTTGGGTTCTTTTAATGATGTAAGTACATTGGGATAGTTTAAAGAAACAAAATGTGTAAAAGCATTAGGTAGCATTCTAGAAATGCAGGAGGAAATGTTTGCAACCAGATGTTAGAAGTAACAGATTGATTTCCTGGTCACTGTGCATGAATTCTTTCTAGCCTTGTGTATATCCTGATAATCGGATGGCTTACAGTATAGATACAAAGTTTGTTTTGTTTTTATTTTGAAAGGCCTACGGTATGCAGCCTTTTTCCCAGACAGCAGCAAAAAACAAGGTGAACAATTTTTGCACTATGTGGTTTTGAATTCTGTCATATTTTCTATTACGTTTCTGTCTTCCATTAGGATAGCTTAGTTTACTATATTAACCACCACCATCATCCATATCACTTCCAATTCTGAGTTTAGTCTACATTATGTATGTATGTAGTTTGATGATTTTTTCTCTCTCCTGGGGGCTGGAAGTGGTTACTCACATGTTACAGTTCAAGATGTTGTTACAATGGTTGCCCTTTAATCAGTCCTTTTCGGAGTGGCTGATGACACCTGGTGGTGTATTTTGTAAATGCAGACTTAACCGTGTTTGCAGCTGGCGGAGAGTTTTGACCTGTCCTACCCCGAGCAGTGACAGACAGAGTTTGAGCCACTTAAATTAATCTGATCTCTTGCATGAAAAAAGTATGTCGGGAGAACATTCTCCTCCCATTCAAACTTATGTAAACCAGGAGAAGCAATAACATTTCATTGCTGTTGGAGCAAAATTAATGCCTCTGACCTTGCTGTTGAAGTCAATAGTGTAGCTGTTCACAAGGGCTATGTACCTGTTTTATTTTCTTTATTAACTTTTTAAATATATTGCATAAATGAATGTTTTATATATGCTTATGCACTAAATATACTGCATTAAACTAAAAATCTTTTCTGTGAAAAACCTGGGTGATTATATTCAGAAATAATGATGTTTTCAAAACTTTACAGTGTGAATACTCAAGGAAGCTTCTTCTGGTGCTTTATGTAACGTCATGGTTTCTGGCTTGAGTGTATGATTTTTCTTGCCAGCAAGTATATTTTCGTATATGTTTATGAAATTCCACATCTCTTTGCCAGCATATTTCCTAACAATGGAATATCTGGGATATACCAATAAGTAGCTAGTATGAATAAAAATTAAGACTCCTGGAATCCTGATTCTGTGGTGAAATTCCTCAGTAGTCAGGACCTATTGGGGTCTTCTCGGTTTGATTTTTATCTGGATAGATCTTTAATCAAAACTGATTCTTTATCTTGCTTAATTGGCCCTTTATTGCCATCTGATCTTTTTTGTTTATTTGTTTGTTTCATAAAGAAGATAAGAATTACACTTAATATGGAAGAAATACAAAGCAATACTTTAAACTGATTTTTCTCAGTCTACAGGCAAATCAAGTACATTGACAATGCAGTATCTTTAGTTGTTTCTAAAATACCATAAAAAGAGGGCTTGCAAAGTTTACTGCCACTGGACTTTGTGGAAGAGGAAGAATTTCATGAGACAAGAATTTGTTCTTTATAGCCAAATTTAGTGGTATTATGCCATTCTGAGTGATAGAGAATAGGCAAGTAAAATTAAATGAGGAGAAACAATAGAAAAGTTACAGTGTTAATCTGAACAACAAAGGAGGACAAAGTTCTGAGCTCAAAAATAATTGGTTAAAGGTTGTTTGGGGCTTCTGTCACCCTAAATTTACTGCCCCTGCAGCCCCAACTTTCACGGTATATAAACTTTAATGTAGGCAATCTGGGTTGAGGCTGTCCCTAAATCTCGTCTGTTCATAGGGACTCTGGTCCAATGAATTGTGTACACAACACAGCTGCTCTGCAGCACAAGGGACTGGAAGTGCCACTTCTGTGTAGCACTTCTTACACTGCTCCCCTGGAGGAGACCTCTCACACTAGGACTTAAATGACCGTAGTTCCCAGGCACGGGAAAATGAGAGTGGCACAAATGCCAATTCTGGCAGTTCGTGGGAATTGCTAACTCCACCTTTACAACATGACATTAAAAATAGCCCGATCAGATTTTTATCAAGATAATTTATTGAAGAATAGGAATAATTTTTTCAGAGATCTGAACCCATTGAAAAGTGACATTTGACATGAAAAGGCATTGGGAGTTTTATCTCAGATATGACAGCTATTTTGTCTTCTAAGTGTAAGGAAAAGTGTGGCATTTCAGATAACAAACATAAACATTTAACGGTGGCCACTGGCAGTTCTGCTTGGTTATAGTACTATAGATTCCTAGAGCAAAATTCTGCCTCCAAATTATATGCATGCTGCTCTCATTTACTTCAGCAAAGCTTGTGCACGTTTCAAAGGTCAGAATTTGGCCGTTGGGGCTGAATTTTCAAGGAAGAGTATATTAAAGACACCTGTGCATCAGCAGAACCATATCCTTTGTCTTCTGTGCTATTGGGCACTTCAAGTGAAACATTTTCTATTTTCTATTTTTTGAATTGCATTGGGATTGCTTAGCAGAAACATTTCTTGCATTAATAGGTTAATGATTTCATTCATTTCTTGTAACTCAACACTTTGATGCTTAAAAGTTGTCAGTTTTAAGAGAATTAAGACTGGAAGGGACCTCCCTTCAGAAAATTACAGTTGAAAATACACTGTAACAATCAAAACAAGGGGAAATAGTCCAAGGAAATAGGTATGGTCTGTTGAGGTGCACAAACTTTTGTTTGTAGTCTAATACAGAGAGGTCAACAAGTGTTTTTTATACAAAGGTAGAAAAGAAACCCACTTTTCACTGTGGACAGAGCTCATATTTGAAATTGTTACTAATCAGACACTTGAAGAAACTAAAACTTGGCATTCATATTCTATTGGAGTTAGCGTGTATTAAATTGATAAAGATCTTTAAGCATGTAGGTTTTCCCCTGTTTTTAAACATTATACACTTCTTTAAATGTTTATAATGTCTAATTGCTGCTGGATTTCAAGACATATCAATTTTGTTCTTAGTTCCTGCAGATTTTGACAGAATGTCATACCAAAATATTTTGTATTTTTTGTAGGACTGGGAAACAGAAAATCATGACTGGTATTGTTTTGAATGCCATTTGCCTGGAGAGGTGTTGATATGTGACCTGTGTTTTCGTGTGTATCATTCCAAGTGTTTGTCTGATGAGTTCAGGCTTAGAGACAGCAGTAGTCACTGGCAGTGCCCAGTTTGCAGGGTGAGTACCTATGAGATTTCATGTGCTGATTAGAGGATTGATATTCATTAATAGATTCATTAAGGTGTCCAGATGGTCTGGCCAGGTTAATGGATAAAGAACTGAATATTGAAATGATGGTACCTAACTAGAGCATCTATACAGAGATACCAAAATATGGTGCATGTAGCAGATGGTCATTTTTGAAGCCTGGAGCAAGTTTTACTTATGCACACAGTATACTGTGTGGGAATGGGTGTATGTATGTATGCCACGTGTGAATGCAGTATATTGTGGAAATCTTCAACATGAGTAAACAAATTGCTGTATAAGATGCTGTTTTTACTTAACATTGTTTTAATGAATCATAATGTAAGTTTTTTGTATTTTGATGACTGCATTCTTAATATTTTATTGGAATCATAGTGTATATTATAAAGCCACAATCACGTTACTGGTGAGCGCAGTATCAAAAAACATGGGATGAAATCCTTCTCATTTACCTCTGTGGATTCTATCAGTGCAAAAAGACCAATCTGGACTTCACCCATAGCCATCCATATTTGTATTGCTTTTTCTTTAAAATTGCTATTCTTATGAGTATGGTAGGGAGACAGCAAAGAGTATTATTTATACGCTTTCCAAGAACGAGCAGTTACGTTGTCTGCATGTCATTAGAAGACTAAACAGTCTAGTCAGGATGGTGCCTACTGGTACCTGGCCTTGACTCAACCAGATACTTCTCCTTTCTGTTGTCATCTCAGCGTCACCTCCCCCAGTGGAGCACATTCCTAGGCCTCCTAAAAAGGAGGGAATAATGTATATGAATGTTTAAGATAAAGGTATTGCTATAGAAAGGCATAAAACTGTTAGTTGCACTCTGGCTTGGATTGCTGTAGGGAGAGGAAATTCCCTTGCTAAAAGCTTAAGTGTAGCTGTAGAGCAGCAGACTGACCTTCAGATGATCTGTGCTGCAAGGAATGTAAGGGTTCAGGCACTTCCTAGCACGGAGAAGCAGTTTTTGAAAACACGTGGATTGTTTTGTTTCAAAACAGCACTTTCTGACTGCTGTTACCTTAGAACCCGTTGTAAAAAACCTGTTGCCTGTTCTCTCAGATTGGGAGCCTTCAGGGTTTAGGGAAATAGCAAGAAAATTGAGCCTGCCTCAAGGAAGTGGAAAGGAATGAAAAAGAAGTAGTGGCAGGGAAAAAACAGTTAAGAATATGGACATGTACTGTATCTCTCTATATTGAATTACTAGCATTTAATTTAGCTACTCAATATTCCCTCTGTTAAAGCAAAGAATGACCATATATAGGTGAATTGCTTTCAGATTTTTAAATAAATCTCTTTAATAATTGTTGGTTCTCGTAATAAGTATTGATAGTTCTTATAAATAGTTGGGTAAACTGGATCCAGTTTTCACTGTAGCTTACCAATAATTTTAGATGATGTCTGATGAGAGTAGGGAATGTAAATAAGGCATCTTGTATATGAGATGGCATATAACATCTATCTCATAACATGGATGTCGTCAGAGTGGAAATGCTGAATCATTGCATGAAATATGCTCAGATATGCAGGGTGGTCAGCTTTGAGAACAGTTTGACTTTCATCCTGAAGCCTTCAAATCCTTTATTAAACAAATTTTTACCTTGAAAAAAATCCTGTGAAACTCAGACCATGTGCACTGGGTCTGTCTTTCTGCATATGGGTTTCCTTTTATTATACGAAGACTAAGGAGCAGTTCTGGGGGCTCTCAAATACTTCCTGCCCCAGAGATCTTTGGGTTGCTCAGTGTCTCAGATGATGATCTATTTTTGTGAATATTGCCATTTTTGGTGCCATGGCATACTTTTGTCCCCCTGTGCTGGCAGCTCCGATTTTCCTTATAATTAATCAGAATCACTTTGAGCCATAATTCTGCAAACTTGGACTAAGGAGGCTTGCACAGTCCCTGTAAGCAAAGGAGGTCTAGTTTGGCACGGGAGTTAGCATCCTTGTGTCAGGCTTCACTATTCTTCTGCTACTTTCCCCCCACCTTCCTAGGAAATAACTGCTCTAATTGGATTTTAAAAGCAAGAGAGAAGCCTATATCAAAAAAACTATGGTAATTTAGAGACCCCTGGCTGATGTCCAGAGGACATAACAGAGCTTAACTATCTTGCATAAGGGCAATGGGATTTACTTTGCATTATCAGCAGTAAATATGTACGTTCAAGAAAAGTAATAGCTGGGACAAAGAGATACATATATTTTCATACTTTATTCTTGTAACTGGACATAGCACTTTTCACCTGGGGATTTCAAAGCTCTTCACAAAGTGAAGTAAAAGTATGTTTGAAACCTAATATATTGGGAGAAATAATCTAAGAACACTTCATTCTTATGTAAAGATTGCTTCTGTAATGCTGCCAAGGTCAGCAAGCCTTTGGATTATTCATTTCACAATTGCTGGTTGTACTAGTTCAATCAACCTGTGCAGCTTTATCTTGCACACTTGACTACTCAGAAACATTTTATAAAGGACATTGCCAAGGATTTGTTCATAACTTTAAAATATTTTCCCTCCCATAACGTTTATAACAGTCCCTTGCAAACCTTGCTCTGAACTCTGTTTCCCTGTTGGTGGTTTTTCTCCACGGCATCCATAAGCAAGAATGTCCAGTTCCTGGCTTTTTTTTATAATTTGACAGTACCCATCTAAATATTTTGTGCCCTACATAATTCTCAGCAGGAGTCAAGAGTCAGACAAAGTTCAATTCAAACCATATTGCAGTGATTGAAAATTTTCCCTGACTGCTGAGTAATCATTGTCTTAAGTAAAATAAATTGGTATTATCAGCAAAATTCCTGGTAGACAGGTCACAAGAGAAAGCCTCGATATCAAATGAACTTAGAGGTTACATTCCCCACTACTGGAATGGTCCATTCAAGACAGAGTTAGTCAACTCAATCTCTGAAGGATGCAGGAGACTTGTACATTTTTTGCTGCTCCTTGGTTAGGCAGAAAGAGGAAATAAATTTTCTCCAGCTGTTCATTTAGCACCTAAAGACTACAGAAAGTGCTGCAAAAATACTAGGGTTTTTTTTTGGTGGGTAAATAGATATATACAAAAATCTGAATAGGAGAATATTGATCACATGTTAGGGTAACTGACTATTGTTATTCCTTTTTTAAAAAATTCAAATATTAAAGTAATTTTGTAGAAAGCCAAAATTATGCATGGTGACATATGGTTTGTCCCTGAGGAATAGATTTTGATTTGTGAAACAAAAAGAAAGATTTATTCGTATGGCTTAACTTTACCACTAAATTTTTTTACAAACATCTGAGCAGATATTGATCTTCCATGCATGTGCTCTACAATAAGTTATAACCAATTTACCTATTGTACTGGGTGTTTAAATATTTCTGGTTTTTATATATATGAGAGTAAAGTAAACTGTAGAGCTTATGATATTAAATGCTGTGCTGATAAGTATTCTATAAATAGGCTATTTCTGAGTTCTGGTACTGTACTAAGCATTCATGGAGTACATAAAAATATACTGTCATGCAGTTCACAATTAATATTAGACATAATTTGACAAGTGAGAATGACAAACAGTAGAAAGTTAGAAGCACAGGAAGATGGTTACTTAAGTGAAGCAACTCAAGTAGTTAGATTGGGGGGTNGAAGCACAGGAAGATGGTTACTTAAGTGAAGCAACTCAAGTAGTTAGATTGGGGGGTTTTAGGTACAAGCTGTCAGTCAAGATGGTAGATAAAATACAAGGAAGGAAGAAAGAATATGGCTCTATTGACTTACTTTATGGGATGTTATGTTAGATATGGGCAGTTAGATATGGGAGTTTGTTAGATAACTGTATGATGAAATATATTCTGTAAGCAGAATTTGGAATAATCAAACAAATAATAGCCATGGATTGGTGGGTGAAGTCCTAGTGTAGGACCCATATTAGCACCACATGGTTCAGTGTGCAGAGCCCACTCCTGGGGGAGGTGTTAGTGCGTGGCAGCTCCCTCCCATTCACCTTGCAGCCACATGGACCCTTTAGTAAATCAGGGAACCAGCAGAACAGGGGCCACAAAGTGTGAATTTAATAAAGTATAAAGGAATTTGTCCACAGCAGTGAGAAAACTGGGAAACCTTCACTTAGAGCCTCCTACCACCTACTCTGTGCATGTAAAAGCATATTTAATTCATATGATGCTTCATATTCCGAAGGTGCTCAATGCACCATACAGGTACAAACCAACTTGTGTATTCAGCTGTAACAAGTCTAGTTTAACTGTAGATGGTCTTGAAAGAGGCAGGTCTTATGCCATATTCTGCTTATGCAGATGCTTTTCTGTATGCTGCTTAGGGCAAACGGCACACTGGTTGCTCTGAGACGCATCCCATTTGCCTGCATACCTTTCTTAATGGTACAGGAAACCTGAGGACCCGAGGGTTGTGAATTTGAGAGGGCAGTGGAACAGTAAAGCTTTCCATATGTAGCACCAAATTCCTCTGGAAATTTAAGCCCTAAAAATATCGAAGGGCCAGTGGGTAAAGCAAAGAGTTTCTAAACAGCGGTGCTGAAGGTATGTTAGACTCATGCACATAGTTCCCCTCTGCAGATACACCACTGGAAACCTGAATTGCTTCTGCAAATGGAACTCATTCCTTAGAAACATGTATCTGTCATTGAGCAGCCTTCACCTAATCCATCACTGAACTGAAATGAAACTCTTTGATGTGTGTATACACATGACAGTTGAGGGAGGAAGGGGAAAAAAAATATTTGGTAATGGGAGATTATAGGGAAACCTCTTTACATGGAGAAAATGTAATTTACATTATTATAGCTAAACAGAAAGCTGGCACTAACATGTTGCATTTCTTAGAATTTCCCTGTTTTTTTCTCTTCAAATGAAAGACTGCAGCAACTGCAGTGCAGTGACTGTTGTCACCCTGGGAGTTGAGAGCTACATGCTAACTCAGGGTGCAAAGGCTAGTCATTACTATCATAAATGGTGCTACTGCAGGATGAAGTGTTTCTTAGCAGTGCCCCTCGCTGCTGCTAACCTTGTGTGGTTCCTAAAGTTTTGTAGTGAATTCCTGCACTGTAAGCATGTCAGAGTTGCTAAATAACTCACACCTGCACAGTGCAATATATGGCTACCCACTATAACAGCTAAGCAGCATTAATAATCTAGAATACAGAATACAAAAAGCAATGTAAATCCAACCTTCGCATACCAGCTTCTAAGAAATAGATGTGCCACAGAGAATAAGGCATATATAAGCTATGTCCTGCACCCACAAGCAAAGAGTTAGGTTGCAGCCTTGGCCTTCCACCTACCAGATCTCATTAATCTTCTACATGAGGATTGCTATTGTGAAGGTTATTACTTCACTCCTACATCCCCTAAGTAAACACGTATGGCTGACCAAGCCTTTCAGTTTACCATGATTCAAAGCAGAAGGGTTGCAGATTTCTGTAAAAGTTGGTGTGACTTGGGAATCATCCTTGTTGTGGGTTAACCCCGGTAGGCAGCTAAGCACCGCACAGCCACTCACTCACTTCTCCCCAGCTCCCAGTGGGACTGAGTAAAAGCAAGAAAACTTGTGGGTAAAGACAAAAAATGTTCAATAAGTGAATAAATGAAAGAGAAGAGTTAGAAAGCAAAATAAAACAGGTGATGCAATGGCAATCACTCACCACCCTCCATGGGTGGACTGGTGCCCAGCCAGTTCCCAAGCATCAGATGGCTGACTCCCTTAAACCCCCTCCTCTCCCTTTCTGTTGCTGAGCATGATGTTATATGGCACAGTTAGTTAGTTCAGGTCATCTGCCTGGTTGTGTCTCCTCCCAACCCCTTGCCTGCCTCCCAGTGTATTCCTTGTGGGGGCAGAGTGGGAAACAGTGAAGGCTTGACACTGTGCAAACGCTGTTCAGCAAGAGCTAAAACATCACTGTGTTATGAACTCTGATTTGGTCACAAATCTAAACCATAGCACCATATGAGCTGCTATGAAGACAACTCCATCCCAGCCCTATAGTAAGATAATATATCCTGTAAATAGGATATCTACAGGTATAAAGATCCTGATAATCTTTTGGGGCTGGATTGAATCTTAGCAGTCTCCTTTAAGTAATGAGCTTTGCAGTGGCATATCTTAGTAGATCTGACTGTAGGAAAAGATATACAGTGGATCTTGCCATAAGTCATCATCGTAGTTTTTGTTTCCCAAAAATAGGAAATTAAAAGAGCTAATTTTCATTGTACTTGCTTCTATATCACTCTGGCTATAAAGGGACCTGAGAGTGGGTATATTTTCTTGTGTCAGAGCAATATAAATAGATTTTATGCAAATCTTATCCCCCATCTAATACTATCTATTTTCTTGCTTTAAGTGGCTCTAGGTTAACTTCTCTGAGAAGTCTTCAAAATACAAAGTGTAGGGGGGGGTATTAAAAAATTGCACATTTTCCATTGTAGATTTCAAAGAATGTGTGAGTGGTGCCTTCTAAAAGGCTAATCTTTGTTGAAAAGTGAATGAAGTAGTTGGATTGTAACTTGCTTTCTACAAAGGGTGACCAAACTTGCCATAAAAAGACATTTTGCTGGCTCATAGGCTCTGATTCCCTAAATTCATTTCTTTTCAACATTTAGTAGAGAAACCTGTAGATCAAATATTTCTTAAATCAATGCAGGGAATTGAAGGAAAAGTGGAGAAATTCAAGTTTGCCTGAATTGGCAAGTTAATGATATCATTTTCATTGATGCTTAAGATAATATTAGTTGCTGGCATCAATAATGATACAAAGCCAGCTATCTATCTTTTTTTTATGATATGAAGAATAAGACTGTAAACCATCTATCTTAACACAGTCTCTTACAAAACTGTCTTGCCCAGCAGGGCATGAGAAACGATTCACATGAATTCTGAAATACTTTCAAAGGATGATAAATTCAGAACCATGTCAGAAAAAGAGGTGTAGAAGGACTAGTCAGTGCAAGTGAATTTTATCGTGTCCCAATAACTTTCAGTCTTTTAAAATGCTGTGTCATTAGCAAGCATGTAGCACTCCAGTGCCTAAAATGACAGCAGCATTTCATAATGCAGATAATTTAATGCACTTTTGGGTTTGCATTTGCAGCAGCAATGTTGGTTTATGCAAAACTGAGTAGGTGAGTTGAATTCCAGCAGAATGCATATTCTCACAGCAGAGAAAGTAAAACATGAAAATACAGAAGGTGATTCAGACATACACTACAGGGTAAAATTCTGTCTCATTCCAGAGTTTGGAGGGAAGGTCAGGGAACTATTAATATTATGAAAATAATGCTTAAATGCATTGTAAATATTAGAAAGACCTGGTGCTGGCCCTTTCCACAATAATGAGTTTTACCCAATGGTGATAATGTCCTGTCAGAATAAAGCTATAGTATTGTTGTGCATACTGTAGTATCTATACAGGTTCATGACTGAACCAATATTTCAGTATCGATCGTCATGATTCTATGCATACTTTTAAGCAATCAAGTAAACAGCTTCTTTGGTAGTGATGTGTACAATTTTGATTTAAGAAGGAGGCAGTAAGGACAATCCTGAGCTGTATAGGTTGCACACTTGCTGTAGCACAAGGGCCAGCTTGTGTTTTTCAGTGTCTTCAGTGTCTGGCAGGAGGAATATAGGCAGAGGAGACACAATCAAATCCTATCAATTGTTTTTTTTTGTGCTAATGTGTAATTTTGACTCTTGCCAAATAAATCTGTAAAAGTAGTTGCTCTGTACTCAAATGTGTCTGCTCCCTCTATATGTTCAGAGTCATATATAAGTAATTCAGTAAAAAATAGCACACTTCTAGTGATTAATAATTCAGAAGCTTCATACCTCTTTTAGCTACCTATTAGGACATGGATCCTGTTTTTTCTTGCGTTTGCTAAGCAACAGTCATCTGCACAATTATGTGGATCTTGCTAAAGAGCATCAAAATTTGAGGATGCGGGTGTCACTGAGCCAGTTTGGTCCACACAGTTTGCATACAGGTGGTGATGTCAGGCAGGAGAAGGGGAGAACTCAGCTTGGCACTCAGTGCATTTGGAGGTGTGAGGAGGAGTGAATGTTTTTGCAAGAGATATGAGCAGTTAGAAATCACTTTAGGATAATACACCTGCAACCCGTGCTGTTGTTTCACTGCGCTTTTGTTTTGGAGAACTGCACTAGGCAAGATCAAGGAGGGGAGGAGATAGCACTTTTCAGGCAGCTGTTTTAAGGCCATGCAAACTGTGCACAGCTGCTGTGTCCTGGGGCTGAGAAGCATGGTTTGTAAGAGCATGCCAGGCATTTGCAGAGAGCCACCTTCCCTTTAGCAGCACGTTTCTGTATGCAGTGCCTCCTGCTAGCCTGGATTGACTTTGAAGAGTGGGTACAAGTCTCTGTACTAGTCTAAGATAAGGGGGAAAAACTGTGGATCCTGAACTGGTAAAAAGAAGCAGTCTGTGTTCCAGAATCTGGATTAGATTAGAACCACAAAAATCAACGACTGCTATGTTCCTCAAGCAGTAAAAAGTGCTCTGAGTTTTTACTGGCTACATTCTATTTGACTTCCTCCTAGACAGTGTCATTTTGCATAGTAAGCCCATAATTTGTAGATAGTACAGGATATTATTTTTAAAATAATATTTTTCTGAAAATATTAATGCCTTGCTAACAAAAAGACCATTAAATAAATTTTAAACTGCTCCCTAAAATGCCTTTCTTCATTGCTTTATTTTAATTTGAAACTTTTTACATGAGAGGTTTTGACAAAGTATTATGGATACAAGTGGAAATAAACCCCATAATTATTGTGTAGCTGCAGTCCTCAGCCCAGACATAATTCAAAGCAACATACATAGTTGTTATGACATGTTAGTGTTACTAATTTCCCAGAAAAGATTTTCCCTAAAAATTGTGTGATATGTGATTCAAAGTTACCATTTCAAATAATGTTGTGATACAGATAATATTTTTATTGGATGAATTTTGAAGTCAAGTTTAAAATAATAATATGATCCTGTTTTTCTTTGACAGAGTATCAAGAAGAAAAACACAAGTAAACAAGAGATGAGCACATACCTGCGATTCATAGTCTCTCGTATGAAGGAGCGGGTGAGTCTGAAACAGGGAAGTTTATCAAAGTGTTGGATTGCACTGCAAAGGGTGGACATCTGTGACTGTGCAGGGGGGAGGGTTATAGGAGGGTGTCATTTTATTTCCTCTCTCATAAGCGGTGTGTGTATTTCAACATACACTTACCATGTCTCATTGCTTGGGTCGGTATCATTCTGGCAGGGGTATATGCCATGGGCCTGTGGCTCCTTTGAAATGGACATTTTTCAGGTTTGAGACACGTGCAATCTGTCAGATTTTGGCCTTGTGTATTCCCCACCTGAAATATTCCAAACTATTGTGTTTATTTTAATCTTTTTTTGTGTGTTTTAAGCAGATTCTAAATGCAATTACTTACACTGTCTCATGATCCTTTCAGGCTATAGATCTAAACAAGAAAGGGAAGGACAACAAACATCCAATGTATAGAAGGCTGGTGCACTCAGCTGTTGATGTTCCTACTATACAGGAGGTAGAGTGACTTGCTTTCTAACTTACACCACTGTTTATGTTGTCTTTTAACACTGAAGATAAACCCTAAGGACTAAAGCACTAATCCTGTTTAATTCTGCTTATAATCAGTATTTCAGTATTGTATCCAGCATTGGATATGGGAGCTTAAAATTTCAAACATTTCCTCATAAGTAAGTAAAACTAGTGGTGCCAATTTTTCAGATACAGAGTATCCTCAGTTCCTTTTGTAGTAAGATTTTACTATGAGCTGTAGATAGCTGAAATCTTTAGAGAAAGCACCCTTCATCTAAGTCTCTGAACATGGACTTGACTGCCCATGTTTGCATATCTGTCCCAAGGTTTTTTGACCATATTCCAATTTTAGTCATTAAGGCCTTGTGTAGGTGGCAACTTTATAAACATTAAATGATTCATAAAGAACTAACCGTTTTGTTGATCACAAAAAACAAGACTCACTTAAAACATCTGTTTTGCATTAATTGTTCCAAAAATAAAGTACTAGTAAATATGTTGTCCTTTTTTTCTGAACCAAAGGTCTGACCATGACTCATATAAATCAGCTGTGCATGACCAAAATGAATGGCATATTCATCTTTATTCATTGCTGCAATTGGATTACTATGGAGTGCTGTAGAATATATTGCCCTTTACAACCATAGATGTGAAAAGCCTTTGGTTTATTATTGTTATTGAAACACATGGATAAAGAATAGCTTCACTGGCAGTTTTGGAGACCAACAGGTTAGGCCTTCCTTTCACTCGTTCACCTCCATCTGCTTCCGCAGAGGATTTTTGGCCTTGATAACAGCCTAGAAACTGATGATGTTTTGTTTGATGATAGGAATTCTCATAGGTGTTCTTGACAGAGCACAACTGAAAATGCTGCATTCCTTATCAGACAAAAGACCATACTGGGAAAACAAACTGCATGGCTCCACGTAGGCATTTGTTATGAGTTTGGAAGACTAAAACAATCAGCTTTCATTGGAAAAACACTGTCAAGGGAAGATCCCAGAAGTATAAAGGCAGTTAACATTGATTTGAAAATAGATGGTATTTTAAGGAACAAAATCTTCACCTCAGGGAATATATTTTAATGTTAACAATTGTTCTGGGCCACACCTTATGATGAAGCTACTCAGATTCACCTTGTTATAACCAAGATAATTTTTTCAAAATTTAGTCAAGTATTAAAGCATTTGTTTTACTTCTGGGCATTGCATGAAGGGACCAATGCGACCAGTGTTCAGGTATTAACAAACCATGTCAAAGGGTTGTAAGTATTCCTTCTGTATGCAGGAAAGGCAGTGTCTGATCTGTGTTGCATAATGCAGATTTCCATGAAAGTTTCTCTACATAAAACAGGTACAGCATTTTAACAGTTTTTTAACAGTCCTACATTTTCTTTTTTGTAGAAAGTAAATGAAGGAAAGTACAGGAGTTATGAGGAGTTCAAAGCAGATGCTCAGCTGCTTCTACACAATACAGTGATTTTCTATGGAGGTAAAGTACTACATTTACTGCTTGCTTTATTTGATTTATCTTTATCTGGAGGAAACACACAAGTTCAGGCTCAAATTTGGTATTAGATAATCTTAAGCGTGGATGAGGTCAGTTGAGAACCCTTAAAAATCAAAGTAAGCTGCAAGAGGACTTTGCAGGGTCTTTTCTGGGCCACCTACTACACAACTATTTCCATCCTCCCTGGCTAAACCTGTTAGTGGGAATTTGCACTGTCTCTTATGCAGCCTAAGTCATAAGTCAGTCTGTGCTGCAGTTTTCTGCCAGTATACATATGTTGTTCAAGGGTGGAAAGAGGTGATCTCTGATGTGCTGTGTCAGCAGAAACACATACCATAGATACATATTTTTCGCTCATGGGCAATGCCTGCCATATTGCGACACCAAATATAGCGACATCCACACTAGAAGTGTCCTGCTGATGCAGTTTGAAATGGTGGAACAGTCTGATTGGAAGTAGAAAAACACCACCACCGTGTCCAGAAGCTAGAGCCAGGTCCTGTAACAGGGTTCTCTAGAGCCATCGTTTCAGGAAGGACGTGGTTCTCCCCGTGGACGTGGCCCACAGCAGGGACACTGGGAGGAGGGTGGGACCAGTCTATTTACAGCATCAGGAGATCCATGATGTTGTTGGTACAGAGAGATGTGAATGTGCCAGTGGAGAAATACACAGGTGTAAAGGGAAACACATAGTGATAAATAGCCTGTGAAGCATTACTCTGAGCAGAAGTACTTACATGATTGTACCGTGCTTCTGTCAAGTGGTGATAGCAGAGCACAGTGTTTTAGGACAGTTGCAGTGTGTCATTAAGACAGTAGCAGAGAAAGAAACTGGATCCGTATTAGGAGCAAACCTGTCTCCCTGCTGCTGCTCCACACGTGTACTTGTATTGTTCAGTTTAAAAGCTCCCAACAGTATTTTTGCATATAAATATGAAAGAGAAAACAAATAGAGGACTGATTGTTAGAAAATTTTAAATGGAAGGGTTACCCAAGTGACTAAATTATGTTTTGTATTCTCAAGCAAGACAATGGTAGCATGAAAAGCATAGCAATGACAGCTGCAAATCTTTGTTCATACCATTTATTTTTCATTTTATAGCGGACAGTGAACAAGCTGATATCGCAAGGATGCTTTACAAAGACACATGTCATGAAGTAAGTAGTACCAAATAACCAAGATGTAGACAAGATACTTGATTTTCATTTCAGAATCTAAGAAAATTATTCTTTGTATTAAAAAAATTAAAAGGGTGTGAAGTTGATTATAAATTTTCCACTAACTTTATAACAACTGATTCAGAATTCCTTTTTTTTTTTTTTTGCAACTGGACTATCATTTGGAAATATTCAAATTTTAGTTTTGAAAATAATCTGGGGATGCATAGTTGGACTAGAAATTATTGTAATTGCTAATATAAATTGAATCTGAGGTGAGATTCCTACCAAATTCTGTAATTGGCATTGAAACATTTCTCAACATTCAGAGGACACCAAAAAATGAAGCTGGGGGAGCTGTCACACTTTCTCCATTTGTACAGTTGAATTACTTCTTTCAGAATGTACTTTAAATATTTGATTAATTTAAAGAACTATTCTTTGCATTTTATCTATAATAAATCATTAAGAATTGAAATAGTCTTCTCCCTCTGCCTTGTTTTTCCAAAACATGACTAATGTTTCTGCAGCTTGTCTGTTATCCACTTTAAGCTCACCTAAGTTTCACACCTCTAGTTTGCACGGGCAGAAGTAACTCCAGCAAATTAGCAAGCAAGGCTGAAAATGTTACTGGTCTGAGAGAGAAAGATACTACTGAAGTCACATAAATGGGATTTTTTGGGCTTATTTACCTTTTTTTTTTTTTTTCCCCAGCTGGATGAACTGCAGCTTTGCAAGAACTGTTTCTATTTGTCAAACGCACGACCTGATAATTGGTTCTGCTATCCTTGCGTATGTTGCTCATACAGATTTTATTTGTTTGCTTTTCTGTATAAAAGCCTGCAGGTTTGATGTCATTAATGTCTTGAATATTCTGTTTCAGTAGGCTTATTTCAAAAGCATCGTTAAGACTCCGTAAGCTTAGATACTTTACACAAGTGAAATGTTGATTGAAGTTCAAAGCTCTAACAATATAGGTTATAAAACTTGGTTATCACCAACTTACAACAGTCTCACAAGAAAATAAGGAGCTTACAGAAATAAAATTCTGCTCCTGGATGAAGCTATAAAGACAAGTTTAATTTTTGGGCTACTTAAGAACTCTCTTTTCAATAGACAGTTATACCCTTTTCAGACTTTGTATTTGTTTAACTTTGATCCAAGCAATACATCTAACAAGGAAATATGTATTGTAAGAAGAAAAAAATGAAAATAGCACTAGACATAAACAGCGACCATATTCTTAAGGTACTAGCGTAGTATTGCAGAAAAAATATTTGTGGGAGAAATCAAAATAATACTTCATATCCAATAATAAATACAACATTTTTTCCAGATACCTAATCATGAGTTGGTTTGGGCCAAAATGAAAGGCTTTGGGTTTTGGCCAGCCAAAGTCATGCAGAAAGAGGACAATCAAGTTGATGTTCGCTTTTTTGGCCATCACCACCAAAGGTAATTTATTAATTCCATGTGCTGCTTTTTACAAACAAAACTTAAAAGAATTTATCTCATCTGTCATGTTGTAAATCCTGGCTCAGCTAGTTGCCAACATTAGAAAGACTGAGTACTTTGCCATAATTGTTTCAGAAAATTTAAAGCTTAGTCTAACACATCTGAAGTTGCCAAATGGCTCAGAGATTCCCTTTCCACAGTTGCCATAGGGATCTTACTTAATGCCATTTTAATTAAAGAAAGCAAGTGAACTTCAACTGTTTCTTCAAATCAGTAGCAGCCTGCTAATCCAGTCCAAGGTGAAAATTGGACAGAAATGTACTCTTACTACCAGCAGCATTGACTCTGCAATTTTCTCTTCTGAGGAGGCACATTGCAATTTTGTGTTTTAGTAACATAATACACATCACAAATGTTTGTCTCGCTGCTAGAACATTGATGGAGCTCCTGCTGTGAGCCCGTTTGCAATTTCCGAGAACAACTCTTTACATTGGAAACTTCACTCTTAGAGATCAGCTTTTACTTCCATCTCCAGTGGTTGGGGAGGCTTATAGTAGTGTTACTACAATGTATGTACTGATATTTTTTTGCTGTTTGATTTATATGCCTATAATGTGAGGAGAGGAGACATTTGCAAAGTAATTCATGGTTGTTGGGAAGGTGGTATACTTTGGTGCATCCCAAAAGGGCCTATACAATTCAGTAACAGTGTTTTATGAGGCTGTTTATTTAAATTGCTTTTCATGTAACTTGCACAGTATATAATATATTTTCATTTTTTATATGAACTACCAAGATTTTCTAATAGGCATAAAACAGATAAAGGATCTTTATTTGTGTCACAATCACAGAACAATTTACCTTGAATCTGTTTGCAAATGCAGCTTAATTTCATTAGTACTTTTGGCATTAAGTTTACACAGCTTCAGACTATTTTGAAAAGTAACATGACACTTGTGGGATGAGATGCTTGCAACTTCTTAAATGTGTGCTTATAGAATAGGTAAAATACATTTTATTGGAGTGCCAGTGCTTAGTTACTGTGCTGGACTTGGACAAAAGGCCAAATTCTTTGTTAGTGTAAATTAGCATTGTTTCCTTGACTTGGTGGAAATGAAATTCATATTGCAAGAGCTGAGAATCTCACCACAGACATTTAATTTGTTACAGTATTTACTCTGTTATGTAGATGTGTATGACAGTGACTATTTTTCTTTAATGTCCAATGCTACTTGGTATAACCTTTCAAAATGTCAAGAGCTGCCCATCTCACTATATGAGGACTCTCTGAAAATATTTAAGAGGACAAAGTACCTTTGGAACCAAATTACTGGCATGAATTTAGTCCAAAAGAACATGACAGTCCCCACATAAGTTCAGTCCTGATAGACAGGGGCCAAAACTACAAAATATCTCTGTTTAAGGTGATAATTTGGTCCATTCCTTAACACTTTTAGCAAAGAGATTAAGGGCTAACTTGGCTAACTTAGCATACGAACCCTCAGTAAAGATGTTTCTGTGTCTGACTTGGGGCATTTAGCAAGAGAGCAGGTAGGAGATGTGACTGCTGTTGGTGCTGGGGGAGATTTGTGGCTCACCAAAAATGAGACTTTCATCCACAGCACCCATAGCTAACAACTGCTTAGAATAGCACAAATGTCTAACGGTACGCAGTCTGTGTTTTTCCAAATGCGTTGAATATACAAAAATTCTAAGTAAAAAGGAATTGTCAGTGACTGGCCACTGTGAAAAACTGCTTTTGAAGTCAGTTTCTCAGGTCAAGATCCTTTATCTGTATTCAAGATTTTTGAATCTGCATGTACTGTGTATTTAAAAGGGCCTGGATCCCCTCTGAAAACATTCAAGATATCACAGTTAACATCCATCGGCTGCACGTGAAGCGCAGTATGGGGTGGAAGAAGGCCTGTGATGAGCTGGAACTGCACCAGCGTTTTCTTCGTGAGGGAAGATTCTGGAAATCAAAGAATGAGGATAAAGGGGAAGAGGAGGCAGAGTCGAGTATCTCTTCTACCAGCAATGAGCAGGTGAGTGCTGCCACAATGTTAGCGATCAGAGCAATTTATTAAAGGGTACAAAGATGACATATTTTTGATTAATCTACTGTTAAAATAACCTTGTGCTCTGTCTGCATTTTTGTGGTGACAAGAGGGTTCAAATGCTTATTTTCCCTATGTTTTGTGACTCAGTAATAACAAGAATATAGAGTTTTTCTCTTTCCTCAGTTTCTTGGATGACCTCTGGAAGTTTTAAAATGTTTGTCACCTACAGCACCTTGATGAGACAGACCAAGATTTCTAAAGTTAAATAGGAATGTTCAAGTTAAATGTCACGGATATCAGATAGACTGCAACACTGCCTTCTTGGACTCCCATCAAGGGACAGCCCTGTAGCTGTTCAGCCTTTTCACAGCTGGAGTATGTTCACTTTGGACTATATTCTGGGTTATGGATCCCTGAGTAACACCAATCATGACATTTTCAGCGAGTTCAACTAAAGTTAGGTGCAAACGTTGCACTTGAGGACCATGTGACCAGCAACTGATTAAAGTAATTAAAAATAATTCTGCAAAACAAGAAAAATTATATTACTTTTAACAAAGGTGAAAAGCACAAGGAGCCAAGATACAAAACTTTGCATTGCCATATGGAAATTCCCTTATCACAGCTGAACCTTGCTAGTCATTCATTGTCCAAGAGGGTGTTATATATTCACTATTACTAACTTGGCAGTAAGATTTTCATAGCTTGCAGTGTGCTTCTCTATATTTTTGGCAGCCTTTTCCCTGGCAACGTCTTCTTTCCTCATTTAAAACCACTATCCTCTCTGTAAGTCTATATTATAAAAAATCAGCATGTTTTGACCCTCTTCCTTTGCCCTTTTGTCAAACAGGTCCGTCGTCCAATTTGTAGCTAAAAAACTTAAAGCTTATAAAACTGGATGTTGATTTAAGGGGATGCTCCTTATCAAAGTGATTGTAGGGTTTTTTAGTCTAGTTTGGTTAGCTAACCCTCTGTAGCCCCTTTATTTAATGCCAGGTATGCAGTCATGCAACACTGTATGATGAAACAGGAAAATGGTCACAAATAATAGGAAAGGTAACAGTGACATTTTCCCAGTTTTTCAGAAGTGACTATTTGCATATTTTGTTTTTCACCCCAGATGTTCATCCTTCACTTCGTTAATGCTTATACCTGTTTCACTGGTTTCCCAGATACAGGAACATAAAAGTAGTGTAAAACTTGGTGCTGTGGAGTAGCCTGCAGTATCCTGTCACTGACACTAGCTAGTCCTGGATGCTTCAAACACAAGTTTTCTGTAAGCCACTGTAAGATAATATAACATCCACTTAGATGTCACTCTTGTTTCTATTGCTGGAGATTGGCTTTTATTCTAAAGCATGAAGTTTTGTACCCCTCCAAGCATATAGTTATAATCAATTATCACAAATGTGGATAATCTTACCATCTTTACATATATATATTCTCTTTATTGCCATTTTCTGGCTTCCATCAAGATCTGCTCCCTAATTATGGGTCACTGATACCAGAATATTCCAGAAAACAAGTGTTTTAACTCATGTGTGAAATGAAGAATGGTTAAGGGTATTTTAGCAAATCCATATTGAACGTTAGAACTTGTTCATGAAGTTTGTTCCTTCGTGCAATCATAGTCATCAGTGATAATGTGGAAAGGTTATTGTGTGCACTTCTCATTTAAGAACAGTATTTAACTTTCATTTGCTAAATTAAATAATTGCAAAAAATCACAAATAAAAGGTACATCAGTTACAGTGAATGCTACTTACATGAACTGTTTTTTGGAATGATTCTTCAACATGCTTTTCTTAATGTTCACAGCTGAAGGTTACTCAGGAACCAAGAGCAAAGAAAGGACGACGTAACCAGAGTATGGAACTCAAGAAAGAAGTACGTAACCTCAATTTCCATGTTTGTAGAGATAGCAAAGTACAAAAAGCCTGAAATTTTAACAGACACTCCTTCAATTTCTGTCACCTTTTACTGATTTTACAGTATTAATCTTGAAATTTCCAGCCCAATAGGTTGGTCCTCCTTGCTAGCAAACGTAATTGTACCTCCCATGTGCAAGCCGCTGGTGTCATCATGGTAATATTCTGTATCGTGAATAAATCAACAGTCAGCTTACAACACATGTTTTTTAATGGCGAATTCAGGCTAGTTAGTAAGTCTATAAACAGCAGAAATTATAAAGGATTTTGCATGATCAAGAATATTAAGTTTATAAAATGTAATATTGGCCTTTGTCTGTGGAACTTCCTTGTTTATCCGACTTGCACACTGAATCACCATGTAATCAAGGAGTGTATTATTGTGCTTGTACACAAGGGGGCAGTTACTAAGGCAGCCATAAATCTCGTATTTCCTAACTTTTGACTACTTTTTCCTGGCCTTGTTTCAGCTGCATGCTGAACACTAAGAAAAAGTTGCACATATGTACAGTTCTCGGAAGAGGACTCAGGACTCCATTACAGAGGAGGGTTCAGGAACTTTAGCAGCAGAGTTTTGTGGGATGGCCCTGGTGCCTGAAACACAGACATTGCTGCTCTTTATAGCTGGGTACCTGCCTCCCCGTCGTGTCTGATACCACAGGGTGAGGGACCTTCATTGTGTCCCCTTCAGTGACACACAGTTTGCTCTTCCTGGGGCACAAACTATATCTGAGTGCAAGGCAGGGAGACTACAGTTTAGGATGTCTCATCATTTTTATTGTGTCTTCTGTCAAGCAAATGCTGTCATATGTCTTAACATTTATGCCTTAACATTTGCCTTCTCTCCTCTGCTCACATTTGGTCAGTGATCCAGAAGTCATCACAGTGACCTATTAGGGAGTAATTGGTTGCAAAAAGGAATACACAGTCAGCCTTTTGATTGGTGTGAGCAGTGCCCCATCACACAGACGAGCACCAAGTCCAGTCCTGACCAAGTCTGGTGCTAAAAGGATTGTGTGCTTTGTCTGTACACTCTTAAATGAGCTTTAAAAAATCTAAGTCCAAACAGACACACAAACAAACAAGTAATGTTCTTCCATTTCTTCAGACACTTCAAATATCAGTAAGAGTTTACAGAGGTTTTATTTCTATCTGTCCTAAAGAGCAGGAACAATTGATGTTACAGTGTAACAACATAGGCAGCTAAATTCAGTACAGTACACTGCAGTAACTATGATTTCTTTCTTGATAATTGTGTAATTACAGAAAACTTCTGTGGTCATCCAAGTCTAGTTCTATATTATTGGAAGCAAGACTTAGACACTCATTAGTCTTTCATCTTCAAAGCACCTTTGAAGTACTAATCAATCTTTGCAGCAGTTCTATGAAATCAGTGGAATATTACAGACTCCAGTGGAGCCTGTTGGGCCAGAGTAAGTCCAGAGTTTGCCAAAATAATTCAGGCACATTGGCCACGCAACTACAGTCTCTTCGGGGAGAATGGTAGGGGGAAAAATCTATAGCAACCTTTTAGTAATCCCAAAGGATATGCAGTGATTCAGCATAGCCTCTGATGTTGGTGGTACTTTTTGGGAAGCAAGGCTGGTGAGCATGTCACACTGACGCCATGACCTGTGTCAGAAAAGCCTGAGCAAAGAGCCTACCCACTGTCATGCTGGCTTTCCTCAGGGATCCCATGTACCTTTAGTACTAAAGGTCTTCAACAGACACCTTTCACAATAATTATGCTGGCATTAGTCATATAACTTCTTTTTTTTTCTCCAGGGAGAACTGAAAGCTAACTTGTTCTATTTTGATATATGGTTTTTACAAGTTTGTTCTTTCTCTGTAGGAGCCAGAACCTGAAACTGAAGCAGTAAGTTCAAGCCAGGAAATTCCCACAATGCCTCAGCCCATTGAAAAGGTTTCAGTCTCAACTCAGACCAAGAAGTTAAGTGCCTCTTCTCCAAAAATGCTGCATCGGAGCACCCAAACCAGTAATGATGGAGTGTGTCAGAACATGTGCCATGACAAATATACCAAAATCTTTAATGATTTCAAGGACAGGATGAAAGCTGATCACAAAAGAGAAACTGAGAGAGTTGTGCGAGAGGCAGTGGAAAAGGTAACACTTGCTGAACACCACCTACACTCTGGTTTGAGGAGTGGAGAAGTGTAGATTTTTTTCACATACTTTTCTACTTTTGTAACATCCACCCTTAAGAAAATGAATAAAAACCCTTTTCCAAAGAGACCACATAAAAATAGTCTTGATTATTGCTTTTTAGACCATTTTTCTACCAAAAGACCTTAGTTTAAACAGAAAACTCCTGCTTTTTTTGATTCTTGTCCAGTGAAATCAGTTTGTGATCCCAAAATGAAACTAATTGTTCATTCATGAGTATCCATTTCCAAAGCCTTTGTCTCCATTGTCAAGTGTGGTTGTAAACAATGGCGTTGTTTAGATGCTATTCATAAATAATTCCTCTTCTCTCAATCTTCTGACCTAAACATTAAATAGATCACTGAAAATTTTGTTTAATTTTCTGATCTAATGAAAACCTGTTTAAAGTTCAATATCTGAGCTTGAGCTTGTCACCTTTGGCTAGAGAGAGCAGGACAATTTAGAGGATGATTTGTCTGACCTCTCTTAAGTACCTGTCTTAAGACAAGATGAATTTCCTTCTGGATGAAGGACTGTGAATGAACCCAGAGAGTTTAGGTGTTAATCCTGTAGGATTAAGACACCAAACTTTTAGATAACTGAGCAAGGGCAAAGGAATTCCACCGACAATGAATACTAAAAGGCACCTCTTACTGAATTCAGCAATGTTCTATTTTGTATTTTCCATTGTGCCCTTGATGCAAATTTATATGCGGTTGTAATTTGGATGAGACAAAGTCTTTGTCTATGATAAATTTATAAATTTGTAAACTGATCATTGACAAAATATACACGGAACCTATTTAGCTGTTTTTGTAGATGGCTAGTAGAATAGAAATATAGTAACATTTTTATTTTGAATGTTTCTTATGGGATGGAAGTTTTGTTATAACTCTAAAGGAGAGAACTTTTTGTTTTCTAATAGGAGAAATCTCGAATTATGTGACTTCCAATCACATCAGTAATAGAGGTTTAAAGAATAGGTTTAAAGAAGATACTTTTATTCCACTATCTGTCCATTGACTTGCTCTGCTGACTTTTTATGGCAGCTGCGTACAGAGATGGAAGAAGAGAAAAGGCAGGCTGTAAATAAAGCTGTGGCCAACGCACAAGGAGAGATGGACAGAAAGTGTAAGCAGGTAAAGGAGAAGTGCAAAGAAGAATTTTTAGAAGAAATTAAGAAGCTAGCAGGCCAGCATAAGCAACTGATTTCCCAGACCAAGAAAAAGCAGTGGGTAAGTGTGAAAAAATTTATTACACGAGAATAAGTGGAAATGCATACTGCAGGGCAATGGAAGGTGATTTCTTCCTTACTTTTAACTGTTCTGCTTTTTCACTGGTCTTTCAGCCTCAAGGTTTTCTCCTTCAAATGACTGCTTTCAAATTTTCTTAACCCCCAAATTTCAACTTGAAGTTATGATTACTTTCCATTTTAATTAAGTAGTGTTAAGAGCACCATTTTCTTGAGTTCCATCAGATGTTAGTATCAAAATACTTTTTTCTAAATGCATTTTTACTCTGAATAAGACATGTTTTGCATTATGTTCATACTCCTTTGATCTCAAGGCCCCAGAGAGTAGAATATCTGGCTGCATCAATTTGGATTCTCTTGCTAATAATGCTGGTAGTGATATCCTTTTGGCCTTTTCCTCTCCTAGCTTTTTCTGCAGCTCTTTTATGTTCTTTTGTATTTAAGACGTGACTTTCTGAAATGTATTTCCCTCTCTTGTTCAGTCCTTAAGCCCAAATCTGCAGCATTGCCTTCAAAAACTGTGTTTGTATGCCCTTTAGAAAAGTGAAAACAGGCATCTAACTTACTAGTCTGTTACACGTTGCAAACTTTTCCCTATTTTTATTTGTTTCGTGTCTCCTGTTTTCTTTTCAAGCCAAAAGTGTATTTTCCCACATGGCTGTTACAGCACCGACTCAAACATTGCAATAATACTGTGCTGGTAGCCCATAACAGAGTGGGGGTTATGCTGAGGAGCAGTGAGCTTTGATTTTTTTGAGCTTTTGATTTTGCCAGATGCAGCTGAGCGGGTGGCTTGCCACAAGATGGCACGCTGATCTGAGCAGCGAGGGACAGCCGTCGTCCCACCGCCACTGCCGCCTGGGGACAGCCAGCCCTGGCTCGTCCCACAGCCCCCGTTTGTCTTCCGCTATAAAGGGCTGTTTGTTTATGTTCAGCCTCATTAGTCCTTGTTCTTACAGATGAAACGGTGGTCCCTGCAGAGAAAATTCTGCTCTGCAGAAGAGTGGAATAAATACCAAAGCGAGGGAATCGGTTGCTGACTATCACAGTTACGAGTTTGGTTTTTTCGAAAGAGAAGAATTACTTCAAATGCCAGAGCTCCTGTAGAGTCATCATTTCTGTTCTTCGCAGAGATTTTACTGTGGGTGTTATGACACTGCGGTGCTTGGGTCTCTGTCAGTTAGACAATTCCTCCTTGTCTACCTGTCTCTGCAGACCAGAGGAGTTATTTAGGTCTCCGACTTGATCAAGTTACTGTGTTTAATGAGTCACCAGCTGTGGGTGTCTGCATGCACGCTTTCGCCTGTGGCACTTGAGAGGGAAATTGAATTGCCTTTGCCCACTATAGAACTACGTCAAATTAGCTTACTTCTGTCAGAAGTTAAGAGGGTGTATGTCATCTGTTGCCACCATTCAGCTGATACGCAGTAACTCAATCACAGTAACTTGATTGTGAGCCTGAACTCTTAGCTACAGCTGCTTTTTGGGTTTTTTTGAAGGCAGAATTTATGAAAGAAACTCCTGAGACTTACTTTCATCTGTTCCAGTGTGCCTTTACTGTATTCTTTAGCCTAATCAGAGAGTACCCTACTACCACATCTTATGATCATGTGCATAAAGCCTCTTTCTGAGCAAGATAAATAAAGATATAAAGAGCATTTGACAGTCTTGGCTGTATCTGTGGCCCCAGAACTGTCTGTCAATCACTGCCTTAAATGAAGGCATCGTAGAGGCAACTGGTTTGCATGTGGCAGGAGAGGGAGGGTGAGGATAAACCCCTTTGCATTCAGGCTGATGGATCTGCCTGCCAGCACACAGCCTCAGGCAGCTGGACTTGGTCCAATTACACAACTCCCCAGTGATTTTTCCTTCGGTGGTACTAATGACAGTCCCTGGTGTGTAGTACCGCTTTTGTATGCTGCCATTATAATAATGATACCTCCTTACCAAAATCTCATGTAATTAACACACATACTAAATGAGGTTTGGTGGCTTTGCTTTTAATTAGAAGCAGAGACCTCTGGTTTTGCGTAATGCGGATGTCTCGGCTTGGGAATACAGCTGCTATTATTCACGCTATATTTGTCTTTTTTCTTGTACCTAAAAAAAAAAATCCAGTCAGGATGAAGGGATTGTTTCACTGGTGGTGTGCAGGCACAGGAGAGGATGCACTCCCAGCCCTCAGGAGCCTGACACATAGTTAAAGAACAGAATTTTTCTGTTGCTCTAACTGGTCACAGTCCCCTTGGTTTAACCCGATTTCATTTTTATACCTCCAGAAAAATTGGACTTTATACAGGTACCTCAAGCAAATAGCAAACAAAAGGAAAAAATGTAAAGGCAGGAATAATGATCATGAGATGATGTGATTTGATGGCCTCCAGAACACAGGCTAGAGTGCTGGTCTTGATAATGTTTCTTTTTTTTATTTTTCCCCATTCTTTTATTTGCATATAACCCTCATTTAAATTGCTGCATAGTTCATTTTTATAGTTCATTTTTAACTACTGTCTTTTTCAGTTATATTTACATGTATATTTATTCTAACTTGCAATAGATTGTTTTCAAGTGAATGAGCATTGTCTGTAACGTGTACTGTCTGAAACAAAAGCCCAAGTGATTGATAACACTTAGAAAGAGGGAAATACAAAGGGAAGAGGGGGCCTGAGGCCAGCTGGCATTTTGCCTTCTCTGCCACATGTGCTGGTACCAGCTTAGATGACACTATTTTCCTTTTGCAAGTGGAGATTTACATCCCACACTTATGGCCGGCATATGTAAAGGGAAGTGCAGGACCCACAGATCGGTTGTCCTCTCCTGTCTTAGCATTTTTTTGATCTCTCCAAGCGAGCAGATGTGGAGCTGGTCTCTGGGCTGAGGCCCAGGCGGTGTGTAATGGAGAGACACAGCTGCTCCTGCACCTTTCCAGCGGATGATCCTAACGGTTCCCACAGGCCTGTGGGCAGCCAGCAACATGAAAAACCAGGAAAACCGCTCTCGAGAGGACACTTGTTTGCAGACATTTCTACAAATAAACTTCCCTGGAGCTAAGTTATAAAAGGAAAATGGAGAGGTTCCCTTCTCATGCAGCTAGGGCAGTCCCTTTACTGCTGATGTAAATAAATAGCTATCGGTTTAGCCAATGCAAACGTCGGCTTTCTTGGATCTGTCTTTTAGAGCGTGTAGGGTTGTTGTGGTTTTGTTTTGTTTTAAGGCAGTTGGGTTTGTTTTCTTTGCAATTCTCTGTTTTATTATCAATGCTGTAGCTAGACAGGACATTGTGTAATTGTGTGTTGTTCTATGGTTTGATAGCAGCCTGCACAGACTGTGCGATATCCCTCCCTCTGTTCCCCATCATGCGATAAGCATTTCACTCTGAATTCATAAAGATACTCTCTGATTTTGAGCAGACCAAATTCAGAAAGACAAATCCGAGAGTATTAGAACCTGGCTTTCAAGGGCACTGAATGTAAGCGGCTCCTTTAGCAGCTATGCCACCCAGCTTTACAAGATTTTGTCAGAATGAGAGTTAATGTTTTTGCAGCGCTCCCTCGAGTGGTGTAGAACCACCTGGGGATAGGATACATCCCCCGTCTGGCTGCCATGTCTCTTTGTTAACCACCAGTGATGTCGACCAGCATGTTGATTCCCTTTTTTTAGTTCCTCAGAGGACACAAGGTTATTTTCCAGGTAGTCCTTCCAGCTACCAGAAAACTGGGGGCATTCTATGTGTCCTGGGGTAGAAAGCCTCTGTGCAGCAGCACTCCCCACAACCAGCTGTTTCTGCAGAAATCACGGGCTGTGCAGCATCTCTTCTTTCAGGAGTTTTGAGCCATCCTGGCAGGCACGACAAGGGGCACAAGCCCAGGTACCCCTGCCAGGCCTTCTCTGGTTTCTAGAAGACTTGAAGGAAAAGGCTCTGTCTTGCTCTTCTCAGTAACACCAATGCAGCAGGAGGTTTTGTTTTCAGCAGGTGGCAGCACTCTCTGGCAGCCAACAATCCCCAAGGACAGTAGACCCCTTGCAGACCTACCCTAAATGAGCCATAACAAACCACTGAGTAATGCGTTATTCTTTTCTCCAGTCATGTTGTTGTGGCTTTTGAGATTTTCCTAGCCCAAAAGGTCCTTCCCCAGAAACCTCTGGAAAGGTCAGGCTTGTAAAGAAACCTCAGAAATGCAGGTTTTTCAAGCTTGCACAGAACCTGTTCACGCCAGAAGTGCCTCTTGATTTATTGTAGCTTTTAAGACATAGATCAGGATGCCATTATACAAATGTAGGGTGAAAGATGGTTCCTGCACTGTGTAGCTGAAAAATGTCAGTCCGCTGCCCTGAGAGATTAATTTTCTTAAATGAGAGATGATTTTTTTTTCGAAAGCAATAATCCAGACTCCAGAAAATATGAAAGCATTGTGCAGATTTACTAAAGACTGCTGCTTTACCCAGCATGTGTGAAAAATGCCCTCCCGCCTTTCGGCTGCCCCGAGCATAAATAAAAGAGAAGTATTGCTCTGCGTGCGCTGGTGGATCCACGGGCAGGTGAGAGCACTTGTGTTGGGAAGGAGGGGTCCTGCGAGGGTGGTAATCTCCTGTTTGTTCCCCCCAGTGCTACAACTGTGAAGAGGAGGCCATGTACCACTGCTGCTGGAACACTTCCTACTGCTCCATCAAGTGTCAGCAGGAGCACTGGCATGCTGAACACAAACGTACCTGCCGCAGGAAAAGATGAAAGAGTTACTCCTCCCCTAGAAAACCACCCCGATGATTGCTATTCTCAGACACAGCGGTTTTTGTTTCCAAGAAGCCAAAATTGTTTAGAATTTGCTTCCCATTTTGCACCAGCCTTTAAACACTTTTCGTAAAAGAAATTTTGCACAGTAATTTCAATCTTCTGTTGAATGCTCCTCCAAAATTTTGTCGGCGAAATGAATTTAACATCTCTGGGAGCAGGTTACTTTAAATAATTTTAAACTAGAGGATTTGTTGCATTTTCAGCAAATTTTAAAACATTTTTAGGTTTTACAGAGATTTTAATCTTTAAAAACAGCAGATCTAAAAATAAAAAATCATGCAAGTTTAACAAAAGGAACATTTAAAAGCTAGATCTGAATGTAAGAAGTATAGAACTGTTTCAGAAAAACGAAGCATACTACCTTGATGTAACATTTATTTCTTAACCTTGTTGAGCTGGTTTTGTTCAGCTTAATTTTACTGTTTAAAGGCATTATCTATTGGTTATACCAGTGGGTACATGATTGAATTTAGGGAACAGGGTTGACACAGCAGGTGCTAGTCCTGCGTATTTTTTCTTAAATATTTCCCAACTGTGTTTTATTTTCATTATTTCTTTTCAATATATAACTTTTATAACAAAATATTAGCTTTGATCTTGTAGTTTAAAATCACAGGGAACTGGGGTAATCTTTTACTGAGCTGGATCTTAGAGAAAAATGAATATTTAAATTTTGAAGTTTGCACATTTCATCTTTGTCCTAACATGAGTGCTTGTAACAAGAATAAGAAAAGCCAAAAAAACAACAAAAAAACCAACTACCTTTATTCATACACGGAATTATGAGGCATACAAATTTCTTTATTGCGCCCCCCCCTTTGGCCTCCCCAATCCAATGTCATTCGACTGCCTATGATCTGGTGTCACCTGGTCCATTGTAACTTGATAATAAAAGGAGAAAAAGCACTTAAGTTTCACAGAAGCCGTTATGTTTGTAGTAATGGGTCATTGCCTAATAATGAGCTCCATCACTGTACTCAGAATGAAGAATAATGCATGTTAATTTTCTTGTATTAAAGATGCCGTGATTTGTAAAAAGTCTGTATTTTGCGGAATGTCTGGATTAAGAAGCATTACCAATAGGAATGGATCGATAGTTGAAAAATGATTTTCTTTTTGTTTGTTTTATATATAGATATATGAATTGCATCCATGTTCAGAGACAATTTTTTAAATAGATGTAAAGCTTACTTAAATAGCTTTTCTTTTAAAGTGTCTCCGCATTTTAGTTTCTTTCAAAGATTGGTCTTAGACTGAGTCATACGCCCATTAATCATCCAGCTATTTTTTGAGAAGTTAGAGGAATAATTTGTAAATATTTATTTAGATCTTTGATATTTATTGAAAGCAATTACATGATGGAACGATGGAAGCTGAGGAATCAGGAGGAAAGCCTTTAAAAAAGTTTTCTCTAGGATTTGTCAGGGTCATTGTAAAGATGAAAATATAACTAACACTTCTGTGAACTACCACTGAAATCCTGATCTTTTTTACTTACAGTGGTGATATAAGTTAATTGACTAGATATTGCCAAATAATGCCCAATACGTTGCAGAAATTAAGTGGTAAGTTGATTGGAAAAAATAGTAATTAGATGGTAACTTGTATTACCACAGCTACGTTATTGCCTGATAAATGTGTAATTAACTTTTGTCGCCTCTGTGTTGTGACTGTAAAACACTTCACAACTAAAAATCAATCTTGTTCGATTACTTTACAAGTTCCAAAACTTCGATCCACCCCTATGAAAGCAAGTTATTGTGGAAATATTTTTGGTGTAAAATCATTCCAGAATATGTAATATTTAACTGATAGCTGCATGAAAGTAAGATTCGTGTTACTTTGGCTTTTTTGTCTCTGTTGACACGGTTGCACATTTCCAAGTTACTACAGCGTGAAAACTGTGTGTTTTAAAGAAAAAAAAAAAAAAACAAAACAAAAAAAAAAGATTGTGGCCTGGTTTTGTATAAGTTTTAGGTAAAATTACAATTGATTGTTTTAGGAATCATGATTTAAAATTAATTTTTCTGCAAATCATAAAGCTATATTAAAGTGTTGAGCTTAGCCACTATGCACATTGTAATTATTCATTGTGGCTGTCCAGTTTATGATGCATTCTGGCATTTTGTAAGCTGCTCTGACTAGCAATATATAGAGTCATTTAATGTGTTAACATTGGTTAATAAATGTATTTAAAAAAAAAAACC
>JAHREE010000143.1:6138227-6305208 GCA_033628505.1 Tringa tobata | reverse complement strand
GCCCCCTGCAGGGATTTGTACCCCCCGGAGAGGGCTCGGCCACTGCTCAGGCCGACTGCAAGAAGCTCTGCTGGAGAAAGCAAGAAGTTCCCCCAAAACCCATCTCCTCTGCGGTTCCCTTCACAAGGTGACTGGTGAGAATTTGTTGCTGATCTCTGTGCGTGTCCTCCCCACCCTGCTGAAGACGATAATGGTGCACAAAGCAAATTTCTGTGTTGAAAAACACACAAAAAAGCTACAAGGTCTTTTATCAAGGTTTTTTCCAGCTCTTAATGTGTTAATATCAACTTGATAATGAATAAATTACACTGTTCTTATTGTGCATGAAATTATTTTTCTAACCTCCTGTAATTTTTTTTTTCTTGAGATTTGCCACCAGCTTTTCAGCACTACAGCCACCATTTGCCAGAATGGTTTTTAAAATGCATACTTGAAAGATTCTGACCTTTTAAAAATCCTCATCGCCATTAGCATAAAACATCAAAAAATGTGTAAAATTGAATCAGGACCTGCTGGCTGTTCTGCCATCCTCTTCCTTCTGCCACCCATAACTTGCCCTCTCCCCCCCACAGTTTCTGTGTTGCACTGGAAAATGGTGTGTTCTCTAACCTGCACCCACCTCTTGTGATGAGCAACCTCAAATTTCAGCCATTGGAGACGTGATTTTTATACCCTGAACTTCTCAGATGGGCTGCCAAAGAAACGAAGACTCAGAATTTCACTCTTTGAAATCACATTTGGAAAATCAGAGCTCTGGCCAGACCTCTTCTCTGGGGACGCTGCAACTCAGAATCTGGCAGCCAGCTCTGAAATCACCATATTTTTGGAAAAGGCCAGTGGAAATAGGCAGATCACATTTCCTGGGGGCTTTATCTGCTCGTCCAAGGCTCCTGAATTGATACGTCGGTTCGAGTCCCACACGAGTGACCAAGCCACTGCCCATATGGTTCCACTGGCAGAAAGCTCCAGTAGAGACGTAACACCTGGACCAATAACTTAAGCAACTGATCAGCAATATGTCGGTAGCAAGACCTTGCAACAAAAGTGATAAGTGACAAATTTGAGGAGTTTTACAGTACTAATGCTTGTTATTGCTTCTCACAAAATGTTACCAAGCTTACAATAATCTTTACACTTTCAGCAAAAATGTGAACAGTATATTTGAATATATTAAAAAGAATTAAAAAAACATTTCACAAAAAACATTTGTTGCCATATGAAAGTCTTTCAGCAATAAATGCCCACACCAGTATTTAAACATTGTTAAAAGTATAATGATTTGTACTAATAAATTATGCAACAAGAGAGGTAAACAAAATAAAATTACAGTATAGCTCTCCATGTTCCTCCACTGAGCATCCGCAGCTCTCGGAAGCTCCATTTTAGATGACTAATTAAGAAACTGATATTTTCAGAGCAACAAAAATAAAAGCTTTTATTTGTTCATTTGAATATAAAACAGGCGTTATCACAGATGTACAAAGCGTACTGGTGGTTTAACATACAAGAAGGTTGCTGTCCTTTGCACATAAAAATTTTTGTTTGAAACTGTGATTGGCTGAGTTACATGAATTTCTCTAACCAGTCACCACACTCTATGAAATAACGCTGCTAACATTCAACTGATAAAAGGGACAGTCTTCCCTTGGGTAAAGTGTCAAGCAGGATTAAATATATATAATAAACAAGCACCATGAGGAATCTGCTCCTGTTTGATTAGTTTTGTGTTTAAATGTTCATTGTGTACCCTCTTTTTTTGTGCATGTGCATCAAGTTGATTACATGGTTTTGTCTGACTCCAAAAGCACAAGGTCACAAGACAAACATTTTATACATTCTCATGAATGGTTTATCTACAGTACAGTTTCTAATACAGAACAATCCTTCTTTATTGCTCAGTCTGATGGTGCTTAAATGTTTCCTTCCTTTTGCTTGCACAACAAAACCAGAAACTCAGTTTATCATTTCTCTTAACTCGGGATTTAACAACCACGGATGACAGGTTGCAGAAGAGAGCTGTTATTAACTGCGTTTCACAACTGCATTGCAGTTCTTTTATTCTCTACAAATGCAAAGTTGACTTCGTGAAGGTTAAAGTGATGCTTTGAACGACAGCGAGATTTGTTTTGCAGTACTGAGATCAGCGATAGCAGGACTTCACAAGTTAGTTCACACACTGCAATTATGTTTGTAATCAATCGACATCTTGTCTGAAACCTTACAACAACTTGCCATCAAGAACAGATTTTATTCTTTTTTAGGGAGCAGAAAATGAATTTGACAAAATATAGGATTGGTCTGCAGAGCATGAACGGGGCTATTCACAGGACGGTGCAGGCGGAAAGGATGGTCTGAAAGAAAAGGCGTCTGACATGGCAGGATGCTCTGTACTGTACATGCAGACTAAAACGTCCCTACCTTTTAAAAAGATTTTAAACACCCAGCATCGAGACTCCCTTATACGTGATATAAACATGATTACATTTGCCCTGCAACAATCTTAGTCATGCATATCCGGTAATGAGAGCCAGCACATGAACGTCATTGGGGACAATAAGAAAAGCATTCTTGGACTGCAGCTGGTAAATCCCACTCGTGATCACAAACGGGTCAATTCAGTTACGGCCACGTGAAGGAAGGGGAAGGTTTTAAAAAACAGGGGCACGGGGCGCAGGGAAGACAACAGAACTGGGGAATCAAACCTCTCTTTTATCCAAAGGTAGCAAAATGAAGGCAGCTGTGATGCATGTTTTCCTACTCTTCTCCCGCGGCGGCCTCAGAGCGGAGACCACGGGACGAGTCCGTTCTTGAACCAGGCAGATCGGTTCCTCCGATGTTTCAATGTGTTCAGGGACTAGTTAGCAGAGGCACGATTCGTGCCAAATCGGTTGCAGTGACTGTATGCTCCTCTCTGGTAAGGAATAAATTAAAGACCATCGAAACAATTGTTTCCTGTAAATGTAAACTGGATGCATTGGCCACCGAGCTACGTGTCCTAGCTGAGAGGCAAATTGATAACTCTGTGCAAATAACCCCAAAACTTTTCCTTATAGCAATAAAAACACCAACTAAAACAATGAAAAAAAAATTGTGCAACAAAGTTCTGCAGCTAGACAACAGTGCTATTCCTCAACCTGCCTTTTCTAAGTCTAACAAGTGTATGCACATGCCAGCACGAATATTTATTGTTGCCTCCATGGCAAAGAAAAGAAAATTATTGTAGTGCATTTTTAGTCTTAAATTCATTCACTGCCTTAAAGGCAGCAATAATTCCACTTGCTGGTATCTAGAGGATTCTTTTCGACAGGGATACTTAGCAATCCAGGATTGCTTTTATTTTTTTTTTCCAAAAATTTGTGAGTAACATTTGATTATCTACAGTGGGAGACACCATGCAAGTGACAAGTACTGCATTTTAAACTTTAAAATCTTTTGTCATTAGTGAATTTATATTTCATATATATATATTTGATGTGATACTATCCACTCAAGATAATACAACACTTTGTTTTTATATTAGCAAACATTCCAAGAGTTTAATATTCTTGAATGTTTTTTCTCTTTTATACTTCTAAAGAGATCAAAATAAATTAAACGTTTTGTACATAATTACAGAAGAAGTAGTTAACTTATTTTATCTTTTTAGTTTAGTACAAAGATATTTGCAAGTTCATTGCCGAAATACCTTATTTATAAATTTCTTCCATTCTAACGCTAACAGCAAAGGCTCTTTGGCCTTTGGGCTTTCAGCATCTCCAACGGAAAGCTGCAAGGTTTCTAATTGAAAGGTGCTACTTTGGGTATTCTCCTCGTACCACTACATAGTTTCCTAAGATGTGGGATCTAAAATGGCTTAAGTTAGTAACGGATCTGTATTCGTCAGCTTTTTATGACATATTAAAACAAATGAAGAAAACAATTATTTGTATTAGTATGCAAATTGTTTTAAAAGAATCCATTTGGAGGGCAGAATAAAAAAAAAATCTACTTCAGCTTACTTAATGTAAAATACAAAGCCACATTTACTCAAAAAGCAGTATTGTCCAACAAGCAAAAAAAAAAAAAAGTTTAAAATGGGCTTTTCCAACACACTGAAGGGCCTTACCCCATAGTCCTTCTTTTCTAAAATTTAGTGGTAAAAGAAAACATTTCACATTTTATTTCCTGCCAATCGTGACTGCTTTGAAAAGTCGTAATAGAAACAGTTCCATTCTGATGAGTGTCAGCATCTTATCTGCACACTTTTTTAGTGGACACCAAAAAATTTTATACATCTATAGTAAAGTCCATGGAAGCTTTAAGGTACAAGACTACATGTTGTAGGCCACATAGATGGGATCTAGCTGGTCTGCCAAAAATCCATCTCGTAGGTGCATACGTTGTTTCTCTCCACGGGAGTTGATAGGAATTACACCAATGTCCACAACCACCACCACCCCTACAATCAGATAGTGTTCCTCCAGGACCACGTTGGTGACCAAAGGAACCAGGTCCAAAGCTTCTTGCTCCGATCCATCCAGCTCAACTACAACGACCAATAAATTTGTCCAGGTAAACACCGCACTGAAACGAAAGAAAAAATAATTAGTGGTGGTTTTTTTTCCCAATTTTATTTTTTACCCTTTTCATTTAACCTTGGTTACTTTTTGTTTCAACTCCTAATGCTCATTCTGTTTGCTCACCACAAAGCCTAAGTAGAAGAGAGAATCTCTCTGCAGGCAAGGGCAGAACAGCCCCAATAGCTCTCCTTTCTATATTGCTGCAACTCTAAGCATTAGGATAAACTTTACAGAAACATGAGTTTAATCCTTGCCCACCATGTAAGGAGGCAGTGAGACAACATGTGGTTGCCTTTGAAGCCAGAGAACTGTCACAGCACTGCTGTGCTCATGAAGGCATGCATGAGCGACGTGTGGGTGGAGGTGTCTTCTCCAGGGCTTTTTGAAGAGCAGCCCAGAAGAGCAAATGAGGTTAAAAGAGTAGGCACCAAAAGGAACGGCAGGAACAGTCCGAGCTGAAAGATCTTTGGGATAAACTCTTCCCAGTGAAGGGGTGAGGAGCCCTGGGCATGTTTATGTGGCACCGCAGGCTGCACAGAGGTCCCCGGGTGGCTGGGGAGGGGGCTTCCTCGCTTGCCCACTGCTAGGCTGACGTGGCTACGTGCCTTCTGGACTGGGCTGGCTGTTGTCCAGGCAGGTCAGAGCTCAGCACAAACGAGCTGTGATTCTTCTGGACCAATTGGTTTACACAGAAATAAGCAGTGTCTCCATCTGTTTTCTTTCAGTTGTGTTTTATTTCTGGTGAGTTTAAGGAGACAGGACTTTTTACATTCCTTATTAACAGGTGAGATGCTCAAGGGAACACCATAATCAACAGTATCTCCTTTTTACTAAAAGAATTTTCTAAGACCCCAGAATTTTGGTTAAGTTATTGAGCCAAAGCAGGTAAATTTTGGTTTCTGCTCCTGGGCATCTTTTCTGGCTAAGGATAATGCATGTATTCTTCCAAATACAGAGGCTGTGAGGGTATGAAAGTCTGGTGTATGCTTCCCTCCATCCTCCTCCCCACATCTCAAATGTCTCCAAAGCCTTTGAAGTCTCACAGGAGGTCACCAGGACTGAGGCTCCACAAAGAGCAATCTTATTTTTCCTTGTCAGTGTTTCAGACACGGATGATGGTTACCTCTTCCTCTAACTTATTCCATAGTATAAATAACAATATTCTACACATGTAACTCATACATCAAGCCCTGTACTGGGATAATTTCCCAGAACTGTTTCGAGCATAACCATCTGAAAGTTAGAATATATTATGTATATTAGCCGACTTCAAAAAGAGCTACTTACCCCAAGGTCAACGCTTGATTGAGAGAGAATTGCACTGTTTTAGTCTACTAAGACAATTCTGAAAATCCCCAAAAATATTTTGGAAACATATCTTACTTTGCCCAAAAGTTAGCTATGAAAATGTGCTCTATGTTGACGCTTAACAGAATGGATTTTAGGAGAAAAGTACTTACTATTAAAAAAAAATTCATTCTCAGTTCCTGCCAAAGTACTATTTGATTGAATTGTGCTTATCGATCTGCAAAACTAATGGGCAGCCATAGAAAGGCTGTGCAGGTTCCTTTTGACTTAGTACTGCTATGAAATGAATTTTAATTTGTAATTATGTTTTCACAGACATTCTAGTGAGTTTTGATTGATGTTGAATATTAACAAAGTGAACTATCAGTTTGCACAGGTGACCATCTCCAGAGAGGTCCTGAAATTTTTATGGATTGCTGTACAAACATCTAAATTAGTATTTTATATATATTTTAACAAAGAAGCCTGGGGTGGTTCTATTAAAATTAGCAAGTTAGCACTTGAAACCATGCCTTAAACCTACTGTTAGCTTGTTACTTGGGAAAGAATTAATGGCAAGATTCAGGAGCGGGTCCCTAAAACACAGGTTAGGCTAAGCTAGTTTGTCTGAAGACTGATTCCCAAAACCTTCATGAAGCTTCTTTTAAGTCCTACAGCCACTGACACTCCCTAAGAGAGTTTCAATTTAATTTAAAACTCATTTCATATGTCATGATTCTAACTCACTGGTGATCACTTTAAGTAAAAGAAAAAAAGCATGTATCACTTACGAATACATGAACTTTCTAGCCCTCCTGAATTAAAACCAAACCAAAACAAAAAACCCCAAACCACACCAAAACAAAAAACTGGGGACTCGGGAAGGCTGCACTTCCTCAAGAAAATACAGTCACACCCAACAGATGCAACACAGCCAATACACTGAGCTGGGAACAGCCCCTCCTGCTGCTTCCAACCCACTAAATGCTTCAGGAAAATCAAGGACGTTGTCGAAACACTTCCAGAGAAAGAGGCCCATAATGGCTTTCTTCTCCAAATATCTTGTGTAGCTTTACCTATTTGTCATTATGCAGAGAGAGAAAACCACTTCTTAGCAAATTCCAGGAAGCTACATTGTGTTCCTCTTTCAAAGGTTTGAAGTTTAAATGAGTCAACCATGTGCTTTAATTAAAACACACACACATACATTACTTCTCAAGATATTTTGCAGTATTAGAAACATTTTAAAAAATGCCTGGTGTAGTTACACATCACAATAAAATCAGACTGTGCCACTCTTGCTTGTTACGTATTGCGACACAGGTAGTCCAGAGTTCAAGGTTGTTGATTTTGTGCTAAAATTTATTAAGAGACAAGAATAATGTTAAATGACCTTTTAGATCTGATCCTCTATGACAGAAGTTGCACAGCAGGCTCACCTCACTCAACAAGTCATTGTTTTCCTCAATAGTGTTAAATGTTACAAAATGAGCATGTGTTTCTTGGAAGTTGAGGCTATTTTTACAATCTGTCGACTGGACATACCCAGTCTATACCTATGTTTGCAATAGGTATAGATGCAGTTAAATCCTTAACGGGTCACTACAACCGAAACAGCAGTGGCCTCCAACAAGAACAGAGGCTCATGCCCCCATCCAAAGAAAGGCATATACAAAGTATATATAAAAGATTTAAGTGGCCATTATTTTGTCAAGGGGTATTTCACACAGACAAGAGGAGAACCTCTAAGAGAAGCTGAAAGATAAGTTAAATGATTGAAGTCAAGGACAGTCAGGACTAGGATTATGAATGAAAACTCCATGATGATGGCTTGGGGGAGCTATTGGGCAGAGCAGTGGTTAGGAAGAGGTTGGGAACTGTGAGCAAACCAGATGTTGTCACTTGGAACTACTGTGTGTCCATTTTCTGCAGGGACCTCATCAGAGAAACACCTAACTCATCAGCAATCTCTTATCTCTGAGGAAAAAAACAACCCTGAAGACTTCCAATTTTGGGCTTTGGGAAAAGGGTAGTAAAAGTACAGTGTGTTTTCTGAAATCTCACTCATGTGCCTTGTACATTATCACTCGACTAATGGAAAAAGTTAAGGCACTGAGAATTACTTCCATGTACTTCTGCCTTCTTACAGAAGTACAGCCTTTTTCTTTGGTCCTCCCAGCTTAACCCAACCCTTTTTAGTTGTCACTATCCCACTCAGGATTTCCATCATAATCGAAATTCATGAGCTCCTGAAAAAAGGAACATAATTTAAGCATTTTGGGCCACTGGAATCCATGATGACCATTTCTGCAACTTCATTCACTGGCCATGAGCTCATACTTTGAGGACACACATATCTCTGACAAACAGGTACTGCTGAACACATCAATTTATGAATCTGTGGTCATCTTGTAATAGAGCTGTCCCTAAATAGCTTGATCTGAAAACTTTCCATCCACTGCCGATACTGATCTGACACATTTTCAAGGAGAATTTCACAGCATCCTTAAAGTGTTCACACTGGTCTATAGGAGGACACAGAGTCTGCCACCCTGTGTAATGGCTACCTGGCTACATCACATACCAGCCATGATGATGCTCTAGGGAGGAGGCAATAAGGCAGAACCTCAGTTACAGTCAACCAAGCCATTAACTGCCTTAATTTTAACAGATATTTAAGAAAAAAGCAAGGTGTTTAGACTAAAGAAACCAGCCTGGTCACTGTGCTTCATTAAGTTTACTGCCCCAGGCCACAGTTTTGCAGCCAGGATTGAAAAGAAAAATGGAGAGTCACGTCTTCTACTCACTAAATTGCTCTGGCTGGTGCGACAGGTTCATTTTGGTTGAAAGGAGAAGAGCTGAGCTGAGGTTATATCAAAACAAAACAACTACCTGACTCAAGTCTTCTGATGCAAGAATAATGAAAAGCAATTTGTTCTCATGTCGGCCTCGAGAAATGATTACCTGCTGTGTGCATTTGATGATATGATACATTGATTAAGACAACATCATTATTAACTCATTGATTTACTGCTTCAATTTCCATTGTGACCTTGATTTGATCACTGCTTGATTTATTATTAACCAATTCAAAAGTTACAGTGTCTTCAGTAATAAAGATTATTAGTGTGTTCATTTATTTGAAATGTTTGCTTGCTTACTCCTCTTAAGAACAGCCCTCCTAAAGCTTGAACTCACACCAGTTTGCTCTTCCTGGTTAGAAAAAAAAACCCTCAAAACTCCAAGAAACAGCTACTGACCTACCTGAGAGCTACTTGGCTCTCTCAAGTTAAAAGTTTAACCCTTCACTTGTACTTAAAACCACACAAAAAAAAGGAAAATATTGAATGATCTTAGCAGAAAACAGTCCTTCCTGATTAAATCCGTTTGTGAAAAGTTTCATCCTAAGGACATATTTTACAGCTGGGTTATAAATCTTGTGACCATCCTGACAGGCCATTTCCTGGATCAATTGCAATAACCAAGAAAAAAAGCCTAGACATTATAGATATTTCAGCTTTATATCAGGGCCCTGGTGTTATATAATCCTTACCATTCTGTGATGCTCTTGTGTGCTCTAATTACAGAGGTTTCAATATCGATCGGATGGTATCGCATCCCTCGTAACTCCATGGCTTCATCTAATGCACCCACAACATAAAGTGCATCATGGCGTTCTGGTTGTAAGGAAAAAAACATTAATGATTCTGTTCTTCAGTACATTAAATTTAAAAAATGTTCACATTAATGTATAAGTAAAATAAGTATAACATTTCTAAGTTATTCTCGAATTTCTGAAACCCCAAAGTGATTTCCGAACTAATGAGAATTTTTCATTACTGAAGTGCAATGCAGAGCAGAAAGCAGAAGAATGGAAAGCAGAAACACTATTCCCATTTGAAGAAGAGAAAGGTGGAAGTCTTAATTCGAAGGCAGTGAGATAAATTCCTGTTTTTCTCCCAGGTGGATGCAGAACAGATTCATTCTTTTTGAAGACAATAGGCTCCTTGTTTCTTTCTCTTTCTTTTGAAGAGAAAGGATGGATTTGACCCTCACAGAATGGATGAAGTTCTTCCAGTAGCTTTGAGATGCTTGGTACTGATGCTTAAGGTGTATTAGAAAGGTGTTTATCAATAAACTACAAATACATGCTGTGTGTCAGATAGCAAATTATTGCTCATTCAGACAAATGGCAAGCTCTGGAGCGCAATGCTCTTATAGAACAAATTTTTACTGACTACAGAAATAAATGAGGCTGAAATGACATTCTAAAAAAGATATTAGGCTGATAATAAATGACTGCATGTTACCCATAAAGAAATAATATTCACTGATAGACTTATAAGTAGATAACTAGCTCTTTTTACATTAATTTAGGTATTTGCGTGGTGGTAATGTAATGGTAATTAATCTCTACCAGTAAGGGCAGAGAACCTTCTGCACTGGGAGCTAATTGTGGGAGGAGAAGGGAGACTTAGCAACTCTTTGCCAGGAGAAGATTTAAGACATTTGGATGCTTAAGTTGCAATATCCTCAGAGAATCCTGAATTTTCTCAAGGCTGGGCCTTATGAAATGAATAAAGCCTGCCCAACAGGAAGTAAATCTCTTCAGGAAGATGCTGCCATAAGGACACGGGCAGCAGTCCCAATCCACAGTGATTACTAGAACGCTTTCAGATTTGATGAATTCACTCTTTGGCTGAATAGGGGCTATAGTGATTGCACTGACACCGGGGCCCTGGGACCACTCCTGGAGGTGCCTGGGGCATTGCTAGAATCCATACTGTGCCAACAGTCCCGACTGCCACCTCTGCCAGCCGCCGCTCGTGGCACCGCGCTCTGCAGAAATCACAGCAGAGCAACGCTTTGCCAAGCAGAGCCTTGGTATGCCTGGCAGTGCTGGTTCACTTACACGTGTACACGAAATAAGGGATGTCATAAAAACAAGTTACAAAAATCCTGTACCTTCCCGACAGAAACCCAAACACCCCGTAGCTTCTCCAGCAGGCTACTGCTTGTGTTCCATTTCAGTAACCATCCCCGCAGGGTTAAAGACAGGGAAGTTTGAGAAATGGACAGCTTCTGTAAATAAGTTTGTAACAGAGGAATTATCAAAGAGGATGGTGATCACAGGAGGGACATGGCTCAGACTCACAACTAGGCTTTTTCTACCTGCACATATGCATTCCCACAGACACGACTGCCAGAGGAAATGATGGCATTTTAAGCTGCATTTCGTATTTTTCAAGCGGAAGTGCTTGGCACATTAACGGTGCTAAAAAGTCACCAGTGGAAAGGATTTATTGCGTCTGAGGTACAGCAAAGGAAAAGCAACTGGGAAATCTTGCCCTCTGTTTTATTTTCTGGTTATTTTAATTAAGGCTTTTTTTCAGTTCTACAGGTTTCACAGATTGAACACGTCAGGTACTGCAGGCCAAGAGACACGGTTTCAGCCTCCAGACAACCCAAACTCTGTGCATAGACCTAGATGACAAAAAACCTCTTACCTCCATTTGCATCTGTGAGTTCTGTTCTTCTCAGGAACCCCAGATAGCCAGTTCGAGCCCAAATAGTCTGTGTGTCTCCAAAGCTGAGTCTTGAATTGAAATGATCTGATTGCAAAGATTCATCTCCATAGATGGTAAAATACCCACTGGCATTGTGAGTGCTGTGAACCCATATCTAAGTTAAAAGCAATTATACTGGTATTAATTAAAGTAGCTTTCCAGAACGAAGCATTATTGAAAATTCTTGATGCAAATATTTTTAGTCATAGCTAGATAATACTATAATTCCTTTTAACACTGTTTCTGAACCCGTAACTGACCCAGTTTTAGGCACAGAGACCCCAATCTAACCTCGCTGAAGTTGGGGCGTGGATCTGAGCTGTGCCTGGGGGACAGGGACGCTGGACTGACGGCCATGGGGACACCTGCCCTGCAGCCCTCTGGCCCCAGGTTCACCAAAGACCTGCATGGCTCAGCTCGCTCTCAGGTTTGCTTGCTTACAGCAATTTTCAGAAGAGCCTACAGACCACAGTGCTCTTTCTATCGTCCTCCCCTCCCAGTTCAGTGTATTTACTCCATCAGAACATCCTCCATGACAACCAGACAGATTATTTCAAAGGGTGAAGTCAGGGACCTTCACCTATAGAGAAGGATTTCATAGTAATGAAATCTTACAGATGAATCTCACAAATTAGATTGTTGTTTTAATTATGACTAAGCAAATTCTTCATTTTGTTAATTAGATCTTTAATTGCTCATTGAAAATAGCATTTGTATTTCTCTCTAGAACCATAAAATAAATTGGAAAAACATATAGCCTTACTCAACTCAGCTAATGAGAGTACTTCAGTGCGTTGAAGCACAATGATTATAAAAAGAATAGCACTAGAAAAACCATCTAGCTGAAATTAGACTAATCAATAAACTTGTTTTTTCATGTATTTTTCCATCAGAATTAGTGAAGCGCCAAGTAGAAAATACAATTAGAAAAAGCTGATTTTTTTCAATTTTTTAACAAACTTGAGCTATTTTTAGTATTTATCAAGTATGCTACTAATAATTTTAATGATGATACAAATATCATGCTACATTCATATACTATAAAGATGTGTAGAGTTCACAAGTTTCTTATCTGGGCATTTGATAAGACGTATTCTATGAAACCATTGGCATACATGATGATAGCATTATCTCGGCACTTTAGTTCAGAGGGTACAAAGGTTAAGTTTTCGTGACTCACCTCACCAAGGTGAGAATCTCCTAAGGGTCCCTTTGTTTCTGGATTAGCAATAATGATACGTACTCCTGGGAGGATCTATTGAAAGAAAACATGAGGCAGTAAGAAAGCAGATACTGCTTTATGCAATCATATGCTGACTCTTCGACCCCAAACCCCGTCATTAGAAACTAGAAGAAATCCTTAAAAAAGTTGAAGTAGACTTATAACACAAGAATTTGAAATAGTCCATAAATGTAATAAATTATGAGATATCTGGGAAATGCTACAAAACCTCTTCTTTTTGTGAAAGCTGTTGCAACTCCTCAGTAATCGAATGTAAATATGAAAATCCTACCAAATGGCCCAAGTCTCTCTGAGAGTATATACCACAATAGAAAAAACAAACCAAAACACCAGTCACGTGGAAGTCTGTTCTGAAACAAAAAGAAAGCCAGAGGCACCATGTAATCCTCCCAGAGGCCCTACAAATGACTTCATGTAATGGGACATTCAACCACTACAGAGGTGGGCAGATGCTATACCCTAAAATAGAAAAGGGAGCATCCTCTGGCCATGAGTGTTTGCAAAGGTATGGTTAGAAAGCTTCAGAAGCTTCTTGCATAAAAGAAGGAAATGCTATTTGCATAAAAGAGGGAGCTACAGCTTCTGAGAGAGCAGTAATGCATCAGTTACCATCTTCATGCTGTAACCTCAACAGTAAAGAAAGGTCTTCAGCCTGCACATCTGATACAGCCTTCCTCAACATTATATTCACGTAAAAATGAACAGAAAAGGAAATTTACTGAAAATATTTACCATAAAAAGTACATTTAAATCTTTCAGTACTTACTTTTCCTGACTCCATGAGGGGCAAACTATGTGGAGATCCTCTTTCAACTAAACGAACTCTGTAAAATACATGTAAAAATAATACGCGTAATATGCAGTTGTGTTTATTTATTTTTCATTAGCATTTATTTCTAAAAGGAATGGTTAATGGTCACAGAGATTGATGTTATTTTTGGAACAGATGAAGTTTATATCCTGTAGAAGATAATCAGGCCCAATATTTAATCTTAGTCAAGGCTTATGGCTCAGAAAATAATGAAAAAAAGATGTGCGTGAATGTTTTCTTAAATATTAAATTCTTCAAATGCAGTTGGTACCTTTTATTTGTTTTTGATAGACTTTTGTAAATGGAATGCCATGCACAAATTTATTCACAACAAGAGGGATCTAAAATATTGATTTCCCACAAGAACATCATAAATGTCAGGGCACAGACACAAAAGCATGTGAGCTGAGTGAGCAACCACATTCCATGAGTAGCTAACAGTTAAAATCAAAGTCATATCAAAATAGCTCATAACCCGGACTCAGCTTGAAATCTGCATTTGCAATCTTTTAATTATTTTCGATAGACAGTGGTTGATAAACATTTCAATAACAACAAAAGAAATCACTTAATGAAAAATGTTATTACTGCTGAGGTCAGACCCTTTCTCTGAGTGTGGCTTTCTGGTCCTCTCTCTTTCTTTCTTAGATAACTTATTTTCCCACTATAGGAACAGAAACGGCAGCTCTTCTTCAGTGGTATGATGGTCTGGAAGGAAATTCCTTATTTAACCTTAGAAAAGTACTCAGCAGGTTAGAATGAAAGAGACTTCAAAGTCCTAAAACAGCTGATGATTTCAGCCAGTAGATGGTGAAGAGAACTAGTAACATCTAGGCATTCCTGTATCATAAGTGAGATAACTTAAAAACTCTAACAGCCCATGAAAACTTTAAACTTCCCACTCTTAAACATTTTTCATAATCCACTTAACCAATCTAAATCTGGATTTCAGTCAAAAGAGCTGTTTTTATCCCCTTCCTCCCCTCAGCTCTGTGATTAGAAAGAAATAAAAAACAGCACAAGATGCCCAAACCCCAACCCTGTAAAAGGTAAAGGAGAAACATCAGAAGAGAGGAAAACACAGCTAGGAGTAGACGGGTGGAGAACTGGATCCGGTTAAACTGATCATAAAACTGCAGTCTGTTATGAGCAGTCATGATAGATCTTTTTTGGCCTGTTTTGAGGTCTTTTAATAGCCAGAGTACTGCAGTACTCCGTTTGGGAAAGGAGGGATGAGATACAGAGAGACCTCAGCTAGAGGTCCCTTTGGAGAAGAACAAAGCTTTGGCAAGTTCAGCCCCTAAACATAAAGGAGATGGAAAAAGATCTTGCTTTTTTTTCTTTTTTTTCTTACTATTTCTTTGCTCCAAACATCTTCTATAAAAGCTGGGACTGTTGAGGTCAAGGCAGGAACAGTGAATAGTGTTTTATCTGCAGTTCTGGGAAGTCTCTCAACCTTGATGGACGGGGCAGGGCTAAGCCCTGAGGCATTGCACACCAGTGCAAGCAGTTCCTTGAGCTAACAGCAAGAGACACAACCCAAACACCCAGAAGTTTCAGACTGATTTTCCAAGTCATTTTGAGAAGAAAAGGATGTAAAGTGCCCTACAAAGGGCACCACCCGGAGCGGGCATGGCTGGGAAGCTGCAGCCTGAGCTGCTCTCCTGCAAGGCGCGTAACAGGAACTACCTTCCAATATTCGTTCGACTGTCATGAAACCCCAAGACAGAGCCTGTTGCTCTAATGACCACTTCTGCATGTTATCTTTAATTTTGTTTTGTCCTTGTTTTACACCACATTTCTCTCTTAAACCTCTGTTGTGTTACAGATGTACACATATGCTCGCATTTACTGCATCATTTTCTGTTGAGCTTCCCATCATCTGAGGGGTAGTGGGGCCACCACTGGCTTCACAGCAAAAGCAGTGAAGCTTCAACATCCATCTGTTCAATCAAGGACACAGACACGGGGCAGCAGAAATCCAGGCCACAGTAGCTTCACTATAAGGTGTACATGCAAGGCTCGATTAATGCTATTTTATAAAGGGTATGTCTACATAAGCCACACTTGTATTGCTGTTCAAATGGCAAGCTAAATCTTAGGTATTTAGGAGTATGTAGCTAAGGCTTTAAAAATAACTCCATGCACAATGAAAAAAATCAAATATTGCAAAACCCAGTTGCTAACAATCCCTATATTTCTACCTTTTTATATATATATTTGTTCTGTAAAATCCAGATTAGTGGAGAAATAGAAAATGCCTTTAAATGAGTTTTTCCAAACAACTGACATCTCCAACCTTTAGATATGCATTTGCAGACAGGTAGCTGTTCTGAGAAGAACAAGCCATCGTCTCAACCACTTGGTATCTCATTTAACAGAGTTAGCTAGTTTATTATTTACCAACATCTGTCACATAGATTTAGTCTTTAAAAAAAGACAATTGAAAAGACCTCAGCCATAAGCAGTGGTAAGAAAGATGGTGTAACAAAGGTCAGGAAATACTTTTATTTGAATTTAAGATTGGTTTAAAAAGAATTTAATTTGGATAACAGTAGCAATAAACCTCTGGGCAGGAAAAGAGTATGTCAGAGCTGTCTGTTGACCTTTGCTCCTTTCCTGTTATTAAGACATGCCTCAATGAAGTGTTGCTGAACTCCAGACCTAGTAGAAATCACATATTATAAAGTTATACATTCAATAGTCAATGAAGTGACTACTGGAAATGAATCAACATTCATAAATCTGACCGTCTCTTTCCACTTTGCTTTCAGCATCTGTGCTTCCCACCTTGTTCTCATTACCATGAGCATATTCTTCCAGTTCCCTTCCCCACCTATTTCCTTTAACCTCGTCTGATTTTTTAGCACATGACAATCCAGGAGGCGTAATTTCTCAGTTTCCAATTCTGTTAAACCTCTCCCACTCTGTGCTTTCTGCCTCACATCCCTACAGAATTATCCTGGCAGCGCACTAAACATAGAAACGGCATTTCCTGGAGGTTTTCTGTGAGGGCCTTGTTAATGCTGAAAAACTTGGGACTCCCTTTCAAAACGTTTCTGCTAAGCTCGCAATCCATTTGGGAACATGCTGTTAAACCACTAACAACTCTGAAACAAGAAAAGATATTTTGCCACAAAAAGATTTAAAAAAAATAGAAGTAAAACATTAAATTCTGATGTTACCGACTCCTATGTGCATACTTAATTTTAAGTGCTTAATAGTCTTACTAACTCTACTGGGACCAGTACTGAGAATAAATTATGGACATTAGGCAATAATTTTTAAAACGAGTTTTACTGTGCCTCAGCATAAAATAATTCAATTGTTCCCACTCTTCCCCAAGAGATTTCCCTTTTTCCACTGACAAACACAGACAGCAGGCACGATCGAAAACTTCTTTTCGCCTTCCTTCTCAATTGAGCAGCAGCACTACCAAGGCTGGAGTGGCAGGCAAGGCAAAAAGGTAGAGCACAGACAGACCCTTGAAAAGCAATGCCTCGGAATTACCCAGGTGATGCTGGCAAAGAAACCCACTTACTTACTCCTTACAGCCTTCTTAGGACAACGTTAGTAAATCTTCTCCAAATTCACAACAATCATAAGGTCCTCCCAGAGGGCAGAGCTCTAGAAAGGGCAAGTCCTGTTCCTCTGCAGTGCTCCCACCATTCTTTGCTGGGAGTGAAAACAATCTCTTGAAAACAAGCGAGTACAGAGCCTTCCCGCTGCCTTCTGCTGCCTCTGAGCTGTGCTAGGAAGGGCAGAGGAGAACATGGCAGTAGAGCCAGCCTGGGCAAAGAGCCTGAAAATCAAGTGGGTGGGAGAAAAATGCTGCCCTTGGGCATAAAAACTACTTTTGCACCTTCTGGTAGTTTGCAGCCAAACTGAGAGGGAAAACGTAAGTGAGTGACCCAATGTAGGGCACACACAGAGTTTCTCTCCCACCAAAATATCTCACTGGAGGGAAGAGGCAGAAGATGTTTAAGAATCATTGCACTGTTACAAAGCTATAAGCAACCGTGACATGCAATGAATCTGCAGCATTTACATGATGTAGTATAAGGCAGTATAATTTTGGGAATTTTCTTCACTCATTCCCAAGAATTAGTCTTTTTTCTTAAAAAAAATCTTTAACTAGGGCTGTGGACTTGAAAAAGCCGTCTATGTTTCAAGGTTTGGCAACTTGGATTTAATAGAGAATGCAGCCACAACACCACTATGTGCTAAACTTCTTGTTACAATTTAATACATTGGACAGATTTCACCTCCTTTAAATCAAACACTTATTATAGAAAAGTAGGAGTGAAATCTGACTTCAGAATGAAAACTGGCAAGCTAGCACTAACTGGCACTGGAATCACTGTGCAGCAAAGGGGATACTGAAATACAGTAACAATGTCTTTCTGCCCAGCTATCTTACATGAAACTGCAAATTTTGTTTATATTCTTTTTTAGATCTGGTCCGTTTGGTGATGAAAACTCTCCAAAATACATTCCACAGCTTGCTAGTATTTCGCACTAATGAGAGAGTTTGTCAGCAGAGCTATTAACTATTGCTTTGGGAATCTGCAGGGGCTGGAGCGTGCAGAGTGGTACTAACCAACGTTACGATGCCAAAACTGGGCAAACCTTCAAAGCTGGCTGTGCTGTTGCTCTGAGAAAGGCTTTGGATTCCGTGATTCTAATAGAGATGGAAAGAAGCTATTAGGTCATCCAAGACTCGCTCCCTGCCAAAAAAAGACTGTTCCCTGCAGTGCGCTTTCGAGTGCTTTGTCTACTCCTGTTATAGTATTTCAAATGATAGGGCTGCTTCTACTTCCCTTCAGAGTTTATTTCTCAGCTGAATGTATTTCATAGTCAGGAACCTTTTACTGCGCTGCTTGGCACGAACTGTTCTTAGCTTCCTCTTGTTATTTCTAACTAGCTCTCCACCTCCAACTCAAAAGAGATTTTCCCACTGTCCCTTTTCTTGTTAAATACAACTCGGCTAAAGAGTTTGCCTTTTACCCTAACACTTGGCCAAAACCCACATCTTGAACTTTTTTCTTCCCTTTATAGCCATTCCCACAAGCTGAGCCATGGTAACTGCCCTCTTCCTCACCAGTGTGCCAGCATCTGCTGCTGGTAGCCAGGCTGGGGCACTGAAGCACTGCATCTTCCATCATCTCAAGCTCTTATTTCCCTGTCCACCCTACCCACCCTTAATTATTATTCTTCTTCGTATCTTGAGCGGTCTGTTCTCACACCATGCCATTTTGCAGTTGTGCCAGCTTGGCAGTCCAGCTTTTTTGGTTTGTTAAATATCTTCAGTGTGCTATTTTGCACACTAATTTATTTCAGTATCCGTTTAGGATGCTGCCACTCTTGAAAACCTTCAGCAAAAAAAAAAAAAAAGTAGAGGAAAACTAGATAGGATGTAATGCAAGTATAACCTACCATATATTGAAAATACACTGTATATATAGAAAATACAAATAGATGTCTCCTAAGTCCATTCCCTGTCCATAGACTTTCTGTGGCAGAAAGAAACAGCTAATATCTCTTTCATTTCATTCTAGCCCTATTTCTTAAGTTTTTGCTGATTGTCATCTTACATTAGAAGTTGAGCTTGTGGCGAAAAAGTGGATATTTTCCTATCCTGCAAGAAATTGATGTTTTGAAAATTTTTGTGTATTAAACTGGAAAAAAAAAGTGAGATATAGAAGGTAGCTGTAAACAGAATCTGAAAAAAAAAAAATGTTGCAGGTCTGAAAAAGAGGTTATTAGAGGTTATTTATGTTTAGTGTTTCAGGTTTTTTTGTTTTGTTTTGAAATGTACGTTAATTTACTCTCCAGACTGAAAATACTGTAGCCACTATCGTGAGCAAAAATCAAAAAGTAGGTTGTTTTGACCACTTTGAGAATTCTATCTTCTTCCTTAAGCTGAAAAAGATCTGTAAAACCTGATTCTTCTGATTTCAACATAACCATCTTTTCTGGTGAAAAAAAGAAAAAGAAAACCACCTAATTAATTAGAAATTTTAACAAAATCTAACTGTAAGGCATTTAATGCCAGAGAGCACATATGCTTTTGTGTATCTATATCCACAGCACAGTGATTCCCCAGTTTTGACTCAAATGGCTAGGAACTATTTCCATCAGAAACACCTTTCAATATCTATATCGCTGTCTACCGTTGAGATGGTGCCGTTGAGTCAGTGAGCTCATTCTACCAAAAATGGAAATATGGATCAAAGCACATAAACTCTGCCTTCCAAAATGACATACCCAGTTCAAACAGGCAGATCAGAAAAGTAGCAAAATGGCACAGCTGAACACTTAGCCTGAAGGAAAAATCTAGATAATGAAGAAGAGTTTCCCTGCATCATCCTGGTTCCCTCAGAGCAGTTTTCCTCCCATCACATGACAAATTCAGATAATGGACAAATACAACTGAGACTGAAAAGGGGAGCTTTGGATTGAGGCGAACCTTAGCCAACAAAATGAACAACAATTAAATCTTCTATATGTCTAGGGCATATTTTAATCCTGTTAATTCCATAACCAACAAGTTCAGTTTAAGAATTAGCACTAAATCACTTTCTTTAATGTAAAGACTTTTCTTCACCATAAATTACACTTCACATTCCAAACTCCCTGAGGTCAAAAGCAAACAGCCTCCAATCCTTCAGATGGCTGAACAAAGAAGCAGAAAAGGTTACAGAAGGATTAAAAAAAGTTCAGAAAATTGCAGAGAAATTAATATGAGGCAGGAACTCTGGTTCAGGAAGTGAATATTCAAAGCTTCAGAGATCAAAAAAAAGTAACTGCAATTTTATCATATAAGACTATGGGAGTTTATGTAAAAAACTAAGCCATGTTTATGTCTATTTTCAACCTTGGAGTACTTTAAAACACTCGGCTTTCTGTACGCGTTGACTCCATTAAATTTGTTTAAATTAACTCTGTACATTGTGTACAGCACTATACACAACTATTTCTAGTGAATGCAGTGGACCAGGACTCAGGAGAATCTGCTCTCCCTCCTGGCCCTACCTCACACCTGTGTGCCCATCAGGCACAGCATCACCCTTCTCTGTGCTTCAGGTTTGTATTTGCAGAAACAGGCATAATGCTGCTCTCAGCTGTTATCTTTTTATTTAGATTACAAACCTCCCAGGACATGGTGTGTATCACTAATTGTTTTTACAGCACTTTTCATAATCACAGTTGTGATATGATGATGCTGTTCAATGTAATATGCTTTTTCTATTTCGTAACACTTTTGTAACCAGTTCCAACTGAGAAAAGAGACTCCACACATAGGGAAAACTCCTCATCTAATTGGATTGGCTTATTTGTTGTTAACAAATGATGAATATAATTTTAGCTTACCCAATGCAATATTCATATTCTACATTTACACAATATAATAAGAGCAGGAATTTCTGAAATCGAGGCATTCTCTTTCCCCTAGCCCCTCATCTTGCTACAACCTTCAAAATTCACACCACCAGCTGACTCACCCTGCATTTTTAGGGAAAAACATGAAGAAAGTTCCCTCTCCTTAACAACCACCAGGGACATTTTCTGTGCATGGAAAACTTCAACACACAGAACTATTTTTTCATTTGAATTAAAACTGCAGATTACCACTCAGAAGAAAAGGTCAGTGGTGCCAAGAGCAGCAGTGCCTTGTACACCTGAGGGCACTGAAAAGGGACTGTCCGTTCACGGGAGACTTATCGGCAACCCTGGCTGAGCTCCACAAGACTCTTCACATAAGTAAGCTCATCTTCTGCAGACACTTCTAGTACATGCAATATTAAGAAAGATATGTGAGGCTTGAAGCCACATATTAAGAGCTACTGAAAAGAGCCATTTAAGAGGATATTACATCTCTAACCTGGTGACAGATTCTTATATAAATATAGGATGATTTTACTGTTTTTCAGAGCTCTTCTTCCCAACCCTAACCACTCAATATTCCTACAGCCAGAGACTCTGCTGACACAGGAGCCAAATGAGCGCCCAAGGCTAGCAAAGTTGGAGTGGATCCCATTTGCCAGGGGTAACCACCAGCAGAGCACCCTCCGCTAAATTATTTGGTGCAAAAAACTGTCAGCGTGTGGGACAGCAGAGGCCCTGTCCTCCCACAAAGGCTGGCAAGAGAAGAGGGGAAAGGAAAGAGGGATGGAAAGCACTCAGGAAGCTCCATCTCTTATAGCACACCAGTCTGTGGGCACGTCTGCAGAAGCTACAAAGGCTCACTCCAAATCTTACATTTTTAAAATCACTGTTTAGTGCTCCACTAGTAGTATACACTAAAATGAGGGAAACAAAGCAAATTATGGTTCAGAATACACTATAAAAAAATCAAATACATAATACATTTTATCTGTAAAGAAAATGGAAAAATGAAAATTCCATTTTTTAGGACATTCCTGTAACCGTATGGTTAGACTCTGGGAGAGAGAAAGAAAGAAGTATGGCTTGTAGCGAATAAAAGGAATAATTTTTAATAAATCTTCCTAAGAAATATGAGGGATCAGCTTACTTTATCAAATCCCAGCTTCTGTAAGGAGCATGATTTAAAGTCAAGGACCTTGCACACGAAAGCAGCTCAGTATACTCTGAAATGGGAAATCCCCTTTTTTTTTTAACAGCATCAGACAGTCTTCAGGAATAGAAATGTTGCTGCATTTTAATAAGCTGCAATACTATTGGGAAATTCAAAACTGGTTTGTAAAAACAAACAAAAATGGAACCATCTTCCATCTAGTGTTTTTACTCATGTTTGAAGAATCACGTGCAAATGGCACTTGCAGACAATTACACAAACATACAACCGCAGTACACCTACTTTCCTGGAAAGCTACAGCTTTTTGTCTTCCCTTTGTCTCCATCTTACTTAGTACAGATGCCAGTGTTCTCTTTCCCCTAAGCCCTCCAGGGAAATATAACTGGAATTTCTTGATTTGTAGTTACAGTATGCTAAACCACATCCTCTTTCAAAAACCACATTTAGAGCCAACTCTTATTGTCCTGTTCCACTAAAATCATAATATTCTGATCCCTTGAAGATGACTTTACCAAGGAAGAAATAGACGTTTCAAGAGCTAGTAATCTTGCCTTAGAAAGCACAGAAATTGCTTTGTAGGACTCCCATCCCCCTACTTTAGTCTCACAGCTTAGAGTGATCAGGACCTTTCATCTGAAAGTTATTGGATGTTTGCCCCTTTCTCCTGCCCTGCAACAGAAGTTACTTTATACCTGGAAGCATGAAGCACCTTTCAAAGCTCTTAAAACAGGAATATTTACGAATTTTGAGACAGTGCCAAGGAAATTTCGGAGACAGCAGTATTTGCAAGGCAGAAACACAACACAATGCTACTAAAAGGCCAAGGATGAATCTTCTCCCAAGCAAAAACATGAAGAATAAGGAGGGTTTGCTCAGTACCATGACAGACAGCTTAAACTCACTAATGAGATTATGCAAGCTAATGGGCAAAATGCCTAAATGCTAGACGTTTCTCCGAAGACTCCTCAAAATCAAACTGCATCATCACTTATCATACTTAAAACTTTGAGGGACTTTTGAGTTTTATTTTAAAGATCTTAACTCTTTCTCCTCCCAGCTGAGTTACCTCTTCTACCAACTTCAGAGAGGTGAAAGTCTTTTCATTTTTCCATGAAAAAGCTGTTTCTGTGGTAACAGAAAAAAACCCCACACAGCTAAAGCAACAGACAATCTAAATAAAAAAAGAATGAGTGATGTGAGAAACTTGGAATTGGAGCCACCCATATGAGAAGAACCTCACAGCTCGGGATGACCTGAATGGCACTGCACTACAGAGGTAGTACTGGACAATTCAATTCTTAAATAAGCTTACTGTTTGTAAATGAGCAACCAGGTCTAGTGGGAGGTGTCCCTGCCCACAGCCGGGGGTTGGAACTTGATTATCTTTAAGGTCCCTTCCAACCCAAACCATTCTATGAATCTATGATAAAGCACTGGTGGCTTTCTGCGGCCAATGACTTGTGAGGTCTATGTTTTGAATGGTTCATCAGGTATATAGCACTTCAAGCCTCAAAATGCTCTACACACTTTACCTACTGAGCCTCACAGCAAAGGAAAAGTTGGCTGAATGTCAAAGAGGAAAATAATATATTTTAACTACCCCTTTGGACCCCACACAGAGTAAATAATTGAGGACTGGGATTTTCTGTAACCTGCGGCTGGGCTCTGTATGCTGTAACCCATTACAAGAGCTGGAAAAAGCACTCACTGCTCCCCGGCACATCAGGGAATGCTCTTCAAAACTTCTCTTTTGCTACCATTGGCAAATGGCTTTCAAGTGTGATTAATCAATTAAAGTTTCACACAAGGTAACTATTTTAGTGTCACTTGCCATTAGCGTGTCTCCTTCTGACGTATCTCCCCCCAGTCTCTTTTCCCTACTATGTGACTATAAAATGGTTATCCTACATGCCGTGAGCGTGCTACAGAGCACTGCTGCAGCTATAGCGTAGATAATAATTTAGCTAAGTAGCTCTTTTGTCTGGTAACCCTATAATAAAAGTATTTTTCAAAGTATACGGAGTAGAAGTGTTTGAGAATTAGAAAAAAAGCCCCCGTGGCTTTGCTGCTTGGTATTACCCAAAACAATGTATACACAACATGGAAGTTTAAGTAAAATATGGAGGAGAAGGATAAACAATTGACAGCCAGAATAAAAGACTATTTTTCTTTTCCTGCATGAAGTCTGAAATACTGGAATATATTAAAATGAAGCCAAAGCCTTAACTGGTTCCTTTTGACAGAGCCTGCATTTGAGACTGGGCTCAGCGTATAAGCAATCTATAAAAATAAAGCCTTGGTAACTGTTTTCACATATTTTTGAAATGCTACACGTGTTCCCTTCTTTTCTTGGGGAATGAGATTCACATTTTCCATCCTCGGAAATCACCTTTGTCTAGGAGACAATGAGCAAGTCTGATGGAAGTTCAGAGCTCTTTGAATACCCCCAAAGTCCAAAATGAAAAATAATGTTTAGCACAACATACAACTTCCTAAGAAATCCAGTCTGCTAATGACATAAGATATACAAGGGTCACTTCTTTTTAAGAGACACACTAATTTCCATCACTCCAAGATGGCAGTGACCACATAAGAAGAGAAGACACCTATTTGTAAGCTCCACAAACTGCTTGTTTAATACATGCAGAAGGTAATCAGATTTAAACAATTGTTCTAACGATGGAGTGTATTTCAGTGAGAGACTATGGACACTGTAAGCCACACGCCGAATGACATCCAGACTAAAAAATTAGTAACTGGAACCCAAATACATCTTGGTGCTTCTAGTCTATTTGGCAATATCCTACATCTGGATTTGGCTTCTTCTTTGGTGCCACCTGCCTCACCATGTCTGTGATCAAGAAACTATCCAACTAGTTCATAATCACATGTAGCTCAAAAGGAAATCTAGTAAACCACAAAAGGATCTAATAAATTAAATTCTCCATTTTTCTGATCCTACTGAAAAAAATACAGACTTAACTAGATGAAACTGAATAATTTAAATAATCATTTAATGCACCTATTATTTTACAAAAGGGAATACCGGAATTTAAAGACAGGATCAGAAGGATATGAAGAGTAAGGATGCCTGCATATATGAAACTAGAGATGGTATCAAATAAAATTGAGAACAGTGTTTACTAACACTGGTTTAAAGTCTTAATTCCTGCCCAGTTTGGTACAAAATGTGGATGTAGTTCAATAATCAACTTAACTACATTTTTTAATCATAATAAGGGGAAACTGTCTATTTCAAATGCATGCAATACAGTATCAAAACCTTCATCAATACATATGTGACTTGATTAGTGGCCCTGTCCCCCTAGAACTCTAAGCCTCCACTCCATCAGAGCTCATAAGTTGTCACTACCTGCTACTGAACAAGATGACTGGTGACATTTTTACCTATTTTTGAGGGTAGACTTGTTTCCTTTTACTTTTTTGTCCTTTTAAAATAAACTCCAATATCAAAGTAGATCTTCTCTTGCCCCACTTAGGGCAGGACAGTGATTTTCATAATCTTTTTTTCTTTATGGATAAGGTTTTGCTATAGAAGAGATTATTAGGGTGCAAGGGGATGTTTATCTTTACAGAATTTGCAGGAAGTTTCAACCTTAGGAGAAGATCAATGATCTTCCTCAGTCATCACTAGATGGATGCTTACGCTCACTAACTAAAACTTCTAATACAGAAATGTAGGAAAAAAAATCCCCCAAAAAATGTGAGCAAAAAATTCAAAGCAGTTAAAATATTCCAACATTTTTCATGATATTTTCTTATTCATACCAGCTTAGTTTCAAACTTAAGGTAATTTCAAAATTCAAATTAGCAGGTTAAATCCAGTAACATTTTGAAAACAGTTTTGAATGATTCTAAAAGAAAATATGGTTTAGAATATCTGCAAATGTATTGAAACATTTGAAAATCCAGCCTGACCTCCTGAAGAACACTTAAAAAATATTTTTGCCCTGTTTATGTGCAAGGAAGGTTTGTTTTGGAATACACGAGGTCTAGTCTCAGTTTGATGAGTGGCTCGTTTTGCCAATAGGTAATTTTTCTACCAAGAACTAACCTGCTGTTAAGGTTGAAGAGGCCATGAAATTGTTATGCTAATATCAGAGATGTATTTTTTGTTGGACATTTTTAATTTTATAAACACATGTAGATATTGTTTTAGAATATCCTGGATAAAAGGGATTCTTGGGCTTTAAATTTCCATCTTTACTGCTAGAAAAGCACGTATGCGTTATAAAAGCCAACATATTTCAAGTACATGGTGTTCTGGTATGATGAGAAAAGGGTCTCTCTCTCTTTTATATCTTCCAAGCACTTCTCAGCTTTTAGCATATTTAGGTATCTTGCACTTAACCACCTGAAAAGCTTTCTGAGGAGAACATGACTGGTCTAAAATGATGATGGAGTGATCTGAAAACCATCGGGACAAGAATATGAATATTTTTATTCTATTTCTTTTTATTTAGGAGGGGTATAAACTCGTTTTCCCAGAGGCAGAGAAAGGCAGCCAACGACCCGACAGGCTGCTCGCACCTGGAGTTTTGCTGCGTCTGCCCTCCCTGCAGAGGCACACGGGCACACTTCCACGACCTGAGCTGCTCAGTGAGTCAGCAACTGGGACCAGCCGTGCCGTGCCATGCCGTGCCAGCACAGCCTGCTGCCAGGGCAGCTCAGGCGCGGTGAACCATTCATCCACATGAATTCATCCATCCTGAGGATACTCTGATTCTTAGAAAATCAATGAGATACCAAGTACAACAATACTGATGTATTCTTGCTTGTACTTGCAAGTACTGATGATCCTTGCTACTAGGATGTTCCTCAGTTTCCAAACAGAGGTGCCTAATGCCATTTGAGACAGCACAGGACGCCTGGGACATCTCAAAAGTGCTAGCAAACATGACACGAGCTCTATGGGAGATCCTGCTGAAGTAGGCTCTAGCATCTAAAACTGCACTAGATGCTCACAGTTAGGCAATCAAGCCCTTTTTCCAGTATCAAAACTGATGCAAGCCACTGACCAAATGGTTGCAGCCCTTGGCACAAGTTTTCTGAACCTCTAGGTGAGCCCAGTCCCAGACATCTCCCTCAGCTGGCAGCTATGGCCAGAGCTGCAGAGTCCCAGCAGCTAAACCAGTGGGCTGGTGGCTCAAAACCACACAGAGGCACAACACAAAACTGCTTGAGAACCTCCAACCTGACCTAAGAAGCAAACCATCCAAACCCAGCGAGAACTGGAAGGAAATGTCTAGTTTGGTCAACTGACCAAGCTCTACCACAATTGTACACAGCACAGGTATTTTGATTTGAACTCCTATCAAACAACATTTTCATAAGCTGTGAAGTGTGCAAATCCCTGTCCATGGCAGGGGGGTTGGAGCTTGATGATCTTTAAGGTTCATTCCAACTCTAACCGTTCTATGAGCTTGAAATAGTTGTATTCAAACTGATTATTAATTTTTATAGATGCAAATAGGACTTGAGTATCTCAGAGGATGAACTACAGCTCCTTTTTGCAGCAAGTAGAAAGTGTGGAAAGCCATGAAAAAAAAAAAAAGTTCAGTCTTTTTCAAATTCTGGAAAACATCTTCTAAAATATAAAATATGGGAAAAAAAAAATCTTGTATTAAGTGTCCAGTGTAATTTTTTCATACTGTTGGGGGACTGGCTGACCTGCAAAGGCTCGGTGGGTTGTTACTATATAGTCTCACAGCTATGTGCAGCAATCTTTCAGTTAACTGTTAAACAATACTGACACTCAGTGCCACTAAAATGGTTAGAAACAGCAAGTGTGAAGAGACTACGTCAAACTAAGTTGTTTTCTCCCCTAATTTATGACCCATGAATCTAATTCTAAATTCCACAGGACTGAGTAAATGAGCCACAGCTTTAATCCGTCAAATTAAAATCTACATTACCACAAACTGAGAAGCCAACTCTAAAGATCATCTTTCATGTTCTGTACAACTAGTCACCAAATATAAATTAATACACTGCAAAGTCTGCTCTTGATAATGATGCCTACTTCTCAATGACATGCTAAGGCAGGGAAATAGTATATCCATTGTTTTTGCAGCTTTTACGAACAGTAAATCTTATTTCCTCTATATAAATATATACAAATTTATTTTCATTGTTTATCATTTTTATTAACTAACTGTGAATGTTATGTTCTCTTTCTATATATATTTGTTTCTATATACTTCCCTTCCAAGGAATATTCTATAACTTTCTTTCTTCTCTAGAAAAAATAATTCCAAATAAGGAGTTAATCTACATTTGCCGCCTTCTTTCCCCTCTATACCTACCACTTTATTTTTAATGTTTCATTAGCTCTTTCTCCTGCACTTGAATGACGCTTACACTTATCTTTTTACATTGTGTTCAACTTAACTTCAACCCTTTCAGAGCTCTGACACGAGACAAAACTCTATGGTTAAATAAATCTCAGCTTACTGTGTCTATTAAAAAATAAACATTTGATTTTCCCAAGTTAGTCATGTAAGTTTCCTTCCTCATCAATACAGAAAGAAAGGTACCTTAAAGGTCAATTCATCCCATGCTGGTGCATGAGATAGATAGCTACGATGCACTGGTGGTGTCTGCGCCTTTCCAGTGACCGCAGCAGAAGCCCAGGAGACCTCTTTAGGCTGGAGGAGATCTGTCCTGGTCACAGTGTTTGCTCTGCTCTTAGGCAAGGAAATGCTCCACTTCTCATTTCTTTTTTACAACATAAATCATGCACCTTCTCAAGTAAATCTCCTTTCATAAGGGCAATGCAGAGAAAGTAAGCTCAAAATTTTACAAAAAAAGGCCTTTTTTTTTTCTGGGTTGAGTATGAGCATGGACTGTGTCTACACAATACTGCAGTTGTTGGGCCAGGAGGGCAAGTTTTCCATGGCTACGTTATGCAGACAGTAGCATCCCAAAGCACAGATCAAACATAACCATTATTGTTATTTATATTGTTTTATATGTATATTTATATTGTTATTAATATAATATATTAATATTGTGTACAAAAGGCATAAAGAAATGGTAAGAATCAAGTATCTTGCAGTTCCTTTCTTTCACCTGCCCAAGTTCCCTGTGCTACAAGAAAATATCTATACGTGTATCTGACTTAACTACCAAGAGGATAATTTGGGTCTGCAGTGCTCTGAGCCGTGCACCCTGCAAGCTGAGTCGGTCACTTTGATAAAGCCAAAGCTGGTATTCACCTGAGGGGAACAAATTCCCTGTTAAGCTTTTAAGAAGGATGAAAGAAAAAGAACAACAAAAAAAAAGGAAAAAAACAAACCTATTTGGTTAATAATTTTTTTAAAGAAGTCAGGACTGCTGAACACTGTCAATCAAATGTTCACCTTTTCCAGAGTTAATAGAAAACTTTTTATTTTATTAAAATTTTGTAGAGACTACCTGCTAGCCTTTTGACCAGAGTATTGGTAAACTGAAATATATGTGCATGGGTATTTTCTAAAATTACACCTAAAATCAGAAGTTTCCCTCTGACCATAAGATTTTATTGTCTTCTTAATACCACTAGGGGTAAATTTTAGTTCTCGCTTCTTGTATACACATCTAACATCAAGGATGGAACTAGAAAATACCCCCAGTTACAGAATGTGGTTGCTCACAGTGGCTGAAGACAATAATCCATTTCCTTGTTGCCTTGCAGCATTAAGAATTGCAGCAAGGCCCACTCTGTGGTCTCCCCACTGGCCAACATCTGCCAGCCCAGGAGAAACACCTCTGTGAAGATAAGAGGCCCAATGGGACTCCATTTCTTAGAGACTGGCTGGGCTGTACCAGCTGAATACAAGTGCCATGAAATCCTGAGGGCAATAAAAGCAGGGAATCTTGTTACTCATTGCAGTGGTGATGTCAGATGTTTCAGTTCTATCAGTGGTAAAATTTATTAACCAACTAATAAAAATGTCTATTTCTGCTCAATGGTAGGAGTTAGCACAAATTATTTACGAGGATTACAAAGGTTTTCAGGGACCGTGAGATGTCCTGAAGTAGCTTTTTTGTTAGAAACTCTGCTAATTGTGTGTATTAGAGAAAAAGAAAAAGGTGGTTCCGACCTGTCATGCCTCAGTGCCCTCATATCAACATACACTGTGGTGGGGTCTGGTCCAGATGTTCCCTGTAAACAACAACATAAGCTAATCAGAACCTGAAGGCTGCGAGGAGAAGAGTTTTACCCCCCAAATAACCAAACATTCATTTCACTGCTAATTATGCTAATCAAATGACAAGTTATATTTAAGCTATTCACCAAAGCTCAGCTTCACAGAATCAGAAAGAGCACTGAAAAACATACCTACCGTCAGGTACTTGTTACCTTGGGGTTTGAGAAAACATCAAGCGGCCACACTACTTAACCAAACACATGTCAACATAGGTTTTATTTGCTACAAAAGGCCAAGTAATCAGCACGTGGATACATACAAAAAAATGTTAAACACATTTTGCCATATAAAGGAACGCGGAAACTGCTGAGGAGACACAGTTTAATGGCAGAAGCACATGGTCAGGAATGTGAAGCATGGTTTACTGAGAGTCTTCCATACATGCAACAGAGAATATACTTGAAGCTAAAGATAGTAAAGGTAGCACGCATGACATGAACCAATGTGGACTGAAGGTCTGTAAGCAATTATTCTGTTCCTTTTCAGTCTTCCACTGCATAATTTAAATCCTTGCTTTATGTCACAATATTTAGTTACTTGAAAAGCAGTAGACTAATTTTAGTTTCCCTTCATGCAGAGATGACACAGTCTTTTAGGCCTTTCCACCCACAGCTTTGCTGCAGTTTTGTAACCTGCTATAATCTTCCCTTATCCGAAACTTCAAACTCATCACCACTGAACATCATGTGAATTCTCAGTGCTCCAGTCTAGGGCTCTTTTTGCAGCATACCTCACATTACTGCTAAGCAGAAAGCCTGAAGAAAAGCACAACTTCCACTTTGGAACAATGGAACTTTGGAAATTTTCTTTTCAGCAGATAAGTTCACCTAACCCTGGTAATCTACAGGTGCAGGAACTCCTTTATCAGTTATTCAGATGTTAACTACTTAAAACAGTGGGTAACGTCAACTCCTAATGATTTCTGCCCCAGTTGGGATATATTATAGAGTATAATTCTTCACATTAGGAATGTCTAGGGCTAAATTTTGCATTTCTACAATGCTGGCTGGTAGTTCCACAATTTGTTGAGTATTAAAAATCGCAATCATGTTGCACAAATAGAGAATTTTTGTGTCTAAAGGGGAAAAGAGTTACCACTACCAATTGATACTTACTGTACAGATACTGATAGTGACCCACCACCAGAGGAGAAAAAGAGTAATAGAGCTGCACATGCATGTTAGCCTCTTTAGCTTGTTATACACAATACAAGATACAATATCCTCTCTAGCTATTAACAACACGATTTTCAGTCTACTAGTAAACTCAGCAGTGTAACAGACTAGTGCTGAGTGGAGAACTTATTTGAAATATATGCAATGTTAAAAAAAAAAAACACAAAACAAAACCAAGGAAAAATTTTATCTTTAAAAATAAAACTAAACCTGAGTTGATTCATAAAATAATGGAAACAGTCAAGTTTGAAAATCAAAGACAATCACTATGGTATTTTTTATTTTCAGTGTGAATGAAGTAGTTACAACAGACAGCTAATATTTGATGAAACCTGCATCCAGGTAAAGCTATACTGGACTTTTTTATAATTTCATAGAAGGATCTGAAAATCCCCACATCTCCAGACTCAATTTCTAGTCTGTCCCACTGTTGGAAGCTGATAGGTGGGTATTGAGGGAACATGAAAATCCCCTACCTGCTCGGCCAGCTTCCCCAGCCTGTGAGGCTATAGCAGCAGGAATAGCAGGGATGAGGGAGAGAAGGAAAGAAGGTAACACAAGACGAAAATAATAATAAAAAAATGGGAATGAAGGGTGGGAGAAAAAAAAAAAAAAGAGGAGAATGCAAAAAGCAGGGAGTAAAATAAAAAGAAAAACAATGTCAAATACAGGAATTTTACAAATTAACCATTATACCATTAAAGGTTAAAAAAAGTAAAAAATGAGGTGTCAACATTTTAGTAGAGCAACAGAAGAGACAGCTGTAGACTGCTAACCTTGGACAAACAGACTTAAATGGTTTTAGGACACTACAGACAATGTTGTTAGTGGAAAACATGTGTCTAGCATACTGATTTTTTTATTTTTGTTTTTGGTGAAGAAGTCAGTAAACATTGTGGCCCTGCTATTTTAATGCACATCCATTGACACAGGGGTTCCAGGTCTGCCATTTCACTACTAAAAGAAGTTTGTAAGCGATGTTCTCTGGAAATCAAAAGTAAACTCTCTTTTTGGAAAAAAAGAATAATTAGTATACAACAGAGAAAGATACTTACACCTTGTTTCATACAGATACACCTGCTCTAAAAGTGAAATAAAACCAAGGCTTTGTGCACAACCTAATTACTAGAAGACCATAACTAAATGAGTAACTTCATAGTTCGATAATTCTTCATTCTTAGTCTATTTGCTATGATAAAGAGTGTAATACGTATAAATAACAGTACAATTAAAAGCTGATAAAACCCCATCAGTACTCCACCACGATCGATAACACAGCAAAGCGACAAAAGACAGAGGTGACTAGTCCTAAACCACTGCTGTCACGTGGAGCATCTAACACCACATGGCTGCAGTGGGACTTGCCCTACAACTTGTGAAAATAAACAGCTCTGAGAGCACTGGCATCCCACATCCCTCTCATCAAACTTCTGAATTCCAGCAAAGTTAAAGACTACAGGAAGCTGCCACAGCAGCATCTTAAAATAGGTTTATTTTGGATGCGGGGGAAGATGAAGCATTTAAAAAAATAGGATGGATCCACTTATTCCATTGCTGCCCCAAAATAGAAACATTACTAGTAATCCAGGTTGAACACTGCAGTGTAACGGCAAGAAAGCAGGAGAATTGCTGAAACCCATCAGTTATACAATTCCTTGCCTGCGACTATACTGCAAATCCAGGGAGGACTCTGAGAGTACCAGAGTCTCATATGGCTTTTAAGTAAGGAAGGGCTTGAGAAACAGCAGTTGAAGTTTCAGCATCATCCTTCAGTGGCCAGCTGCAGCTGAGATACTCTGAAAGCAGAGTCTTAGCCAAGACCAGGGCGACTGACTGAATTTGTGTGCGCACATTTATTTTGCGAGACAGAGATAGAGAGCATCTGTAATGCTGGTAACAGGAAAAAAGCAACATGACTTCTGTTGTATTTGGTACTTACTAAGGACATGCCAAGTAGTATTCAAGGAACTAAATTGGGCCAAACATAATTTTCTGTCTGAAAACAAGTACATAGTAAGTCATATCCCTTGGAATAAGTAAGTCCCCTACCCCTGCTTAGGCTGCCGCCACTGAACCACCCCTGGTCCGTGCAAACCTCTGCAACATGCCAGGCTTTTATTCTCTGGGAAAACATTGCAGATCAAAACTGACCCCAACGAGTCAGCAGTAGGGATGACCATGTGCCGAAACACAGCCTGTCCATAATTTCCACTGAAGTCAAAGACCAAGCTCCGTGCTCTACCCTCCTTCTCTCCCAGAGTTAAAACTCAGGAATTAGGCAATCAGAAGTCCTAACAATTTAAAAATAACTGTTGTTTTGGAGGGCTTTTTTTTGTGCTTTGCTATCTAAGGAAGTGACCTCAATGTTTATTCTGAGGCTACTTCTGCTCCAGTGATGCTCAGAAATGGAATTTTTGATGTCACTTAAGAATCTCACATAGGCAAGCACAGCAGCTGGAGCTGTGAAAAGAACTTCATGGCATGACTCATAGTGAAGTGGGAAAACACAGAGTCTGAAGGAACTCATCCAGAGCTGTACCACATTGCAAAGTGTGAATCATACCTCTGATAAAGTGCATGGTTACACTCTTCACAGAGCTGTCCCTTATTACTTTTAATATGGAAGATCCTCAAAAAATGTGATCTATCACTAAGGAAAAAGAAACATTAAGTCCTAAATTTACTAACAAAGTTCCCTTTGGTAGACAGTGAGGGAAGGAGTAATTTAATGTAATTTCAGCCATCAAAGAATAAAGTGTGCAGTATAGGGTAGGAAGCGTCTCCTGATGTTGATAAATCCCATCCCAAGATGGGCATGAGACAGGCTGAATGAAGCTCTCTCTTGAAGTATTTCTTTGATTCTCCGGACTATAGATGGATATTGGATAAGTCATTTAACCTTGCCATCTCACTGAGAGGTGACACAAAAGCAGCAAGATGAATCCTGATCTCCTGCCCTAGCTTGATTTGTTAGTACATTTTCAGGGTTAACTAAGGAAAATGAACAGCTTTTAGAAGTTTTTCCTCAACTGGAATTGAGTAGCAGGTTGAATAAAATGAAAATATTTATTTCAAGTGTTTAAATGGAAATCAGCTAAAATCCTAGAGAAACATCTGTGCTGTTGTGAGAAACAGGGTACTTTTCATATCTATTTTTCTCTCTCTCTTGAGAGTGTTAAGATGCTAGTTAATGAGAATTAAAATATGCTGGATGCAATCTTTTAATCTCAGAAATCCCTGGACCATTATCTGTGAGCATACAGCCATAAAAGGTCAGATATTAATGGCATTTAAGTGCCTAAAGATGGAGAGAATTATTTATTTACAAAAGCACATCTCTCAAAAACTTCTCCAAAATGACTACATCAAAAGAAATGTAGTAAATTTGCTCTAAATTTGAGAGGAAATGAATACAAATGACAATGCATTAGTCTGTCAGTGATCTTAATCCTGAAATTAAGACAATTTGGTAGACTAAGGCTCTTTTGTACCGAAGAGACTATCACAATGATTTCCTTTTTAAAGTAATCTTTAATAAAAGACCAAATTATGCAATGAAGTTTTTAGACACACACACATAGTTACATGTACAGCCCCCCGCTCTCCCTTTCTTTTTCAAGGGGGGAACAACAGTAAAAGCTTTTTGGAGAAATCAGGATACCTTCCCCTTGAAACACTTGAGTCTTAAATTTGTTCAAAAAATTGGAAATGAAATGAAGAAGGTATCAAAGATCAACCAAGTTGTGTTAGAGGCAGCCCATACAGAAGAAAGGCTGGGATAGGCTTTCGGTTGGTAAGGCTTAACAGCTGAATATTGAGTTATGTTTAGAAAGGTGATTAGTAGATACATATTTTAGCAAGACCGCAGAATAGCCTGGATAACAGTTATCCCTGTGGAAGACAGTGTTCCAGGAACCATGCGCTGATCTCATGGATGACACAACTTGGAAAAAAAAAAAAAGCAAACGCAGATGCTGTTGACTGAAACATCTTCAGAAGTATTTTTATGCAATGTGAAGAATTCAGAAACCATGACCCATTTCTGGAACATATTGGAGACAATGATAATTTCAGGAACATTGTTGATCAAGGATTAAAATTCATTCTGTTCCTCAGCCCAGAAAACAGAATAGCCCATGAGCTATTCTGGAATATCACTAGCCATAAACTTCCAGACAGTTTGGAAAGAGCATTCAGTGTAATTCAGTATCCAGTTTTTGGCAATGTCTACTGCCAGATGCTTCAAAGGGCACAATCCCATATCTTTATATTCTCTATCAAAATGATATGTTTTGTGGTGATGCTTGTAAGTAACATCTTTAGTAATTTTTCAAACCCCTTTAAAACTTGCCAAACTACCCTCGGCTTAAACGCTTCAAAACCCATTCCACTTGGAAGGGTATCGTTACTAAATACAGCCTGTTCTGAAATGGCTTTCTGTGTTCCAGCCACACCACTCTTCAGACAGCGTATGGCTTTTAGCTTGTCCTATGGACTGAGATACAACATCTTAGTAGAACCCAATGAAGCCTGACACTAAGTTGTATGATCAGCCAGGCTGTTAATCAGCTCACTCAAGGCTCTCATTCTGTGCTGTTCTTAAATTCATAGTCAGTATCATTAATAATGTTCTTTCAGAGAGTTATCCACTTTTACAGATTGATTCAATAACTCTTTCAACCATTTCTGTGAAGAGCCACCTAAGAAACAAACTTCAGCTAAGGAGTTAACACAGTCAAAAGGCAGCTATACATACTCAAGCAAAAATCCAGCCTAACTCCATGCTGATTAGGACACCCCGTTTTTCTGAGTGTATTCAGCTTTCCTGCACGTTTGTAGTAGGTTGACCCAGACAGCAGCTAAGTGCCCACCCAGCCGCTCGCTCGCTCCCCTCCCACGGGGACAGGGGCACAGGAAGAGCAAAAGTGGGAAAATCTATGAGTCAAGATGAAGACAGTTTAATGAGTGAAGGAAAGAGAAAAAAACCCAACCAAGTGATGCAAAAGCAATCACTCACCACCACCCACAAGCAGAATGATGCCCAGCTACTTTGGAAGACCATCCCCCAGTTTTTTAATGCTGAGCATGACATTATATGGTATGGGGTATCCCAGATCAGCTCGGGACAGCTTTCCTGGCTGTGTGACTCCCCAGCCTCTTGCTCTCCCCCAGCCTCCTCGCTGGGAGCAACGGGGCGGTGGCGTGGTGGGCAGAGTGAGAAATGAGGAAAGCCTTGATGCTGTGCAGCCCTGTTCAGCGCTAGCTAAACCACTGGTGTGCTATCAACACTGCTCCAGTCACAAATCCAAAACACAGCTCCATATAGGCTGCTATAAAAAAGTTAACTCCATCCCAGGCAGACCCAGTACAATACTACTTCCAATACCAGCTCATGTCTTTCTTCTCTGTTTTTCCTTTCTACTCGAGGGAAGGTAGTGCCCTTGCTGCCTGCTGTGCCCTTCCCAGCCAAGTATTTAAGCTTGGTTGGGTTGCTAACTAGGAAAGCACACCAACCTGCATCTGCTAACTGGCCTAAACTGGTACCATTCAAATTGTCCTGTCTCAGGTGGGAGTGCCTCAAGATTTCCTGGATGTTTTCTGAATTGCCCTCTCTGCCTTGTCATCCCCCAGGACTCCAGATAGGGAGAAAGAAATGAAGAGGCTTGTATTCTTGCAAAGAAACATCCAGTAGAAGAGATTTCAAAAACCTCAGTCGGTACTTTTTGTATCAAATCCATGACAGAAATATGGGAGAAGATGCTGCTTGAATCCATAGACGTTTCTAACCTACAAGATGTATTTTTCTCTCAAGACTGTGTATTAAGTTTTGTTAGTGTAAAACTGGTTTGAAGGATTCAAGTGCTGCTTTTGAGACTACAGGAGATTTTCTTAAAACTTTTAGTCCTGGGTGATATTTATGGAAGCAATTACATAATGTCAAAGTAAAGAACTCTACCTCTGGGACACAGAATGAGTTTTAACCCTGCTCAGCTTTGCTTTGTCATATGTATGATACTTGATAATAACAATTAAAGTCACCCTGGCCTGAAGGGATACTCTGCTGGTAGTCAGAGAGAAAGCAAGCAGTACGGGAGATGTGGGATACCTCATGTATTCATATTCTGGTAACATGCTGAAATACAAGGTCACTTTTAGCCAAGGTCTGATGAAAACCAGGATTCTTTAGTGATGTTGAAAAGGGCAAGAGGCTAAGGCAGGTGTAAACCACAGAAGTATTGGTCTGTACTGAACCCATAACCTGTATTTGTCCCATTTTTTTGAAAAATAAAAAATCTTTACATTTATGATCAGGAAAAGAATAACAAGTGCCTTATTTGCACTGTCACTGAGAAGATCTGTTCTGGCTTCCATACCTAAGCAACTATGCATGTTACATGCATAAGAAATCCTTTAATGTAAACTAGGGGTCACTGCCAGTTTAGAAATGTGGGATGCACCATATAGAGTATAGGTGAGTTCTATCGGGGAGACAGTGACTTTGAAGAGGTTAGAGACATCGTAGGTGACCAAATGGATGTGGAACTTCCCAGTCAATGCAGTTATCAATGCATAAGATGAATCTTGCATTCTTTAAAAAGGTTATTAAGTCAGAAATCATATTACATCTGAGTAGGACACCTGTGGTATTATTACAGGAATAATATATGAAGTTCTGATACCAGATTTGGAAGGACAGAAAGAGATCAGGAGTCATAAAAATGAGGCACAGATCAGGAAAGCATGTCTTCAGATTCCTTATCTATTTATCATAGACCAAGATGTGTATTGGAGTCATGATAGAAATGAGATTCTTTATTCTAGATTAGAAAAATGTAATAAAATAAAAAATCTCTTTCTTTCTGTTTTGGTCCACTAATCAGAAGAAAGTACCCGGGGATAATATAGGATTTAACTTGCATTCTCCAAGAATTTTCCATTGTAAGCAATAAACTGTGTGCATAAAATATCTATCTATCTAGTTAATTAAGTAATGGTTGGAATTATTCTATAAACGGAAGGAATTTATTTTTTATCATACTAAGGTAAGGACTTGTAAACTGGATTTTACATTACATGACTAAATACTATTTTTGGAGTACAGCGTACGCATTCTGTCACTACCATGCACTTCTCTGAATTACTGTATTCATGGGCAGGATAAATGCTATGACTGCAACATGAGAGGGATGAATAGTTGACAAAGTAACAGAAATTTGCTACCTGTATATGCAAGAACATTAAGTACCACATGCATTTTCTTAGTATGTCTACAACCAAGCAGCCAAAGGAAATATAATGAATGCTTCTTACTGAAAACCATTTTCTTAAAATAACTTCGAGCTTGAGGAGTGAAAAATCTTACCTGCAAACATATTGCCAGGTTAACTCTACAGCCAAGTGATGTGCTCACAGCCCGTGGATGGAGACCAAGGTCTTTAAATAATTTTGAAAATGACTGAGTAAGAGCTATCCGAGGTCGTTCTTCAGCCACTACTACACATGTCCGTACACGAGAAAGGTCCAGTCCCCTTGCCTAAAAAGAAGTTAAAATATAACAAAGGCCACAAATGGGCAGATTTAATGAAAAACAGTTAGTAGCACTTAAGTGTATTATGTAGGTATTATCATTCAAGAGGAATAGTGGAATACAGTCTAAGGTGCCAGTATAATTTCCATCCTTCCTGGAGGCCAGATGGCCAGATGACAGTCTAATAGCTGTAGAAGAGCAGACATACCTGCTTGTCATCTCAACGTTAGCACGTAGGATGAGATGGGTATGCTAATTCTGAAGGGGGGAGAATGCTATTTCCCAATATTAATTCAGAAAGCCAGTGAATAATAGCAAACAGGAAGCAGTGTCTAGCCTTGGAAAAACTGATTAGGAAGCTATTAAGCGAGGATGGTAAGGGATGGAGACATCATTAATATCAGTATCCCAAGATCTAATTTATTTCAGTAGCATACTGGAAAATCTAGATGACTTCAGAAATGTAACTGGTTGCATGGCTTTTAATTTTGAGGAAAAAAAAAAAAGAAGATATACACCTTCCTCCCCATTTCCCCCTACAATGCGAACAATCCAGTTAAAACAACACAGTACTTTTAAGTATGTAATGATTTAACTACAGAGGCCAAAACCAAACTAGTACTTCATATAATCAGGGAATTCATAAAACATAATATACAATATAATACTCCTTGGGCCTCTTTGACGTTTGCACCTCTGTTTTCCAACACTTGCCTATCAACACAGGCTGCAACACAGATCAGAAAGCTTAGGTAAATAAAAGCCTTTCCTTGATGTTTAAAGGCCTTGTGATCTGAAAGAGAACGACTGATACTCATACATAGCCTTTGGCAAGGAATAACATGGGTTCTGCAGAAGCTGCCCTTGCCCTCTGATGGTTTTCTCCTCGCTGCAGACATTTAGCACAGCCCTTTGTGGCAGGGAAGGGTCCCAAACACCCCCGGGCAGGCGGTGGGTTGTGCAGGACGGCAAAGTTACTCACCTTCAGCGACTCTGTTTGCGAACCGAGTCCCTTAGTACAAAGCTCCATGACCGAATAGGAACAAAAAGTGTCTCTCACTTTGTACTGACTCACGGCAAGAAGCCACAGAGCAGGATTGGTCTCCAGTTCTGAGGGAGGAATCAAAATAGACTGGTGTCCTGAATAAACGCTGTAAAGACACAAGATTCATTAACGCACGCTAAACGTCTGTGTCCGCAGATGGTTAAAAGCTACGGGGCACTAGAATATAAAGTTTAACACAATTCTGGATGAACCATGTGCAGTGCTCTACAGGTCCAGTAGTTTAACACGAAGTTTAACTCAAGTTTAACTCTGTTTTTTGCTATACCTTCAGAGCACGTGAGGAATCATGAGGAATGCAGGCAGAACACGCTCCTAAAAAAATGCCTGTGGACTTTGCTGTTAGAACTGTACTGAGGAGAGCAAAATAGCTCGGTTATTAATGGTGCTAATAAACAGTATTACAGTATCAACAAAAATTATATGTTGCTGACAAATAATTAAGATTGAGTAATTATCATTTTAAGATACCTTGATTAAAAGACTACTTGATTGCTTAATATGGAAATAACCTCTCTCCTGCTGAGGGAAGCAAGAGGTTTGCAATCATTTTCAAGGGAGTAAATCTGGCCCAAATTTAACAACCCTTCTGGTTTTAAATTTCCTCTGTGAAAGTTTTATGAACTTTTAAAACCCAAATATACTACATTTCTTGTTTATTGGATACCTAGTGAGCATAAGTATCGAGAAAACACACTTATCAGGGTCCCCTGAAGGAAACAATTATGTCAGAGCTAATTTCTCTGGTACCCAAGATCCTCCCCAAGGGAGAAAATATTCCCAATTTGATATCTTTATTTCCCGTGGGTGCTATGTTGTTTGCTCATCTCAGACAGGCAGATTTACCATCAATTTTACAGTTCCCTCACATCTTTATTTGTGATTTGTAGATATTTCAAATCAGAACGGTCATAGCATAAAACCCCCAAATCATAGAAGTTCTGAGAAAGGACCATAAAGCCCCAGAGATTTATGATGCACATGAGAGAAATTCATTTGTGACTTGAGAACTTGAAGTGCCAGCTTGGTAAAGTACAGCTGACGTTTGCAAAGCCAAGTGCCCGAGGTAAGACACAAAATGGAACTTTATTTCCAGGAATATCAGCATCTCTGTAACATTTGACATTAGAAGAAGATACACTCCTTTGCAATTCTTGAAAATGGGCTGCTCACACAGCTTCCCTCCTTGGTGATTGAGTGGCCCCACTCCCCCAAAGCCAGATGAGAGTCCTTTCAAAAGCTGTGCAATTTAGAACCAGGTTTGTGTGACCTGGATGACTTTACTTGCTATGATAAAGGCATAAAAGGTGTACAAGTCCAGCCACAATGGCAGTTAATAACCCAAATAGTTTAGGTCTCTGCTGGAGTATGAGCCAGAGGATGTCATGGAATATGTATGAACTACAGCTCAAATAATTTCATTTATCATACAGTAAAAATTTTATCTTTGACTGCTCATCCACATTTACGCCACTCTTGATGATTCATGACCGGTGTCTTGCCATGAAGCCATGTGTTCTCGGGTACAGTCACCATAACAACTATAGCACAGGATGGCCAAATGAAGCATTATGCTTTTATGTTGCTTTTATGGAATCAGAATAAAGTATGACTGAACCTTGAGCATGTGCTTCATAAACATGTGAAAAGAGATGTTGGCAAAGTTACCCAAGCCTGAAAGGAGTATGCTCTGAGCTCAAGTGACAGATCAAACCCAGTTAGGGAGCAGGAACAGTTTTTACTATAAATATTACTTCACTCTTTCTTTCTCAGCCAATTCTATTAAGTTTTTCAGAGAAGACCAAAAGGTCTTAGTTCTTTGCAAATTTAAGGTTAGGGCTCCACAAATGATCAAGGTGTGTGATCTGTCTGGTAAATACATAATTCTTACAAACAGGAAGCTGCAACCACTCGAGTAAGAACTTGGGACAGGTTCCAATCTGTATGAACACCATATACAGAGATTCAGCATCAAACCCTTCCCCCTGTCCCTGAACTCTTCTATTTGATGCAGCCAGTATCAGGAGAAAAAAACCAAACAAACAAACCCTGCGATAAACAAAAGTTACCAGGGGTCAAATGTGGAAAATAATTACTCAGAACCACATTAAGATCCCTTAAGTGCCATTTATTCAAATGGGCAGAACATCCCAAAATAAAAACAAAATCAAAAGAACAAACTTCATCCCTCTACTGAAAAGTGCCCACACAAACTCCACAGTAATACAGGAGGAAAAAGCTGCATTGCTTTCAGTAGAACAGAAAATTGATTCCAAGTGCACTTTACCAGGAAATAGTCCAAAACTGTGGAATTTGGGAATACAAATTTACACCAAAGGCAAATCCTTTCCCCCTCAGCAACATTAATGCATGGGGGTGAACTGTCTCCCTCTCTTAATCAACTTATGCTGGACAAGTATGAAAGATACTTGTGTTTGCTCTTAACCTCCCACCAACAGCCATGCAGCAAAGCTTAAGGATTTGGATGCAAAATAGCCATTATCTTCTCCAGACTGAGGGAAAAAAACACTCTTATGATCAGACTTTGATTAAAAAAAATCAGACAGAAATAAATGAAGATGTTGCTAGTACCTTTTCTGAGTTTTCTAATCCCTCAGAAACACTGAGTTCGGAATTAAACTGCAGAGCAGGAGGAAACACCTAGCAGGAAGGAAACCTTCTGTGGTGCAGAACCTTAGACATGCGCTGCTCTTGTCTATACAGTACGTGAACCTACAGAAAGATGATATCAGGCCTGGAAACTTGATGACCAATACAGGCTCTGCCTACTGAGCCGTGGTTTGATAACCCATACGTATCATCTGGTTTGCTAGAGCAGTTGGTGGACTAGGAGAAGAACTACAAAGGCATACTTCTGGGGCGAATGTGCCAGTGCCACAGCTGAAGTGGTTTATGTAGCACCTGGCCACCACGATGTCAGTCAGAACTTGGCTCACCTCCCTGAATCAATCTCAGAAACATTATGAAGGTTTTGTGAATTGCTCCAAGCAACATAATGTTCCTGGTAGCTATACACCCTTGCAAATTCACAGACTATACCTCAACGTTAACCCCTTAGAAGGTGTACATCACCAATGTTTTGTGGTTTCAAATCACTGAGATGTTAAAGGGTTTGCTTAGTATTGATGCCAACACCCAAGCAGTGCTTGAACAGACTGCAGTTGTAGAAAGGCTGCTTTGGAGATGGCAGATAAAGCTAGATGCGGTCCCAAACCTATAGGAAGCTCTGTCAGTGTTGCCTCCGTGTAATTCTAGGTGTAGCAGAGATGCCTGGTAGGTACATCTAGGTATGGTACATTTGAGACACAGTAAGAGTTAATCCTGAAACTGCAGCACTGAACAACTAGCCAGTTCCACCTCACCTTGAAACACAGTGGTCATCAAGAGATGGTTAGGCTGTCAGCTTTGCTAGTCTCCTACTGGAAGCAACAAAACCTTGTTGGACATGTGGGTCCCAGACAGGATACTAGGTAAAGTTGGGGGTTTAAATATAAATTGCAGAAGCTAAAATTACTGTTCTGAAATTGCAACAATATATGATACATTGAAATAGTTGCAAGAATTTAGTTATATAAGTACTGGGAAGTAACTGAAGCAAAATTGTTTCTTCTATGGTTGTAGAAATCTGTCGTCACAAAAGTAACTCCATCTCCTGACACAAGTCTTACAACAGGAGTAGACACAGTGCAGACCTGCAGAGACTATCTGACAGACCTGCACATCTGTTTATCAGTCTCTACCATTTTCAGAAAATGTAAAAGAAGTAGGCAAAACAGAAGACAAAAAAGGGAGAGTGACTACAGAGCATCCCTGCATCTTTTTGTCACAACGACGCAGACGCAGAGTGAAATGCAGTGGTAGCTGAGGTGAGAGATCATCTTTTAGGAATGCTGTCTTCCTTTAGGGGACTGCAAAGCAATCTGGGGGGAAAAAAGTATTCATGTGGTGGACAAAACCTTGGATTTGGGCAGAAATTGAAGAGTCTTGTCTGCCTGCACTGAGCAAGGGCTGCCCAAGGACAGGAACACTCAAGCTAAATGCACCAGGATGTATTTTGGTATGACGGCACCATCTGATCACAACACTGGTTCCACTGCCTGGCAGGCTGTTTTGGCAGCATACGGAGATGCCTGGAAGGACATCTTGGCAATTAACTGTTCCACTGAATCAAAGATTCACCCCATGTTGTGCTGAGGCAGATTAACAGCAAAGTCTGAGGTTTTATTATAGTTCCAGAAATTTCAGCAGGGCAATAAATGCTGACAAATGGCAACTGCAATTTGCAATTGCATTCTGGCAGACCACCACTGTCCCTACTTCTGGTCTCCTCAGGTGATATGAGCTGCTTTCCCACTTGACTGCAGGAGGCAGGTAGTTACTGCTGAGTCTTAAAAGTATATTCATTTAGTTTCTGCATTTCTACAGATTATATTTGAGATTTGATGATGAGGGAAATGCACGGGAACTGGGCATTTGGTAGAGCCTGACATAATTGAGTTGCCACATCCATAATTCAAAGTCCATGAAAAGAGTCTGCATGCTGAGGAAACCTGATGGGGACTGAGCAAAAGCCCTCACAGTCATCTGGACCAGAGCTTGTAGGAAGGTTGGTACTGAGAACAGAGTGTTTGGGCATATGTCTGACCTAGGCTTTATAGGTCTTTGGCCAAAATTAAATCTTCAGTTCTGGAGGCCCACTATGTTCACAAAAAAGGGGGCTTTTGGAGAACAAGTAAAGGACCTCACACCACCTGCAGAGTCCAAAGATGCCCAGCTGGCATACATAAACAGCATAGTCCACTAACAGCATGACTGCACATGGAAAGCAGATGAGCAATCAGTAGTGGAGAGACACCAATACCTCACAAAGAAGTTTAATTAACGTACAGCAAGAAGGGTCATTGTGTAGGGCATGCAGATTTTCCCAGAGAGGAAAAGATGTCATCCATAAATCCTAATCATCTTCTGGTTGCTGAGAATAGGTCCAGTCTTTACAGCTTCCACATTAGAGTGCTGAGAGCTGGTGAGAGTGCTGCCAGAACCCAGCACTCTGCTTTAACTCAAGTTCTGGTGTTGGTACCCCGATCAGAAACCCGTAAGTCTTTGGTTAACACTGAAATGCCAGTATTTTGTTCTGTAGTGCCTGCACCACCTGCTGGGACAGCACTGCCTGCCCAGAATGAGAGCCAGAGGTTAACCTGAACTTCTTGCTACTGGCATGTCTTCAAAAGTCTTTAACCTCCCCCTTCCAGAGACGCGTTTCAGCCATCTCTGAGCCTCACAAGGCAAGTTTCTAGCATGGATCCAGGCTGCTCCTGGGCACTTCTCAACTGATGTGTAACTTCTCATTGGGAAGCATGCTGCTGATGGCTCCCAAGCACCAACAGACCACAGAGCAGCACCAGGTGTGGGAACCATACAGGCACTTGGCGGAACCTGGGGTGCTCAGGGCCATTTCAACAAAAAGTCCCTTTATCCAAATACTTAAAGCAGGTGAGCAAGTTATAAAAGTTGGCTATGTTCATATCCCTCACTTTCCATGTCAGAATTACCATTTTCTGATGTGGCATTTAGCCTTCTTCATGCAGCCTTGCCTTTATTTTGCTATAAGTGGTCTGGAAATTGGTCAAAATGCTCATGCCTGAGAGATATCTCCAAGTTAGCCTAAAAAAACTAACAATAATCCCTGAGTCCTAGCACACTTAAGTTTTCTACAATGCAGTTCTCGTGTTAATGCTTCAATTCCTTGCTTACTTCTTCCACAGTTCCACCTTGTTTGCTTAACAATAAACCTTGCTGTCTCTTGCTGCAGAAGGTACCCAGCAGCACCAATGGTGCCTTCAGCTTGTGGCTATGGAACAGAGACCACAAGAGTTGCACAGGAAAAAGCAACTTCACTGCACCTTACCTGGAAAGCCTTCCCAGGACCAACTTATAGCGTTCACACTATTACGTGGCCACTGTGGACCAGAAAATTCAGTTCCTCTGGTCCAGTCTGAGTCTTACTGACTTGCACTATTGCAATCTCGGTTTCTGAGAATATATTTAAAATGTATTTAAAATTATTAATGTTCTAATTCAAATTTCAGCAAGGACAACTCAACCTTCCAGTAGTAAAAGTAGAGCTGCAATATAAGTTGGCTTAACTGGGCTTTATTCTATTGCATCACTCAGCAACTATCAATTAAGTAAATCCTCTCTAGAGAACTGCAGAATGCTCTATTTTGCCTCACAGTGAGCAGCATGAAGATAGGGACACCTTAATTTCAGGAAGCATTTTTGAACAATGGGATTTTATATATTTACATTGGAGGACACTTGTATTTTTTTTTATTTATTTTAAAGAACATAATGCATTTTAAAATGTAATGAAACACAATTCAGAATACTAGAATCACCCTCTCAGAATGGATAAATGAGATTATTAAAGGGAAAACCACAAAAACAATGTGTTATTTTACTGAGTCATTAGTAAGAACCTGTTAAAATTAGGAACTTTGAGGTCTGTGAACTCACGTGGGGTTGATGACTGCCGCCACACCCGGGACACACTGTTCAATGACAATGGTTCCAAGGAAACCCTGCTGGAGCACGCAGCCAGTTTTGAGGGAACGTGGTCATTCCCATTTTTTTCTAAATGTATTGCTCTGCTTTGCAAGGTTTCTTTTCTTTATTATTTTATACCCTTTAGGACATAAAATAATATTTTTTTTAAAAAGAAAAACTTTGCAAAACTATGCAATATATTCCAAACTTACCAAAGGCCTGGCTCCATGCTCCAGCAGCTTTCCTAAGTAGCTTTGACCTCACAGAATGGGGCATTCTGAGGCACTGCAGTGGAGCAGGCCAGCACAACGTCTAAGCACCTTCAACGGGGATAAAAGGTTAGTTTTTCTTTCATTCCTTAGTCTGTGCCTCCTTTGGTCTAGTTAATAAAGGGATTAAAATGTACTTGTCATTTTAACCGCACCCAGCACAGGAGGTTGCTTTCTCTTCCTGCTGGGCTCCTAAAATGAAGAGTTCCTATTTAACTCTCAAAACCCCCTAGATGATCAAAAATTTAAGATCTAACTTCATTTCCATATGCCATTAGAAGTATTAATTTAGTTAATGGGAGTGGTGACAGACAATCACAACTTTACAGTAGAATCCTCTGAGGTAGAAATCGGGGCTGTAAAACGCTGGGGAGGATTTGGGTATTTTAAACTAAAAAGAGTAGTTGCAAAGTTTTAAGTTTTGAAGTGTAAGGGTCGACTAACCTCCAGGATGTATTTTTTTGCTATCACATCAAATAATATTCATTTCTAAAATAGTAATGGAATGGAAATTAAGTTTGTAAGTGGAATTAATGAAGCTGCATCTGATGTCAGCTTTCTCTAAATGGCAGTCACAATTCCAGCAGCCTGCAAGTTTTCTGGTTTTACAGGAACAGGAGATCAGTGGCAAAGAAGAGATTGACATGAGGGTTCATAAGATTGGAGTGTTGCTGGCCTGATCTCAGTTCTTTCAACTCCCTTGTCTCCTTTTTCTTCCTTGAAAAAGCTATAAAATTTTCTGTTCCTTTTATAAGCTACAGAGGGGCACAGACCTCGATTGCATTCTCCCAGGGGCTTGCTGCCTTATTCACTTGCCAGTCATAAACAATCTTCTCCTGAATACTAGGCTGAATACTACCAGTATTGGGAAGGACCTAAGGGCAGCAAATACTTATTTGTTGCAAATACAGTTCTGGAAGAAACAAAAATTTCTGTATTCAGGAGGGTCGTGGGCACCACAAAGTACTTGGATTTTGGACAGGTCAACATTTATCTGCATTTTACGGCTCTATCATATTTTGCACAGAAGTTATTCTTGGATGCTCCATGTCCCAACATTACCCCATACCGTAACACACTCCATAGCTGAACTCTCCCATGGTGCTCCTACAGCCCTTTGCCAGTCTCACTGAATGCACCACGGCAGACTTGGCTTAGCCCCCAGCAAAGCAAAGGTCTAACAGCGTTGACATCAGGTCATGCTGGAACACCTAAGTCTATATAAGCCTATATAAGAAATATTTCTGAAAGGTTTTCTGCTTTTTTTTTTTTGCAGCCTCATTATTTTTATTTCTGCGTTTGGGAAATAACACGTTGGAAAAAAAAAAGATTTTTTGAAACAAAGAAATCTCTAATCCCTATGTAAAATCTGAAATAATATTAAGGTCAGTATAGTTTAAATCAAGAAGGACTGATCAAGAATGAATAAGATAATACTGTTAATCTTTGGCCCATTTAATGATATTTTAAAAAGCCAATAGACTACTTTTAAATAAACAACACTTGCTTAAACAAATTGTTGCAGTTATCAAATAATCCTTCCTTCAGGTAAAACTGGTAAAAACTTTATGCAGAATATTTTTATTGCCCTGGATTATCTTCATTTTATTAACTAAAAATAGCAGTACTGCTCACACCAACTTTCTATGGAGGGAACAAAGACGTCAGAGTACTGTCCTCATAAAAATGTGCTCCATTAATGCTCCCATAGCTCTTTCCCTTTGCCTCTGCATCAACCCAGCTAACTTAAAAGAAAAAAAAGAAAAAAAAAAATCAATGGAACTGCTTTCAGTACTGAACTGTAACTTCCCTGGAGGACAGAGATTGACAGGACTGTTAAATTTCTAAACTTCTTATTAACAAAAGAAGCTGATTCCCATTTCACTACAAACATTTTCTTTCTGATAGCTTTGCTACAGCCATAGAAGCACCCTTCTGCAAGAAAACACACTTCCATGTCTCTGCAAAACTCCCATCCATAAGTCCCACAAATAAGGAAGTCCCCGATATCTACTCGTGCTTTCAGCTTAGAGAATGAAAAAGAGGACACCAGGAAACCACTTCTTTAACGTAATATTGGTAGAGCGCTGCCTTCATCAAATACAAGTAGCTAGACTCTGCAGAAACAGCAGTAAACCAGCAGGAGGTCAATAAGCAGCCATGTTGATGCTCTGCACTTGTAGGTCTAAATACCTGTGCCCATGCCCAAAACTCAAAGAAAGAACATTCTCCACACAGCACTCTCCACACAGCTTCCAGCAATTCCAACCGCCTGTGTCAGTCCTAGAGGTATTGTCTCTTCTTCCTATTCTTTTTTCACTCACACCATCCAGTTTGTTGTGTTATACTACAATGGAAATGGTAGTTCAAATGGTTGAGGAGAAACCTCACCTGCAGAGGCACCAGAGGACAAACCCAAGTCCACAGTAGGGGTCCAAGCAGATAGCAACTTCTCTGGAGGGATAAAGCTCACACTGCAGCTTAATAGAACGACAAAAGGCACTAGTGGCTGCATGAGACATCTGAAAGACAACAGCAAAGTAATTAAAATGATCAACTATGTCATTCGGAAGGTTCATTCCCCAACTGTGCCAAGTGCTTAAATCAGTTACAGGATAAAGAAAACAAATAAATATTGACTTTGTGCTCAGTGTAAACACACATGTAATTTATATCTAGGAAAACATAATTTTCTTTCAAGAGGGTATCCAAATAACCGTGAAAAGGGAGGGGAAGACAGAATGAATGATAAGTTTGAAGTGATTTAGGGAGAAAGCTGTGAGTGGTTTAAAGATGTGCTCCAAGCTGTATGCCAAGTTAATGATAACAAGCTAAGCTTTCTGGAAGAACAAAGGAATGAATGACTGCAGGATCCAAATGAAGGATTTTGTTGACCATCAGTAACATATTTCTAAGTATATATTTCTTAATACAATAGATAAAAAATGCCAATGCACTTTTTAAACTGAAGAGGATTTTGCATGCAAAACGGTACTAAGGACCTAACCATTCAGTGCTAAGGATCCCCAATAAACTCAGTAAAAGATCATGTCTTCACGTCATCCAGATCCTAACTGAGAAACAGGCTCTAAAAATCTTGGTATGAAAGCTCTCATAGATAAAATGAGCAGAAAGTAGAAACAAAAAACCTGATCAAAAGGAAATTCTTCTGCTTTTTTTTTCTAGTATTAGGATGTTTCCCACACTCACCCATCCTGGCTTAGAAGTTCTAACTACAGAGGAAACAGAATTGCATCTTTTAATCAAAAATACATCCTGTCTGTTAATAACAAGAAAGATCCCTGTGTTAGAAATATAGCCTGGATAGGATTTAACTCATTAACCTTTGATCTCTGCCACATACTGAGCTAGTTGCCTTATATATTGTTAGAGTCAATGGAGGGGAAAAAGCTCTTGGAAGGTAAAATTTATTTGTTCTTAAGGTAAACAGGAGAATAAATGTCCAGAAGTGACTTTTTCTCCATTGCCAGCAAGAGCCACAACTGAGGCTGGACATGTTCCAAGTGATGCTGAAGGACCAGCTCAAAACAGGTATTCACAGAGTGACCACCTGCAGTTTGCAGAGATTAGTTCTGCTCCAGCTGAATCAAGACCGCTTTTTCACACAGGATTAAACTGAACTCTGTAGAGCCAGAACTGGTGTTATTCTGTGAATTTTTACATCATACTGCATGCAAGCTATGGAAAAAAGTAGAGAGTAAAGGCAAGTGCAATCTACCCCTTCCAAAGTAATTACAAAACATTAATTGACTTTTCAGAAGCCACATAAACTGTTTAACCATTTTTTTAATTTAGCACCACTGCACTATGAATACAAGTCTTGTGGCCTCTTATGATCTTGTTATAATTAATTAATCACTAGTCATGATCTAGCAGATGGTAACTGTTTACATAAACCTGCTGAGTCAGTGATCTGGAGGCTTTGTGACCCAGATATCAGAAGCTAATAAAAAATTCCTTGACGGATTTATCTGGATGTCCCTTAGCCACATTAAGAAAAGGCTGGTAGACTTGCCCTGCCTTTGACTATCTTTGAAGCTGTCCAAATACTGACTTTTGCATAGTCATTTCTGCAAGTTTGATAAGGTGGAATTCAGATCTGGTTTCATATGGATGATTGCATCTGAAACAATTATTTAAGACTCCCTTTAGAAGAAATGAAGACTTAAGACATTTATTCCATTTAAAAACAGATGTTTCAGATTAGTCAGAGAAAATACATCCTACAAGTCCCCAATTCTGTCGATTACTGGGGAACCCAATGACTAGTCCACATCTACAGGCATTGTAGCTGTTTAAAGTTAGATGAAATGAATCTTCCAGGAGTGTCCAATAAGTGACCATCAGCCAATTCAGCCATTTAAGCTTGGGCTGGTCACTTCATCGCTCTGTGCTTCAAATTCTCCATCTGAAAACTGGGAAAATGATGTTTTCTTTGCTTATGAAGTATGCTGACAGCTTCTGAAAACAGATGGATGGCCAAAGAGTATGAGGAATTCAATATAGGCTCTAAATGTGGTATGTCAGCAAAGATTGCTGAAGTAATCATAATCCCTGGATATGCAGGAGATAGGAGTAAGGAAGTAACAGGTAAGAAGAAGAGAGTGATTTTATCTCTGTGTGTTGGTGAAACCAACACTGGAATAATACAGGAGTTAGCAGCTAGGTAAAACAGCTTTGATGAATTGTGGCTAGAAGGTTGGAGAAGATGCCTGAGCTTATCAAACAAATCCATCAATGAATTTTTTGCTGCTTACTCTAGTATTGTAATAGCTGAATATACCAGAGACATAGCGCTTCCCTTAATTGCATGAAGAAGAAAGTACTGGAAACGAATAGCCAGCAGCTGAGTTGCAGTAAGGAGGAAACAATGAATGGGCACTGGAACAAGTAGAAAAAGGGATGACTGAGTCTGATTTCCTTCATAAAACAGAAATAATAGATGTGTCAGCTGAAGAATGCTTCAGGCAGACAAGCTAGTGGGCTATCCGCAGGGGTACTGGAATGAAAGTCTGAGGAGGAGGAGCAGAGGGGCTAAATGCACCACACACACAGTACTATAGTGAGTACAAAAGAACTAATTTAATGTTAATGGAATGAAATAATGACTGCAAGGGAGAAAGCAATTCAATTTCTATTACCAAAAATCAAGAGGAGTTACAAATCGGGAGCATGTACCACCTGCCAGCCAGGCACGACAGTAGGAATGCCAGCTTTAACAAGAGGTCCCTACCTTTACCCCTGCTAGCATGCCAGTTGTGGAGACGCTGAAGTCAAGGTAAGCAAGCGTTTCAGGGTTAGAAGGTTTGTAGATCTGTGCAGGCCGCTTCTTTGGCAAATCGTCTAGTGAAAATAGAGAAAGAAGATGTGCGTATCTTACTCCCATGACAGGTAGACCTCTGCGTGCTTGACAAACACAATGATAAAAGAAGACAGGGAGGTCCCCCAGCCTCAGTACTCACCTGTATCTAGTACCGGAGGCCATGTTCTGACATCCACTGCTGCTGCCGCCTCTCGCGACCGTAACAATTTACATATTAATTGTGTAGTCATTAAGCAGGCAGAGCGGCTCACCTAGGAATTTAAGAAATAAATAATAATGCAGTGGGATACTGATTAATTCTCCCATGAAAATGAGCAAGACTGTGATTTATTCTCTGCCAGAACAGGACAGAGGTATATTAGTCTTACATTTTTCCAATCAGGAGGTGGAAAGATGCACAAAAAAATGCATCTCACAAAGTAGACAGTAATGTGAGTTTTACAAATTACATGAAAAATGCACTTTGAGAAGAGCGTTGTAATGAAACTAAAGGAACCTTAATAGTAATAATGTGGCTTTTCCAAGACATTATATCACTTATCAACCCAGAATGCCAGTACAGAAGATAGTGACCAAAACATTTTCTAGGTGATGGTAATATATCTTGGTTTATAAAAAGTATTTTCACATAAACCAAAACTTAGCTTGACATTTATATGAATAATTTTACTAACTTAACTCAAGTTTATGTTAGCCATGTATTTCCAATTCCTGTGTTAGTGATAAACCACTAGGAACTCTTCTGATATCAGCAAAAATAGCTCTAGACCAAAAATTGTGCAAGTGGCACTAACAAATGAAATGGTGAGGTTACGGCAAATACCATCCGCACTGAATTTTAGATGATGTGCTGGAGCTATTCTCCTTTTAGATTTGCTATTTTTAAAAATTCTTAAGTAGCAACTACAAGAATACTTCTTAGTGATTACAAAAATTAAATATATTTAAGGAAATATTCAGACAAACATAAATATGAACACTGTTAATCACTGAAGATAATATAGAGTTAAAAATGTGAAGGCAGCATCATTATTCTTTTCCCTAAATCAGTGCAAATGTTGTTAGGAGCATTTTTTTCTTTAAGCAATCTGAAACATTTCATTGCACCCTTAATTCCCAATGTTTAACCTAAGGAAATCAGTAACCATATGTACACTAAATTTTACCTCTGAGCAGAAAAGATCAACTTCTGCTGACAGTAATCTCCTGCAGGTCAACTTTATAGGTCAACTTTATGGAGCACACGAGGAAATTAGGAGCATACAAACACTGACCTAAGCTCTACTTACTTCCTCTAACCCCATGATTTCCCTGTACGGACAATCTAAATATTTCAAGCTAAAAGTGAAAACCAGTGAAGCCACTGCAGCATCCCTCAATGCAATCATGTCACTGACACGACAAGGCAAGGCACTTCTTATATAGCTAATCTTAATCTATGAAAATCTTGATTTAGGACATAGTGAAGCCATAAAACAATTTAAAGAGCTGGTAGTTAGTAGCCCTTTCAGGAATTATATTATCTGGACAATTAGGAGGTCCATTGAAATACAGAATATCCATGCCTGGAGAATAGAAGGCAGAGGTAAACACATAGGGACAGTGGGAAGGAGAAAAGACACTGTAGCTACAGGTTAGCTATAGCTGATGTTCAGTGACATTTTACTACTACCAGTTCATCAAAAAAACCACCATTATGTAGGACAAATTATACTCAGAAAGCAGTCATTCTTAGCGACAAAAGGTGCCATGTAGCACGTCTCAGCATGTCAGAACAGACTTTGACCCAATCACACCAGGAAATTTCTATGACTGCATTGGCAATGAAGGAACAGCTTCAATATTTTAATTTCTACAAGGTCATCCCTCTCCAAAATGAAATAAAATCTTGTGTAAAACAGAGCTGAGAGGCTTTTAAGTCAAACTGGCATTAATATGGCTAATAATTTTCAATGTTTTATTTAGTCTATTGAAGGGACAACAATTACAAGTCATCTTACACCTGTCCTAGTTTTTCATCATGAAACCAAACAGATCTAGTTTGGCTATTAAACATCAAAGGAAAAACAAAATAACACATTTTACATCACTTCTATAATTTTAACAACTGATATGTAAAAACAGTGTGTGCCAAAATATTAAGTAATGAGAATCCTGAAGACAATAGGACAATTTCTTTTACCTCTACTAATACTTTGTGGTATCTGATGCCATAAATTATAACTATCGCTATTACTTACTATTCAAAAATATCAACATTAATTAGAAATGTTTAAATCATATTTGTTTCAACTTGTTTTTCAGAGACTCCGAATTCCATTCAATAGATTAGAAAGTGCCAGATGTAAAAGGCTATCTCTTTGCAACCATTTTATTTCCCTCAGTAACAAGCACAATGCAATTATTTATGTGCAACAAAGACTAAACATTAGATAAAGCCAAAATACCAAAAGAAAGCACTGAATGAAAAAAATTTGAGTAACACTTCTGTGGATGAAACAAAATACTGACAGACATCTTCACAACAGAACTTTAAATTTTTTTTAAACTGCAAAACAATTGGATGCACAGAGCTGAGCACGAATCACCAGCAGGTCAAGCTAAGCTTTCCATTTGGATTTTTCGCAATAGTGTAGCGTTGCCCAGTGAGGAATCCTACCATTCTTGGCATATAGCTAAATACATGAAAGCACTTCAAATATATTTCTTGAAAGGAGTAGTATAACTGCAGCAAAATGTGACAGCAGAAGTCAGAAGGTTGTGTGCTGTCAAGCAGCTTTGGCTCTGCAACACATGGAAATCTTGAAACTTTGGAAGGAATACAACTCTTCAACCCACACCACCACTCATTTAAGTTACCGTTCCTAAAGACTACACAAATCCAACATCCATTTAACACCCTTTCAGGTGTCTGCTCACCTCCACAATCATCTTCACTGTAGGTAACGTGGTAGCTATGTTCTGGGGATGTGGAGGTCGAACTGTTATTGGCACACAGCCTGCATACAGGCATCCATAAAATGCGGCAATCAGGTCTATTCCTGCATGAAGAACAAAACAAAAAACCTCCCTTGAAAATCAAATCATTTAATCACAGACACCTATGTGTCAGCATAAATATTACTTGGAACTCAACTCAGAAGGTTAAATGAGCAACTAAGCCCTTTAACAGACTTCTTTTTCAGACCCTTGTCAGTATTTGTTCAGCTTCACTGATTCCTTTCAATTGTACTGTTCTTCTGAGCATGAAAAACCAAAGGCGACACACAAAGCGCCAGCCAGATATCATCATTTAGGTGAACTCCTCTTTTACGATAAGGAAGTAACCTGTTAAAAAGACTGGGTTCTACAGATTCATTATCTTCCTTAATTTACATTTATAGACAAATGAGAGTCTACAAGAATGGATACTCCAGCAAAATGATGAGGTAGAATGATGCTTGCTCCTCTCAGCTGCAGAAGGCACATCCAGAGGTTTCATGTGCAGCTTCAACTTATCTACCTGAAATTTTACAAATTTAAAAATCCTGCTTCTAATATAAAATTAGGTGATGATCTATATAAATACTGACTGCAGGTGACAGACTGTGGACAGCACACTTCAGGTTACCTAAGGAGGCTGAACCAGCAACAGCACAAAGATGCTGTGAATACAGCTCCCTGGTACTGTACACAGGTTGTGAGAGGATGACAATAGGGACTGTTTTCAGTCTTTCAATGGAAAAGGACCTGGAGTACTGGAAGGTTATTCTTCCCTCAGTAAAATGCTTCATGGGAAAGTGAAATGCAGAAAATAAAAACTTAAGTTTAAAATACTAGTGGAAAAGGTTTTCCCATATTGGCCATTGAGAAATAACTCTTATAAACCACAAAGATTTAACCAGCCCTTACAAACCAAATATCACAATACCGACCTTAAATCAACTGTTTATTTCACCAACACACATGAAATGCTAAAGATAAAAGAGCAGCACTAGATCAGGAATAATTCCAAGCAAATGTCAAACATGGCGCCAGTTAACAAAAGCTTAAAAGTCCTTATGCCAAAGGATATCCCAGCCACAGAGAGCTGCCTAGGGTAAAAATCTATAGAGAAAAGAGTGATTATATTTTGTTATTTCTTAATCATCTACTATTTACTTATCATATTTCTACTCTAAAAAATGTGGATTACTTCCTAGGTATTGCTATTTTACCCTCATGTAATGCAGTACTTCCAAGAAGGAATTCAACAGGTGAGTCTAAGAACACTCAGCAGACGGAATACTGTAGGAGAATTCTGTGCTCATAAAATAGTATATTTCTAGCACAGTAAAAGAAAAGCAAAAGAAATTAAATTTGACTGCTTATAAAATACAGGTTTTAAAAACACAGGTCAATCTTAATCTGAACCCAAAGAAATACTATCTATGCACATATGCAAAGATAAATTATTTAAAATATGTTCAACTAAGTTCAAAGAAATGTAGAGGAAGCAAATATTTTGCATTTTGCCAATTAACATGGTTTGCAGGTTGGTAACACCATGTTCTAGAGGATTTTTGATAAACTTTTGCAACTACCAAAGTACCAAACATGGCAGTTCTTTACCTGGTGGGTAAACCAAAGCCACGTGGTCTCCATCTTGCAAATGTCCCCTTTCCATCAACATGACAGCTATCTTCTCAGCTCGTTTATGTAGCTGGACACATGTGAGCGAGTTGGCTATTGTTCCCTGCACAGGAAGAAAGATAAATGTCACAGGAGATAATGCAATGTGCTGAAACGCTGTTTTCCTCTACACCTTACAAGTTACTGGATGAGGTGCAGCCGCAATATGTCACGCCATCAACTTAAATATGAAACCTTCATCCTTATGCCACACTGTAGTTGGAAGGAAAGATGATGTTTGTAAAGCAGATGAACATTCTCTCTATTCCCTTCTCTGTACCTTCTGCCCTCAATAGTGTTTTGCCTCTAACTAAAGAGTACAGTAATATGCTAACATCCTGCCCATGCAACCTGTACTCCTTCCCTTGCTACACAGGCAGCTACAGCCAGGAAAGTGCCTTTACAATCTCTGCAGCAATCTGGAGAATCTGTGGAGAGCAATCCTGAAAATTGCACTCTGCTGTCTGCACGCTGGAGCGAAGCCAAATGGCACAGCAGAAATACTTTAAAAGACAAGAGACAAAAGACACAGGAGAAAACAATACTTAGTGACAGGGAAAAACAATTAGTCTGGAACAAAAGCTAAGCACATGCATATAAATGAAATAGAGAAGAAAGGCATTTGTTGAATTTCACTAACTCAGGTCAGCATCAAAAAAAATAGGAAAGAGACAATGCACTAGACAGTCTGGCTTTTTGAAACATCTCAAATAGCACTAACCCAAAATCATCAAGCACACACAGTGTTTTAAATTGGATGAGTGTTAGGGTTCTTGCATTCCTTAAATATATATGTGTGCGTGTATATATGCACACACACAAATACACATTTAGAAAAATATATACATTTGTATCACAAAATTGACTATCACAACTGACACCTCAGAAGAGAATGCTGAACCAGAGATGGCTTCCATCTGTCCAGCCCTAAATATGGCCAAAGTGACCTGAGGTCTGGGTGACACTGTCACTGTGGACCTACCAGTAGGAACATGCTTAAAACTCTTCATTCCTTCTTTCAAGAAATTGCCCGTTTGCATAGTCATGAGAAGAAGGACCCTTTTTATCCCCTCATACATCAGAAGCACAGGCCCCACTGACACAGAAAGGGAATTGCTGCAAATCATGTAAATCTGTGTAAAATTTGTTTAGGACTTCTGGCACTTGCTGCATGTAAACCAGCAGAAAGACACTGTTTATGTGAAGTGCAGGGAAGGAAAGTCCTGTTGCTGGACAGGAATCACTGGCAAGCACCAGGCAACTATTCCCTTTGGGTCTTTGATACGAGGTGTCCTGCAGTGTAAAGGTGTCGCAATCCTTCGTGACACACACTAAAAACAATGCACTGCACTAATTTTGAAATATTCCAAATTCTCAAAAAGGTTACAGGAAAACACTAATCCCAGTGGATTTCTATTAGTCATTCACTCCAAGATGCCTTGGTGATTTAGAACAAAGTGTACAGACAATGTACAAGGAAAACAAAAAGGGAAAAGTTACAAACCAGAACTAAAATTCAAGATGGGCAGTAAAACTTGCCTAGGCTAAACTCCACCAAACCTGTCACTCCTTGCCATAAAACACTAAATCTCTCCATAAAGAATTACATCTATCAAACAAATTTCATATGATAAAATACTCCACACTGAGAGCAGTGGAAAAACTGAATTTTAAAATTCAACTATTTTTTAATTCTGTGGAATGATAAATTATTTTGTTAATCCTTGTTTTGCACATTGTGTCCCTCCCTCCCACTGTTTGAACCCTTCTGCCAGCATGGGAAGTCTGGCTTTACTTAAAGCTCAAAAGCAACAGCCTGTGTGGAGGAGATGGGACAGTACATATCACTGTCTGTTTCTCACAGCATCATTGCTCCTAACTTACGGGACAGAACGATGCACTATTTTAATGGTGCAATATTGATCTATAAAGAACATTGCCTCTCAAGTTTTCTACTTTGCCACAGACAACTACATTATCGCTTCACTATTATCTCTCAGGTTGCACATGTTCACATAATACCAGCTATTGATCTGAATTTAAAAACGTCATTTAATGGTGTATTGGTAGCCTCAAACTTAACTGTAATATTGGCTGGGAAAGCATACCCCGTAAACACAATGAGTGGTGATTTCACAGAGGTTAACAAATTACTGGAGGTTTAAGAACCCTTCCAAGTTGCGTAGGGACCACATGGGCTGAGACAACACCAGCTACGCCAGGTGGCCCGGGGGAACAGCACTGTTCCAGGCCCCTCCTCTCCTGGAGACCCTCACACACTACGTATGTTTCCCAGTTTTGACAGACATGATTAGATGTACTGTGGTGGCACAGACTTTCATTCTCTACAGTGGTCTTGGGTTTGTCATCTACAATCATCTCAGAAGTCTCTAATCACCCACTCTTAGTAAAGCCAAGTTCTGTACCATGTGATATACATTAATTAATTTTTGAAAAGCAATGAAATGCTGTGCCAGGCTGGCACCTCACGGAGGCTATGCAGAGAGATTTATTAGTGATCCACTGCAGACCTGGTTGGATTCTGGACATACATCGTCTTCTTTACACCTCCTTTCCCCATTCTCATACCTCCCCTAGAGGGTCCAGGCTCAAAACCAACAATCATTGTTTTATTTAGGCAAAATGCTTTGATTTTGCTAGGCCTGTGCTTTTCAAATTGGAAATCAGGCTGGTGAGCAGTATCAAATACTACTCTTTGGTACAGGAATGATCAGTATTGAAATATATTTGCAGTGTCAGCTCACCCACAACATATATGTGGTGGAAAAAGAAATGAGAAATGTGTAAGGCGCGCTGTCTGATACAAAAGCAATCTATATTTTGACAACTGGCAATGATTATTCTCTTTTCCATTCTGCCTCAGTGAACATTAAATATAACAGCTGAGTATTAATGGGAAAAGAAACAGAAAGGTCGCGTTCAGCCACGGCACAAGCAGGTGCAGCTGAAATACCAGTGTGCCATTTCCCACCCCGCAGCCCGTCAGAGCCACGCTCTGAGCTCCTTACCCTGCAGTTGAGCAGAGTGTAAAGCACGTGGTCAGGAGTGGTCTGAGCTCTCCACTGCAGCACTTCTGAGAGGAAGAGGAACTAAAATAAAGCAGAGCGATAGTCAGGACACTAAATAACTTTCTGGCTTTAAAAAACAAGACAGCTATTTTTGCCACTTTAGCGATGTCTTTCTTATTTATATGCTACATTTTACATCAATACCCAGAAGCACTAAACAAGAATTAATTCTCTTGTCATCACACGTATTTATAGCAAGGTGCTTTTGCATGGTAGCAGCAGCCTCTCTGGAAGCGAAGCCACTGCTGCGATTATGAATTACTACATATACTTTCAAAGCAATAAACAGTTCTTACTGATCTCCCTGAATTTAAGCACAACTTTAATTCTTTAGTTTCCTCTCTTTTTCTTTCTATTAATAAATATTTTTACAGCTTAGAACTTACTAATTTAATTACTCACATAAGCCCCCAAAAGGGATGAATTTCAACTTAATTTTACAGGATCAAAATAACAACAAATAAGGTCAGGACCATGCATGCAAACAAAATTCCCCAGACTCCACCTGAACTAGTAAAAAAGATAAAATAGAGGGTAGTTTTTGGTAGAATCCCCATTAACGCTTTCCACTGTGTTTGTTCTGTTGTCTCATGTAAACGTATATAAAAAAAATCCATACAAATGAAATGCAGTGATTTTCTGCCACATCTATTTTATATTTATACTTAAAAGGGGTTCTGAAACATTTTAGTGTGAATTAAAAAAAGTCACCAACAAATTCTACAATAATAATAATACAATCTATGTACTACTAAGTATCCTGATGCTAACTAGCTACATATAAGCAGTATCAGAAAAGTTTAGCTTACCTTCCTGGCTTGGTCATTGTCTTCTATTTGTCCCAAATCTCTACCACTGGCCTGTGCAATTCTTTTTCCAGAGACCAAGTTCCCCACCATCACAGAGGCAGGGCCAATTTCTAGAATAAAGCAAAATAAAGCAGAAATGTCCTAAGTGCAATAAAAATCCTTTGCTTGTGAATGAAAATTCTTTTTATTTCTTTTACATTACATGGTATTTTCCTCATTGCTATCCACAACACATCTCTGTTGATACAAACTTTGGCTGATGGACCAGAAGTAGCTGGAAGGTAAGTAGGCCTGGATTCATGCTCTCTAAACACATCTAACTGAGGAGCCCATTTAGCATGGGCTCTCTACAGCCAGAGACACATCTTGGCTGTCTTGATATGAGGAATCTTTGGAAAATTCAGCTCCTAATTCAGGCATGTCCATTCAAGTGCCTAAAACCAGAAGAGATGCATCCAGGCTTCAGGGACAACGTTCCTATTTCTCTCTTCTGTTCCCTGGGCTAAGATGCATCTGTATTAGCAGTTCTGCAATGCTATAGATGTGAAGTGACAAGGATTAGGAAGGCAGATGGTACATACGATAAAATATATGCAAGCCCTTTAGCACAAGGTAGAGACTGAAGAAAAATACTTTAACTTTATAAGACAGGTAGATGTCACAGCTGACATTTCTCCATGAGGTAGATTTCACTGATGTTTTGTTGCTGCCATTAGGGAAAAATACCCCTCTCACAGATACCATTTATGCTCATGTTAACATGTGTTTTCTGCTTCTCCAGCATGCATTACTGATCAACTGCAACTGATACCAGGCTTTACTTCTAGTCTATGATATCCAAGCTTTGTCTCAGTGATGGTATGTGGTATAAGTGTCAAAAAACGAGATGTTTAGGTAACCAGATAACGTACAATAAACAACATCTACAGACTACTCTGCTTTACAAACATGAAGCTATGTCCTCTGGCTATGTCACAACTGCACAAAATGGGAGAATGTGATGTGGTCCTGGCATTGATTTTACCATAGTGATATATAATGTATATGCAATGTATCTATAAGTATCTCCACTGCACTGATGCTAATTCAGTGATTACTTTGCGAATCAGCAACAAGGAAATACCGAAATGACTGCAGGCTTCATTGCTTTCACTAAGTTAGTGGAAGTCACTGTTAATCTCTGACATTCCTAGTATCTGCAAACTGAGATTATGGCTTTGATTTCTGAAATATTTGTGCAAAGGTTTTAAATAAAGAAACAAGATGATAGTTTTGGCAAAATTGCACTGAATTTGTGAGGGATAGTCCCCATATTTGAGATCCAGAGGGTAAAACCACTTCATATTCCAAGCTGGTTTTCCAAGTGGAAAGTAAGCAACACTTAGTCTACTGGAGCTAAATTCAGGTCTTAACCCTGAGGCTACAGATCCAGAAATCCTTGAAATTAATGTGAGTACTGAAATCTGTGATTAGATTCAAAATCAAAAATTTGCTAAAACTTGTTTGTTGATTAGGCATGAATAACCAGAGACTGGACTACAGCAGGCTACAAGGGCTTTCTTTGTTTCTTGAGTCAGTGCCTTCCTGTGCCATTTCATCCAATGTTCTTCATAAAATGTGGCAAAATTTCTAAAGAACGATCTTAAAACTAGTCAGGGTTTTCCCTCATACATATCTGTTCTAAGAATAATCCAGAGCCTCCCTATTCGGGTAAAAATCTTTATCATTCTTGGGTTTAATTTATTCACGACCAGTTTTTAAGCATTTGCTCTTGTTCCAACCCTGTTATTTAGTGTCAACAACCCTCCTCCTCTCTATTTTTACTTTACAAACTCAGCCTTCAAATAAGTCAGGATTTTATCTTTCTCTGTTTCGATCTCAGTCCATCTTCTTTAAAGATAACTGACCAGGAATTCACAAAGACTTCCAGCTGTGGTCTCAGCAGTGCCTTGCGGAGTGATAAAAATGTCTTCATCTTTAAACAACTTAGGTTTTTGGAGCGTTTTTCCTTACACTCTTACTGAAGGTATGTCTAGCCTCTGCCAAAACCAATGATGTCCTTAACACACCTGGAATATTTAACTGGAACAGATGATAGACCTGATTCTCACCTGCATTAACAATTACTTTACTTTGCTCTGTATAGCACCGTGAACACACAGCACTAAGTCACGGTCGCTTTGCCTTCGCTCATCTTACCTGGTTGTTTTTGCCTTGGTTTGGGCAGGTTTGTTACACATGTGTGGGGACACATCAGCACATTACAAGGATGCAGTGATCCTTCCAAGAAGAGCTGTTTGGTTTCCGACAAGTGTATTCCTCCCAGCGGCGTCTTGGGAAGCGTGTTTGCTGGTACGAGCGCAAGGCAGTAGACTCCCACTTGATGAATACTGTCAATAGCCTAAAAAAAGCAGGAAGTCAATTTTAATGAAAGGCTAATTTCTCATCATTCTAATAAGCACATGTTGTTCTGAATTACTGCATAAAACAACCCTAATAATTAACTGGCAATGGAAAGGCACTTCAGCAATGTCAGTGATAAGGAGGTTCTTTTCAGCGGGAACAGGTGGACGGAAATGTAACACTGACGTTATTACACTTATTCCAGAAGATAAAAAAGCCAACAAAAACCTGGTGATAAATACACAGAAATCTATTAAGAAATGCTACCTAGGCATCCCTCTTAGGCACACGTTAGTAGCACATATTCTGGAGATTTATTACTCAGATGGGCTGGAAACCCGTGTGAAACTGATTTTAACCTTTAATTCTCAAATTTAAAATTCAAAGGATTCCTATCAACCTAACATCCAGTCCATCTTGCAGAGCAATGAAAAATGTCAAAGGTTGCATGTATATCACCTTATGTATGTATGTAGCTTATGAATTTTTAAATTTTTTCTAAGATAATAACTGTTTCACTTCCTGACTGCTGTGTAAAAGATTGTCAGGCAGGAATGGCAAATGACACAATGAAAGGGAAAACCATGAAATTATCCACTTGAAAAAAAATCTGTTGAATGAAAACCTGAAAAATAAGCATCTTTGAATCTTGTACTAACCACGTTCATTGTCGAACAAGTGGAGTAAAAATTGTAATTTATTTAGGTAAACATGAATATTCATGTACTTAGATTTTAATTCAATACGCATTTTAACTAGTTATTTTCCCTATACTGGTAACAAAAATTGCAGGAAGTGAGTTAGAAAAATAACTTCCGACATCCATGCAGACTAAGAAACAAATTATCAACAGCATCTCTAATGAGTAGTTAAATGTTCAAAAATATAATTTACTTAACTTGCATTTTAATATTTAACTGTGAGAAAAGTGAACACATACGTCTGTTACCTTGAAGATACAATCTATATTCTAAGTATCAAATTATCATTTATAGTTATGTACTTAAGTATAGACCAATAAAGTAGTGATTACTTCTACAGAGACTCTTAGTAATGCTTTGCTTTTGGCTTCTGTTTGCTTCATTTTTTATTGATTTGATTGCAAAATTTTGTAAGAAAGAATACTAAAGCAGTTACTCATTTCACAAACATTGCAGTTTTAGCAGTGGTAGATCTCATGGTACTATTGGAAGACCTCGCTGCTGGTCTACAGACACCTTACTTGAAAGATCAACAACACTAAGATATATATGACAGTCAACATACAACGTCTCATGTTTCTGGCAGAAACCACCATAACCTCTTAATCATATTATTATTTGTAGTTTCTGAAAAGCAGTGATAAATCACGGCATTCTCACCTGACATCAGCTTGAAGGAAAACCCTTACAGGGCAAGTAACTGCTCTTATTCAAATGTAAAACAGTGTGGCTCCTAGAGTTAGTGAATGGAAAGTAATACCCAGCTGGGGTTGGACGAGGGGTGTTATACATAATGATTCCCCAGCGATAGCCACCTCCGACAACCACCTCTGACAGCCCTCTCCAGCACAAATCCTGATAAAATATCATGGATCACTTGAAATTGTCACTTCTCACACTTTCTAGTTTGGCACACTTCTGAAGCAGGGAATGACTTTGTTTCACAAGGATGAGCACTGATGAGCTGAGCCTTAAAATTTTGAGAGAGAAAAGTACCAGTGAATTTTAATACTGCTGGCATTTATGTCTCTTGATGAGATGGCTTGGTTTTATAAATGACTCGGTCCAGCCAGAAGTAAAGAGAGTGTCTGAAATCTTTATCCCTCTGTTTCACCAAGACAGCGGATTAGGGATACCAGAACTTGGAGAGTCCAGCTACATTGTTCAAGCTATAGAAAACATCTCGTTGACAAAATTCTCCAGGGAGACAGACACTCTCCAGTTCTGCAGTAGATCCTGGCTTTGCCTGCTCCTGTCATGTCCTCCCAGAGCACTGGCACTAGTAAAACTAACATCCAGCCTGCCAGGTACAGGAACCACAACCCTGCCTGAAGGGTCAGATTAGTTTGCAGCAGACTGGGAGATGAATGAGTATCTAGGATCCATCTGACTGAACTGCTGGGTGATCTGGGATCTTCACTCACACTCATGTTCATGAGAATACCCTCCTCCTTCACTGCTCTCAGGAAACTCTATACCCAGCCTGACCGCTCCCTCCCAGCCATGCTTCTGCTAACACCCGTAGATGCAGTCCAACATAGTCCCTTATGTGCAGCAGCTCTACCATCCTTCAGCCCTCTGCCGAGGAGCAGGAAGGGTCAGGGAGAGTCCGAATATGTGCAACCCACTGGAAACAAGTTCTGCAAATCGATGCAGCTCAACTGTAGGGAAGAGATGCAGAGACGCATCAAGGCACAGCAGAAGCAGGCAGTGCAGGGCAGGGCTGGCACAGGGCAGCACACACAGGGTGCAAGATGAGTCTCACAAATATCATCAGAAATGAGCAGTAATTTGGTGAAGTTTGCTATCATGGACGTCATTGAGATTCATGACACATGTGTCGTTACATTGCTCATCGCTAGCAGATGATTCATATACAACTGGTTACCACATCCTGGTATCTGTCATTAGAACTCTGATCGGGAAGGAGGCACAAAGCATCCCACATGTTCCTGGCTTCTGTTCTGCATCTCCACTCTCAGCTGAAACTGAACCAGAAACTTCTTGTTCACATAGTGATGCGTGCCAGAGTTGCAGACTCCACACACAGGTGATGAAAGCAGGCACACGTGTGTACTTTGATATATGGCCTACCGTTCTCAGACACTCCTGTGACTCGATCATACTCAGAATAATAGGACTGACTTGTGGCAGGAGTAACTTGACACAGGTCTCCCACAGCGTTCAGCACTGAATTCTACTGGCTATGATGGTATAAGACATGGTTTCTGTAAAAGTCACAGAAATGCTCAGCTGACAAAACAGGAGAAGCGTAAGTCCAGAGCTTCATCCTTTCTTTGGCTACTTGATAAACATTTTTGAAGCATGGGCAATCCAAAAGCTTTTCCTCCAAAAATACTTGCCCCAGGTGCTACCAGGTGCTTCAAAGGCTTTCTGTTTGATGGACAAGCGAGAGGTTCTAGCTTTTCTCAGTAATAATTTTGGTCTACTGTGAATATGAGATGCCTCTAGCTGTATGAAATGTAACTATCTTTTAAATTAAGAGTGAAGATAAACCTGTCTTGAGACAGATGAAAGCTTATTTGTTCAGTTTCTTCAAGGACACGGTAGACAGATTCTGTTTCTTATTCAGTACAAAACAAAATGATTAAAAACATCTTCTCTGAATTGTGTGGGGTCTTTTTCTTTGGCTCTTAGGTAAAATAAAAAAGATGTCTACAATACATTTATGTGAGAAGAGTCTTTGAGGAAGGACAGAAAGGGAAGCGGTAGTAACAGGTGACCAGCTGTAGACAGAGCTGAGACCATTTCACAAGGTAGCAACAGAGAGACTTAATTTGACTACATCTCTACTAAACCTATTGTTTTTCAGTGAGAATTGGCTTAACCATGAAGATGGAGGAGATGGAAGATGACTGCTATCTCAAGTATCCAATTTTTTTGTGTGTGGACATCAGCATTGAAAAAACTTTTAAGTATGGTAATAATATTGCCTTAACTCAGACTGCTATATTTAAGGAGAAGATCAGAATTACTTAGTATACAGTAGCTTATGTCTTCTGGTCAAACTGTTGAACAACACCAGCAAGGTGGGTTTCATCACAGTGGTATGTGCCTTGCATGGTCCACCAGACAGCTGGAATGCAATAGGTGTCCTCTGTGCAGCTAACCTCACTGCAGATACCTACATCTGGGCCAATCAATCACTTCCCTTCATTTCAGTGAAGAGAAATTGATATTTTAAGGCTGTATTTCACTCAGTTTATTTTCGCTATCAACATGGTGCACTAAAAACACATAATTCTTTCCCACTGATTAAAAAAAAATAATCTGGAGATCTAGCTCAGATACATATATCTACTTTTGATGAGGTCAACTCCATATCAGTGCCAATATCTGTTCATTAAGAGACTTTGGTGGCTTTTGACAGTAAGAGTATATAACACATTCATTCATTATCCTTTTGAAGTAACGAATGACTGTATCCTTATAAACCAGATGTTACTCTCTTCTTGCTATTACTTACTTCAATTCATCCCTGTTTTCTTATAGCATTTGGATTAGTAAAAGGATCAGTGTCTGGATATGTGCAGCCCAGATAGGAACTGTCACTCAGAAGAATTTAATTTTGTGCTCATTAGGTGCAAGTGCAACTGAAGGTGGACTTACAATTACTCAAAGACAAATGTCAGTTACCTTGGGGGCCTGAAAGATCAATAAAAAGAATATAGAGGAGGACAAAATAGCTTCCAAACATACATAAAGAGCATTACCTGGAGAACTCTACTCATCCATTGAAAACTGTCTTCCTCTGTGGAATCCGGCCTTTGCTCAGCAACAATAACTATCCTTTCATCGTGCAGCACACTCACTGAAAACACTGCTATTCTGTAGAAGAGAAGGAGAGAGGAGTATTTAGTACCAGAACAGATGGAAAAACCTGTCTTCTAAGTTAATCCTCCACAACTATGATTTTGTTATTTATTAATCAGACAAGTGGTGCACCAATTAGTATTTAATTTCTGGGGAAAAAGCAACAAGAACAGTTTTGGATAACTTCTTGAGGAGGAATCAGGGGGGTTTGCTTTAGAATCATGTAGATACAGGCATAGTGTCATAGCACTGTTGGAGAAGTGAACCTTCTTGGGATAAGAAAAGCACTAAATTTGGGTGACACCAAGGTGGTTGTTAAGCTGTTACATAACAGCCAACACAACCACCTTCGTTGGCCCCATCTTAGAAGAAAATAATTGCAACATCATTGCATAAGAGGTCTGCCATGTGATCAAGTGAGAGCACGTGTTACTGCATTAGGGTCTTCAGAAGTTTTAGATGTCTCCTGCTCAGTTTCAGCACACTAGGAAACAAGGAACTGCTGTCATATTCAAGAACTTCAGTGTTAGGCATATTGGAAATGTTCAACTTGGGCAGAAAGGATCCTGTTGACTCAACACCATCAGAAGTGACCAGCTGTTCAACTGGAATTTCAATAATCACAGTTTTGGACCTTGATATCCAAAGTCTGACTCAACATTGTCATTCGTTTTAGTGGCCAGCCCAGCCCAAATCATGACACCTCTGCTGTCTCCTGGTTCTAGCAATACGAACAGCAATGGAGGGAAACCACACAGCAGATCACCGGGTCACTTACACCAGGTCTAAGCGAAATAAAGATTTCTATATAATCTAAGAAAAGAAAGGATCAAACCTTCCTCTGTAGACAAATTTCATTGGTTCCACGGCCAGTGCTGTTGCTACAATGTCATCAGCATTATGTCTTCTTCCACTGACAACCATCAAACCATCCATTTTGCCGATAACAAAAACAAGTCCACCTGGTCCTATAAAGCCTAGTAGTCCAGTCCTTATAAAAGGATATTCAGTGATAGGGCCACCAGAACTGGTCATAGGAAACACCTGCAAGACAGAGAAATTACGGGTCTTCAATTCTATACACAAAGATCACGCTGCAAAATATTTCAGGCATACTCTCTCCGATGGCTCTTCTGGAATGAAGTAAGTAGGTCGCTGGTGATGCTCTTTACTCTCACTGACCATAAAGGGAGTGTCAGAAAACTGATGGACTAGTGTGTGCAATTTTATGTACCCAAGTTCCAGCAAGTTCTATACATATTTTCCCTAATCATGGCTCTGTAAATCATTTAAGACTTTAAAAAAAATAGTAAATCAAGACAAACAGTATTGAGGAAAAAAAAGTTATGGAGAGTGAAGCTAAACTGAGGTGCTATGTATGAGTTACAGAGAGATTAAATCATTAACATTACAGTAGGGGTTCTTTTCAGTACCTGATGCTTATTTCCAGCACAGTATAGAGAAATAAGCAGGCTAGAAGTGAAGCTATTTTAAGGTACTGTACATTAATGACTCTTGCAGCTAACCGCGTTTTTTATCTAAGGTCAATTAAGTCCTCATAATACCAGTGATAATGCCTTCTGTATCATGTCTAAAAGTGAAAAAACAGCCTCTCTAAATGTCTGAATACCAAACACATACATGACTTCCACAGGACAGATTTCTACCACTTTTTTTACCCTAACTAGCACAGTGTTATCCTTCTGGCACATGAGCTACTTTGAGCTGCATTTTGACACAACCACACTTTCCTGCCCTCACTTCTTTAAAATGAAATAGTCCAAAGGCAAGTTATTTAAGTTGATGGCAAGTGGAAGACCATGGCTCTGTAGTGTCCTTCAAGGTTCATCTAAAAAGAAAGGTCAAATTCTGCTGCCAGATGCCCATGGGTGGCTCTTACTGAACAGATTTAATGCTTATACATCTTCAGCCATAATTCATTTCAGGAACACAAAACTCTTTGACTCTCTCATACCTGCAACATGAATTACACAGTAAAACAGAAAAGAGGCCCACTTGGAGAGGGCTCCTAAGAACATCCTTAACTTCAAAAATGAGTGGTCTTGCTCACTCAATGACAATTTATTTGCTTACCATTAGGAATAATTGTAAACCAGTCTAAATATGTTTTTAAACTGCAGACTCAGTTATGAACTATGAATGATTTTACATTTACAACAAGTACTACAAAATGAACGTAAGTACCTTTCTACCCTGAAATATGTGAAATTCAGGATTATGATTCACACTGAGTATTGCCAATTGCACTTGTAGCACAGTAATCAGCTATCAACAAATGTCAGATCACAATAGCATTGCAGTATTCCTGGCTTCAATAGCAGGATGGTGAACTCTATGCACTAGTCTCCGTTAATTATTTAATGTACAGTGATTACAAATTTCAGATCTGCATTTTGCAGGAGACATTAGTCATATTTGGTCTATTACAAATGGTAATACCAGAGCATTTGTTAAAGAAATGCAAATGTATTTTTCTTAACTTTAACTTTTTTTTTCTCAAATATTAAAAGGGAAAAGCATTAATAACTTAAAAACTTAATAAAAATCTCAGTTCAAATTTTTCCAGTATTTCTCTGATTTGTTCAGCCTTTCATACTGGCTTCAACAGAAGTTAATGATAACAAGTGAGCAGGTACAACCGAGCTATCAATACAGCTGTCTGCACTGGAGCTGACACTTACTGGAAAACAGATTCCAGAAAGCAAAAAGGCTTTCACCTAAGGCAATTCAAACAAAAGCAGGTGGGGACTAATTAGGAGAAGGTATCTGCTATTCAAATACCTCTTGAAGACTACCTCTGTCAGGATTCTGTATAAATGCAAGCCTTTAATGCTGGCTGAGTTTTGGAAATGCTGGAAATTGCTTTTTAAAGATACTCAGCAGCTTTCCTACTGTTTGCAACGACCAAATTCTGCATGTAGTTAGCTTATAGATTCGTACAGTATTACCTTTTGGACTTTTGTCTTTCTTCCTGCTTTCCTCCTGATTGTTTCAGCCCCTGGTATCTTCTTTCAAAATTTAAGCAAAAGCTCTTCAGAGCCAAAACTAAACCCACATAAAGATCTACTACTGCATTTAATGAAATGGGCTTCAGTGCAGATTATCTGGCTAGACTACAGGTCTCAAGCCACAAGCATTGATTACTACTGCTATTCTGATATTCTTACAATGAATATTTTATGTCAAATATTATCTTGCAATAGCAAAAGTTAAAAAGTGAGGACTTTATACAGCATTTTTTGGTCAGCTTACCTCAAAAGTATTTTTGGTCATGCCCGAGAGTCCATAATATGACGTACCCGTTGCAATAGCACATACACAAAGTTCTCCTATTTCATCTGTTTTACAGAGCTGAGGAATTCCATCTGGCTTCACTGAACACATTATAGCTAGAGGGAGAGCAAAGGACTTTAAAAAATATTATAAAACTAACTAGAGAATAACATAAATGCTGTAGGAACGACATCATGGTGAAGTTGACATAAACAAATAAATTATATGCAGACTAATGTCTATCAGTTTTTCAAACATTAAGGTGTTCAACATTATCAAATGTTATTCATATTACAAATAATATTTATACAAAATATGAAGATCTTTATGTAACCTCAGTTTACACTGATAACAAAACCTAATTTGCCTTGCTCTCTAAAATTTCAGTCAATCTGTAATACTGCTGTGAAATAGGATTGTGTTCCCAGTTTTGCATACTGAAGACCAGATTTGCCACAGTCAGTGCAAAATGAAATACACTAATGGAGTTCTTGATAACAATTATACTGCCAGGAGGGCAGGCAACCAGGAAATCCACCTCTCACAAAGTAACAAGTAACACCATATGAAAGATCAAGATATTCTAGCAGACTAGTGAGGTTGTTTTACCAAGAATTTATCAGAGCTCAGCCTCCCTCTCACCAGTCTTACAGGACTGCAGAGACAGCAGGAGCTAAATAGGAGGCATTAGAAAGCACTGGTCTGAGGAAGAAGCACTATTTTATGTGTCAGCCATGTGAATAAGAATCAGGTATGCTGCTTTAGCTATAATCCCTGGAGTTGGAATCCAGCATGTGTAGATTTTGCAGTTGGAAAGAGAATATGACGAACAAGGGAGACCAGAAACGAATCAGCACATCTTTTAAGTACCAGTGTAAAGAATCTTGAATGATCTTTCACTCTGAGGATAAACAGGAGTGTGTACTTTTATTAAAATGATCAGAATGTAGTATGAAGTGCAAGATGGCACATCTATAATAATATTTTATATAACAACTATTAGACAACAATCAATCTTATCTTCCTTTAAGTTGTTCAACTGAATTTTTATAACGTGCATCATTATGTTTTATTCCTTTGGTGCATAACAGATATTCTCTTATGAAAAACTACAGTATTATCCATTTCTAGTCTCTATAACATTTCATTTAAAATCTAGCTCTCTTATGAAAAAACTTATCTTCATCTTTAGAAGCACTGATTTCAGTTTGGATTTATCAGCAGGAACTGCTCAGTCATACCTCCTCTTTCTAATAACTGGGTGATAGCAGAAGATCTTTGGGAAAACATTCTGCAACCCTTCAGACAGCAATTTTGTTGATCTTTAGCATAGGTTATGAAAGCTTTCACTACTGAGTCTCATCTGGGTCAGGCTTATGGATATTTATAGCCTCCAGACACTGGAATCGAACTCTCTTGTTTTCCGTACCGGTATCCCACAGTTAAGGAATGGATGTGGTGACAGGTTGTTTAAAGCACACCACTAAGATAAGTAAAGACATCCACTGAGGTGAACAGAGAGAAGAAATCTTGCGATTTCCAAACCATGAAGTTTTATAAGGTAATGCTTTTGGACTAAAATGTTTTCAAGTACACATGTTCTAATCCCAAACCTTGTGGATTAGTGGCAAAGTATGCCCACCTATGACTTCTTACAGCTAATTGCTTAAACTAATGAATCACAGAGTTTCAAGACAGTTCCTTACCTCCTGGCATCACTAAGCCAACATCCTGGACAGTCAGAACAGAAAGCTTTTCTTCAGAGTCCACTCTAATTACTCCATAAGTGAGACCATGCATGGAGAGAACTCCTCTGCCTGGTGGCTGATTGCTGTCATCTGTTGGCCTGCAACCATGGGTTATAACATCAGTGCACCAGCAGGCAAATGTAAGCATTTTCTTACTCTTAATGGACTACTATTGCAAATACTCCTCTATTTGAGAGCTGAAATTTCATCTTCTTTTTTTCCCTGCTAGACCTGACAGAATTCTGTTTTTCGGTAATTTCTGAGCAATTATGTATGTCAACTCTCCCATTCAGTAGCCACCGACATATATGGGGCTGCAGAGATGAAAGTAACACCTAACATTTACTCAAAACAGCTTGTATTTAATTTTCAGATAGATCTATAAAGATTGCTTGATTACCCAAGTAAAGGCCTTTTGATTTGTTTTAATAATACTGAAAGGCAATGCAGACGATGTGGAGGGAAACTGAACTCTAAATATTTGGAACTGATCAGTAATAACTTGGTAAATCCTCTATATGTTACCTATTTTGAAGCAGCCTAGAACTAGGACACCTAGCTCACCTGCCAGACTAAAAGCCTACCTAACACATTGGTATCAAAGCCAAGATTATAATACAAGTATGTTATGTTTAAATCGCAGATATGATTTCCCATTCCCAATACTTAAATATTTAAAATTACTAAACTGAAGCAATTAGGTTGTAATAGATTCACTGCCAAGTATCTGTGGAAGCTGCAAGGACTTTTCCATCTTTATTTTAGTGCATATAATTAAATGCTGCCTTTACCACATGAAAATGGAAACAAATTACACCTTCATCAGTCATGGTCAAAATGTTGTAGATGCAGCCTCTTTGTAACACCTCGATTTGCTCAGAGTCACTGCTGTACAATTCCCCAGCATCAGCACAAGCTGCCTGTCAACTTGTTTCAACATAAAACCGCCTGTTGTAGCAGTGGATACAATTATACCTACGTGGAGTGTGGCTTGAGCAAACGACTGTTGACGTGTGCAAGTTACTAAATCAGGGGAATATGCCAGGGCTTTTCATGTCTGGAAAGATTCTTATAATGTCCTGCACTTTAAAATGCAAAACTGGAAGCTAATGTGATGCTGATTTGAGTGTGGATTTGAGTGTGGACACAGCCTTCATCCATGTAGAGCAGCCAGACTCTAGCTATTTTCAAGATGGATAAAACAGGCAATTATTTAGTTCAAGATTCTGCATTTTTTCTCTAAATACTCCACCATAACACAACTATTTTTTAACAGATAATGTCCTTTTATATGACACTTCTCCTCTCCTGTGCTTGAAATACTAGATGGGCCTTAGCCAGCCATGCTCACGTAAGCCTTGCAGCGATTTGCACTATAAATTTCAATTAATAGGTTTTACGAGGCATATTTCTCAAGTGACGTTGTCAACAAAGAAGGATGTGGGCACGCTTGAAAACGCATTAGAGCATAACAAATGGCACTAGTAAACAAGCAGCTGTGATAAATAACACTCCCATCATGCAAAAGGAACTTTCAGCGACGTTATTGATCAACTTCCTCTCATCTTTGCTCCCCAAAACACACATTTTACTGCTCATGAGAAGAAAGGTCTCCTGCAGGCACACACAGCTTCTCACAGCCTTCTAGGAGCAGTGGCCAGCTAGACTTTCACCACATGCATTTTCTTGCCTTATTTATCATATCCAAAAGCTGCTAAAAAGAAGCAGCTTTGAAAGACAGTGGCCGTGCAGAGGACAGGGGTGCACAGGAGGGACACTGGAGGCACTAGGCCTGGTAGGATCGTGTTGGGGGACTTGTCAACAGAGCTCCACTTGCTGTGGCCTGGGCTGAGATAACAGCTTCGCTCATGCTAGCATGAAGCGACGTGCAATGGAAGTAGGTGTGCAGCAGAAGGAAAGAGTCAGTGCTGAAGACCTGAGGTCCACCGGACAGGCATTTCAGAGCTGCTGTTTCTGACTAGTTCTGGTGTCCTGGCAGCCTGAGGTGGGTGAGCCAGTGAGACACCAGCTAACCCTGCTTGAGTCTCCTCTTGCAGGTAACTGGCTGACACCAAAAGGGAGTGCAGCCGGAGGGCCCGGGTGGAGAAGTGAGATGGGGAGCTAAGCACCTGACAGCACCTACACATCCTCTTAGAAACTATCTTGTCAGCAACCATCCTGCAATGTATATGGTATCTTATTTCGTTGTGTGCATGACATCCACACGGGAACATCCCTAAAACAAGTACCTCTGCCAAGCAGGAGAGAAATCACTTGGAAAGAAGATGAGATATAAATAATCCAGTTTCAATGTATTTATAATTTATTTTAAAGTTCAAATTCTAAATTTTCTTTACAGATTCAGTATCTCTAATACTGGATTTGGAATTTTGTAACACTGTTTGCCAGAAAAAGAAAAATCCTTTGATTAAGGTGGGAGCAACTAAACAAAGGTATAACTCCACCCACTTCATATCCTAAGTAAATTTAGCTTAAGCCACCAGACAAACCTACTCCTTTAGTTTCCCTAATCATGAAACAGGAACAGTGTGCACCTTCTTCAAAGCTGACTTTTTCACACTGAGTAGCTGTAGAGAATTTTGAGAACGGTTTCCACAACCATTTACAGATACAATCTAGTTTACCATTATTTTTTGCCAGTCATTTAAATGGGAACAGACCTGAACTTAAACTTTTGCACTCCCTCAAGCAAGTGGGTTCAGGCTCATGTGCAATAAACCAAAAGGGAACACCATAAAGAATTATTTGCATGACACATTCCTTTAAATATTAGGTTTTCTGATTCACCTCTAAGGCTAAAGTACCTATTAGTCTATTACTGACTGCCTTTTTCTAAACTGTAAGGGTATTTCAACTGAGAACTGGTTTTGTTACTCTTCCTTGTAGGAAGATCAGTAAAAATACACCATAGATTTTGAAAGAGTTGGAGCATTAACCAGGAGCTCTCTGGATCTGTGCTCTGCAGGGAGTCATTTTAATGCATACTTCAGCTGTAACTCTTTGGAACTTCTATGATAATGACTTTACTGTCAGTGGAGATAGCTTAAATAAAATGAAAAATACTAAAGCGCCCAAGTTCAGCTGGTATTATCCTACCATTAAACAGAGTTCAAAAAAAAGAGATACGTGTTCAGTAACATTCACTGTAGCACGAACTGCTCTGTAATTACACAGTGAGGCACTGAAGATAAAAATGCTTCTTTTTTTTGAATCATCCACTATTTTATGTGCTAATAATTTTTTTTTATGTAAGCTCTCGATGCTAGTTAATTTGAAAATTAATCTCTAGTGCTTCAGATAGCTATAAGCACAGAGTTTAAGTCTAGAAAGGGCATGCCAGCCATCATATGTTGAGATGCACTGAGTTCTCCCACTTCATAACCTGTGGTCTGGGGCAGATTTTCCAGGACTAGTACAGGAAATGAAAACTCTCTCCCGTTAATCAGTGCTCAGCACAAGTGACATCTGCTGCCCTTCCACATCCTCTCTGCACTTGCAAGCAAGGGCTCATTCCAAGGGAGTGAAGGTCCACACAGCCTACTGCAGGGAAACCCAGTGCAAGGGAAAAACAACGTACTCCTTGGTGTAAAGCTAAGAACGGGCTGGTGGAACTGAATAAAGAGCTCTCTGAGATCCCCTAGTTCACAGAAAGATGAATAACCTGGACAGGATAAGTCCCTAATGGACAGCTTTCAGATGTTTTAAGTTAATAATGAGGTGGCTGAAAGTCAACCACACTCTTGGCCTCATGTCTTTCTTCCTGCGATGTTTCGTTGAAAAGCTAATTGAAAATCTAGTTAAATTTCACTTGGACAGTGTATTTTAAACTTTGTGGCAGGAAGTATTTTACTTAATGCTATTACAGTGCTTTACAGTTTTATACTGCATGTTTTAGCATGTGAAACAATTATAAATGGCTGCAGAAATCCAAACTTAAAAACAAAGTGCCTACTGTTCAAGGTACAGCTTTTGGAAAACTCTGCCAAAACAGACAACAGTTATGCCATTTACTGTGTGCTACAACACTCATAACAGGTGACTGCTGCATACTGACATTCATGTACACAGGGCTTAATAGTTTTATTAGAATTCATCCGTTTTATTTCTAGGCACAAATCCCCCAGGCTCAAAGGGTATTTCCAGATGATTACTGAGAGTCTATGAATGGTCTGTGAACTGGTTTTGGCACCAGTCAGCTAAAAGAAACCTGCAAAATGCCATAATTCTCTTTAAACAGACTACTTTAAAGCATGATTTTCCTTGATAGCAATTCCACCTAAATTCCCACATTTTAATTAATTTTATGCTTACAGTGGCATTTTTCTGCTTCTTTTTACAGAATTAGCTTTTGCATTTCAGTCTATTTCATTTAAAATTAGATAAAAAAACAGAACTAAGAACTATGTTATAAAGCACTCTGAAGTTAAATTATTACAAGTTCTTCTTGTATGTCATCTTTAGACATAAACAAAAAGAAAACTAAAAATGTCATTCAGAAGCTAAGTATGCAGATTCATACTTGAATAAATTTTTAACTTATTTTGAAATTACCACATATATTCTACAGTGGGTCTATTTCCACTGGCATAACACAGTACCTTCGAATAGCCACAGTGAGAGCTTCCGGTGAACTAGCGCAGGGACAAATGACCTCCTGTCTTAGACCTTTACTTTGGAAGACGTTGAGAAATGCATCACAGGAAGAAATAGACCCTGGATTTAAAAAAATAAAATAAAAAAAAAAATCAGAGAAGATAATCTGATTTCTGAAGTGATGCTATTCAAATTGCAAACTTATAATTGAATATATAGGCTTTTCAGGAGAAAAAATTTAAAAAGGGAAAGAAGTCATAGATGCTATGACTATATATATTTATATACAGTTGTGTATGCACACAGTGAATAAAGATTAATTTTTGAGCAGAAGATCTTTTCACTGTTTTTACATAGAAAAGCCATTACTGTTACATTTAAAGTACGAATTTAATTACACAGTTTTCTTTTTTAGGATGAGGCAAAGCAAAGATTTAGTTCAGAAACTCCAAGCAAACTACTACAAACAAGCAGAACACCTATATGCTGGTATATTAAATAATACAGAAAAACAGTTCATACTGTTTTATCATGAAGTGATCCAGATTTGGTTCTCAAAAGCAGTATAAGTATTCCCCTAAAATTCTCAGTTACTTCTGCCTCTGAGTGCCACCACCCAGAAGAAATGTTCTGATCCTTTGAATAGCTTAAGGTTATTCACTTCAGCCTTAATATATGACTGTCATGTTAAACAAAACTGGATTTACTGCAACTTACGTTATGTGGAATATCAAGTTTGCTTCAGGATTAGCTAAATAAAAATACAATTTAAAAAAATCCAAAATTAATTACTGCTTTCACAAATATCATATAGTTTGCAGTAGACAAACCCTATACTTTGCAAATATTTTAGCTAAGATGACTGAATATTGAAACTTTAAATGCAAGCCAGAAAACAATTCCTATTCTCTACTGGACTGCAGAAGCAGAGCTTACATGGGTTTGCACCATCAGCCACTATTAGCATTCGCAGGGAGGAAAGGTTGATGTCTCTCTGATCTCGATGTGCCACCAATGCCCAGTGCATGTCTCTGGATTTTACACAGGCAACTTTTGCTGCAATAAGAATGGGAAGATTACTAATATGACATATAAAAGATATACACTTGTATTATTAATTTGTACTTTTGATTTTAACCATCAAGTATATTTTTGTATATTCTTGTTCCTTACCTTTGTATTGACAGACTTTTTGTATCCATGACAGTGGATTCACTTTCATTAAGGAGTATGGAATACTTATAACATGCATCATATTCATGACACTCTGAAATCAAACAAGATAAATGGGTTTTATACAACAGCTGTGATAATTATTTATATTGCGTTCTGGGCAGAGGCATCTATGCAAATCACTCTATGTTTGTTTCATTGTCAAGGCTGGCATCTAACTTTTCCTATCTAGCAATCTACATTAAGATGAAACAGACCCCTATTTTCTAATGTTTTAATTAAGGATTAAGGATTTAGACTAATCAGATCATAACTTTTAAGTGGTACTGGAAAAAGAATGAAAAAGATTTTCTTCCTATTTATACTCTAAGCAATTTGCTTTTAATAGAAAAAGTAAAGAAAAAAATCAAATGAACCTGCATGTTTGCTATGTAGGTTAATATTATCCCTAAGCCTCCTAAACTTCAGTATATATGAAGGCTCTTGACTCAAAAGGACAAGCAACAACAATGTATCTGTCTAAAGGAATCCATCTTTGTCAAGACTGAAAACCTACTAATGGTAGCATGGCATAAACTGTTGAAAAGACAGTAGAAAGAGAAATTGGAATCACAGATTAAGCAGAGATCAATTTATTTTTACAGAAAATAAATGAAGGAGTTTTTCAGTCCTTCTTCAGGTGGGCTAATTCCAGTATTTTCAACAAGGTCATGAAAAGTTGCAGGAAGTTTAGAAAAAGCAGCTGAGTGAAGCCAATGACAGATGGAAAACCAATCTCCCAGTCTGAGGCAGTCAATTGCTTTAGTGATATCTCATGTTACTGCTAAACAAACAGCCCTTAAATGAGCTGCTGCTTTACTTCCGTTGCGATTTAGAAACATCTTCTGAGGGCAACACATCTTCGCTCATAGCGGCTCCGGTTAAGTACAGTATTTGTTTTGGAAAACCTAGGCTTAAGAAAGTTGTTCCTCACACAGGTTAAGTGTCTCAGTGGATTAGTCATCTGAACACTTGCAGAACTGCAAAAGATAATTCTCCTTTCAGTCTGGCACAAATGTAGGTATAGGGAAAGCACTTACATGGAAGTCATGAAAAAATGAAGTTCATAGCAAGATTAATTGGAAAGGAAGGCACAGAAAAGCTCTATTAGATGCTTGTTTTCAACTTCAGTGATATGTTTTTTTAACATGAGATACTTATGGGCTTTAAGCCTAATGGACCATTTCTGCTTCAGAAGTGTTATTACTGCCCTTTAATAGTAGGGACAGAGGAGGAGTATAACACTGCATGAGAGAAGTATACCGGATTCCCGGGAATCATAGCATGTAGGGCCTGTACATCCTGGGATCCCCAAACAGCAACCCTTCAAAACTTGGTGTCTGTTCTTAAAATGCTCAGTGAATAGTAAGTATTTTGTGAGTCAGTGACTGCAGTAGCACCTTCGGAAATAATCCTTAAAATATGTCAATTGCCTCCCATGTCAGTCAAGGACTACATTCAAACAGCAAGTAGGCAATTTCATAGAATCACAGAATCGAAGAACAGCAGGTTGGAAGGTACCTCAAGGGATCATCTGGCCCAACCTTTCTTGGCAAAAGCACAGTCTAGGCAAGATGGCCCAGAACCCTGTCCAGCTGAATCTTAAAAGTGTTGAATGATGGGAAATCCACCACTTCCCTGGAGAGATTATTCCAATGGATGATTGTGCTCATTGGGAAAATTTTTCCTCTTGAGTCCAAATGGACTCTCCCCAGGAGTACCCTGTACCCATTACCCCTCATCTTTTCCATGTGACTCCTCGTAAAAAGGGAGTCTCTGTCTTCTTTGCAGTCACCCTTTAAGTACTGGAACATGGTGGTAAGGTCTTCCCTAAGCCTTCTTTTCTCAAGGCTGAACAAACCCAATTTTCTCAGCCCTCCCTCACATGGCGGGCTTCCCAGTCCTTTGATATCTTTGTGGCGCTTCTCTGGACCCTCTCCAGCCTGTCCCCATCTTCTTCGTATAGCAGGGACCAAAACTAAACACAGGATTCCAGGTGTGACCTGACAAGCACCGAGTAGAGTTGCATAATGACTTCTTTGGCTCTGCTGGTGATGCCCTTGTTGATGCAACCGAGCATCCTGTTGGCTTTCCTTGCCACAGCAAGGACTGTTCACTCATATTGAGCTTGTTGTCCACCAGGACCTCCAGGTCCCTTTCCACAGAGCTGCCCTCCAGATGGGTAGATCCCAGCCTGCGCTGCACTCTGGGACTATGTTTTCCAAGGTGCAAGACCTTACACTTGTCTTTGTTGAACTTGGTAAGAGTGTTAGCCCACTCTTCCAGGCTAGTCAGGGGTAATATAGCTATGCCATTGGATCATATCCTTACAGAGGCAAGCACTTAGTTAATGTGTTTCTGCTTTAAAGTTTGATCTCAAAATCATGCACCATTAAGATGAGAATATCATGGTAAGAATGGGGCCAGAGTACTTGACATGATGGATAAAAATACTTTGGCATCTTTACCGTGCTCATTATGGGTAAGGGCACTAGCAGAAGATCACAGGTTTAACACACATATTTTTTGCTTTCAAAGCAGAAAAAATTGTATTAGAAGAAGCTGTAGGAGATCCCAGTTTGTGATAGTAATAAGCATATTAGGTTAGTTTATTTTCAAATACTCACACAAAATAAAAAAACATACTTACTGTAAGAATCCCATGCCATAAACCAACATCCTTCTTGAAATCTAATACATTCACAATTGTTTCAGCTGTCCAACAAAAACAAAACAGAGTTTATTTTTTAGAACATGGCATTGACCCAAGGCAAACCCACTCAAAGGAAGGAAGCTTCAATATAACATGACTGATGCCCTCAAAGCTTAACTTTCATAGTAAGTCTCCACTGCAGCATTTGTATTGGCTAGGACATTATTTGTAACTCTCACAAAGGTATTTTAAACGTCTGCATATTTTCTAAAACCAATGAAAAAAATATCAGCTTTTTAAATCTAGAAGCCTTGGACAAAGATCTGTGTAAAACATAAGACATGAGCCTGGTGAGAAACAGATTACAATTCACACTTGATTTTAAGGATGAAGCAAAGGAAGTGTGCTCCATACCTTCTGTGTATCCACATGCCTGGGTCAGAGCTTGGCAGTGTGTCAGCAGTGCAATCCTTGTCACGGTCACTCCAAGCACGCTTCCATCTTTACATGTTTTGTACTAAAAAGAAATAAGCAGGGAAAGTCAATGTGCAATAGTTGTCCTATTTCCATTATTTAATAGCNGAAATAAGCAGGGAAAGTCAATGTGCAATAGTTGTCCTATTTCCATTATTTAATAGCTGTATTTAAAGGTTTTCCTATGTAGGTGAATAATGGACACATCTAATGACTCTATTTTAAGAAGGCAGCAGTAATGAGGAGTTTGGGAGGCATTTTTTTGTTAAAAGACACTTTTTTTTCAGATAGGCTTTCTCTTTTTGACTGAAGCTTCCCAGGCTTGATACCAGGAATCCATCTGCTGTTTGAATACAGACATTATGGAAAAATAATTCTAACAATTCTGATCACAGTAATGACTAAAAGACTGGCTAGATTTAGCAGAGAATAACCTGGTTCAGTCTGCTCAGTGTTCACATCTTACATTTTATAGGCCAACGAATAAACCTGAACTTCTTTCTTCTGTGTGTCATAAGGCACGGGACAAGAGCTGACCACAGAATCCTTGCTGGGTGCTGTTATAATAATCTATACATAGACAGTCTGAAAGACACAAGCTCTTTGATCAGAAGAATATGAAAGAGTCATGAGATAGCAGCAAAAAGGAGGTGGGAGATCATTGCTGATGATTGCAGTAATTTTTGCAACTTTATGCTAGAGTCTGAAAACTATCAGCGGCAATTAAAGTAAATTAAACATTTATCTGTCTCCATGATGAAGATAATCAGCAAGACTGAAAATGGAGGCATCTCTGCTTCTCCAGCTCAGTGTTCTAACTGCACAGAGATAGGAAATACCTTTGCTTCATTCACTTGAACTTATTCCCTTTGAATAATCATTTAAATTCAATACTAGCATCACTGAATTCAAGGCATTTGAGTCTATGCAGAAGTGAGGAAAAAAGAACAGGAAAAAAAAAAGGAGAAAAAATAATCTTTACAGCATCACTAATTTTCCCTTCCTGATGCTGGGCTTTTGGGGGAGTATGACTCATAAAGCAGTGAGTGACAGGAGAGCATTTGAACAAGAAGTTCCTTCTTTTTCAATGGGTCTGAAGGTTGTGATATGACAACTGATGCTTCATTGTGAAACTTGTTTTCTAAGGCTAGTGGGCAAGCCCACACTGTGAATGAAGCCAAGTCTGGTCAAGGCAAGCTTAATACAATATTGTGGCAGCCACACAGATGACATAAAACTATTAACGTTAGAAACCCCCAAAATGCAATTTAACATTTCATTAACTTTTCTGAAATCAATATCCAGTATAATTTATTAGAAAATATTACTTATTAACAAGCTAAAACAGAATGTTCTTTGCTTCTGTGACTAGCGAATGAATAATGATGTTTACCTAATGCAGAAGTGCCATATGCAATGATTTGAGGAGAAGATGCATCTTCATTAACTCACCTCAATGTAAGCTGTGTCATTGTTTGCATCCTTGATGTGTGGGAACCAGTCACGAGGCGGCTTGGAGAGGTGTTTAGACTCTGTGACAAACCACAGCAGCTTTGGCCAGCCTGAGGGACAAAGAAAAGTCAGCTTTTGTCAAGCTCCTGCCAGATAAGACATGACAAAATTCTTCTTTGCCAGTTTTTTCCCCGAATGCCTGTGTCACCATTACCTAAACATTGCTGCTTTTAAAACTCAGCGTAGCATGGGAAAGAGGATTTTCCAGAACTGCTTTCTTAACATGGCTATCAAGCACCAAGGCCTTCTTGGACAATCCCTGAAGAAATGGCTGGGCAGTTTAAGCTGCTGTTGACCCAAATATTTTATTACCACTCTTCCTGTCAGAGGCTACTGTCCCTACTGATTAGCTATAGGACTGAATTGTACGAATGCTTCTCATTTGCCACAGTCTTAAGTCTGTTGGTTTAATTTTGCTTGTGGGCACAGATGATCTCGGCAGCCTGGCCGAGCCAGCGGAGAACCAGATCAGGAGCACTCGTACTGCTCCCCAGCCATGAGGTGAGAGTAGTGATCTCTCCCAGGCAGTGACACCCAGAGACACCCAGCCTGGGCAATCGTGTCCCAGCAGCCATGGCTGCTCCTATGGCAAGTGTTCCAGCATGGGCCTGATCCTTGCCCACTACAACTAGACAAGCACAATGACTGTTACTGTAGTAAATGACCCGTGACATCCACGAGAAGCAAGGGTTAGCTTACCTTTGAACTGTGGTATCTCCCCTGTGGGGCTTTTAGGAAGTCCTTTATGGCATGCGTCACTAGTCAAGGCCACAGTAACTCCACAGCTTCCCAGCAAAAAGCCTATTTGTTGACTTCCTGCATCCTAAGAGATGGCAAAATAAAAGCAATACACAGAATTGATTAGATGTGATTACAGGCTGAAAAAGTTATTGTCCTTGAGCACATTATCTTGAGAGGAAAACAGTTTCTTTCCTCTAAGCAACTTAGCTGATTAGCAAAACTCATTTGTACATTGACAAAGGAATTCCACAACCCCGCTATCCTCTTGTCTGTAACAACATAAATCACAGAGAGAACTGAAGCCATCAGTATGGCACCTGCTCTCACATCTCTTCAGAAATGACAATGAGTGGCTGGCAACGATGCGCCAGAGGGACCCCTGGAGAAATGGCCCAACAGGAATCTCACCAAGTTCAACCAAGGCAAGTGCAAAGTCCTGCACCTGGGGAGGAACAACCCCCTGCACCAACATGGGCTGGGGCTGACTGGCTGTAAAGCAGCTTTGTGGTAAAGGATCTGGTGGACACCAAGTTGAATGTGAGCGAGCAATGTGCCCTTGCACAAAGAAGGTAAATGGTATCCTGGGTTGTGTTAGGGAAAGTATTGCCACCAGGTTGAGGGAGGTGATCCTTCCCCTCTACTCAGCACTAGTGAGGCACATCTCAAATGCTGAATCCAGTTCTGGGCTTCCAACTACAAGACACAGAGCTACTGGAGAGAGTCTAGTGAAGGGCCACTATGATAATTAAGGAACTGGAGCATCTCTCTTATGAGGAACGACTGAGAGAACTGGGACTGCTCGGCCTACATAAGAGAAGGCTTAGGGGGGAATCTCATCAGTGTGTACAAACATCTGAAGGGAGGGTGCAAAGAAGACTGAGCCAGGCTCTTTTCAGTGCTACCCAGTGAAAGGACCAGAGGCAGTGGGCACAAACTGAAAGAGAAGAGAGGCTCCTTCTGAACATCAGGAAACACTTTCTTACTGTGAGGGTGACTGGCACAGGTTGCCCAGAGAGGCTGTGGAGTCTCCATCTCTTGAGATACTCAAAGTCACCTGGACATAGTCCTGGGCAAGGTGGCCCTGCTTGAGCAGGGAAGCTGGACCAGATGACCTTCAGAGGTCTCAACCATTCTGTGATGATTCTATGAAACAATATGGGCTATAAATGTTTCCACCTGGAAAAAGCTTTCAACCCTTAAGATGTTATGATGGGCATACACTGGTGACAGTATCACTATTTATGCTGATCTAACCTGATTTGTCAATAACCATTTCACTGAGTAGTTACAGACACATTTCGGGAGTGCTACAGACAGACAAGTGCCCATTAGAGAAAGCACATTACATTTTACTTTCATCAAGGGGATATAGTCAGTGAGGCTAAAAAGTCATGTAATGATTTTCAAGTCTAGGCCATAGCTGTTCTTTAAGAGATGCTGTGCTTCTGCAGCATTATGTCTGCTTTATGTATAGTGGCTTGTCATGATTCTTTCATGAACTTTACATCTAGCCACTAGGCTTTTCAACAGACCAAAGCCCTAGATTTAAATGCATATAGAAATATTATCCCTTTCTTCATAGAATGATTCTATAGAAAATAGCCTATGGAGTCTTAAAATATCAAATTAAAAGATCTTTCAAATCAACCATAAAGCACACTTAACCATGGAAGCAACTAGAAATAAAGAACAGTTGCCTTCATCTATTGATTTATTCAAAACTGTATGATAGAAGGAAAGCCCCAAAGCGTATCTGACTTAATTTTTACGTAGTCAAATAAAACCATATAAAATGGAGAAGCTATGAGAACAGAGGGAAAACAAAAGCTTGTTTTCCATACCACCTCAAAATATGTGACAGGTAGCAATTATCAGAACTTTGATAGCAGAGTAAACCATGTGGGACAATAAACTGATCTGTCAAAACTATATGTAAGTCCTTCCATCTGGAATTACTGCATTTGCTTTTACTTGCTATAACCTGAACACATATAAAACCAGGAAAAATTGACAACATAGTTCTTCAGGAAGGCTTTTTAAAATTAAGCTTGTGTATCATCTTTTCCAATAAAAAAACAGACAAGGAAAGTTCCCTTTAAACAAAAGAGAATAATACTGGTATATCCATGAACAACATTTTGGGGAGCATGTTGTCAGCCCCACTGTACCTGCACCAGGGGAGCTTAGAGGACAAAAAGGGCTTTGCCAAACATCATGGTCCTCGTTGACTCCTGTGTTAGCTGGTCCACATCTGTGTCGTCAAACCCCTGGGACAAGTACTCAGCCAGATTGGATCCTGGTTCCACATTAGGAACAGACCTAGTGTCTCCACTCTTGGAGTCTGCTCAACAGAAGGAAATGTGTGTGCCTGAACAGTGAGATGGCTCTCCTTGGAGGTCCCTCAGAAGGAATGGCAGGAAGATGAGGGCTGGAGTACTCCATGGAGAACATCGCTCCTTGGATAAGACATAGCCTCTGAGACCTGCTACTTTATCATGTATAACGGGAAGTCACCAGTTCCTTAAAATATCAGATCCTTACTACCATTACGCAAAACTTCCCACTAAATTCAATCTAAAAATGGTTACCAATGTATGTATATGTATGACTTTTTAACTAGCAATTAAAAAAAATGCACACAAATTTCATAATTGAATGCAGCAACTCCATCATTCACAATTTTAAATTAAAAATAAAATGTTGTTTAACTGTATGCCCTACAAAAGACTGCCAGCACACTGTCTCACCCCTGTACCAAGAAAATACCAATTCTCAAGCAATCAAATTCCATTTAATGCAGGACTTTATAAGCAGAAGCTAACCTAATAAATTGCATTAAGAAATCTAACATACGTAAACCAGTAGAAAGTGTGGACCTTAGAGCATCAGCACATCATGGCCCTGGGGAATGCATCAGTTAAGAAATGATCTGTCAAGCTCTTCTCATAGCAAAACAAAACAACAGGAAGAGGAACAGGAAGAGGAAATTTGTATTAACAGTTTGAGGTTTTTAGATAACACAAGAAAGAATGACTATGCCTCCACTTAATGCCATATTAACCAGTCTAGAGCATGTCCACATAAATATTATTCATTCGTTTGTAGTAGTTCACACACAAGCAGAGAGAATCATGTATAGATGACTTAATACTATCTACTCACATGTCACAGTTTCTAATAACAGGCTGTTTTACATCAGGAAAACCCATCTCAAATAGCATTAAAATCTTCACCCCATTCTTTTCTGTACAATTCATTCTTTCATTTGAAAGGACAACATGGCTAAACAACTATGTGACACAATGCTACCGCAGGAAATTAGAAGAATTTCACCATGTGTGGCATGTATCCAATGTGTTTAACAGACTTTCAAATCCTATGCCATACCCTTGTGTCCACACTGAATCCTGCCTTGCAATGAAAAAGCAAATCCAGACGCTGAAGTAGAGGTACTGTGATAGACCCTGTTCTCTACAGCCACAGGAGCTCCAGTGGAGGATTTACAGTACAAACACAAAGAAGCTTTCTGGTAGTCTGCCAGGTACACCAACATACTTTGCCCCATGCAGGTGCCCCTGTGACACCCATTGCCCCACAGAAGCAATTATCTCTAACTACTCGAGTGGTGTTGAGCTCCTGCACTGAGAGCCAGGAGCTGGAAGATCTGAAACCATCTCAAGCTGAGAGCCTTAAACATCCCACAGGCACACGACAACCCTACCTACACACTCAAGCATGTAAACACGATAGCCTTCGCTGCTCCTCATACCTCACCATGACAGGCCCAGAGCAGCGAGGACCTTGGGTAAAACTTTTAAGTCTGAAAAACTAAGTCTGAGTTGAAAATGCAGTCAAAGCTTCCATGTGGACCAGGAAAAAGATTACTGACTTTAAAGGCATTGATTATTTCAGATTTCAGAGACAAGCTATCGGCATCCCTGTGAATAATGTAAAATGAATGTCTGCAATGCTGAAAACTGCTTTGTAAGTAGGAAAAAAAGAAACCAAATAATCTGCTGCCAAAAAAAAAAAGAAATCCCCCCCTCCTCCTTAAAAAAAAAAATAAAAATCACTCTACTGCTTCTAAAGGCAATAGATTTTCAGGACACACTGTCTTGTCAGCAGTGCTATTTGCTATTTTGATAATTTTTGCTAATCTGCTACTTTGGCAACCCCTCACTTGGCGCAAACACTTTATTTTGCTGAATTTTGGGGGAAGGGAAAAACCTCAGGGAGTCAGTGGAGACCAGGTGAAACAACTCAACCAGCACAGCCCCGGCCACAGACAAGGAGAGACTTGCCAGTGATGCTCATTGTCAAATCCTCCACGATTCACAGTTTGAAACGACATGTAACGCAGGCAGAAGGCAAAAGACAGAGCTGAGGGATTGTTGCATGAGGTTTGAGACCAATTGCTGACTTTGGAGCTATCATTTTACATTTCTTGAAGGCACAGCCCTTGCTGAGGGACGAAAAATGAGGTCTGCATAGCTTTAGACTATGTCTGCACACACCTAGAGAGATCAATCTTACAGATGAAGCGAGCCGGAAATCCTCTCTGCTGTAGGTAACCATTCAAGGTTCTCTAAAGACTTTTATTAAAGGTTCCCTAAAGTTTTTCACCAGTACCTGGAGGCAAATTGTCTTCTTCCTGCTGCAGAGAGTGATAATTCATTGTCAGGATAAAAAAATCCCACGTGTGGTTGCATTTCAGCATGCTGTTAATGTCATTTCTATAATGCTTTGTGAGAGTATCTGTGTGAAGGAAAACAATTATGATCCTTTCTCCGCGAGTGAGAGTGCATGTCCTTATCTAATAAGGAAGGAAGGAAGAGACAGCCTGTGCAAAGGTTGGCCTGATAAAGGTTACTTCTGTCCACTTGCAAATCCCAGACTGCTTTCAAAATGAGAATTATGCGGCGAAGCCCCGCAGACTGAACTAATCTTGTTTTCTGTTACGATGCTTATTTGAGTTCCATTTGTTCTTACCCTAACAAAAATTTGCTGGTAAAGAACAAGTAGGGCAACCACCAGACGTAAAGGCCAAGCATCACCAGTTCTGAACCAAAAGTCAAAAGGGATTAAGGAAACCCTCTATTTTTAAGACACAAATACCAAAGACCTTAATAAAAATTAAACACAAAGCGGATGCAATTTTTGTAACCAGCTTTAAGATGAAGAAATCAGATGTCTCCTCAGACAGAGCTTTGGTGTAATTTACAGCTTTTGGCTGTAATTTGTATGTGAAATCTGCAACTATGAGCAGTCTTAATGTCCAAAAGTCTTAATGAAAGCAAGACAATGGTTATTCTTGGCAGGGGACACTGCATGAAATTCTCTCTAGGAAGCTACCATTTCCTAAACTCAAAAACATAAAAAGAAAAAGTAGACTTTAAAGGATCTGAGATTCACTGTGGCCAACTGAGCAAAGCGCCCAGCTGCTGAAGTGTATGAAGAGAGAAGGATGGTCCCAGGGCCTGGCAGTGTGCACCAGGGGCTGATGTGGGGCTGAGGGAACTTGTGTTCTTTGGATGGATTGGAAAACTATGTCATCAAAAGGAAAATACATAACATTTTATACATATTCTAAACCCAGTAGAGAAAGAGATGCACTGTCAAAAGATGTTCAAAAGTATGTAGAGCTCTAGTGTTTCTGACACACTACAGCCCAACGATGACTAAAGCTGAGAGGAAACAGAGATCATTTCATCTCAGGCACTGAAACACTAGGAAAGGCATCAAGGTGTATTTCCTTTGGAATACAATTCTGCCTTCAAATGGAAGACAAGACTGGGACAATTTCACTGTCTTCAAAGAGATATCTCTCTCTGTCTACTGTTAAAGATTTAATAACCTAACTTTTCAGGATTTAATAAAAAGAGCTCCTGAAACCCAGGTTTTACACTAGGAAGGTAGGAAGCATCCTTAAAGAAAAAGTGTCCTGGAGTGGATATCTTCAGATTTCCTATGACAAGACACAGGTACATTCTTCTAATCAAACCGCCAGAGCCAGCGTCTGGAAGAGCACAGAAATGCCTGCTGGAAGCACACGTAGCATTAAATCTAACAGGCCAGGAAACAATGTTTTGACTGAGAAAGAGATTTTTACATGCTTTCATGTCATACCCTGCTACAAACACCCACCACCTATGATAAGGAGGCCATAAAGATGTATGTGGAACCGCTTTGTTCATATGTTCACAGCATGTGATTGAGCATAACTACGAATGTGCTTGGAGTACAAAAATGATATTTTAAGATTAAAACTGATTAGTTCCCCTGACTGTATCAGAGCAGAATAATAATAATTTTCATGGTGCCCATCAAATGGAAAAAAACATTAACCTAAAAAACCTAAAGAAAAAGAAATCAAAAACATATTTTTAAACCTTTCCATAAGGGAAATAATAAATCAGTGTTTGAACTAGAACTTCACATGTTGAAAATCCCATACCATTTACTTTGATGGCACATTCTGTTCGCAACTCATATCATATCACACATAAAATGAAACAATTTGTAATACTCCAGCTTCAGACAAGATTAACAAAGTGACAGCTCTGAAACAAGAGATGTTGTACAGAATACACTGTTTGCTAATGTTTGGGAAGCATAAAATATTTGGAAAGTGGATAAGTTGTAAAAATTTTGGGGAGTGTTTATGATATAGGCATTTCACTGGTATTAATGCCGGGAAAGAAGAAAAAATAAAACATGGTGTTTGTTCTATTGCTACAATGATTGTAGAACCCCTGACTGCTGCTACTAGAATAAAGAGTTAGTTTTGATATACTTTACAAAAAAGGCCAAGGATTTCAGTTTTTAATTTGAGACCTGATTTCCCAAGTCTAAAGAGCCAAAACCATGCTGAAGTGAAAGGCAGTTTCCAGGTCTTCGCTGAACAGCAGGAAGCATTCTGGGAAAAAAACTAAACTGGAGAATTCTGCATGGTTGCTGGGTATTCAGGCAATCTGTCCCAGACTCCATGTCACACTGGTCTCCTGAACTCCTTGGAATTACAGCTAATTCTAGGTATCTTGACAAAACAAAGGTGGGATATAGAAGAGCAAGGAGAGATGGACCTTGCCTAAGAATGAACTGGAAAAAACCCCTGCCAAAACCTTATAAAAGTAACAGTCATGCTACAAAGAAAAGGGAATGCACAAAAAATCTGTGGGCTGGTAAAGCAAAAACCTTTACTTCCATGTGGATATATATGTCTGCAGAGTAATACGTAAGCCAAAAGGCTACCTGGCTGCAAACACTACTGCTCAATTTTAAACTTCCAGGCACAAAAAAATATTACACAGAGCTGTGAAAAAGTCTTCCTTATGAGAATATAGAACAGTATTAAAGCTGTTAATTGAAATTTTTAATATTAAAAATGTTCTCGCAGTATAACCCCCTGAAATAACTAATCCTGTACCAGCTTATTATTCTGTAAGTCTGTATTAGCCTATAATATAATTGTTGATCTATTAGTTAGTTCACTCCTCTGTCTTCCAGAAAGCAACCCAAAAAAATGTCCACTTTCAGAATGTACTGAAGCATGTAGAAAAGAGAACAAATAATGGGAAAGCATAAAAGAACAGTCTAGGCCATTGTGTGATGACACGAATGACATCTTCCCACGGATGCCAGAAGCAATCCGCTGCCATTTGACCACGCAGAGGTATTCCTTCTGGGACTACTCAAAACACGATTTTCATCTCATTGTTTCCACTCCAGTTCCCATTCCATACAAACAAATGCAAAAATATTTGCAATAGTATATGCTATGAGATTACATAGGTTTATTTATAGATCATAGATCATGTTGCTTTTCTAACTATACCACTGACATCTCTGTTATTGTTTTATTAATTTGATATTTAAACGTTATGGAATGATCTTGGCAATAGTTAAACAGTCTAAGTCTGCAGATATGCTTTTATATAAATACATATATATATGCATGTGTAAGTGTATATTTATATATCCATATGCACACACATATTTTTAAAAAAACCCAAAACACCCAAGAGTTTCAGCCAAATTAGGGTAAGTTATTAATTTGACATAGAGTATTTACTTGGACAGCATGATTTTATAGTTTACTGGATGGATGTGGTATCAGATGTTCCAAAAAGAAATCAAATTTACACGTATCCATGTACTTTAAAATGTCATTAAACCTTGGAAAATAGAAACAGGGAAAGACGTATTAGATTTTTTTATCCCTCAAAGCCATATTGCTTTTTTTTTGTAGAATGAAAGCAGACATCCATGTGAGCACTCTGCATGATCCTAAAATGTATATAGTCTCCTTGACTTTTCTTGTGGACGCATTTAAAACCTCTATTTTATGCAACTGTCTCAAACTATCTTAAGGTACTGCACTCACACGTGAAAGCATGGTGATAACCAGACGCAAATGCGCTGTATTTCTACTAAAATCATTGTCTTCATTCTACAGTCATGTCCGTCCACCTCGCAGTGCTCTTAAACACAACATTTTGCAAACAAAATAGCAGACCCCTATTCCCCAAAGCATGCAGACTAGTTGAGGTCCCATCCTCTCTTTTTGTACGGCCAGGAATCTCCTGGTATTTTTAGCTGTTAAATTGCTATGTGAGATATGCAAACTGTAAAGCCTTTCTGAGGGCTTAGAAACTTGTTTTCATGGCTTTTCATTTGAAAGGCAGGGTACCTGTTCATGAAACAAAGATCTGAGCTTCTGTTGCAAGGTGCTGTGCAATCAAAGCATTTAAAAAAAAAAAAAACAAACCTCGACAATTGAAAAATTGAGCAAAGCAACACTTTTCCTCAGCCCTTTCCTTGGAAACATCTCATGGTTTCAGTCAACATTCTCCAAAAGAATTTTGTTTAGAGAAGAAATCTTGTAAGGATTAAAGAACACTTTATGTGGACAATTCCAGGTCAAATGATTAAAGTAAGTCATTATTAGTGCTAGTTAATAAAAAAGGGATTATAGAAGGGGATATTTGGGACAACCGGACCACAGGCATTGTGGCCAGCTTGGTAAAATTAAGGGGATATGACAAAAAGAACTTGTAATGACTAAATACATTTTGCTGTATTTACAGCCTTCAAGGCATACATCTTCAGAAAAAAAAAAATGCAAGTTCAGCAGCATCAGTGTAAGCATCCCAGCTGCAGCTCACCTACACCACTGAGCCCCCTCCCCTCACTGCCCCCCGGCAGTTTTTCTGGCTTGAACTGCTGTATCCATCTACAAACACTTCCCTAGGATACACGGTTGAATCCCTGAACCAACACTGGACGTGAAAGGCTTTTGATTAGCAATGGTCAATTTTCTCTATGAATGTACGTTCTACGGCAAGAATTCCCAAACTTAATTTGTTCAAGTGCCACCCATGGCAGGGATGACCGTGGTGACAGAAGCTTCGGGATACATATGCACATACAGACACAGGAGAAGGCATTTCCATAATTGCTTTGAAGTAGCATGCACACCACTAGTGGCATAGCTTGGGTTGCAGGGACAGGTGGAAAATCAGCAGTTGTTGCCAATGATTCTTTGTCAGTGGCCAACACCAGAATGCTTTGAGAGGCTACAAAGATAATCCATCTAGGACTGGCAGAGCTGTTCTCTTGGAAAAATTTCCTCTCCTTTTCCAGACAGACCTGCATCTGCTGAAACTGCAAGCACATCTTCATATTTTCCATCTCAGAAAAGAAGGAACTATATATAACTCACCACACAGCACTATCTTTGTATCCTCAGATTCAGAGCTAGTTAACCACAAAAATGAACTCAAAAGCTATGTTCAGCTGTGATTTGTTCTGACATAAGTTTTAAAATGCAGAATAGAGAAGAAATTCAGTTCCTTACCTTTCTTGTAAGTGGCACTTCAATAGGGACGGGGACAACTTCCGCAAGCAGGCAGCCATAAAATGCTACCATGAAAGCAGCAGGATCATTATTAGGAAATACGAGTGTTACCTGAAACAAAGAGAAGTATGTTAGAAATGTTTTATCCCAGGTTTCAGATAATGATAATCGGAGCTTCCATCTCTTCCTTTTGGAGAGAGATGATTACCAAAACATTTCTATGATAACTATTCAAATGCCTAATGAAAGATGAATGAAGAATCAGAAGCAATTGATTCTGATAGATGTTGCTTTTGTGAACGTTTTCACTTACGGTGGAGTTAAACATTTTCATGCTGCATTGTTTCCTACATTAACAATACCTTTCATCTGATTCTTAATTTACTGATGGCTTTACAGATGTTAAATAAGCACATAAATGGAATTAATAGAATTTACATTCTAATTTAATAATTTGCTTGAAGTTACTGAAAACAAAGTGGATCTGTGACCAATTCAGATTACCCAGACTTCCTACACCATTATGTCAATCATTAACACATTATGTTTTGTCTCCCTATATTTTGCCTCAATTTCATTTTAGGACTGTTGTCCAAGTGTGGAACTTTCTGTGTACTTAGAGAACACAAACAGCTGATACCAACAGAGGCAAACGTCGCATCCAGAGCTGGCCATATAGCATGCCAACCTAAGCCTGGAGTTTTTAACCCTCATAGCTTTCAGCTAGGGAATTATTTAGATAAAAGGATGCCAAGAAAAGATAAAATGTCATAGCAAATCACCTTATGCTCACTGGGTGCCCCTCCTCCCCCAGTGTGCTGAACAGTGCAGTTTAACTCCTGAGGGCACTGCAGACAATGTCTTCGATCCCTCAGGGGCAAAGGAGAAGGAGAGGTGACAGTACAGGGTCTCACTGAGGATCTGGCAACTTAGAGAGTCCACGAGAGTCTCCTTGCAAGGGCAGGGAAGACTCCTGCTCTCCTTTACTGGTAAATGACCTCGGTGGCTGGATCCTCTCTATATTTTTGGTTTGGTTCAGTCTTAAACAGCTGTAATGCAGCTGCTAACTATCTTCCACGGTACAACCGAAGTGGCATGCAAAAGGCATGACGAGTGACTTCGAACTTGATTCCTCTGGGCTTGCACTGAGGATCACAGTGTATTATTACAGCAACTTAAAATTTGCTGAAACTACTTTACAGCTCCTGAGTTTTGACTGCTTTGACATCCACAGGAGTTCTGTGTTTCAGTCTCTTCAAGTAAAATCATCACATTTTCATATATGCTTGAACGTTCAGTTACTGGAAATTAAAAGTGTTTCCAGTGATTTCATATGACTTCAAAGACAGTTGCCTCCCATTGATTATCTTGATTTTTTCAAATTAGAAGAAATCTAACCAACCTTGTCCGAGTGGGTCCAAAATATTTCTGTTTTTAAGCTGAAGCCCATGACTTCAGAGCCGTTGAGAGAAACTTCAGAGAAAATGCATTGCTATTTGATTTGTACTCTTGCACATGAAGGAATCCAACTGCTGGAGACGGCTGTGCAGACCTTTCTGCATGTATTCTCCATGCACATACCAGAAATAGCCTCAGGGGAAATGGAAAGGAAGGGATTTTGCTAGGTGCACTGAGGGGACAGCAGAGTTTGCTGAGCCCAGCAAACATCTGAAAGATGTTGAAAGATCCCAAAAGATACTCTGAAGATTGTTGGGTTTTGTCTTGGTCTTTGTTTACATACACGCAGCAAAGTTTTGGCTGTGAATCTTTGCAAAGGAGCTGACAGAGGTGAAAAAATCCCACTGAAGTCCAGTGGGAATGAGGCATTAACTTCCCCTCCAAAAACCATCAATCACTAACAGACCTGAACCAAATAAATAAATAACGTGTGCAAAACCAAAAAGGAAGGAAAACAAAACATAGAGTGTATATTACCAGATGAGAATCTGGTTCTCTGTAAGATATTTCAAAGGGGAAGCTTAATTTCCAGGCAGCTGTCTGGGGTGACACAAGGTTAAATTTCTGAAGTTACTATAGAAGGCAAATGCAGTTCTTCGTGTACTATAATAGAACCAGAAATAGGGAATCAAATGCAGGCACATTCACCTATTTTTTGGCTCAGACAAAGAACCTTAGGAGTGATGTAATGGTAGTCACAAGAAATAGAGACTGTATTGATAGAAAATGCTTTTAAAAGGAAAAAGCCCTTTCCAGATTTTATATAATATTAACATCAGGAAACAATTACACTCTCATTTAGAAAAGACCAGAAATATATGTCTGCATTTCATTTAGTATTTAAAAACTACCTTAACTGTTGTCACACAAAATACATTACTTAGAATAAAAAGCCATCTTCAAAGAGCCCAGAAAGCTTTTATGTTATTATAATAGGGGGATAACAGCCAGAATAACAGCCGAGAACGTCAGAAGTACAGAAACACCTCACCTTCAACACGGAGTTGCTTCAGATGATCATGTTTCTGTTACACAGTGATGCTAGGCAAGATGTTTTTACAACGCAAAGCATATGCTTTCAGCACTCAGCTATAAACATTTGTTTCACTGTATTCTAGGCGGACCTATTTTAGAAGAGCTGCAATTTGCTGTTTATGTGTCCTGCACTAGCTAAACTTCCAGCTTTCAGCCTGAATTATCCACAAATCCTTCCTTAATGTTAGGAGATGCCCGTGGCTGCTGCAGTAAATGAATACAAAGATGGGCAGTTAGTGCACAATAGATAGGGAGAGATGTGCACGGCCTGTACGTGAACTTTATTCCTTTTGGAGCTTTCTGGGTGGATAGTTTTGATGTGTACACTTGAACAACTTGTAGTTCTGCTGTTGCTTAGAGACACACTTGTATATCAAGTAAAAGAGATTTTTCAGATCCTACTCCTGGCTGAATGCCATTGTAGGAAGCAATTTAAATTAAGGATCTAGAGATCCTTTAGTTAAATTCTTTATGATTTATTTCAAAAAGAAACATAAGAAGGATTGTCAGCTTTCACTTATTTCATTTTTTTTCTCCTTTTTTCTTTTGGGAAACAGTATTGCATGCTCTTGTTTTTGAAGCCCTAGGAAAAGTGTAATGCAAACAGACATGTTTCTCACAGGATCAAGTGAACAAACAATTTGAAAATTATCCCAGATCCTGAGGGAGGAAGACTTCACAACTCAAAGCACTAAGGCAGGACTAAAATTTGCATTTCTGATGAATTTGTTCTGGAATCTCCATTCCACAGCTTAAAGCTAACCTGGAACGGGACCTATGGAAATTTCTATACACTCTCTGGCGGAGAAATGGGGTCGCAGGCTTGGCCAGCCTTGACAGAGGAAGTGGTAGGTTTGTAAGTACATCAGTAGCAAAACCATAGGGTGTTCTTGTCTTCATTTCACACCTTCAAGTGTTACCTCTGTAACCCTTGCTCTCTGTGGACTTCACCCACTTACCTAGATTCAGCCTCTAGACTCAGGAACCAGGAATAGAAATATTCTCCATGCTACCAGTCAGCGTAATTTATTTATTTAAGTGGCTGCCAAAATGTGCTTACTTTGTTTGTCTTTGTCCTCCACAATGCTTCTCTTGTTTCTACCATCTCAACAACTACAAAGTCATTAGTAAGTAAGTTTTTTACCCACATGACACCTCCAGGCTCCATAAGTAAGCTTTTGCTAAACAGACTGCTGTTCTATGTCCAAAAATCACTTTCCATGGGAATGTTTATTGTTGATGTTGCCACAACTTCAAGTTACCATTCAGCAAGTACGAGCTCAGGTTATTTATTACACACTTCAAAACATCTGTCTGAACGATCAGCCTTTTCCTGAGTGAAAGGCAGATTTCACATCAGCATTTCTCTTCATTCATTTCCTCTGAGCACCCCAAACACCTCATTATTTCTTTGTCAACATGGGATCCAAATTATTAGTGATTAAAAATCAAGATACTCACCCTGTCTCCAGGTCGTACCATTGGTTCTTGTTTTGTGCCTAATTTATGTAGTATATTGTAAGCAACCTTCATACTCCTGGTCCAAAGTTTTCCTATTAACACAAAATTTGGGAAATTAATTTTAAAATTCTTCTTATGTTTTACAAGATTATTAAAGGGAAAGAATACCTAAGAGGTAGAAAAAAAAAAAAGAGTAGGAACATTATTAGTTTTCCAACTAGATATGACAACACTACCAGGACTAGTGGAAATATTTAACTACTTATCATAAGCTTTCTTTGAACTTCTTTTTTTTGAAGACAGCAGTATTTTAAAGAAGAAAATAAAATGTAAGAACAGTTTTCTTCATGGCAGAAGTAGTTTTCTTATTTTGTGGCTGGAACATTATCAAGCCCCTTGTAACACCCTTAGCTGTAGCAAGCTGGACAAGTAGCATTTCAGCCCTGGCTGACCTCTGAGGGTGTTATTCAAGTTTCATGATGGCACTTCTCCACACTCCAAGCCACCAAGGGAAAAAAGAAAGGAGTCCCAATAAACAGAGGAAAGTTAAAAAACCCAACAAACAGAAAACATCCCACACTGAAGCAGCAGGGACCCTCTGATCCTTAGCACACCTGTATGCCACATTCCACTTTTAATTCTGGGCCTTCCTCCATTTAACTCGGCTTTTTCTTCTCAACCCCTTCCATATCCACCCTTCCCTCATTTTTGTTTCACTTGCCCCAGGTGCCCTTCCTTTTAACCATGTCTCCTCTCCCTTGCTTCAGATCTCCATCTCTGCACTCAGCTAATCCTCATCAAGACCCCACCCCAATATTCTTTAAAGAAAAATCTCTCTAATGAAGACCTCACTAGCCACATTACATGTCTTTCATTAATCCTACAAGCGATTGACATCTTCCAACTATGTAAGCTCTTTCAGATTGCCTTTGTTTAGAGACCTTGTTACTTCCATTTGAACAACACCGAGAGTAAGAGCCCTTGTTCTTGGCTGGCCCCCAGGTACTGTCTTTAAGCAGTATTCAGTCTGACAGTAACAAATCTTTAATTCATGCCAACCAATAACTTAAACGATAATAGGTTCTGACAACGGATTACCTATGGGGTTCAGCAGTTCAGGCTCCCAAACAGGCAGTATTGCTATTTATAACCAAGCCAAGCAGTTGTTATAGTAAGTTCCTCCACATCCTGGTTATAAAACGCAATGCTATTGAATTATTTTTAAGTGAAAACCTGATGTAAATATAACGTATGATGAGAAAGCCAGATTTTCTTTTTCCCTCTTAAGGAAAACTGGAAGGGTCACTGCTGCTTGTTACTGAGAAAGTACTGAATGCAACTGCTTCTTATGAAAACAGTAATATTGTATCATCAAACTATGTTTTGCAAAGCTTTTAATTTATTTAAAATTACTCCAGTATTTGCATGCTGAATGGCCTTGATGCTCAGAAATAAACATGGCTCAATTCTCTTCCACTAGAAACTCAGCATGGATATAGGAGTACATCTGCAGGATTCACTCTCACAGCACTACAGCAGAACTACCTGCATTTGATGGAAAGTAAGTCTTTAAAAGCACCCCTGCTGCTACAGCAAACACTTAAACTTGACAAGCAAGCAGGATAAAAACAAGGATGCCTTAAGAAAGCAAATATTCTTTTTCTTAAAGGTTTCCAACATTGAAGTTTCAGTGGCAACAAACTTAAAAGAGCAATTAGTAATGATACAGAGAATTGGAGAATGGAAATCAAAAGCCTAGTGAAAGTTTTGAATTGCAAGAACCATCTTTACACAAAACACTTTCAAGTCTGAAATGAACACTGAGTTTTTAATCCCTTTTCTGAGAGACAAAAGGGGCTGCTGTGAAAAGTTCTGCCTGAGCTATGGAGATTAAATCTGTTACAAGTCTTAAATTTGCATTTGTGGCGTATTCACACTAATTTATCATCTATCAAATGTGCCATCTCACAATATTTTCTTCAAAATCTAAGGGCTATTTATATAAAGTATTTAGATGCCTTCTTTCAGAAGTACCTGGGTATGCAGTACAAGCATCTCCACATAAGTGATCTGAGTAAATGCAGACATTAAGTTTTCTCAAAGACTAAGAAAATTTAAAGGACTACTTTCTAGTAAAGTTTTAAATTATTAAGTCTTTAAATACATTCTGTCATTATGCTTTTTCATTGACAAAATTTTATTTCAGCTTCTGAAACATGGAACATATAAGGTTGCCGCCCTAACTCCTCACATTTCTGTTTAAATACACTTTACACTGGACCAAAAATGCCTGCAATATTTTCTAAGGGTCAGAAAAGACTTGAATTTTCTGTCACCACAGCCCTTTCCTGCTCTATTTACTGGTGCAATACCAGATTGTGTGAATTAGCCGAGCTAACTGCATGTGTGTATGGGGATGAAAGTGTGGAAAGCTGGAACAAAGCAGGTCGTTTGCATCCAGCTGGGAAGGAGCTGGAATGTACCGTCTCTCCTGTGGCCACTAAAAGCCCCACGACTTTGCCCTGACCCATATGGGCTCTGCCACCCCCGGCTCCTGCTGCCTCTGCAGAGCCCATGGGGCACCTCGCCAGCAAAGCCCATGGTGAGATCTTCAACTGCATCGTGTTCGGCAGGAAGCCCGTGATTTTTCTTCCATGTATGTAGCTGCGTTCCAAAAAATAAATAAAAAAGGGGGTTACAAAGGGAGCGGTAATCCAGACGCTGGAGCCAGGAACGTGTGAATCATCAGGGCTGCTGGAGGGGGCACAAGCTTCTGAGCAGAGGTGGATTGAGCCGTGGGTTGATTTTGCCACCTTGGCTGTTTGGCCCCCCCAACGTCACTGAGAAATACAAAGGGCTCCACGACCGCAGGATAAAAGCCCTCGGTAACGGAGGATGTTATAAAGAAGGAAATCTTTGAAGTATTTCCTTCCTCGGTTCTGCCTCGGTTGCAATTCGCTGCAGTTCTTCCTTTGCAAACTTGAGAGATTAGACGTCGCTGGGAAAAAGCCGATTGCTAAAACCTCTCCCACAAATCCCGATGCTGCGACCTTGGTGTGACCTCCAGACGGTGCCACATCTGGGCCGCGGGAGAGGGTGGCCTCAGCGCCGGGGGGGCCAGCTGTGCCTCACCCACCCTGAGACGGGGCTCAGTGCCACCAGGCCCATCCTCACGTGTGGAAAGCCATCTTCGTTCCAGGGGCTACGGCGGAAATCCGGCTGTTTGGGGCCGCCAAGGGTTGTCCTCAGCCGGAGCACGATGAAGCACCGCTCCTCCTCAGACAAACACGCTGCCATTAATCTTCTGATAAGCTGGCTTGAAGAGAGGAGGGCAGATGTTGGAAACTCAAGCAGCAGTTCCATCTCGCAGCGAGTGGACCGGCCCCTGTTTCGGCTCCGTGCCAGAGCTGCTTTCCTCCAGCCACGCTGCCACCGCCGAGAGCTGCCCCCGGCCCGGCCCAGCACCCGCCGCTGGGTGTAGAAACCCCGAGCGCTGGGGCTGCTTCCCCGGGCACAGAGCAGACCCCCTGAGCCCTCCTCTTCACCTTCCTGCCACCTCCCCGCTGCAGCAGGGTCCGTCCGAACAACACGCCTGGGATCCCACCCTGCCAGGCTTTCATCTGCTGCTCACCAGCCATACATGAGTGGCCACTGTCTTGCACTTAAAAATGAAGAATTGCTAAGTCTTCTACAGTGATAACTCATTAGCAAGAGATCTGAGCGTCCAGTTTCAGGCAGGAGAGTACCCTCCAGAATGGGCCTGGGCTCTGCAGCCCCTGTGTCGTGTCTGCCACTCACACACACACACACCATGGGCAGCACAAGCAATAGATGTTTAAGTACCTGAATTACCCCTCGGTTTTCAGGTCACAAAACTATTTCCTGAACAAAGCAGACTGATAGGTGTTCAGAGAGGAGCTTCCCAAGCTGATTGTGGAAAACAAAAACCCAACAACATCCAGTTAACGCACACCTTGCCATTACTACTAATTATAACCTTGTTCCTACCTCCCATCAAGCTGCTAATTGTGGTGCTGCTTTCCAAGATCTTGAATAACTCCCCAAGAGGGTAAGAAATTAAGCTTTTCTCTGCATTGCCTAAACTGTGAGTGCTTAAGTATTTACTGAAATAAATCTTCTTCTTCTGAAGATGATCCTATCTCCCTTAGCCACTTCTGTCACTTGCCCAGCACGGGTGCCCCAGCAAGGTGGATACCCAGGACGACCAAGTCCCTTTTAACACTCTTCACCCACTCGCAAACCAGGCTGAGTGTTCCCACTGCCCAGCAAGTACCAGCAAGCGCTGCTGTGCCTCTGAAGCCGAGCCACATCTGTCAGACATGGCACAGGCAGATATTCTCGGCAGCACAGGATGGAAAACAGCATCTTGCTTTCTGGCAGCTGTGATAAACACTCTTAACACCTGCGTGGAGCAAGCCCCTTTTCTTTTGCCACTGGAATTTTGATTTAGTTGAATAGTAGCCAATCTACACCAGCAACCACGTATTTTACATCTCACTTGTATTCAGTCTTGTTCTTTTTTTAACAGTCTATTCATTTACCAACTACAATTTAGCAAGCTGGAGTAAGTTGGTCCCATCTGGTCAAGCAACACATTGTGAGGGTAAAGGAAACCTCCAGGTCTTAAAAACCACACAAAAAGGGATCAGTTCACAAAAAGTAGATGCTTTCCATATGACACTGAAGTAAATCCCCTTCCTCTTCCTTTGGAAATCTGTAAAAGGACTATATGTTTGTGTTGAATGTAAAGAAGGTTATAAGAGAAAAGCTGTATCAGGGGGAAAAGTCAGACAGAAAACAAACCACAATCAATTGCCTTTTCACCTTCAGGATGCTTTTCAGAACCACACAGCACTAACTCAGCAAAGCCAAACCAGTGGTCGCTTACCAATCTCCGTGCACAGCAATGTGAGACTGCCAAAGTTTAACTGCAAATAATTTTGTCATATATTCATCTTCTCAGTATCACAATATGGCATTTCTTATATTAAACAGAAACAGGAGTATTTATCAAATTGGGTGTAAATGGCAAACTTCTTAATGTTATGCAGGTAAAGGGACACTTTTTCTGCTTTGCAAAATAATAATTGCAGTTCTGCTCTTCCGTTAACCTTTTTTTTCATAAAGTCTTTAGTTCTAACCAGAGCAGCAAATGAAGTTGTTGTCTTTTGGGAGAAAAATTCCAAAGGAAAAGAACAAAAATGTTCTGTTGCAGAGAATAAAAGACTCCAAACACACTGAGAATAGAGGTAACCTTGCTATTACAGTGCTTGATACTCCAGGCTTAATCATAGATTGTAATACAGATTCTTTAAAGTCATTTTCCGTCTCTTTATTAAAGAAATAAAGGTTTTATGCATTAAACGACCATAAGATTGATATCTATCTAGGGACTTGAACCGTGACTATCCATACCTCTGCAAGCACCAAGTTACTTCAGAGATAAGGACAGTCTGGTTATGTAGCTGCTTGGTCAGAAGAGTCTCGCTTCCCTCTCTCTCCTCCTGATAATTGTGAAACTCCTGGCCCAGGAGGACGTGGGGGTCCGGGTCATGCTCCAGGTGCAGCATGGCTTGGGCTTGGCTATTTTCAGTCTGTTGTTAAGCTTCAGCCAGCTCAGGCTATCTCCACATTAAGCTACATCACCTCTCCTACGGGAGCATGACTTTAGGCTCAAAAGGTTTACAGTTGTGTTGAGTATGTTTTTATGGGCAATTCATTAAAAAAAAAAAAACAAACAAAAAACCAAGCCATTTTTCAGGCATTTCTTTCTCCAGAGTATTCAGACGGATAAAGAAAAAATACTTCTCTGTCCAGAGAGCCTTCTCTGCTCTTTTTTGCTAGTCTTGCCATCTCCAACAGACCTCTGACATGGGAAACAATATACTGGAGCTACTGCAAACAGTTTTTAAAAAATCTGATAACAGAAAGTGTTAGATAAAGGAAATGAGATTCTTTGAACCAGATATAGTTAACTGGTACTCGTTTTGTTGTTTTTAATAATGGTTACAATAAGAAAGCTCAGAAGTTGCTCATTCTCAAATTACTTTCAGCTTTTTACTTTATCACTAGCCTTTCTGATTCTTCTTAGAATAATCATTTTAAGTAAGAAAAGTAACTGTGATAGCGTAAGTACTATATTGGATTTAATTGTCCTTTACTCACGTTTCTCCTCTAAGAAATCACTAAGCACTTCATTATTAATACCAACAATACCAAAACCAGATGTCTGACTACTCCGATTAACTTTGTCTGAGCCAGAAATTGTCTTCCTTTTCCTCAAAGCACATATTAGGTTTCTAGTCAGAGTTCAGACTTACATAAAACCTGATAAAGACATCTTTCCTTCCCATATCTCAGACATTTCAGTTTATGCATATTCAGTGATTTGATTTATAAAGGGATTGCGAATAACTTAACTAAGATGTTCTCCACTTAACCAAGTTCCCAGAGGAACAAAATATTTGAGAAATAAGTAATATACATAGTGTTTCATTCACTAGAAAGAGTTTAAGAGTTTTGAGTACATTAAATAAAGATTACAATTGGGGCACTGAGGAGAACCTCAACAACCGAGGCAAACTGCTTCAAAAACTTGCTTGAAAAAAAGATCAAGTCTACAAGTGCAGTTATTCATTTCTTCTACATACAGTAATCTGAGACACATGGAGGAAAACAGTCCTGACATGCTACGAAGACAAAAAGCTCAAAACACATGCTGAAAAAGACACAGGAGATATGAGGCATTAAAATAAGATGAATTCCTGCAGAGGAATGGGAAGGCAGAGATGACTTTAAGCAACAGCTGAAAGAATAACTTCTTTAAACTAGTTTCCCTTAAGGCACAACAGTACATCGTGATCTAGAGCACTCGCCACTTAAATCTGCACTAACTGTATCATATCCACATCAGCCACTGTTAGGCAGGGAAATTCATTCCAGTAAATCACACAGGGTGCTCTTATAACACCAATCTACTGCTGTCTGCCAGGGCACAGCGTAGTTTGGCCATTGGTCTGACCACTCCTACATGTCACTGGACAGGACAGCAAGAGTTGTGAGGAAGGCTTTGGAGAAGGAGAATTTTGTGGACTCTCAGGGAGCTCCTATTTGTTATGCAAAGGGAAGTATGAAACCATCCTGGACAGATGCAACAGGCCAACACTGCATTTTTCAGGGCCAGAGAGCCTGCTGTAAAAATCAAGACTAAGGTGACAGATGGGATGAGATTTTGCTATGTAGATGCAGGAAAAGGTCTGCATTTGACAAGATTTGCTCCCCAGACAACCTCTGAGCTTTGGACATGGAAGGGCTGTACAAAACTAAAGGAATGTCTGGGTCACATATGATAGTCAAGTTACAGCCCAAGTGCTGGGGAGGATGGCATGATTGTCTACAATGATCTACAAAGGAGAAGATAAATATGCTTGGTGTTAAGGGAATAAGTACTTGTACTCAGATAGGCTATCACCTAGCTGACAGCTACAGAGACGTTGCTGGAATCCAGTTTAGAAAGATGGAAAGAAGTTTGGAATAAGCAGGCAAACATGCAATTCATCCATGCAGAGACAAGAAACTGGAGAAGATGCTGTGTATCAAAAAAGTAGGGATCAAAAGACATCACATAGATCCTCCTCTTAACCAGAAAGTGGGAGGATGAATGAAGAGGATTTCCATGAAGATGCAAGAGGCTGTGAGAAGAGACTGAAGCAGAAACAGTAAACAGGTAAAATATTCAAGAAGAGGTTCACAGTGACTATGTTGGTAACACATTAAAGACTGAATCTCTAGAATTATTATTAACACTCTTGAGTATTTGTCAAAATAGTGAACATATAAAAAATCGTGGTAATGGCATTTCCTTAAACTGGCAAAGAACCTGAAAATAACTGTGAGGTACAAACTCAGAGGCTACTGAAATTCCTCAGTGTTGATATTTTAAAGTTTTAGCCATCTGATAATTGTGGGTTTAGCTTATCTTTCAAAAGTTTATTACACTGAGGCCAGTGGGGCTACACACAGGGATAAAGACTTATGAATAAGAGTCTTTGCTGAGTTTGCAGAATCATAGAATGGTTTAGGTTGGAAAGGACCTTAAAGATCATTGAGTTCCAATCCCCCTGCCATAGACAGGGACACCTCCCACTAGACCAGGTTGATCAAAGTCCCATCCAGCCTGGCTGTGAACAACTCCAGGGACGGAGTATTCACAATTTATCAAGTTCAAGGCTTAATGTCTACTAATGTTCAACTTTAAAAAATGCCATGGACACAACAGCTAGAAAATACTACAGACACAAAAGGTGAAATAGCTACAGCAAAATAATTCATAAAGTCACCAATAAAACGGCAGGTGGCTGTAATGTTAATGATATCTCAAAAGCACTTGTCATTTAAGATAACTGCTATTGCACGGTGAATGGACATTTCCCATGAAGAAGAATGTCAGCTTGAAATCTAGCTGGCAGAGAAGAATTCACTAGATCTCTTATGAAATGTTTTGATTTGGAATTTCTTTTATCTGGGAGAAGGAGGAAAACAATGAAAAAGAATTTATTTTTCTTGACCCCAGGAAACTACTGAGAGGCAACAGCAAAAAACATATCCTAGAGTGCTGCTAAAGGGAAGTAATGAAAACATGAATTTTAGTCTCATTTTTTCTCAGGATTTGGACAATTGAGAAGAAGGGCTTGGAAAGAGCTTAGGACAGAGAAGCAACCTAGGTGGCTTTATGAGCCACTTGGATGAGTTCCTCAGGTTGATTTGCTCAGCCTGCAGCGCTTCAGGCCAAGCAGGACATATGCTCAGACTCTCTGGACAAAGTCCCATATTCAGAAAAATCATCTGATTCCCACTAACATTTTAATTTCCTTTCCTGTCCAATTTATTTAGGGCATTCAGTAGATGATATGAATTGCTCTTCTGCAAATATGTAATTGCAAGCCTTAAAGTTCTTCTCTAGTTCCAAGTGCATGTCCTTAAGGAAGAAAAACGTTGATCAACGGTGAATCATATGTTTGCCCCCTAATTTAAGTAACTTCTTAACTCTGAGGTACCTGAGGGGAGTATGTTTCATGTATGACCTTCAGTTGCAAAGGTTCCGTTGTGCTTTAAAAGCCTTTAACTATACTGCAATGCCAAACTTGCAGCAGACATCTTTTTGGAGAGGGACCATCATTCAGTCTGACTCCTGAATGGGAAGGAGCATTCAGCACTGAGCAGAACAGATAGACCTCTACATCACAGCATGTAAAAACATTCTCTGCACAGAACTCTACATCCCCAAGAAGGTAAAAACAAAAAAAGCAAAATCATTTTTTCATATCCATATCAATAGCATACACAAATGTTCCAACTTGTTTTCAAAGTTTGACAGTTATTCATAATAATTCTTTTGAACATCTCCCAGATGTCTCCTGAACATCTCAAAATTAGAAGCTATATAGGAGTTATTTGTCACAAACATTCCTATGTTTATTTTCCTTTGGCCTTTCTTGGTTGCAATAGATTGTCAGGCTGTACACACGGAACTATATCAACATACCAAAGATCACAATGAAATATATCCTGGCAAATCTATTTCAAAGGGGTACATTTGCTAGGTGTACAACTATATATCTGGAGGAATAATTCAAATCACACTTACTGCAATGTTAGTTGAACACAGGAAAAACTCCTATTTTAACTTCTTCAGGGAGCTGGTGAATTTTGCAGACCAGGTTCTGCTTTTGCAGAACAAAGCTTGGGCAGTATCCAAGACCAATGGATTTAGACATTAAACTTCAGGAAAATCTGCCCTAGGATGTACTTTTATTCAAAAGGTGGCTTTAATTTATAATGTCTGATTCCATGGGTATACCTACTCGGTTCTTTTCCTCATTGTGAAATAAATCATACGATAACATCTCAGAAATCCACACTCAGACACTACCAGCTTCAGAATCGTCTTACTCTACTCAGAAATGGAACAGATGCATCACTGGAGGGCCTTTTTCACTACATATTTATGCATTTACTGTACACATCGAGACTGTATACAATATATAAAATCATAAGGAGTTTGAAGAGTGCTCACCGTAAGTAAGAATATACAGTGGTTTTCCATTAGTATCCATAGTGGTTAGGCAAGGAGCTTTTGGTGAGATGGTCCCCCATCGCTGCAACGCTGCTTCCAGAGAAGGCGGCCAGTTTGTAACCACACCTAATTGTTCCCCACGCATAGCCAACATCTGAGCTCCTTCTGGCTTTGGCTGGTTTGGATCTGGCTGTTGAACTTATGATTATGAAAAGATATACAGTTACCATGTAAATTCTATACCTTGTGTACACCTGTGTAACCAAGAGAATAAGTTACCTTTGCAAAATATCCTGAAAATAATAATGTGTTAGAAGGTATTGAGAAGCAACAGAGGAATATAGCAGAACAATTAACTTTTAACTTTAACAGAGATGAAGTAACTGAAACATCTCAGGAATGCACGTGATTATCCTTACACTAGCTCCACAAACAGGGAAAGAAACTGCTGAGGCAGCATGCAGATATTTATCTTCAAAAAAAATCAACCTTTCTTTGTTCCTTAAAAGAGATGGAGAATACTTTTTCCTAGCAAAAATGCAGAACTGCTGAAAAAATGTACTTTAACAACTCATCAGTAACAGATTAATTTAAGTCATGTTCTGTTACAGTGCTTTCTTATAAACTGCTACAAAGACTATTTATATCAACACAACCTGGCAAATCTTAACTCTCAAAGCACTGGCCTCCTTAAAAAACCCTCCATTTATTGCCTTTATCCTTGTCTCTACCTTATATTTAGTTCATTTTTTCAATGCTTCTCTGCTACACAAAGGATGTGTAAAACATTTAACACGCTCCCTCACTGACAGTTTTTCTCATATAGGTGTTCAAAAGCAATGGCTGTAACCCACAGGTGAATGTTCTCAAAGCAAAGCTTCCCTCCACTCTCTTTTGTGGTTTCTTTGCAAGCAGAACCAGGAGCTGAGCAAACAAGAGAGACTTTTGACTCTACAGCTCTACATCCAAGCTCACTATAAGCAGATTTCACTGAATACCGATGCTTTTTGGTACTTGCCAGTACAGGGAAGGCTCACTTAATTTTCTAGAAAGTCAATGCGTGAGACAAACATTTTACAGAGTTTTAATAAGAGAACCCCAAACCTTTTGAAAAACAGTCATTTTACCTTCTAACAATTCCTCAAAGTCATCTACAAAGAACTCTCGTAATGGTGGTCGTTTGGGCCGTTTTAGAGTATTGACCAGCTGCTGAATCTTTGCTGACACTCTGCTGCTCACTGGTACTCCTGCAGGACAGGGATCAATGGAGACATCAGTTGACCGCTACGCCGAACGCCACCAGACGTTACGTGGGGTAAGAGAAAGGCTAGGACTGCAAGGCCACCACAACTACAGTTTCATGCCATATGGTGATTCAAGTATTCAACATTAAAACATTAAGATCATTTCAGCAAAAAGGAACAATGATGCCTAGATTAAACAAAAAAACATAAATACAACAATTTCAGAGTGAGCTTGCAAAATTAGAGGGGAAACAGCACACAGACTGAGGGAGAAAAGCACAGTGAAAAAGCCCTCCCTATAGCAAATGTCAGTTATCCTGGAGAACTCTTCTAGGTGGCACTGGCAATGGCCAGTCAGAGGACCAGCACTGGCCCTCCCCATGATCACGGGTGATACCAACATTGCCTGACTAGACTGCCGCCCAGCAAGGAGTGTGGGTCACAGGCTCTGCCCCATTATTTATTCTGGGTCACTCTTTACACTGTAGTGGACACCTGTCCAGTGTCCATCTTAAACATGGTTCACATCTGTGTATTACTTCAGCATGACCCTGTATTCACTGAAGATCCCTACAGCCAATCCCACCAGTCAGCAATCTCCAAAGGGAACATGCTTTCCCATACAGCACTGTGAAAAACACAATTCTGAAGAGGAACGTGGGGCAAGGGGCACTTTTAGTGTATAATTCCATCAATCAACCCCCCGGTTCCTTTTCCCTAGTCGAGGGCAAAGCCTCTGCAATGTTCATGTCATCTGTTCCTGAACTACTAGCTGTCTGTCACTGCATTGAAGAAATTTCATCTTCCTACCCTTCCATTAAGTTGGCTCCAAAACTTTTACCAAGTGGTTTTTAGAGCTGAAGCTGCTAAGTTTAGACACAATACATTTGGTCAACAATTCCACACCCTGCTGAAATATTTCTAAGTAAGTTTTAGAAAGAGAAGCAGTAAATAAGAAAGGGTTTACAAATAACTGTTTTTCAAAAAAAAAATGCTCAAAAAATAAAACTTAATTATATTATTTTTCAAGATGTAGCCATTCTAGCATGTCACGTTCTTTGCCATTTAAAAAACAGACTAGCTGTAACCAGGCAGCATGATAAAAGCAGATCCAAAGAGATTCACTGCTTTCCTTTGCCAAACAATTTCTACAGGGAGTCAACTCTGCTGATTAAGAAATATTTTTGTATGTCAGCTTCATTTATACAGTTTATTTTAAGACTGCAAGGATGCTGCAACTTTGTATGTGTTTATAAGTGATAAGTGCCCAGAAGAAACAAAGACCAGATGCATACAGTAACCACTAAAAAGGTTACACTACTCGAAAAGAAAACAAGTTTTGCTTTGTGACATACCATCACCAGTCTCCATAAGTTCAGCATTTCCATACTTTGGTGCCACCCGTGCCGTTGATCCTTGTGGTCTTTCTACTTGTATTGAGTGTTCTGAGGTGTAAGTGGTAACATCTGGAGGGGCAGAATGATTTTCTGTGAAAATAAGTTAAAAGGTTTAACCATGTACCTCTAGTGTTGAAGGGCAGAAAAACAAAGGGGAGAGGAAAGGATACCATTTGATTTTTTTTCCCAACATCTGAACAGGCATTAAAGTTAATGCAGAAAATGAATGTATACAACTATAATGTGCAGCATGATTTTAATAAATAAATTATTCACTGATTAAAACAGGGGCTGTATATCTGCAATCATATAACCAATTGGCCAAAAAAAATGATGCAATTAGGTTGTACATTCTGCAATGACATTTAATTTTATACTGAGTTAAAATTGTAAACAGACTCAAAAAGAAAAGACCTGGACAAATATACCTTGGATTGATAATTACATCGTTTTTTCTAAATGAAAGCAATACAGCATGTTGTCACTCGCTTGCAAGTGCCAATGCATATCCCCTTTATAACCTCTATATTTTAAATATGCCAATTTTAGTTAAGACAGGAATTTGTTTCATATATTAGGAAAAAATCAATAGCATGGTCGGAATCCAGGGGAAAGAGATAAAATGTAAAGAAACATGAACTTTGCATTCTGCATGGACACTTGCTTGTCTACTATTTTTAGACAGAGCTATTTCAATTCTTCCGCATAACAAAGACTTGCCTTCCAGAGGCAAACACAATTTGGTCTGACTCATGCCAGCACTGCTAAACAATTCCACAGAGCTAATCTTTCTCTTTCATAGCCTGATAACTCAGCGTGCTACCACTGTTTATTTTTCCATGTTTTCAAGCCTGAGTCTGTACTCCCTAGGTATTTGTACTATTTTTATAGGTTGTCTCATAATTTTTTTTCTGGGTTTTTATCAGCATTAGAGTACATGGAGATAAATACCATGAATAACTAACAGCTTCTGTCTCGATTGACACAATGATCCCCAGCAGCCTCTGAGATACTCAAGAAGGCAGGTCTTCATTCTGCTGCTGAAGATGAATGCACTGCATTTTACAATAGGGTAGGAGTCTTCAAAAATGCAAAAATTTGGGAAAAACTTCATCTTGTTCCAATACTATTTTCAAGATGTGCTTTTTATTAAATATGGCCTGTAAGCATTATGGTGCCGTAACTCTACTACAACACCAACTCCCACAGTAAATTTCACTTCAAATGTAATTATAAAGCATCTTCATGAGTCTTGAACTTTGGATCACTGTAATTCTTGTGCATTCAATCCCAAGTTCATGCACCATCAACACAGATAACTAATCGTTAAGGCTACACATACAGTATTAGAGTGCTATATTTGATAATTATTTAGCATATTTCTCATATGACGGTAGCATTTGATGGACAACCATGAAAAATTAAGACATGATATTAATGTATGTAGTTGCTATTTAATGTTTATATTCATAAACATCATAAGGACTCAACCTTATCACTCAGCCACAGTATCTGGTTGAGGAAAACACAGATGGCTTTTATCATACAACTCAAAAAAATCTTCCATCCTACACACATCCAGTTGAGCCTTTTGATTCTGATTACATCCATTGTTATGATTTTACTGAACAAACACCTTACATTGTGTTGTAAGTGACCAACTGAAATACAATAGCTCGGACAATGAAGCTGGTAATTGTTTCAATAATGTCTTCATTTTAGATGTCTTGTCATTATCAACTATTTTTGACTCAGCACAATTTTTGCCCTTTCTTGCTAAGCGGCAAGAGCTTTTTATAGATCATGACTGAATTACCCAATAATGGAGTCAATTAAAAAATGCTGATATTTATCTTTTTATCTTTTACTTATAATGCAGTTTTGCTATGCAAATAGGAGAGGAGATCATGACTAGGAAAATAATTGTACTTAGTCAGCTATTAGTAACATGAAAGAGTATTTTTAAAGTTAGCTGTAATTGTTTACAACTTTCCCGTGAAGTATTTCCATCTTTCAGACTTTACAAGGCAAAATGAATTGGAGTTAAAGTATCTCCTTTCAGGTTTTAGCAGTGAGGTTTTTTTCTTATGTGTGGGAGAGAAGATACGTGATCCAAAGCACCACAGAGCAGAAATGCTCTCCCTCCGGATCTGTACACCTGAAACCAAATACTTTGTAACACATGGTGCCGAGTAGGGTGAAGTAACACAAGAACAAAGCTTCCTGCTCTTCTGTAGGAGGGTTTCCATTTGAAGAACAACACCGGCACTTGAAATTTCCTAAAAGAAACTCTCTTCCCAAGGTGGCCAGGACTGGCTGGCCAAAGAGTGGGGTTTTAGCACCCTGGCTGCCAACCTGCTATTTACATTTCCATTAAGAAGAACACTTATCTAACAGAAGAGGAACATTAAGGTTTGTTTTGCCGTGTGCCTTTGTAGTATCTGCTTAACAGATGTCTTATCGTGGCAGTACCTACAGCTGTAGGCTTCATCCATTAGATTTACAAATCCTCAGTCAGTTCCATTCTCAGTCAGGTTTGGAGAAATGAAAGCCATACAGACAAAAATTTGGTCTGAATGACTTCTAAAGCAAAACGTAATTGTAACGTTATGTGAAATATACCCTTTTTTGTGTAGAACAGTCAATCCAGGCTTAGACTATGGACACAATCTGTACAAAGCTGCTTGGTCTTATGTCAGGTACCTTGAAGCACTGTTTGAGGTTTAGTTAAGAATAATGATCCTGACACATCTGTCAGCTAAAAAGTAGAAACTGTGACAGCTGCATGACTTCAAAGCATTTCCTCCATCAAACATACATATTTGCGTCACCTCCTCTTCCCATCTCTTTCAATATTCTTGCATCAGAAGATCACAGACAGAACAGCTGTTTCCAGTTAAGGCTCTCTTCATTTCTGCCACTGGAGTGATATAATTTACCCCATTTCACGAAAATCAGAAAGAACCAAGAGCACATTCATGTAGAGATAGAGCATGTGCACTGGCAGCACCCCGTGTTTGAGGCCAAGCAATGAGGTGGAGGAGTACTTTCCAGTGGCAGTTTGGAAGCACACATAAGCACCATGTATTTGAGAAGTCTCTGGGAACTCAAAAAGCATCCATGTAATACTATACTTGAAGAAAATGTTTCTTTCTCCCAAACAAGCTGGCTCTTTCAGTTGTCAGGGAAGGGAAATCTGCAGCCAGAGCTGTGGCTTTGTCCATCAGCTGGGTTTCTCCCGTATTGATGTCCAGGTGACAGAGAGTCACTACTCTTCTGTATTATAAGTGAATATTCCCCCTCAGAACACATAAGAACTTTAAGGTTGTAAGAGAACTATCGGTCATGCCTTATGGATCATGTTTTCATACTTAGTTTATTAGAAATCTATGTAGTCTTGGATAGAGGCCTTTGATTTTCAAACAGAAACATATTTGAAGCATATAAAAGCAACATTAAATGCACCTACAGGACAGAAATTTTGTAGTGAGATGGTTAACTCTTTATATAAATTTACAGTCATAGATAAGCCCTGTGTGATTTTCATTACATGAACTTTCTTAGCTTTGCAATGTGCTTTCTCTCCTTGATTTTTATACATGTATAGATCAAAAAATATAATACAGACATATGAAACTTTAAGACCTTAGAAATACATACAGTACTGACCCAAGATGGGTCAGAACATTAGGTGTTTTTACAGATTTCACTGGTTTGACCTCTAAGGTCAAGAATTATCCAACACAATTGTGATACCTGTGCCAAATTAAGAGATTATCCCTGCAACTTAGTACAGACACCTGAGTATCTTAAAGCTGAGAACAAATAATTAAAGGATATCTATCCTAAACTGTAACTTTGGCCGTAACAGAAGCAACAGCAGCCAAATTAAATGAATAGTATAACGTTAAAAACATATAGTAGCTTCTGCAAATTATCTAAATATCCACAAAGCTGAATTCTGATTATATTATAGCCAAAGCTTTTTATAAAAACTCCTCTCAGAACTGCACTATAGTTCTTAAAATGGGAAAATCTCCTTTTGATTCTGCGATGCATTGTGGAGGCAAAATCCTAATGGATATCAGAATGAACAGTTTCTTTTTGGTTATCATTAAACGTCTTTCCTGTTGCCCCTTAAATTTGTATTTATCAAAATTGGCATCTTCAGAGTACGGCAGTACATCCTTACATATATACAGAAGATGTCTCTCTTGTAAGCTGATCTGTCTCCGGAGAACAACTCCCCAGACCAAAGAAGCATCAAGCCCTGGGAATAAATGTTCCTTGTGATTAAGAACAAATTGTCTCCAGTAGATGAGGAGCTACAGAACTTACTCTTCTCTCTTGCTCTCTCTCCTACCAAAGAGGATTATTCATCTACGATCACTGGCACAGTGCCTCTGAAAGAGCAAGGTTATCTGTGGGAATACTTCAAATCTATTACCTCTTAGAACACATTTAAATGCAAAATTCACCTCCTCAGAGTGAAAAGAAACAAAAGAGCCATTTAATTTCAAATTCTTACAGAAACTAGCTCAGCCATGAAAAATGCATCTTATAGTTATCATCTGTGCAGCTTCTCTTACATTTCTAGTGATCTTAGCAACAACAACTGATGGTAACCTTAAGATCACAGTCTCAATCTGCTAGCAGCACCACTCATATTTTGTATCCAAATAACCTTCATATTACTACATCCCAACCACCGTCCAACTAGAGATGCAATTTAAGGTATCTTACTGTCAGAACAAATAAAAATATGTAAACACTGAGGTAAGCTTAACTGTTTCCTTCCAAGGAGAGATCTTTCCAGTCAACAACAACAAGGCAAAATAAAACAAGTAAAAGAAGTAGTATTTTTCCTCTTCTGCAGAATACTGCCATCTTAATTTAGCTCTATAAATGCTGTATTATTTACCGCAAACTCAGTGACTTACTGTGCCAGATTTAAAATTACTGAAATGTCACATTATAAAGAAGCTATATTTAAAGACACATTAAGACTTGGTGTGTGAGTAATGCAACCTTTTAGAATTTGGATAAATTTAATTCTCTATGCTATAATTTCCACTAGCATTTCAAGATGAAGTCACAGAAAATAACCAAATGTAATGATTAATGTGTTCAGAAGTATACGTGTTTCTAAAACAAGGTACTAAACTATTCATTTAGTATGAATTTAAGAATACAATAGGAATTCTTCCCCTGACTGCAATTCAGCAATTCAGACCATGGTGAGAGGATCACTTATCTGAAAATACAGGTGTTACATCAAGCTCAGAGCCAAAAAAAGGGATACAGACTACTGGTCCAGCACATAAAATCAGGAACATTTCAGATGCTTTCATGTATCTCATTACGTATACTGGAAAAGGAATGATCAGTTGAGGAACAGTCACACGAAACTGCATTTTCTAAGTGTAGTAGAACAGTAGCAAGGTTGTTTTATCTGTTCCAACATGAGTTCCAACACATTTTCAGTGAGGAAACCCAAAATATACAGCCCCAGCTAGAATGCACCCAAAGCAGATGCCTCATATGATAAACAGCCATTACTGGAAAATGAAGCAAAAACAAGCTTTGCTTTCTACGTGTCTAATCGAATAGCTGCCTCATTTTAATGAAGACTAATGTCAATGGCACAATATTCAGAAATAATTAATGTCTGTGAAGCTTAGCCCTAATGGAAAGAAAGCTTTGACTTCCTAGGATCTTTCCAAAGGATATAAACAAGCTACTACTAATAATAACAGTTCCCTTCTCTGAAGATACATAGCAGTCTTTCCCAAGGATTGTAATAGCTAGATGTCCCAGCCCAAGTATGTTTAAGAGGACCTACTGTTACCATAATCATCAAAAATCACTCAAACTATGTAATTAAAGTGGTGCAGCAGTAGGGGAAACTCGTATGCAAGCAGGCCCTAATGTTGCATGCACCAGTTTTCCTTACTGATGGATCCTACAGAGATCTTTTTAGTGCTAAGTAATGGAAGTCATGCAACTACACATTTTAAGATTTGGGAGCCAACAGCCAGACCCTCTTTGCCACAATGTAAGTTTACTCCCAAATCGAAATTGCTACCTTTTTTTTTCGCACAAAATAAGAACATAGGACTATCTCTCCATATAATACCTATAAATAGAAAAAAAGGAAAGAAGAAATAGCATAGGAAAGACTTTCAGAAGACTTCATATAGCAGCATCAGCTGAATGCGAGAGACAAAATTCATGTTAAACTGGACATATTCAAAATGTCCATATACTAACCTATATGTGTTTGAGCCATAACATCAGCTAGTCTGTGTGCAGCACCACTGCCTCCACTTTGCGTCGAGGAGGAGGAAGTGGTTGACGTGGTAGAGCCATGGATTGCTTGACTGATCCAATGTTCCATGTTTATACTCCCCTGACTTGAGGTGGGAGTTCCCTGGGAGTCGCCTTGTACGGAGCCTTCATCTTCTGAACCAGAAGAAGTATCTAGTAATTAAAAACAGCCTGTTAACTTGCAGTGCTTTTGGGTTTTCTTAATAGAAATAAACATGTTCATATTATAAAGATAACTGCTAATAAGAAAAATGCATGAAGACAGGCAAACATAGTAAGAACAGTCTCTAATACTGAAAGCCCTGAAACAAAGTCAATTGCTAACTGCGCAGCAAGAGAGCTTTCCTGCTCTAATGCCATGGCTTATGTATTATTATACAAAAATAAGGATAATTAAAGAATCTTCCTTTATAACGTGGCTTGAGAATCTTCTCAAAATCTCCAACTGCATATTAACATTACAGAATACCCGAGATACTTTCCCAAGTTCCCTCCACAAAGTATGTGAAAAACTTTTCCAATTGTAGAAAGCCCACCCCTCAGTGAGGAATGGAGTACCAGCTGGATTCAGCGAGTATGAGAATCCATGAGATGTGAGGTATTTTCACAGTCTAGCAGGTAAGAGAGTAGATAAATTTGAAAAGGAATGGCACAACCAATTGTAAAGACAATGTTCCACTACAGTGTTAGGGAATAAACTGGAAACTTGAAAAGAACTTTGAATCACAGAAAATATGACAAGTTGGCCATAGTTAGGTTCTCCTAAATACAAAAGGACTGATGCAAGTTGAGGTACCATCAAGGCCAAAGCAATCATGCGAAATGCTCCAGTTGACTTTCCAACCATGCAGTTCACCTTCTCCTCTTCAAACATACCTCAATGTTATACTGAGTGTGCTTCAGATGACACTCCATTACTATCTACGCAGACAGATTATTAGTTCATAGCAGCACAAAGAACCATTTTTGAAATTATCATAAAATACACAGAGATGCTCACCTGGAGGTGTGTAGGCATCCATTGATGTTTGCACCACCAATGAACGTCGTTTTGAGGGCATGGGGACGGCCATTTTCCTTTCTTTATGTTTAGCAAGGGCTGCCTGAACTGCTTCTGTGTGGACATCTGAAAAGAGAGAGAGATTTCAAGCTAGTGTTCGGACAGAAGCGAGCTGTGCACCGGGGCGCAGGTTCATGTGTATGCCGGGTAGGCCCACAACACGCATCGAAAGATGAAAGGCCAGGAGCACACGGGATCTCAGAGTGATCTGAGTGAGTTCTTCTCACTGTAGAGAAAGCAGCTATAGTGAAAAATGCTGTACCAACAAACAAGCCCTTCAAGCTGTATGATATTCCCAGAACAGCGTTGCAGTATTTGAAAAGCAGGAACTCCGCTTCCCCAGAGCAAACCTCTCCTTAACCAAGAGCTGTTTCTTCAGCAACCATCACTGTTCTCAGCAACAGTGTGGTGTATTAACATTGCCTGTTTTTTAAATGAATAAGGTTTCCAATTTACACAAAAGTCACACAGACTAAGTGAAGAGGAACATTTGCTTCAAAGGTGAGAGGTATGTGAAATGTCAGAACAGAAATGGCAGCCCGTCTCTTATCCCCAAATCCTCCTCTTGCCTCCTTCACTTGGCGTTATTCACAGAAAAGTAAGTATTATGTTGAGTTGGCCTGAGGTGGAATGAGAATAAAAAGCAAAAGGCCTTGTGCTCCACAGGTGTGTGCTACACACAGCTCACACCAACCCACTCCAAAGCATCCAACAGATCCCTTCTCCATGGGGACATCCCCAGGGAAGAGCTTCTCTACCTTTCACTGCCTCCCCAAGTCTGAAAAAGGCCATTAATCATGTCTAAAAGACACTAGCGACACAGTTTGATTAATTACTTTGTTTTGTGCAAATCCTTTAATTACTACTGTTAACTATACATTGAAATAAGTCTTTCTTTAGTTTACTACCTTGCACTATTTTTCTGCCTATTTCTATGGGTTTGGGACAAGACGCGCATGAGGAGACTTTGCGAAGCACATGGCAGCCAACAAAAGCCCCTTACGGTTAAAGAAGTTGCCACACACTGGCCACCTGGCACACACCTAGAGGCACATTAGACGTGCCGTTAATCAGCTGTAGAGAAGGCAGCAAGTTGTGTGCACTGTTTAGCTGTTCCCATTTGCCAAGCAGGAGCACAGTGAAGCAAGTTTAATCCAGAGCAACTCCACTTCTGCTGCTAAATTTGTTTGAAGACCACCCTTGTAGGCTGGCTTGGCAACACACAGCCTGTTGCCTACTCCTTTGGCAAGGTGGTGGCAGCTCTGAATAGGCAATATTCCCCAAGAAAAGCAACAGGAAAGAAAAGAGTGTATATATATATATATTTATTTATTTAAAGAGTTGCTGGATGGATCACATCAGTTTAAGTAACTCGTTTTTAAGTAACAACTGGGAAGGGTGACTAGAAGCACTAGACGATACACTCTTCTGATAAGCCACAATGCCTCATTTTTAATAGTAGCATTCCCTAACTTCTGCCAGGGTTTAAGCACCTCTCAGTGGAAAGACTGTAGGGAAGAGTAAGTCTACGGAAAAAGAAGGGTATCAGCTGCTTCTGTGGGTTGTTTCTTGCTTTTGTTTTATATCATGACGAGGATGAGCACGTCAGCAAAAGCAAAGCAAGAAAAGCAAGCAGCAGAGCTGGAAAAGCACACTCAAAAGATAAAAGAGCTGTGTGGCTGACAGACCAAACTGGAGGAAAATTGCAATGCTAACATCAAACCAGAAAACGATTTCTCTCCTGTCAAGTCATTATTTTAAAGTAGAAGGTTGAAGGTCTTTCTTATAATTAAAACCTGATGAAAAGTTTACGTGTAAAGTGTCAGGCTAAGAAAATAAACAATGTAAGTCTTTACTAAACAGCAAGTCCCCAAGACAAATTCCTACCTGCTCACTCCACACCAATGCTGATAACCAATACAGGACTGAACATGCTCACTAATAGTTCGTGCTTCGTATCCAACAAACAGGTAAAATTATTGGTTTTCCTTCAAAGGATAGCAATTAGTTATCAAGCAGCAGAAAATGAGCTTTCCTTTAAAAAAAACCCAAACTCTACAGCAATTTTTGGAAGACAATTAATTTTGCTGATCAAGACAGGAGGAATTATTTGTATACTGTTGCATTTAGGATTGTTATTTACTGTATCAGGAGGGAGATGATGTGTAACTTAAATTCTTCAAAAGTTTTTTAAAGGACAGCTGACAGAAAATCATTATTAAAATGCCTAGTGACAGCTGGACACCGAATCATAACTTGCGAATCCTTTGATTTCTTTTTTTGATGTAAGCAGTTAAACTGATCAACTTAATTAAAAAACACTCTGCAGGGTTTTGATTTTCAAATGACTCCACGGGAGTCCAGGAATTTAATTGTTTTCTTAAAAAGAACATGTCTGATGTATTTATTTATAATGGGTTACTGCGGAATAAACCAAAGTATAGATTACTAAAAAAAAAAAAAAAAAATCAAAACCCCACAGGAAAGCAAAAACAATAGAAAAGATAAGAATTTCTGAATAAACAAGAGGGAAGCTGACTGTGGAGAAGGAACATGCACACCTGCTCACAGCCCAGCCTGCAAGGACAACTATTCTAAAGGCATTACTCAGAGTATGAAGGCTACCAAAAAACCTCAAAACCAGGTCATGTGTCTAGAAAAGACTAAGGACAGACAGTCCAGAGATGCTGCAGCAAGAGCAAGAGTATCAAGCTCTTAGGGGTAAAGGAAAAAAAGGCAGTTGAAACAGTCAAGATTGGATGAAAAATCTTTTCAAAACGTTCTCTCCCAGGAATAAAACTCTTGAAGTATCTCTAAGCATACAAAGAAAGGCTAAAGATTAGATAAAGAATGAGTTTGCATGGTCTTCTTTTTGAATGAAAGCTTATTGATGGGTTCTGAAGATGCTCTTCAACATATTTTGACTTGTTAAACTAATGAACAGCTTTCAAGCCATTCATACCTAAAGACTAGGTCCTAAGTATTGTGAGATCAGAGGGGGTGGGAAAGCCAGACTACTACTGAAGAATTACACTTGAGAACAACTTACAGGTTACAACATCTATCCTGTAACCACAGCAAGACAGGAAGAGGAAGCAGGTTTGTTCCCACCAAATATTAGCTTCAGGTGTGCACTTTCCATACACACGCTGTGCTTTTCTCTAGGTTTTAGCTTTGCTTTTCTGATCTACTAGCTAACTTGCCAGCTTTGCTAATGTATCACAAGGAAAGTTAGCCAAAATGCAACTAATAATCTCTTCTCATAGTTTTATGAAGCATGGCTTTAAACCTAAACTGAACCACACATTCCTCACCAAAGGTGATTTGCTCCTCATCAATCTGAGCAAGAGCATGGTAGCTCTTTGCCTTTATCTTGGTGAAAGATGGGCGATGGTGTCCATCATATCGTATGTGACCCATTCTCCCCCACTGCCTGCCCACAATCTGTCCTGAGCAGCTACTGAAAAAATACAAGGAAACTTGTAATAGGAATTTATACAATAGTAACTGGAAGCTTCTTGTTCACTAAAGAAAGGAAACCGCATTTGTGATACACACTGGGAGAAAGTACAATGAGGGTAAGAAGACATATCCAAGTTCTGTTGGGAAAGGAAACTGCTTATCCCCCTGAATCCCATCAGCGCAATGCAATTTGTATTCTCCACATACCACACAGAGCATCAGCAGAAAACATCACATGAGAATTTCAAACCATCTCTGGCAGGGTGATGCCCCTTATATTGCAGGTCTGACAAAAGTGTCTGAACTGTCTTCTCAATCTACCCTGGCATATTCAGGCTAACTGAATTCATCATATTGTGATTGACCATTGCTTTAAAACACAGATTTCTTGTTAGATTTTCCTGAAAAAAAAAATTAACATATGAAGATTTTGTCCAGAAATGCCACACAGTTAGGAGCTTTCATTAATTAAAAAAACCCCAAAAAACTCAAAACCCAACAAAAAGTCACCTCTCCTCTCTTTCCTCATAGTGTGGCATGTTACAATTTCTCACCTACTATAAACTTCTGATAGAGTTTCAAACACAGACAATACTTTGATGTAGTTGTACTCAAGCCTTCTGAAAAATCCTGGGTCTAAGCGGAAAGAAAATGCTTTTAGACAAAACGTTCTTTCATCTACAAGTCTGTGACATTCTAACTACACTGTTACAGCTGATAAAACGACTCCAGGTCCTGACCCTTCAAAGCACTCCCATAGGTAACAAAATCTTTATACTCTTCCCACCTGGCTGTTCCACAAGAAAGTCTCAATGGAAAATCAAGAGCATAAAGGAAAATACCACCACCTCTACCTACAGTAGTGGGAACCAATGCACAGATCCTTATCTGCTATTATCCTCCACTGTTTTAGGTTGGTCAACCATACACTGAATCCAATTTGTAAGCTTGTGCTCAAGGAATCAATAAATGGGAAAGAGTTAAGAAACACGCCTGGGAAAGCTAATTGCTTAACTTGCACTTCTGCAATCAACCTAGTTGTCAGTATTCAACCTGACACAGATTTCTTATAGGCTGCCTGATAATGCTTAGCAAACTTCAGACAAAACAGCTCTGTCCCCAGCCTTTTCTCTGTTGTATTCAAGCATTTTTATTTGTTTATTCTCCCTCTTTACTTTCTATGACAGGACAGAGAGGGCAAGTGCACTCTGGAAACAAAGTCAGTAAGTGAAACACAAAGGAAGTGGAACTGTAAAAACAAGCATGTTGTAAAGAGAAAGTTTCCCTTCAAAGAGCTAACGATCTTTTAAACAAGAGATGAGGCCTCAAAACAAAAATTAAAACTGGCATAGAGAATAAGGGCCATAAGCTCAGACTCCCAGAGTCTGACCCATGGCTGTGCTCTGCAATCAGAAACTCTCATCTATTTCAAACAGAGGTAAATCCCTCATTCCATCAGCAGGACAAATTGCCCAGCTTTCCCAGGAGGTGCTCCACTTATTGCAGTCACTCTTTTCATCTGGTTTATCTCGTAAGTTGGCACAACGTCGTGCTCCTGGTTTAACTGAAAAGGCTTAGGAAAAAAACCCAACCCACCGCCATACATTACTACACAGCTTGATACAGACACCGTGTTCTCCCTGGTCTTTCCCAGCTTTATCCCTCACTGTGATCTAATGGTTGCATGTTTAACACATCAGTGCATTTGACTGTGCATGGAGAAGGGAGCGAGCCCATCTCTGTTTCTGTGGAACAAAGTGACATCCTGCCTGTGCTGGCACACTCTCCGGTGGGATCCCACCGGTGTAACAAACCAGTGGGGGACTGGAGAGTGGGTGGTGGGCACATAGCTGTGCTGGGGGGATGAGCCTGTGCTCATTTTCAATGCGTGGTGACGTGGGAAGGAGCAACCTATTCTTAACAGGGAGAACGGGGTGAAAGATGATGTTTGGAAGATAACTGTACTAACTGCTGATAAGTGGGAACCATGACTGGGTGCACACATTCAAAGGTGAAATAATGATGCCCAAAAATACAGAAGCAAACACTGTTAAGTACAGAATGTCAATATTGTTTACCCCTTTTTCACGGTGTTGTTTAATCTTTTATTCCCTACATTTCTGATGACCTGGAATGTAATTTGGGGGGGGGGGGGAGGACATGACAATTACATTTTTTAGGCAGGTGTTGGGTCAGCACACAGAAAATGAGCATGGCCAGGAGTTTTAATCTGGTTTGTATTGGCTCAGGGATAGCAAAAGTCTCTTCTGAACTTCTACTGAAGTCTTTTCTGCAGACCATACTTTCTCTCCTCCTTGCACAAATGTATGTGTATTGATAATAAGTGGCAAGTTTCCTCTGTGACAAGCCGTCCTCTCCTAGCTCTTCACTTTGAGGAAGGCAGCATGGAGGAACATTCTAGTCTCAGATGAGCTCCACAAGCCAACCAGCCTTCGTTTTCTGAAGCACGAAAGCAATTGTTGTGCGATGAACAAGGTCAGCCATTTCCTGGTCCACACATGGAGCCATGCTGCAGTATCTCATGTTTCTCTACACCTGCTAGAAGAGCACTCTTGTGAAGCATGCATCCTTGTTTGGCATGGAGCACAATCCTGACTCACCCTTCCCTTACACCCCATGAACAGGGATGCCCCGTTCCTTACTTGGGCCAGATACAGTGTCCTTCAAAGCTCTGAGCTGTGGCTGAGACGTTTGAAATATTCTACATATTCCTAGTCCTCCCACAGACTTCTACAGCTTTTAGCAGGAGAACGAGTTTGCTGCTTTTTGTTCAGCTCTTTTTTAAAAAACAAATGCCTATTCAACAAATTACAGTTGCATTCTTCCTCAACACGGAGGGGCTGTTAAAAGTTTTTTCCTGTATGAGTTTAACATGCCTCAGCGGCTTCCTTTATTCAGTATTAGCTGCATTTGCTCCATAGGTATGTCAAACACTCAACATACTGTAAGCAAAGTGATACCTCCTCACGGATCAGGGATCTGGGTGTTAGTTCTGCATGGGTCACAAAACAGGGCGTTCCTCCCATGGTAAGCATCAGCTACATTAAAAATTTCCACATTATAAAACTGTTCCGCACACCCCTTCCTTGCATAAAATGCCTTAGCACACAAAAGAAAAAGAGCGTCTTCTTTTGTACTTAAATCAGCTCTTGCAGTTGTGTGTCAAGTAGTTCTCTTGCATCTAATTTATCACGCAGCCCTGTTTCTTTTTAAGACAAGAAATTAGGCTTGCTGTAAATAAGAGTTGTACATTGCTAGAATCAAGATAGCAGAAGTCTGTTTCTACCTATGTTTCAGAAAAAATATTACTTCTGTTGTTTTTGCTCGAGTCGTCAGTTTCCCAGTAATTATAAAGCCTTGATACCCAATAACCAGCTGTTCAAGAAACACAAATATGGAAAAACAAGCTGTTGCCAAATTTTTGCTGTACAGATGCAGAATTATCTAACAGAGTCCCTAGAATCTTCTGCAGTCTGGTTTTCCAGGTACTTCCATCCCTCCAGGGGACTTACCCTTGGAAGAATAAAACTGCTGGGAGACATATCTAGATATGATCTGAATTCATCCATTTCATCTTGTTTGTTCCTTTTGCCTCATGCAATTCCTCTCCCCTGAGCTATTTTTAGGTTTGGTTTTTTTTTGATTTAGCCTTTGGAAACGTCTTTCTTCCTTTGCTTTAGTAGCCAATTCCTGGTGACACGATGATACAACTGGGAGCAGGACAGGCCCAAGGTACCCTGAGAAGGTTCAGAATCCTTGCTTTTTACAGGAGAGTCCACAAACACAAGTGACTCACTCGCAGAATGGCAAATTATTAAGATCAAGAAGGTTGATGCTCTGCACTAATGAGTTGAGAATGCCAAATGATTTTTGATAAGAGGTTATTTATGTACATATAATACATATTTATGTCTTATTTATATTGCAGTAGAGGATCAGCCCTGAAGTCAGACATTTAATAAATAAGTAAAACCACAAATAAGTCTGTGTCTCGGGAAGCCAGCATCTGGGGTGGCATTAAGGAAAACAGTTGGAAGAACATGTGGAGAGGCATCTTGCAGGAGGCAAGAGGGCATCAACACATAGTGCAATGGAAGAATCCTAACAGCCTCGGAGTTCTTACAGGGAAGCAACTGATATGAGGGGGAAACAGCACTATCAAACCAGCCCTATCAGAGGTGAATTTTAGCTGAAAATTCTAGATAAGGCAATGCTAAGTACAGCAATAGCATGTTAAGTAATTATACAGAGGAAAGGTTGGCAATTGCTGCCTTACAGGAAACTAGTAGTTGAAAGCATGAAAGTCTCTTATGAGTTTAATCAAACCTTTGTTGTAGCTACCATGGAAACGAAGGATATACTGAGAATTCATTTCCTAATACGTGGCCTGCAAATACTCTGAGTAGAGATAATTTGGTAGCTACATCTATTGGAAATGCAATCAGGACGTACTAAATAGGGTGAGACACGGTAGATGTGGTATCATCAGAGCAGATTACAGTTAGGCTTTTTCTTTTGATTGTCCTGGGCTGACAGCACTGACTTATTTCCAGGCAGATACAGGGCAAGTGATTTCATAAAAATTGCTGTGTTTATCCAACACAGATCAGTCCTTGGAAAATCATCTCACCCCTGGGAATATGAAAGTAAGTGAGTCCATATAATAATGGATCTTTGCTGTGGGTGATGCTATAATGAAGCAGTTTCAGAATACTTTCACAATCTCTCTGGGTATTAAGACAGCAAAGCACATAGCCCAAACAGTGTGACACCTAATTTCTCTCCAGCTGCAAGCAGGTGTGCTATTAATTCTGAAATATGGCATTCACAACAAACACAGGGAATACTTGACTGAATGCAAGAACATCTGCTCTAAGACAACACTCATTTATAGGAGTGCTGTGGAGGTTACAAAGAGAAATAAACTGTTTCAAAAACAATTTAAGTGTGTTAAGTTTCAGTCTCTGAGATGTTTAAACTCTATAGATTGGGCCTCTGGTTTTACCAGGAACTGGGGATACGTGCTGGGGAAAGTTCTGCTGACTTTTCATGAATTCGGTGCCAAATTTTGTTGACCTGCACAATTTTTGACCATGAAAAGTCATAGTTTCAGAACGCATCTGCACTCCTGTGAATGTGCCATTGGAAACGGCAAATCTAGGATGCTGCAGCCAACGAACTCCCCTGGAGCAGGACACGGTGGTCCCTGTGCTCCGCAAAGGCTGTGCTGTGCCATCGTTCAGTACCCACCGGGAAGTTGTCCCTCAGCTCCTGGGGGACACATGAAGAAGCCAGAAGCGTTGTATGTTCTTGTGTGCTCAGAAAGCTCAAGTCTAAAGAATAAAAGCATGGCTGTCATCTCCCGTTTGGGATGGCAGTGGCCATAATCCATAGTTCTGGGTGGAAGGAGGGTGATAGCTGAACAGGCAGCTGGGAAAGCTCTACAGGCAGGCTGTGAAACACAGAGATTATAGATGGTCTGTGATGGAAACAGAGGACACCAACACAGAAGACTGAACTCTTTATGACCCCACTGCTAGTTTTGCTGAAAGGTATAGTTTTTGCTTTACTTTGGATTCTTCAGCTATAATAATAAGGCTGATTTTAAAATGTTTTTCTCTAAACTCTAAGATTTAAAACTGTATTAACTCTACTCATACATGAAATAAAAAACCAACATGCAAGCCTCCCACTAATAATTTCCATCCCTCCATTTATTTATTATCTCATTTGTAATGCAATCTGGAAGTCAGCTTCACATAGTGACTTCATCTCAGGCCCCCTTATTATGTGATCTGAAGTAAATCAACTTTCTATTTGTTTCTCTCTGGAGATCCTTGAGTAATTTTCCTCAAGAGTTCTGCAATTATCCTTAAAAATTTTTCCGCTGGGTCAAAAGCAAGGATGTGGTCATATAAATCACATATTTGCAAAAGTTATTCTTCAACCTCTTTTTTGTTCTGATTGAGTTGTAACTTGAAATTAAGTTTGTAAGTAAGCTAAATCAAATCGGAGATTAATTAATTTCTGAATAAGTGTGTCTACAGCCAGGTTAATTAACTCAGATTAACATTTCCAAGTATCCCTCACTCACAGAAGGGTTAATAAATTCTTTGTTTTATGATGAGCCATCTTAATACATATATGCAGTCATGTCTTGATACATAGCACATTCATCATATTTTTCTTTCTCCTTGTTCTCTGGATTAATCTTAGATGATAAGGGTTCATTAAAAATGATTCCTCAATCTTCCCATTCCATCCTTTCCTCTACCATGGGCTACAACTCTTATACTCTCACAGCGTAATTCTTTTTGTCAGTTCTGGCAAGATTGCAGAATGAGATCTTGAATGTCCTTTCAAAAATGCAAAATGTAAGCTATCCATATATTTTAAAGCCACTATGAGGTAAGCTGTAAACATGCAAAATGTCACCAACCTTTGCTACAGTTCCTATGCACACTTACCTCATGGTAAATGAGAACAAATACACCGTAAGGCACGTACCGAAGCTGCTAGGGCAGAGCAGCTCAGCTACCTAGGGTCTGCTGCCAACTTCTCCTCTAGGATTTGGGTCTACAGGGAATGTTCCTTCATTGCTAGCTACCTTAATTTCAAATGCCCCTCAAACTCGCCTGGGGTGATTTGTTTTGATGTTTAATGATTCCACGCTCAGCTTAAGCTGTTCAGTCTTTTCCCTACTGAACCACAGTGTGGGAAAGGTGGCTCAGGAATTTGAGCCAGGAGAGTTGTAGCTAAGATGCGTTTGTTTTGGCCGGATCTCCAAAAATCTCCTATATTAAGATGTCTTTTAAAAGAAGTGCTGAGTGTGCTTGGAAAACGAGATGTTCTCTACAGTGGTGGGATCTCTGGGGCAGACGTTGGCAGCCCTCCAAGAACGGTGTACCAGACTGATTTTTTCTTTCTCATCTTCAGAAGTTAAACGTATGGGGAAAAAATCAGGAAGAGCAAGTGGAAGAAAGGTACCACAACCTCCTTACCAGCAGTAGCCTTCCTCCATGCTACCAGCTGAGATGCTGATTGGTATTTGTCAAAATACTCCATTTCTCAGCTCCCAGCTCTATGCCTATCCACCGCCTTTCAAAATCTGTCCACATAGTTCATGTAGCACATGTGCTCTCATCTGCTGGTCTTTCCTCTAGGACACCATGAACCCCCAGAGATAGAGGCAGTGCAATTTCACTTCTGCTGCTACTTCCCCCATAATTTCTGACATCTGGAAAACTCAGTTTTTAGAGCTTGCTGGTGCCATTTTTCTTAAGCCTTACACTTGCTCCAGGCAGCGCAGAACAGTGGTCATCTTTAAGGCCTTTTAAAGGCCTCATGAGAAACAAGGGACTCCATAAACTTGGCCCAACCCATCTGTCACATCCTCATCAGAGGAGAATTCTACAGCAGAAATCATAGAGCCAAGAGCCACTATCTCATTCCAAACACATGCATGCGCATTTGAACATATTATACCACACTCCCTATCATTTAATGTTGATTTTTTTTAGTTTTTAATTTTTATTGGTGCATACTTCTTGTGTATGCACCAATTGCACACAAGAATACCAATTCTTGTGTATGCACCACCTTTTTTTTTTTTTTTTTACTGACAGGCATGGAAACAGTAAAAGCCAAGTCCTGGCACTTGAGAAGGTGCTCTGGTTTTCAGTATTGGAATGGAGAACTGAAGCTTTTTGTTTTGGCTTAATCTGAAGACCACAGGGGTGCTTCTTTGGAAAAATGAAGTCGGTAAGGATCTGACGTTTAATTTCTCCACGTGTTGAACACCCAGTTGAGGGAGGATAACATACTTGCTCTCTGCAGAGGAGTTAAAACAGGGACTGGAGGTCTCCGAAGGAGATCTGGGGGAGATGTATCATGATCAAGAAATGAATTTCTGGTCACGAGGATCTGCCCAGTTTCCCCATGGGGGGTATTTGGTTAGGAAGTGCCACAGCAGCAGAGCCTGCTGTGCAGTGCTGCAGCCTTTACGTGGCAGTAGAGCCCAGCTCTGCTCCAGGACACCACAACAGCCAGCCGCAGGCAAGGGGCCAAACTCCAGTGCAGCACTACTGCAGGGCTATGCTGTGGAGAGGTTACAGATCACTATTTTAAGCACCAAAGCGGTAAGACTGTTCTTCCAGAAGCAAGACAGTCTGTACGATGGCATTTTAAATAATGGTGGCAGAATCTTCAGGTCCTTCTATGAGGGAATTCAATATTAGCAGAAGCTGAGTATAGCCAGTGCTTATCAGAAAGCAAACAGGTCCCTAGTGACTGTATGGAAGACATGTAGGGCCAACATCCTCTGAAGATCTCAGTATTTGATGGACCTGGTTCATTTAGACAGCGTGGTAAGACTGTGAAAGCTAAGCCATTCAGGTTACCTACTTGTTTACTCAACCACATAACTCCTATCTCCTTATCTCAACACACCATACCAAATCCACAGATATGCAGTTCCCAAAAGTACCTGAGAAACCTAAACTGCAGTAAGGAAACAAAGCTGTATGTCCACCTGCAGCTCCATCTACCACTATGTGCTCTGTACTCAAGTCTGTGCCTGATTCTGCAGTTGCACCACTTGAGCCAGACGCAGCCAGATGCTGATGTCTATTCTGTATGCAGAGGCAGAAGTGAAGTACAAGCCAGTTTTTCTTTGACTGGCTTTTCTTGCCTAAAAAGCCACTGGCCAGAAAAGCTTCTTGGCAAAAGTTACTGATCCAGCCTACAGCAGCATTTGGCTTCAGTGTCATCCTGAGCCCCCAGACAACACTATACACAGGCACAGGCAAAGGAACAGCAGCTGCTAAGAGAAAAACACTGCCGTGATCTACATTTGGCAAACCTTTCCAAATACTGTTTCTAAGTGAGTAAATACTGAGAGAATTTCTAAATTCAGTAGTAAACAAATCAAAAACACTTTTGAATTAATATCAGCTAAACTAGCCGCCACATTTGTATAAAGTAAATCATATAGCTTAACCCTGCACTGATTCAGTTACTACACTTATAGCATTATCTGTTCCTTTAGACATATGAAAAATGATCAAAGCAGCTGGCATTTTGGAACATAGTGATTCTAGAATCCCTTCCTGAATAAAAAGAAGCAGCCAGGGAATTTTAAATCTTTCTGGTTTTAAAAAAATCAGACTAAATTCCCAATGTAGGCTGTATTCTAAAATCAAATTATCTTAAAACACAAAATGTACCAGGAACATTTAGGAAAAAAATAGCTTCCATAAACTTAGAGTCAATTTTATTTAGAATATAAAAATCACAGAAACCAAGTTTTCAAAATTATAGTGCTGAATAATTCTGTTACAACATTAATGAAATAATAATAATAAAAAAGACAGAAGTGAGAAAATAGGTAGGGATTTAAAATGTCACAGTCTGACATTTTCCATAATAAAAGAGCATAAGTTGAAGGTGATATTAGTGGCAGCAATGATTTTGAGTCTCCAAAGAGAGTTCATTAAACAATCTTCGCTGACATCTAAATTTATGTAGAAAGCAAAGGCATGGAAGGAGAGTTGGATGACTTTCAGGATGTTAAACTTCCAATTAGGAAAACCTTACCAAGAAGAGACAGAAAAGGACTTTGATCAGAGTTGGAGTAGAGGATTTGTTTGCAGATGTTAATTGAAATAAATTGTGCAAAAAAACTAAGGAAGGGAATTGTTTTCCTAGAAGTGAATTACTTATTGGTTAAAGACTGCACATTCATTTTGTTTTGGTCCTTTTCCAAGAAGATGTGCCAAATATGATAACAAGCACTGAAACTGGGTAACAGCTAGGAGCTAATAATCACAACGTGATCAGAGTGGAGATGCTGAAGTATTAAGCACAGCAAAACAACAACTGAAACAAAGGCAAGATAACCAGAACGAAATCTGACTTGCAAGTTTGCAACCTGCAGGAAGAGAGAGTATGAGTCAGGGGACCAAGAAAGAAACAGACTTTGGATCTCACAACGGTGATGTACAGAAGGGGAGAACATAATTCAGGATAGGAACATTGCACTGCATCTTAGCAAAGCTCATCAGAACCTAAATCTAAAGAAGATGATCTGACAACTTTTCAAAATTGAAATGGAAGTTTACATTTACCTTCACTGACATGTGCTACATACAGTCCGCTCTTGGGTGAGTGAAGATGGGGTAGCTGTTCAAACCTGTTTGCTGGAGAGCTCGGTGAGTTGCTGAGGAGTCATGCTATAGAGCAACCAAGGAATACAAAGCCCTGCCATAAGCCCCCAAAACACTATCAAGTTTCCCAGTTAACACCAAGGGCGTTTTCAAGAGAGATCTGAGTCTACATCATAGTCCTGACCCTCCTAAAACGAGACTCTTGCACTAGCAACAAGCAACTCTTTGCGCTCAATTCCTTACTCTTCCTCTCAGCACCGCAGCTTGCGTCTTTATTATTTATATGTATCATTACAACACTTCATCCTATTCCTGAGGTAGGACCTTATGTACCATTTCACTGAACAAATGCCTTCCTTCTAAGGCAGCAGGCAGCACCTGAAATCCAGAAGCAGCAACACCAACTCAGAGCACTCCTGGGGTATCAGGGGAAGATGCACATGATGTCTCTCCTTCCACCCAACCCCAAACTAACTCAACATCCTAGTTTACAAATGGCAAGCACAGCTCAAGCAGATGACTTTCAACACACAGTCAAATACCCATGCTTTTAACAGAACTGCTCTGGAGAGTCACCGAGGTTTGAGGTCTACGGGTTGCACACCCACAAACTAGACAATTTCAAGAATAGCATTTTTGCCTGTTTAAAAATACTGGGTAGAAATCAGACGATTTCAGATAGCGTAATGTGGGAGAAGCTCCTAGGAGCTTATATATCAAGGAATTATTATGCAGATCCCACAACCATCATTCATCGAAAAACTGGCAGCATCTACAGTGTGAACCCAAGGTTTCTGAGGGGAGAAGGGAGTTTTTCAAATTTATCAGAATGGTCTGGACATACATGAACTTTCTCTGCCAACATTTATCATTTCATTTTCCTTTAAATGGGACTGGCAAGCTCTCTGACTAATGGAATGAATCAGAGATATGTTACAAAAGGCTTAATAAGGAGTTCTCTATAATTTTCCAGTTGTGTCAGCACAATGCATCTGACTGCATCCAGCAAAACGCATCTCTCAAACACAATCCAGAACTTCCACAGTTGGCTGCTCCACACTCTCCATCACTCCCTGGCTCCTGACTCCCAGCTCGCAAGGGTCTCTCTGCCACAACAGTTGGTGGGTGCTGCTGTCTATAGCTCCCTTTCTGCAGCTGCAAGACAGGCAGTGGCAGACAAACCAGCCCGTGGCCTCTGGCTGTCACCTCAGCAGGGTGCTTACCTGGCAGCAGCGCCTGCAGCAAGAACCTCCCCTGATTCCCACAACCTTTCAAAGAACTGAGAGTGGCCTCACAATGACATTGGCCAATGATGCATCCCGTCATGTCCCACAGACTTGTACACTCTCAGTTTGTTCCAATGTTCCCTGTCCTGATCCTCCTTCATGGAGAGTAGGTTTTAGTTGCTTGAGACCTCCCTTCTGGTCTCAGGGACATTGGATTCCTGAAAGCAAGTCTCACCAGTAAAGATCCAGGCAAAGGAGACATTAAGTATCTTGGCCTTTTCCATGTCCTTTGTCACCCAGTTCCCTGTTCTATTCAGCAGTGGGCCCACATTTTCCCTAGTCTTCCTTTTGCTGCTGATGTCCCTGTAGAAGCCCTTCTTGTTGCCCTTCACATTTGTTGCCAGATTCAATTCCAAATGTACTATGGCTTTGTAAACCCACTCCTGCGTGCTTGGATGGTGTCTCTATATTCGTACAACAATATTTCCTGTGCATAGCTACTTCAACAGTTTACAACAAAGTTCTTTTTAAAAAAGCAAAGAACAGAACCAGCCATTTCAAATTTTCATTCCAATTCTGTGGTCTTCATTTCTACTTACCTGATCTATAGCGCTCATCCCGTGACCCTGAGGACCTGCGACGGTGATATCGAGAGGAAGAGGACGGAGTAACAGGAGTTCGACGTTCTTGTGGTAATGCCTGGTCCACTCCTGCAATAATAAAAAAAAACCCCACAAGCTCATTGTGATTGAATTTCAGAATCTTAATAGAGAGGAAGATTTCAACCTACATTAGAAGTAGAAAATGAACATTCAGTGAAGAAATCATGTCATGTCAATTGGTTACACAGTACTTGCCTCTGGTTGGCTCTTCTGGTGTGGTTATTTTCCTGGTTCTCTCTAAGACAACCTTTTCCCAGGACCATAGACTACATAAGAAGGGCATACAGACAGTAAGCTTGGTGGTGACTTTTTTTCCCAAACAGGGGACTTTTCATAAAGTAGTATTAAGGAAATATTTTAGTGTGCTAATAAAGGCAGCCATCATTGCAATGATCTTGAAGCTTTCCTGTAAATTGGTTAAAAACAGCTCCTAAAAAGACTTAGCTAGTACATATTATCTAAAACCTCATGCAGTTGGATGGCACAAGCTGGTGACAACACAATACTAACCTATGGAAACTAGATACCCTGTGGGAAGGGAACTGTATTAATACCTATAGGCATTTTTAGATACCAAGGACCAGAAAGTAAACAATAACTGCATCAGGCCAGGCTGAAAATAGTAATGTGTTGCAGCAAAACAACAAAAATAACTCTGCCTTATATATACCTGCAGCATCTCAGCCTGCCAGGCCTAAACATCCAGTATTTAAGATTCAAACCTTGTATTCATCCCTTTCTTATAGTGAATTTGCCTTTTTTAAGAAGTAGGTATTTTGCTGAAGGCTCCTTCAACAACAGCAGTGGTCTAACATCAGCAATGTGTATAAATTCCTTTAGAAATCGATGTTCCTTGACAACTTCCAGAGAAGAGTGAACTGAATTATTTAAGCAGGAAAACTCAAACAAACAATGGGAAAAGAAAGCAAACCTGCATCTGTAATAGTGGCATAATATGTTACCCTGCTCTCATCCAGAGAAGAACGTGAGCAGACAGGCCCAGTAAGCAACACATTCAGTTAATAAAGCACTGAGCCTTAAGCACTGTGATGCACAGGGGCAAAAACCAGGAGTGCCTAAAGAAATTAATTATTTCCTTATATTTTCTGCCTTTAAAAACTATCTACACACTATGTGTAAGGGCAGAAGTAAAACTGGCCTCTTGCACTTAGGGTTGACGGTAGAAAAAGATCTGTTAAAATTACTTAATTACATGATTAATTATTAAGTATTCAAATGGATGACTAATAAATTGAAACTGGATTCAACAAAACAATGCTTGGAAATATATACTTTTTTATTATTAAAACACAATGTAAAACCTCTCCACTACTATTTCTGAACTATTCAATGCCTGCTTGTTGGACAGGGATAAGAGTTTACGTGTAGAATACAGACCCATAGAAAATGCTATGTTGACTTCAATCAGTCTCAGTTATGTTTCAATGGACTTTTTAGAAAGCATCTTTTAAAAGAAGTTGGCATTGCACACTTATTTGTGAAAACAAACCGAACCCAAAATACAGCTTCTCTCGTAAATCTCCAGAATATCAGCAATGCTTATATTCTGTAGAGAAATGGCTGGTTGGCTAAAAAACGCACTGGAGTAAAAATCTCACAGGCACATAAAAGACAGAGTGAATCCATAAATTTTCCTCTACTCAGATTGTGATTAATAATTCATACTCTTAAATCAAATGTCTTCATTTAACTGCTCTGTCTCCACACTATAGTACTGCGTAATTTCTCTTGCCCTCAAGCCTTTATATTCTTTTAGGCAGGTAAACATAACTCCTGAATCACTAAAATAATCAGAACAAGACACATTTTCTCCTCATTTCTATATTTAGGGTTTTTTCTTCTTTATTGGGTCACCCCGAGAACTAGCAATATAAAGTCAACAATAAAATTAATTACGATTCAAAACTTTCAAAAAATTATGTTTCCGTCTGTACAAGATGTTAACCACCATTATTCATCTCAGTCCCTATCCATATTGTCAAGAATGAAATATTTTCTGGAAATCACATATATTTACAAAAATCGTAAAAAAAACCACACCCAAAAATCGTGCACCTAAAATTGCTGCTGCGTGACAGAGGTGTTGTGAAGAAAGCACTGCCCCACCTTCCCATGGCAAATGACTTATGTAGGGCAATGGCGTGTGGAGAAGAGCAAATAAAAATAATTGAGGTGTTGCTACTGAAGTACACCACCACAATTATACAGGGAAAGGGAATTAAATGCATCCTTCCAACAACAAACCCACTAGCAATAGGCTTTAGAAACACTACGGGGAAATTAAATTGTGAGAAAAAGCATGAGTTTCAGAGATGCGTAGCTGCTGCAGGAGATCTTTCAGGTTGACCTGAAAACCCATGGTTTCCTTCTCCTGGCCATGTGGCTATGAGACACCTCAGGTGTCTCAGTCTCTTCTTCTGCAGCTGTGGGCAGCGTGCAAAACTCTTTTCCAAGGCGTAAGAGAGACACACTGCAAGGTAACTTCAGACACTGACCCTGCCGTTGCAGAAGACAGCAGGACACTCAACTGGCCAGGCAGCACTGCCACCCACAGCACCCCCAGCATTGCAGAGGGCTCTTCGCTCCTTCCCCATTCACGACAGAGATGCTGCTACTTGTTCTTACTACAGATACATAAATCCCTCATCTAATCTTAAAATTGATGCACTTTAACTAGTTTACCTCCTCCTCCTTGTATATGTGTGTTAGTTCTTTTAATGATGTCTGTTCTGACACAATGGGTAATAGGGAGTTTCTTCATACAGTCAGGAAAGAGAGAGCCCCAGCATCCTGCACTTAGTAGTCATTTAAGGCCATAGCAAACGAAATGAGAATATCAAAGTATCGTCTCCTTTTATGAGGTCTAAGGATCATTTGATGGCTTGACTTCCCACTTTCCCATGAATATAAAACAGTGAAAAAACCTCTACCCAAGTCCGGAGCAGGACGTGTGAACTCGGCTCACTGAGAGCACCAATTTACACGAGGCAGTTAATCTGCGCTAAAATACAGAGGAGAAGCTCTCCATCAGCCGTCTGCAGGGAGACTTTTCTTCACACTAAGTTCCTTTAACAAGAGAAAACACAAAGCATTGCCCCACTTGGCAGAAACAGTAAGAATCCTGATGACTGTTCCTTCAGGGCTGGAGCAGGAATTAGCTGGCACTGCCCGGACTCACACCTTGGCTTCCCGAGCACCCGCTGCCTCACACAGCACCAACAGCGGTGGGAGACAAAGTACACAATAGAGAGAACCTACAGGCTGCCATTCCTGAGCCGTGGGTAGGAGTGAACACCATACAGAATAATGAATACCATGAAATCCGTGAAGGGTTGCCATAAATAGCCAAGCGGTGTTAACAGCAGAATTGTTCACCTCCATGAAGGCTCCAGCATTACAGCGCGGTAACAAGCATCTTGTTTTGTTTTTTTTCCACTTCTACTTCTGAACACAACTAAACCCCCCAAATTGATAGCTCTCACAACCAGCACACAGGGTCCGGGAGTTAAGTGCTAATGCTTGTTCAAGTGCAGCTTCGCCCGCACACATTTGTGAATCCGTGGAACAATGGGCTTTTGAGAATTCATACTTGGACGGATTCCTAAATTTAAGGAGGTGGCAGGGCAAGGAATGGCTTTCATAAAAGAAAAGACAGTGTCATGCCAGTGCCCTGCACGCAGACACAACCACAGGCGCTGCCAAACTGGCATCGTTCTTAAGAACGCCATAGTCCATCCCAGTCTTGCAGCCAAAGGAGGACGTACAAAGGTAAGCATAATTAGGACTAATGATTGACTCATTGCAAGTTACAAAGAATTTTAGCAAAATATATATGCCTGGAACACAGTTATTTTATATAAAAGGCTGAGAAATCAGTGCTTTATGTTCTTCCCATTACACATAACCATTACCAGGTGCACCAGAGCGAACAGCCACGTTCTTAACACAAGCTTTAGTTCATTTATCTAATGCTGCTAATGTGGGATTCAGCTTGCAGATTAAGACACCTATATTTAGGTGTCTAAAAGAAGGTGCTTAAGCAAAGCTCCCATTATGAAAAACAGAGACCTAGGCCAAGACTCAAGAGTCTAAACAGAGGTGCCCAATGTCTTTTCAGATGTTGTGGACTACAATGCCTGGCTCGACCAGAATGGCACGCATCCCCTCTAAGCTCTGTTTTATATGTACTCATTCTGTCCAGATGTCTCTGATACTGCAGGAAATCCTGAACAGTATTAGACATCCATCTTCAGGCAACTCCATGAGCCCAGCAAAGCCTCGAGAGCCACGCAGGTGGTCAGTGGAGGTATCTCCTCTGGAATAAGCTGAAAAGCTCTCTGGGTTTCATCAACTGAATTAACCGTGTCTCTTCACATAAGAATGGGAGCTTAAATACCAGGTTCATAGGCAGACAACTTAATGCAGATTTATCAATCCACAAATCCTAATCTGCAAGCTGGATCCTGCCTTGACTGTATTTAGCTAAAAATGCAAGAGCCTCAGCAAAGCTATTTAAGCAATACCACTGCAAGCTGGATAGTTTTAAGTGCATGGAAGGCACAAAACTGTCAGCTGGAAGCAGGCTTCACCTCCTTCCTTCTTTTTTTTTTTTTTTTGCCTCCACCTCTTTGTTCCTCCCTTATTTATTACTTCTTTTTGTAGGTAAATTGCAATGCCATGTGTTGATAATGTGGCAAGAGCTGCATCGCCCTCCCCAACAGAGGGCAATTCTTTCCTTAATAACAGCTGACAAGTTGCCTTGATGTTTCTGTTATTCCTATGCCTGTGTCAAATTTTTGAATCTAAAAATATTCAAAAGCTGAAATGTCTAATTGTCACGAAACAGAAGGCATTCTTAGACACAGGCTACATTTACTGTTCTAAACCTAACTTACAGCGTGTGACCCCAGGAGAGAGAGCTGTAGGATAAACCCAGCGACTCCAGGGCTAGTGGGAAGGCAGGCAAACAGTGTTTGCAGTGCAGTTGTAAGAAACAGTATTTACCTTCTGTTCTAAGTATTTCCTCAGCTTCTGTGCAATGGCTGGTGGCTCAGGTTTAAAAGCAAAGCCAGGCAATGAAGACACCATATAATTTGTAAAGAGGTTAAATGTCACACCACCCCCATGGAACTTGTTACTTGGCATGGCATTTCACTCTTCCCATCAAATATATATTTAAGTAATGAATTCACCAGATAAGCCAAAGGAGATTTAAAATGTGATACTCCCAACTAGAGACATTCAGGAAAGTGGAGCCACTTTTTGTTAGACAGGTATGGAGAAACTGGAATTTCTGATTAGATATATTTAATTAACAATCTTTCCTTCACAGGTGAGCCTTCACACTCATTCCTGCACTTGGTTCTGTTTTCAAACAATGCACATACTTCAAATTGGCGGTTTTCTTTCCTTATTACAATCTCGATCTTGCCTTCCAGCATTTCCTTGCAAGTTTTAGCTTTCAGTGATTGAGCCATCTTTTCTCACCTATTTGTCAGATTTTTTGACAAACATCTTCATGTTTCCTCCTGTGCTTTTACGTTTCACACATCATCTCCATGAACATCAACTGTTATTTCATTGAAATTCTTCAAATTCCTTGAAAAACACCCCAACTCTGATGTGTACTAAAAATATCCTCCCAAAAAACCCCTATCAAGCTGAGTGTTGAAACCACTACCCACGTTAATAACTGCTTTCATCATGTACTCGTTTCTTCCCTTACACCCATTTTTTGGCCTTACTATTAGGGTGTAAAGTCTTTGAAGGAAGGCATTTTTTGCTCTGTATTTTAGCAATGTTTAATATTATAAGGTCTTACTGCAGGGTAGGGATCAGAGGTGCCACAATAAAACAAAGCATGCATAAAACAATAACTGGGCTCTCAGTCAGCATGGCGAAAGCAAAGCGGTAAATATCACGCTTTAAGTGATGGCATCAAGGGGTAGCTCTCAGATGCTGTCAGAACCTTCCTCTTTTAACCAAAATAGGCTCAGCAAGGCATCCACCAATTCAAACCAAAATTCTTTTTTAAAAAAAGACTCACTAAGCATCAGTATACATGCCATAGTTTCTCATCTGTGAAATATCTGTCACGCTGTTTTCAGAAACACATCAATGAGGTGTGCAATGTATATGCCTTTCAATGAGATCCATCTTCTCAACACACATACACGCTTTGAAATGCCCCATCACGCTTATCCCTTGCTAAGATCTTTAAGAATTAGGAAGGCAGATGTGACAGGAATACTTGTTACTATTAATAAAGTGAATACATGAGGGTGGTTTTTTTCAATTCCAGAATCAAGCTTTGTTTAAACATTTCCTTGCAATCTTTACAATCCAAATAATGTCTGTGGAAGAGAAAATGAAATTGTAATTGCCAAGTTTACTTTGAGTGCCCAAAGGGCTAGCAGCAGGAATAGCTGAAAGCAAATGTCTGCATGCATACACATAGAAAAGTATGCAAATATGTGCACGCATTACAGATATATATAAATATATGTCATGTTAATAACAGAGGATATGGAAATGGGTTCTGGTAATTCTACGGAAAACTGTTTCTTCATAAGGTAAAGGGATCTTCTGAGTGAACATATTATCTTCTCTGCACTGTGCAGCCTGGAGTCTGCCCGTGCTGGTGCTGTTGGGGCTCCAGCAGCCGGAGGAGCAATGATCTGTCTCTCGGCCTGGGAAAGGCGCAGCAGGTGCCTTTTAAACACCGCGTCTCTTTAGGTTTATTAGCCATAATAAATAAAGCACTGGTGACTGGTCTACACGGTTACGCTACAAATAGAGCTACACTGGTGGCACCAATGATGGGAAATTACAGAAAGTAATCTAGTGTAGACACAGCACTTGATTAAGAGAGAATGAACCACCCATGTCTAAGCTGTTAGAAGCAAAGCTTAATTGACAACAACATCGTCTCTGCTCTGTGAATGAATAATCAAATTTCCTGGCAAAAGACTGGAAGCAAATTGGGCAAAAACACAGCTTATGGGGGATGCAGGTAATTTAGTTATTTTTCTTCTAGGGAAGGTTTCTCTTAATAGTGTGCACACAGCTGTCCACATGTTATCTTACCCAGAACTGACTGATCTAATCAAGATAATCTTCAGAAAGATATTCTGAAATAAATGTCTGTTTAAGTGGTTATTCTTTCAGCTCTTGGCTGTCAGGGCTCCTCTACAGAGGCAGAAAGAGAAAGGTCACAGCACAAGAGAGATTGGGATATACATGCAGATATAAAGGTCTGGATTCACTAGTATTTTTACATGTCTGACATACGGGCACACTAAGAAAAGAAAAACTCCTCTGTGCATAGAACATCTCCAGCTACAAACTGACATCCTGAGAAAGCGTTTTGAGGAAACAAAGCTGTACTTTTCTCTCCCTAAGTTAAAGCAGGTGGGGATTTAATGGGAAAGAAAAAGGGGGCTCCCCCTATCCCTTCTCCCATTAACATTGCCAAACGCAGCATATCCGTTCCGGATTTCTGGATGTTCGACAGCCCGGCTGGAACACTACAAATGTCCTTTGCATATGTGCAGTCTGTGCAGCATCTGGATGTGTCAGACCTATTGTGCATGCACAGTGGAGTCAACTTGCAGAAGCGCAGTGGATCCAGCACGTCCCCCATGTGTCAGACTCGCCGCACATTGCTGTACGGCACACGTGTCAATGGACTCTCTGGGACTGTCCTGTCAAAACTCCCACGCCACCTGGTAGTGTATCAACCACATGGTTGCCCAGCTTTACCTTTCAAATTAGGATTAATCCCATTCTTGAAAAGTAACAGCTCTCCCTTTCTAAAATGACATCATCCCAATGAGCACAACAAACAGACCTTTGGTATATATCTATATATGTATGCATGTTTATATATGTGTACAGCCAACCCTTCTACTGCTTACATTTAGCATTTACATGATTTTATGTCATTAATTCTGTCAAACCTGAAATTGCAACTTGAATGTAATCATTCCCACTTTGCATAAATCTTGGGCAGAGGAAGTTAACCATGTCAGACTGAGGGAACTTGACTTAGAGCAGCTCCAGAAGAACATGGACCAGAGGAGGCCACAAAGATGACCAGAGGGCTGGAGCATCTCTCCTATGAAGACAGGCTGAGAGAGCTGGGGTTCTTCAGTCTGGAGAAGAGAAGGCTCCAGAGAGACCTTATAGCAGCCTTCCAGTACCTGAAGCGGCTACAGGAGAGATGGGGAGGGACTCTCAATCAGGGAGTGGAGTGATAGGATGAGGGGTAACAGTTTTAAACTGAAAATGAGAGTAGATTTAGATTAGATGTTAGGAAGAAATTCTTTACTGTGTGGATGGTGAGGCACTGGAACAGGTTGCCCAGAGAAGCTGTGGATGCCCCATCCCTGGAGGTGCTCAAGACCGGATTGGATGGGACTTTGAGCAACCTGGTGTGGTGGGAGGTGTCCCTGCCCATGGCAGGGGGGTTGGAACTCAATGATCTTTAAGGTTCCTTCCAACTCTAACCATTCTATGTGTGTAGAAGGAGAAATACAAACAACAAAGATTCCATTACAGATCTCCTCTACAGTATTATAGCAAATTGGTTTGAAAATGAGCAGAGAAGGGTTTCTCAAAAGGATCCTCTTTATACAGGTATGTGTGGTCCTGACAGAACTGCAAATCTAGTCTTCTCTCTAGCTGTCTCTCACACTCTGTCTGGACTGCCTTGTGGGATCGTAGACAAGCACACAGGCAAGAGTGTGATGCCCTCCATGTGCTCACGTGGTTGGCAAGAGAAAATCTGGTGTATCGAGGGGCTGTGAATCCTCTCCAGCCCCTTGCTACAAACCCAGACAGTAGGAGCAGGCTGCCTGCCACCAGCCACGGGCCTGCCCAGAAGGCAGGACGGGTATCTGCTGAAGGGCGCAGCTACGCAGGCATGGCTGGGGTCATGCAGACACGTACCCCTGCAGAATGTTCTTCCTCCAGACTGCCCTACCAGCCTGATGTCTGCTCCTAAAAGTCAGTCTGCTTCTGAATGGTTCGGACGTGAGTGGAGCTCAGACAGAGATCTCTACTTGAAAATAGCACAGAATTAGGGGTGCTTAGATTTTTACAGCTTCCTCCGGATTCTGGTGGGCTTAGACCTTAGTCCAGAGCTCTGTAAAAAGGCAGTGCCAAAAAGGGAATTAGAAACACATGCCTTCCTGTGTTTCGCCAGCTTATTGTATGAAACCTCCTCCAAAATATCCACAGTATGGAAGCTAGAGAGACGTTAACATGTTCAAATGTTACTAAGAAGGAGTATTCCTTCTCCTTTCCCATCAACTCACTCTTAGGCAGATAAAAGTTGGTAACGGCCTTCCAGATGCTGTCCTTTGGTTGTCCTGCCTTGTCACTGGCAGCTCCTAGTCTATCGTATCGATGTAGGTGTCTACCAGAGGCTTCCAGATGAGGCACAGTTACAGACAGATATGGACTGGAAAAGATACATTCATTGTGCTCACCAAAACGAAAATAAAAGAGAGGCCGGTTTCCTGCCGTGCTGGCTGCTCTCTCTCTAGCGGCCGCTTCCCGGATGTCACAGACACCAATGTTGGCAGTGCGGAGCATTCTTCTGGCAGCTCCTTCACTGTGTTGCAGTCTACACCGTACCGCGGCAGCTCCATTCGCTGCTGTAACAAGTTGAAAAAAACTAATTAATTCACGTTTAGTTTTTTTACATTTTGTTACAGCAACGAATGGAGCTGCTGCCCCCATGCAGTTGAGCACACACGCACACGCACGCACAGACACCACGGGACACTCACGGAGCCAACGCGGGTCAATGTTCCACTCTGCCAACATGGGCGTTAGTAATGTTAGCAAAGGTGCAGCGAGAGGACTGGATGTCCCAACAGAGGGGAACTGCCTTTGGATTTCCTTTAGTTTGTTGAACGTCGTCACAGAACGCAATTCCCTTCTGTTCCCAAATGCCTCCAGTCCCAGCGGAAGAGCCATGTCCATTTCCATACTGCTTTAAAATACCTCTAAAATGTCTATTCCCTTTTAATACCAAGACTCAAGACCACCAAATAATAAATTCTTGCAGTTCCCCATCAAAACAGATTACAACAAAGAAAGAAATGACAAATTAGTCATGTATGTGGTTCAGATATCAACAGAGGCTTTCAAAAGGCAGCATCTGTTTTGTTATCCTATTTCTTCTTGAAAAGGATTAATCTCCCCCTTCCTAGTGAGCAGGGACCTCAAACTGTTCAGATGAGTATAGTCTTAGAAGGAGAATATCAAATTGCACTGTTTCAAGTTTTGTCCAAAAGGTAACACAACAAAACAAACAAAAAGTACAAAGACAGCAAAGAGCCAAGCACAAATAATATCAGTTTCTGGAGGAAAGCACTTGAATGCAGTAGAAGTAGTGTCTTCCACTATAATAAAATAATTAATCTAGCCATCAGCTAAACAACTGATCTTGATGTATGGACAAGAAAACAGTGGACAATATTTCAATACTTTTCCTCCTATCATCATCTTCCTCCACTCATCCATACCCCACATTCCCAGTGCTGGATTTTCTGGGAAGTGGTAGAACAGAAAACACTCATTCCGTTCCTTCCCATCTTCAAAATAGCACTAAATCAGCTACCTCCTCAGTCATGACCTCTTCAAATTATTGAATGGACTGACTTGCAGAGATCCCTCTGCTTATCCTCACCCTGAAAAACTTAAATATCACAACACAGATCCTGAAAGATAAACCTCAGAGGGTTCTCCACCTTCTCCCTTTCATCATTACATGTATGACTAAGCTCCAGCAGTTTCAGCCAAGGATACCGTTTGACCAAAAGACTATGAGCTTTCTGGAGAAAAGATGTTATTTTCTTGTGTGAAGAAAAAAAATCAACTAACTGTACAAACAAATACCGGTACCAACCGCACCGCTGTGTTGAGGATTACTGTGAGGCAACAGCCTCTCCATAACTCAGTAAAACTCAGTAGGTCTCATGAGAATATACTATGAAGACTAGTGTATGTCTGACAGTCTGGCCAGACTAATAAATACCCAGAAATTTAATAACTGCACCTCTGGTATTGTAATTCTGTTGATTTTATTTGATTTGTTTCATTCTCTAATGGCTCCCAATGGTTAGGAAATGTCACAGACACCCTCAATCAGGCTGTATCACTTCAGAAAATGGAGGTGTCTGTAACACTGATCTCTTTTGTGGAGTTCTCACCAGTGGAGCAGACCGAGTGAAATCCAAAGGCACAAAAATACCATTCCGCTATGGAATATATATATACACCTGAAGAAGAGAGAACAAGGCAGTGCCTCCACGCATAAGCACTTTACATAGAAAACCATCAACTCCACCATAAAGGTAGGATTTTGTAAAAGAAGGAGGGAACTAGCTCCCAGCCTGCAACAAAAACGGGGCTCAGAGGACAGCCAAGCCCATAAGGTGAGCGAGATGCCACCAGCGTGTGGGGCCTGCTCCTCTAAGGCCAATACAAAAAGGAGGCTACACCAAAACCTACAGCTATATATTCAAATTCATGATCCAGTGCCTCAAAAGAGTAAAAGAACTCTGAAGAGTTCTTACATACATAGGAAATAATTTTAATGAAGAAATATTATTAAATTCAGTTTGAAGACATTTTTATACCTTTTGGACAAGTACAAGCAACCCATCCCTCAACACTGAGACCAGGTATCTATAAAGGATTGGCTGCCCACACGTTATAGGGCAACCAGAACTCTAAGGGCTGCTGGTCTCTCTAGTGTCTTTGAAAGGGAGATTTGGAAGGGAAACCCAGGAATGGAGGAAGGTACAAAACTCCAAGGTTCTCTTCCACTCTTGCGTATACCTCTGTTCAGAAAGCTTTACTTGGCTGAGGTCTTAATAAGTTAGGACATCACATTTTCCTCTGTATTTTTGCATTACTTCTGACAAACAAAGCCTCTCTAACGAGCCTAGGCTGATTTTATTTTCCAGACATGACTGCCAAACCCACAGCAATGTATGTAAAAAATGTACACACACATCAAAGCGGACATATATATAAAAATATACATAAAATGGATGGAATAAGCTTTTTCTGCATAACAATAGCTTTGATTCTGCCACATATATTTCTTCAGGGATGCAGATTTTTACTGTGGCAACTATCAGTATGCTTGACATCTTCATATATCGCAAGCACAGATACACGTACCGGGAGGCTGTGGCAGGTAGGCCCCAATTAATTTTGATCTCTTCTTTTCATATCCCTTCTGTGTGATGTCACCTGCCAAGAAAAGAAAAGGAAAATCAATAAAACGTGGATAAAGACAGTGTCTAACTACTTAATGGCAGCACCATCAGCTTAGCCACCACTGCACTGTTTGTCTGTCTTGACAATTATAATGAACAAATGAAAAGCACAGTATGATCATTCCACCCAGAAAGAACTCATTTACGCCAGAGCCATCCTGACAAGTAAATACCCAGCCTTGATTTATTCCAGCACCGGAGTCCAGCAGCACAGAGTTTTAAAACCATTTTGAGATGCTGTCACACAAGCTTTCAAAAGCTACAATGACCTTCATTAGGTTAATAAACAATGGATTATATAGAGTGTGTGGGCCTGTGGTGGCTGGCAAAACACATCACTGATTAGCATTTTCTATCATTAATGGGATTTTTCTAATCAAGCATGTGAAGCACAAAAGACTTGAAACTGCTGCTATATCATTTCTGCAATATAAATGTTTTAGCTGATTTCTAAGCAGTACTGAGAGGAGAAAAAACAAACCAAAACAAATCTACCACAGATCATGTAGAAAATGGCAGCATAAAGATTCTTTGTCTGACTTTCCAATTAAATCTCAAAAAAACTTTTGAAGACAAATGTTTGAATTTCTTATATTCAATTACTATGACCCTCCACTGTGTCTGCAGTTTCCTCAGGTGACTTTTTTTTTAATATAAGGATAAACAAAATATCTTTCTGTAAAAGTTTCCTAAAGTAAAATGATGGATAATCAGATCTGTTGAACACAACATATATTTTTAGTCTTATTAGAGTTCAGGAGAGGTTTGGCACTGAAGCTGCAATGCAGCCCTGGCTCTGGAGATCTAGATCTACCTTTAATCATTAAAATACTTGTTCAAATATAATTCAAACATCCAGATTCTTCTTTCCAAATGTATGAATGTATGTATTAAATTCAATACAAGCTACTTGACCCATCACTGGAAGTGTTCAAGGCCAGATTGAATTGGGCTTTGAACAACCTGGTCTAGTGGGAGGTGTCCCTGCCCATGGCAGGGGGGTTGGAACTCAATGATCTTTAAGGTCCCTTCCAACTCTAACCATTCTATGACTCAATGATTCCACTTGGAATACTAAAGAGAGTGATAGGTTTTACAATTATAAGATTTTTGAAATAACACCATATTCCCTACCCTTTGTATAAGCATATGTGCTATTGTGAGACCATTGTGCAGTTGAAAGTTCAGCTGCAACACTGCACTGGTATGTTTGTAAAAGGCTGTGGGCTTAGGAGGGCAGAAATCACAAAGAGAAGTAGAGCTTTGGCAGTAATCTTCAGCTAGATACAGCAACGCACATCTGTTAATGTTCTTCCATCCCTACGTTCAATCTTCACCTAAGGAGACCATTTGCCAAGAGGACTGTATACTCATTTCAGTCCCAGCCACTCTGCTAAATGGATGCTAAAATAGCACCAATGCACAGAGAAAGCTTCCTGTGGGTTGGTCTGAAATCAATAACAACATGAAAACACTTTCAAATGTTGTTCCTTGATGAAAGACCTTTTCTTGAGGATGGTTCCAATAAGCAATAAGGAGGCAACATTCCCTAACCTTCTCTGCCAATGTCCTGAGCCAACCTCTCACCCCTGGTTAAAAAAACAGTGCTTAAAATAACACCTATCCTCTTCACTACCATATCTCAAACTGCCCTACAAAATAAGTCAACTGAAATATCTGTGGTTTTTAATGAGGAAAGTGAGAGTGAAGCACTTCAAATGATAACCGTCCCATATTTACCCAGGGAAGAAGTGGCAGACTTGGAAAGAAGACCTAAGCTTTTAAAGTTCAAACCCACTGACTCTTCAAGCACATTTCTTCCCATTTTGAATATTTCTGGCATGTGTTCAAACTAGTGAAACAACCTCCCTCTCCATTATAATCATCAGCAGCTTCTCACAAACCAGACAGTAACTATAGACACCACGCCATTAAAATGATTTACTGAAAAATATGTGTATTTCTACTTGAAAATAATACAATATGAACAAATATTTCTTTTAAATTTTGCTAAATAAATCACCAGTAATTTCCTGTAGTCATCAATACCAAATTCTTATGCATTCCAGACACACCTTAATTTGAACAAAAATTTGATTTTATAAGTTTACTATTGGTCTTAAAGGAGAACAGAAATATCCTATGGGGAACCACGGCTCCACTGTGGTATGTGCAAATTGGCAATGCCATTTCAAATATGAAACTATTAACAATAGGTGCTTAACTATTGGTTACTCTTCCACAGACATGGCAGTACACACAAACGCTAATCACCGCTGAAAGTTATACATTCTAGACATTGCTCATGGAACTTGCACCCATTCCTGAAATACGAGTTTCTTCTGATGGTTTCTAAACCTTCCTTAATGGGAAGAAATGCAGAGGACAAGCGATTTCTTTGACACCAAAGTGGGAAAGGTAACTATCAAGTATTATCTCCTGTCAATAATAAGTTTTCATTCCAATCGCTATCCAGACTCACTCTTTTGAAGTTCACCGTGTAAGGGCATTATTCTAAGAAGGAACAATGGCGACTCCTTCCCCAGCCCACTGTCTCCACTAAAACACCACCAATAAAATGATTTTTTGAGACAACTTAATATGAAATTATATCCTCTTCTAGGAACAAAGAGCAAAATCATTTAGAATTATCACTAATCTTTCTATAATCATGTCCATCATTACCCTGGTAACCAAATCTAAAAAAACCTTGTAAAGGCAAAATAGAAATCACCAAATTTTCATTGTAGTATCACTGTTACCATTCTGAGGTGGAAGGAAGTCAACTGTATTATGTAGTTTGGAGAAGTACACAAAAACGATTTAATTATCAGGATTAATTATATTTGTATTAATTTGTTTTTTTTTCAGGTAGACTGACTACAGAATACAAACAATAACTGAATTACCATTAAAATATTATCACAATATATGCAAAACTACTGCATTTCAAAGCTATGTTAAACTTATTGTGTAAGCTCCTAATGTATACTAAACACAGCTCACCAAAAGTTAAATGAGCTTAAACTCTACTCTTATCATCAAATGCCATTCACTCAGAGTTTTAAACACACTATTAAGACCTCTGCTCTATGTCCTTCATGGCTTTGCAAATTAATGCAATAATTTTACAAGTATCATATGAGGAACAAACCCTCTTCAGTTAGGTCCACCCAGCTCATGTTATTCCACAGTACAACACTGACTTTAGGCTTGGCTTTTGGAGAATATCAACAGGATTACACGGACCATACTTCCTTGCCATGAGAACACAGGATTTAAGGCACCTTTTTGTTTTCAATTAACCCTTCTCCTCTTGAAAAGCCAGCAGACCCTCAGGACTTTGTGGCATGCATTTAAAGTCCACCTCCAAAGACAGAAAGGAAAAAGGTCTCACCCACAATGTCTTTTGAGCAGACAACACATGGTGGTTTTTCTACTTACTACACAAACTAACTCTTCAAACCCCCTCCACATGTAGACCTCCTCATTGCATCACTCTCCAGCTTTCTCCTTGTGACACTTTTGTCTACTTCTGTGTGGTGCTCCCGAGCCACACTGCAGAACAGCTCTGGGAGGTGTCAGCAGGGGACAAGGTTGGCGGTGGGTAACAGGAAAAAGACCAAGCCATGGATGGAAGGACAATGACAAGACTCCATCCAGCACTAAGGACATGAAGGAGCAGAAGGAGCACAGGGCTGCAGGGAGCTTTGGGGATGGGTCTCCCTGGGACAAGACACCATCACCTAATGTCAGGTGGCTGGAAAGGTGGCACCTCCATTTAGCAGCTCCCCACAGCCCCCTGCTCTGTCTGCCAGTCTGCTTCCTTGGCTCTCACCCCATCCCTGGCCATGGCTCTGCTCCCAAGCACTCAGCCCTGCTCCCCTGTTTCTCAGTTTCATCCCACAGCTGGTCCCCAGGCCCTCCTCCTCCATCTCCTCCTCCTCCTCAGTCCCTTCCTCCCAGGCTGCATTCACTTCACTGCACCCAAGGATTTCAGTCTCCTGTTTTGCACCAGCATTCTCCAGGTTTTTCCTCTGGACATGCACTTTTCCTCCTCACCTCCACTGGTGCTTTGACAGGTTTCCACCATTGGAAGGGCACAGATTTATGTCTGAGAGTTGGCAGGGGAGAGCAAAGCACAAACCTGAGAGATCTGAACTCACCAACAGCGAGCAAATTTCACCCTGATTTTTTCCCCATCCATATTTAAAAATGACCGTCAAGGACTGCTGAACAACAGGCGCTGCTGAACTAACTCACTTGCCACAAAACAACTTCATTTCTTATTTCTACTCTTCCAGAGTCCCTTCAGCCACAAGAAGGAAAATGCCACTTTTGCAAAGAAAGTACAGACGAAAGACCCTCCCAGCCCTCCAAGGGAGAAGGTTGTCCAGTTGAGTGAGCACAGGACGAGGGCTCTGGTGCTCTGTAATCCTATTCCCGTCTCTTTATTTGTGATTTGTGCCCCTGTTTCTGCAGCTTCCCCAGTTGCAGATGGCAACACTCTCCTACACGGACGCTCACAGACAACAAGTATTTTGTAGCTATATTTAGCAGAGCCGCGCCGTAGTGCAAGTTCATTTGACTATGCTCAGCACAACTGCTACTGCTTGCGTTACAACCTCCATTTTTCTTTGGAAATTCACCGTATTTTTCTCTTTCCTTCAACAGTGTTGGATTTCTGCCTCTTACAGGGCAGAGCCGGGAGAGGCAGGTGGGAGCAACGTAACCACTGCACACACGCTCATCACAAGCAAGGAAAGAACTCCGGGTAATGGAGAGCCCCTTGGGATACTCCAGGTTGTAAAAGACATTTCAAGGAGTAAGAAATGTCCGTAAACGTAAAGTAGTTCCCATTATCCATCCCCTTTCCTGGCCCTTTCATGAGTCAACTCCATCCATTCATACGTCATGTCCCAGACCGATCATGGAATTACACCTTAAAATGAAAATAATAATAAGGCACATTTTAGGTAATCAGCAAAATATTGACTTTCTAGCATTTTGTTGGTGGAAGGGCTATTAAATGTGAAAATACTCCCTCATGAAAAATATCTGTACATTACCACCCCTCTTTAAAGCATTTAAACTTTAAAAGCAGAGAGTGGTTAGAAATGCCGGTACCATGGACAAGTAACATTCTGTTCTTATATAAGAGTTTCCCTTTCAATTGAAATATACATTAGCTGATCTATTATCACTCCCCGAACACAAACATGTTCAGTCCTGATGGACTGCTACCATGATATATGAAGTAAATTTATTCAAGCAAAAGATAATTGCATTATGCGGGGGCGGGGGGAGGAAACAACAAACCCAACACGAGATAAATTTCACTAAATCTTTCCTTTTTTCTGGAAGATGCTGATTATTCTTACTGATCGCAGTCTTTTAGGACACAGCACAGGTGAAAAGCTAACGATAAAACCAGGGACTACAATCACCTTGTTTAGTGCAGTGAAAACCCAATTTCATGTTCAGTGATCTCCAAGCCTGACTGATGCTGCCGGTTTTCACCACACATGCCTGTTTTGAAATAAAATTTCAGACTGGGACTCTGAATTAGTTTAAGGTACTTATGGAAAAATCCGCCACGGGAAATAATGCAATCAATAACTCCTCTCAAACACAGACTAACCCAGAGCTCGCCCCTGAGTGCCTTTCCTTTGCCCATAATTTTCTGCCCTCTAAAGATTCAATTTTCTGTACGACTTGTTTACTGCTGATGACTCAAATTTAGTGTCAGCATCTTGGCAAGAGGGATTTGAATGAAACAAAGCTCCTCATAAAGAGAACTGTGACTCATTTACTTCTCCCACTCATGATGCAGACAGGCTCCCTGTCTGGTCTCCCAAAAATATGCCAAAAGACAAAGGAATTCATTTTGGATGGTGCAAGCACAGAGATATCAAAACTGCACAAATATATCTCACAGTACACGTACATGAACACAAAAATATCTAAGTCAGGAGCCATTTTTTTTTTCCAATGTCTTTTAAAAAAGATGTTTAACCTCATTAGCGGCTTAGAAGACAATTCAGAACTATGATGAAAAAATAAGCATTAAACTATGGCACCGGGCAGAAAAATTAATGGGCTTTGCACACTTCCATTGCAAACAGTACCCTAAATTACAGTAGTGTTCAAGTGCCTTCAAGGGGAGTACACTGTAGCTTGAAGGTTTCAATGATAATTTTACTCATATATAGTGCAATTCTTTCTTTTCCCCAAGGATACATTTTGTTCCTATATGTTGCAAGCAAAGCAGAAAATGGCTGAATTTCAGTGACAGATAAGGAAGAGTGCTCCATGTGTACTTTACAGCTTATGATGTTTTCTAAAGTGGCTTCTAATTCAGGAAAAAATATTTAAACAGATTGCACTATTAACAGATCAGATAAATTATAATAGCACTGCTACAATAACAGATACAAGGTCTTTCGAATTTTAAAAGTATTCCTGTTCAAAATAAAAACTTTCTTTCCATTCTTTTGATAGACAAATTAAGTATCCGTTGTATAATCTGCTAAATTCATAGTTTAAATTCAAATTTTACATTTTTTTAAAAAGTGAGTAGTAAATAATTTTATATAGAAGACATTCTTGAGCATCTCCACCTTGAACTCCAGAAGACCCCTTAATGCATTTCCCCACTTACTTTCTGGTCCCAAAGTCTTCAGCACATTTTCCAATACCCAAAAATATGCCTGGGCTTCAAAAGAAAGAAGAAAGGAAAAAAACAACCCTCTCCTCAGAAAAGAACCCCGAAACACCTAGCTGAAGCCAATGAAAACAATCCTGGGGATTTTCTAACTGGGATTATTACCACGGGGCGGGGGGCCTGGCCAGGAGCCGGCCGTGCTGCCGGAGACCCCGCAGAACTGTGTGGTCCTCGGGCATCCCGGAGCTCCCCCGGGACGGAGCATCGGTGCCGCGCTACTTTTATGGCCTGGCTCATTGTAAAATAAACAGAGGCTGGTTGAACGGTGAAGGTTTCCATTCTCAGCGTCAAGGGTTTATTTCATTATTTAAGGCTTTAACGAACACTTTATATAATGAAAGCAATCCTTGCCATTTTTGGAATTTTATGGCTGTTAGGACCCTTCATAATGTTGTTTTCCTTCCTTTATTGCTTTATAAGGCTTATGGGGCACCCTTGAATTGTATATCCTTTTTGCAGCTGCTGGAAGCTCATCTTTCATCTCTCCACTCGCTTTCCTGTTGCCTATGAGGCATTTGCCTGTTCTAGTTATTCTCCCCGTCTCTAACACAACCCGTGCAGAGTCAGATCTTGCTCAAGATAAAAATAAAATACAATTCTGCAAAGTATGCCTAAGGAAACATTCCTGATAAATGTTATTTAATAGACAGGCTTTATATTTCAAGTTAGAAATGTTCCCTAAAGAAAGATAATTACAGCAGTAATTCCACTTATCATTATTTAGAATTTACAGTTCAGAGCTGATCAGACATTTCCATAACTGCTGCGCTGGGTACTGTGGATTTGTGTCCCGTTTTTTAACCAGCCCTGAAAATGTCTTGGGGAAAAGAAAAACAAAAAAAAACCAAACCCAAAAAAAAGCAACAAGAGGAGGAAGGAAGATCCTAAAGGAGGAACATATGATAAATGTACGAATCAAAATCAAAAATACACTATCTGAACCAGTCTGTAAGCATATTTGCTCCTCCGGGCAGAAAAAAATATACCCAGGCTTTCCAAAAGGGAAAACCTGCAATATCTAAGAAAAACAATGAAACTGATTAATAGGGAAATTTCTTATTTTGTCACTTCTCTAGGAAGCAGCCTGTGAAAATAGTTCTCCTGTTTGTGACCTTGTACTTTTAACTCTTTATTTTTCCATTACTTTGGCCCTTATTAAGTTTAACCAAAAGTCCAAATGGGTTAATCTTCTTGGAAAAGAATGCAGATCTAAAAAGCAACAGATTTCTAAACCTTTCATCCATAATTTTGCACCATAGTGTACCTGCAGAGCTCTTCACAAATTTCAATTCAGAACAGAAATCTGGAACTCCTATTTTCATATGCTAGGGGAAAAAAAATAAAAGAACAGGTTTTACCTGACATTGTAACTTTCTCCCTTTTGATCTGGGTTCCCCATCAAGCTTTTGTATTTGAGATTAGTTATGCTAGCCAATAATAGAAGTATTTCAGCACTTCCTAAATCATTTTATTTTACGCTGATGTGTGTTAAAGATATTACAATGATTTAAAAAATAGGTATTTAGAGGAGTTGTACTATGGTATTAGAATGCCAAAATGTCCAAGTCTCTTCCCACAGTTTTTGTAAAAATAGAACCTCTTCTAGGCAAAAAAAAACCCTTCATGCAAATGCAAATTTCCACATACTTTGACAGCTGGATGTAAACGCAGAAAAGCCCAGATTTCTTAACTACCACAGGGAAACTGAAGCAGGAATACCCCTTTTCAGACAATTAGAAGACTGCTAATGGTTGTGGAAGAATATTGAGGAGTTGTACGGAGTTTGTGAACAGGGACTTGAATTATGATAATGACTATGCTGAGTGACCATAATGTCTTTAAAAATGCATCACTTGGGAGATCACTGAGTCCAATAATCTGGTCTACCATTTTAGTACACCATGTTTTCTTACATGACACATACGATTTCTAAGAATTACAAAAAACAGCTCATCATTTATGAAGGGAAAACGAGTGTCTTTCATGACAATATTCCCATTTTTCTGTTGAAATGATAGTGCTGACTTTTATTAAATCCAGTTAACAAGTTGCTTCCTACTACTTCTTTCAGTTCAACCCCATCAATCACAAACTCCATCACCAATGTTCAAGAATCATAAATGTTTGCTGCTTACTGATACATCCATCATCTGCTTTCGTATTTCCAACAGTAGACATAACCCTATCATAAACTTGGTGTACCCAAGTATAATAATGTGAACAATGCTGTGTGATCCTCTAGAAAATCTTAATACATCTACAAGTTCTAATAAGCAACTCTTCCAAAACCCTAACCCACACTCCTGTTACCTCCAACTCCAGTCACAAGTTACGGTGTTTTGCCAGTCACCAGTAACTCCGCTGGGTTTTTTTAAGCTTCAAAACAAGGGTAAAATAACTTTAGTTTCTTTCAAGCAAAACCTAAAGTATACAAACACATTCATTTTAAAAGCATTCAAAAGGGAATGACCTCCTCAGACACCCAGGCCAATGTCCTGCTATGCGAGAAGAGCCGATCAAAGTGAGCACCCTTCCTCTGCGTGACCAGGGCTCTAGTGATAACATCGAACGGTTGCCTTTGTCTCTGTCTCAGCAGATTTTTAACTACTCTCTGCAAAATAAAACTACTATATTTAGAGTTCCCTTCTCAGAATGCCCTCTGAAAGACGGTTATCTGCAGATTTACAAAAGAGGTGAGATGTTGCGTCAAAACTCCTCTGGAGGAGAAAGGGAGTTTAGTTTTATGTGCTTGCACATGTGCATTAAATGAAGGCATCTTCTGCCACTTGTATTTTGTGAAACAGGCTGGAGATAGTCCAAAGCATAGAACAAGTTACCTAAATTTCAAAAAAACACACCTCTTTCTAAACTATTTCTTCTTGATTCTTGCTAAATGGCTGTGATGGGCTCTAATATTATTTTACCTGGAAACACTGCCTCAGTAAGCAGAAGAGCATTCAACAACTTAGACACAGCAGGAGTTAGGGTTCAGGTGCATTTCAAAGATCTAACCAACCTTCTCTGACCCACATCGAACAGTCCAAATAATGTAAAGCAGGTATAAAATTGTGTTATGTTCTCTCACGCAATTGCAAAGTAATTCTGCTATGACTGCTAGACCCACAAAACACTACACTCAGAAGTTTCTGATCTGTAAGACCATGAGGCATACATATTCATGCCATCTTGTCAAGGAAATCTGCTCATAATTTTCTGTCTCAGAACTTTGCTTTAGCACAACATTAGGCATCAGCTCTGAAGCAGATCACCTGTAGTGCTACTTCTGTCCCACTGAGGGCAGATGGCGAACTGCTGACTGGTGAGAGAGAACATGGAGACTGCTCATGGAATAGACAGAAGAACCTGAGAGTGATGCCTTCACTGGAGAAGTATTGTAGGGGCAAGGATTATACTTTTATTTATAAACCTCATTGCTCGTTTTCACTTCATGAAAAACTGACCTCCTATTTTACTAACCTTGTCCTTCAGGAGGTCTTAAAAGGTGTCAGACAGATACATGGCACTGGGTCCCATCCCTTGTACCGCAGGAGAGCATCTCAAACCCTTTCAGAAAATAATTTACTTCCATTTGGAAGTAAATTCAGCTGGACTCCTTTTTTTTTTTTTTAATTCCAAGCTGTTATAGCATCCCCTTTACCTTTTTTGCAATTTTTCTGCTGATCTGCACCTTTTCAAATCAAAATAACTCTTCTCCATTTAACCCTGTATCATAGGCTTTCCTGGCCTCCAGGCAGACACACTTCATTTGTCTAAAAAAGTGAGCTACCTTAATAAAGCAAGAGATCAGGCCAGCTTTGTACAACCAATCTTATCAAAGATAACTCAGACTGTATTTTTTCAGGTTTTCCATGTACTTCCCTGTCTCTCACTAAATTTCCTTCAAAATGCTCTTGAAGTATCCCATTTCATTAAAATGAGACATGTGGCTCAGATCCCCTTTTCTTCCCATTCCTAAACATCACTACTAGTCACTACTCATAAATCTCATAATGCCACTTATCGTTTGGCAATTACAAATTCTTACCACTGGATTTCCCCCATGAGCATCTTTGCTTTTAGTATTCCAGTGATGGCATTATCTAGTTGCCTACTTCAGCAAATTAAACTGAGTTTTTCTTCCACCATTATTAATATATAATAACCACTATCCAAACAGTTTCTAAAACAATAAAGGCTTCCCAAACTGCACAGTTCCTGGAAGTATTTATTTTCCTACTAACCTGAGATGATTAAATATTCACTGCAATTAATTTGCAATTCAAAGAAAACCCAGTTCAGATTTTTAACCAAATCTGGGCCTCAAAACTAAGGAAGATATATGCAGAACAAACTGATCTATCTCAAATTATAAATATTAGAATACGCTTGTTCTGGTAATACAAAGTAAATGAAATCTGTCTCTGGTCTCAAGAAATCAAAAAAAATTATCCTTATTTTACAGCCTGCAAATGCAATTTATGCTGATATTTTAAAATACATTTTGTTGACAGGTTATTTGATCCAACAGCCCAATACGATAAAACGAACAGCTATTTAAAGGCATCCGCAATGCGTGAACTGCAATACATGTTAATAAGGTACCCAGATCACTTCATCTTTTCTATGTAAAAAACTACATTTGAAAACTGTCGCTAGCATAATTTCAGCATGAACCAAAGTACTGAAATTCCACTCTTAAAAGAAATAACCTAAAACGTATTCATGTCATTTTCCCACTTTGTTCCAGAAGGACCTCAAACAGCAAGATGAATTAACATCATCTGGTTACTCAACTCGATTCCAAGCGCGCTACTAAAAGAACAGAAAAGTCCAAAAGCAGCTCGCTGTTCTCCTGGTATGTGGGCAAAGTGTTTATGAAGCACTGAAAATATGCATCCTTTGACTCAAGGACCTCTATTACCCAAAGGCTGACTCAGATCCTACTCTCTTAAGCCTGCAAAACAACTCGAAAGGAAAAATAGTCGCATACCTTCAATTACCTCAAGACACAATCGATGTCCCTGTTCTCCACAGCTTTCACAATATTTGACTATTCCATTTTTTGCCTCCTGCAGCACCTCTGAAGGCTCCTAAAGGTCATGACATTATTATAGACCTAATGTGACAGCTCATACTGATGTTAGCACACAGCAGCTGTTCTTACAGGAGGCATTACCCTCCAGTGCCTGTGAAATATGGCACTTGGAAATCTGCAAGTTCCTGCTAGGTCCGAGGTACACACTTCTGCGCAGTTGGAAAATCAGCTCTCTATACTCTCACCCTTCTCATTTTTCTCCATTTCCAGCTTACAACTACTCTTGATCAAGATACAGAAATTTGCTGTGGTAAGCCAGATGTCCAAAGCTTTTCTATTCCCCCTCAGTTCTGAGTTCATTATTTATTTCATATGTTGATGAGGCTATTCTGTGATTTCTGTAGCCTTTTCCTTCAGATTAAGATTCCACCTAAAAATGAGGAGGAATTTCTTTATTTTGAGGGTGCCAGAGCACTGGAACAGGCTGCCCAGAGAGGTGATGGAGTCTCTGTCTCTGGAGACATTCAAAACCCACCTGGACGTGTTCCTGTGCAACCTGTTCTGGGTGGACCTGCTCTGGCAGAGGAGCTGGACTAGATGATCTCCAGAAGTCCCTTCCAACCCATTATCATTCTGTGATTTCAAAAATAATATAATATTTCAAACCTGAAAGAAGTCACCGCTTTCACATTTTTGTTACATTCTTTCATGCAATATCGAGCTATTTTTTAAAAGGCAGATGGGATTAAATCATAGCTATACTTAGTAAAATAAAAGCAAGCAAACTTTTACTGACTAGTGTTCATTTTCACCTGTACTAGAAGCCAAAACCAGCAACGCCTCTCTAACAGGCAGGTGTTTGCAAATGTCATTGCCCGTGATGATGAAGTTCAGCACTTGAGTTTGGCTCTCATGGAAAAAGCTGGTAGTTTGGAAGTAGAAGTTTTTGAGAAAGCCCATGAATGCATGTTTGTATCAATACATCAAAACAGATACCGTTCTGCTCTTGTTCTCCATTTGTCATGAGCTGACAGGTAGCTAATCATTATCATAAGTGTTTCTTAATTGACTGGTTTGCAGGAATTCCCATTGTGGCTCACTTCATTTTGTGAATCAGCAGGTAAATCGGCAAACATGCCAGCCTGAGGACCAAAGGAACACCAATAACATACCTTACAAAAGCCATCAGTCCATTTGTTTTTACAGTTAAAATACAGCTATACTTTAGAAGTGCCAATAAAGACTACATAACATGCAGAAAAACAACAAGAGACTTCATTTAATACTCTGTTATTAAGTCCTAGCTGGGAAATAGGACTAGCAGAGCCTGGGAAGGTAGCCGTTTTAAAGAAATTAAGAATGTAAGAATTAAGGTAGGATTTACAACCTCTTGTAAATCTACACAAAAACATGACTTTTCAACACGCTTCAGACAGCACATACATGTAGATGGTCTTGGACAGAAATGCATGTGACCAACAGACACACATCAGCTACCAGCCCTCAAACTTGGACACCGAAATCCAAGATCCTCAGTCCCGCAGCTGTGTCTTCAAGCATCTGTTTGGCCCCCAAATGCTGCTGATACAACTTCCCAGCGTGGATGGACAACTGTCCACTTAAACCTGACAGAGTCAGGGATGAAGTGTCAGGTGAAGTTGTACCTTCACTTGCTGTCCCACACAAGCAGATTCATACGTCCAAACAGACCTACTGTGAATGTAAATACACATCAGCAAAGGAACACACCCACCCATACCAGCTGGTGGCCCAGGTCATACTTAAGAAATAACTTGGTAATCCTGAAGTACCAGGCACAAGCCATGCTTTTATTTTGTTCTGCTTATTTCTTACCCAGACTTGATATTTTATTTCCTCTCTTCTTCTTTCCAGTGGGCTCTGATGCTGTAAGGCTGTGGCAGAACCACATTTTTAGTGATCTTCATTCTTTTCTGCCTTGCAAATAACCAGCTGCTCGGCTCTGCTTCAGGTCATGGGTGGCCAGGTCCACTAGAGCACCACTAGAGTGGCACCACTAGAGCCCTGGCCAGCCACACTCTGAACTGATAACTCTAGAGCTGCATTGCAAAGGTCTTTAATCACCCCTTTGATGTTGAATGCTCACAAAGCTTATCATCATCTTTTTAATTTACCTTTAATAATAATCTGCAATCTCAGATATTGCTCATCCTAACATCCTCTTGGATCAGCTGCTGTCCAGTTAAGGCTTTCCATGGCTGAGGCTGAAATCAGACCTTGCAATTGCTCCCTTCTGGAAGTTTCCCTCTCGGGCCCGTACAGAAATGCCTCGTGTTTTTCACTTGATGTCACTGCTACTGTACATGTTACTTGCAAGATGCTAAACGTATGATTTCTTACCATAGCAGAAATGCCTGCAAAGCCTGTCTCCTCAGTTTTCCCTACATCTCAGTTTTCACTACAGTCTTCCATTTTATAATTCAAACACGGACAGTACAACTGGAATCAGAAGTTTTCATTAACTAAAAGGTGATTCCCACCCTATTTATGTAATTAAAACAGTGAGAGGCATCTGAAAACCCGTGTAAGGTGGAAAGATACAGCATCTTTGTGTCTTCCAGCAGACAAATAATGGCCTTTGCCACATCTCTAATAACGTCATGCTTTGGATGTCTGAAGAGGTAGTTATTAATTTTTATGGCTGGAAGAGTGTGAGAAACATAGGAATGATCCCGCTGGATCCCGTCCAGTGTAAGAATCATAGGAATGATCACATTGGATCCCTTCCAATGCTCTTTCAATGTCTTTCAGCAATTAATAAGGTGGTTGCTACTTAGAGGACAGAGTAAGGTAAAAAGTTTGAAGCGGAAAATGTAAATAATTGATCCTCCTCCTCTCTGTCATTTGATCAAAAGCTATCAGAGACTCACCTTAACCTCAGAGCACGACATTGCAAAAACCTTCTGGCATTCACTGCTACAGCTCAGAGTATCTTTTCCTGCCCAAATAAAACTGGAATCCCATTTTGAATCTTGCTCAAGTCTTGGCTGAAGTCTTGGCCTCAATAACTTTCTATGAAGAATTAATTCCACAATGTAATTACACTTGGTGTGAATTTGCCAACTTTTAAGTTAATTAAATATCCCCCTACCCTCTGCCATGAAAAGGGTCATGACATACCTTCTCTGCAGCATTCACTATTTGACACACTTTTGTCAGTCCGTTCTCGTTTGGCTCCTTGCAAGGTAATTAATTCCAGATTTTCAACACGCTTTAGATACAGATTTTTTCCACGCTGCTCATCATTCCCATCCCACTGTCACAGCAACAGGCCAGTTCCCCTGCGGGTAAGGCGAGGTGGAGGGTAGCACAGTGAGAAGCATCTGGCAAGATGCTTCAGCCCAGGTTTCCCAGTGCTCCCAGTCTGCAGCTCCCAGTCCCTAGCCCTGCACAGCGCTGCCACTTAGCCCGACACCCAACACCCGTGTCCATGTCTCTCTTCTGGCCTGACTGTTTCCATCTAGAACACTCTACATACACCCTGTTATGCAGAGTAAGCTTTTACTACATATTATCAGCTTCCAGAAGCAGAGATGAGCTAAATTTAACTGAGAAAACTTGACAGATCTGATTTTATAGTAAGGTTAGGACTCATGGGGTCCAAGGCCGGAGGTTTTAAATAAAAATAAAAATTATTCACCCTGACATACAGATCACACACAAAACACGTTTGGAGTACTTCATACATCCAAATAAATAAAAAATTTCTCTTAAATTTATAATATTATATGTATTAATTAATTCTATATTACATATAGTTCTATATGAGTAAAAGCTTTCCTTGTGATGCTTGTGATTTTACCACCATCAATCATTATGTTGTCATTAGGACCGAGTGTTTCTGTTGGTTGATTTGATTTTTCTGCTTTATACTTCCCCCCTCTGTTTTCCCTGGCTGCCTAGTTCTGACCTTGCAGGGCTCTGATGTAAAAACCACTTCTTCTTCAGGACAGCACAACTTCTTTGGTTCTTTCCAGTCAATCATGCTACCCCAGAACTTCTGGATTGAAGCTGAGTGGATTGAACATCCACTTCAGCCTAAGCCTGGCTTGTTTGAAAATATTAAAACGAGAAGAATAAGAGAGTTGAAGAGACTGCAAAGACAAACACAACTTTTTGCTTCCTCAAAGTCAGAAATAAGACTTTAGCTAATAAAAGAATCCCTTGTCCCCTTGTTTCTTGTCAGGATTCTGTTACAAATCTTTCAACAACAAAAATAACATTGCATGCACCACTCTTACTAACCCCTTGCCTGCAATTTCTCTCCAAAAAGCAATTAATGTAGTGGCTAATGTAGAAATTTTTCTAAATATCTTAGCATTCTGTGATGTTAAATCTGATAAGCACATGCAGTTTCCTTTTATTTCTCTGAAATGCAATACATATATAAACATATAATTTATATAATACAGGGGCCTGAAACTAGAGACTCGAGAGCTGAAATTAGAGAGAGCAATGTAGCAGTCCAAAACAGACCAACAGCATGTCTTCTCCCCAGTGGCTATCAATTTATTTCTTTTCTAAGAAGGTGGCAGAAACAATCTCAGAACAGTTTCCATTTAAATCTAAAAAGCAATGCAGCCAAACCTCTGCACCCAAAATATTTGGTGGTTTCTTTAGACATGGTTACTCCTACAGAATAGTTCTGCACAAATACAGGATTACTGTAAAAAAATCAAATGTAAATGTTACATAAATGACATGAAATTAGCACCCACCTCAGTAAACTGAAGGAATAAATTCCTCAAATCTCTAAAGTCCTTCATTTTTCAACTTGTGTTTGCACTGGTGTTTAAGTATTTGTCTTATGCAAAGGTTTCTGAGACTCCCTCTGCACAAATTTATGCTACGACATAAAATCACTAACTCTTTGGTCTCATAAATGCTGAAAGGGCTCGAAATAGGAGAGGATGCGAAAGCTGCAACCAGGGTCATGATTACTTGTGTACTGCAGGCACGACCAGGTGAGACTGGCTGATGCCCTGAAAATTTTGGGCAAACTTGGGAGTGGCTTTGTAGGTATCTTTACCTGACTAAGAGAAGGAGCATGAACTAGGATACGAGTCTAATTTTTTAAAAAATATACATCGATGACAATGTTCTTATTAGGTTACGTTCTCACTTGCCAAAAGAGCTTCTGTAAAGCTTACAGGTCCTAGGAACAAACACTGAAATGTCTTTCTGTTAAATTATGTTAATTTACAAAACTGAGACTGATTTTTCCAGACCAATAAACCATCATGTTTCAGTGCTGACCTATTCTGTAGTTTCAGGTGCACTGGCAGAGCCGGGGAGAGCACTTTTCTCTGCAGCGTCTAAGTACCATTGTAATAGAAAGAATGCATAATAACAAACAGCACATTTGTACCTCCACCAGGAAAAAACACTTGCCCTGAGTTTTAAAAATCAGGCTGTGTATACATCTTTAACCTCTGCAAGCTGTATGTCAAACAGCCCCTTTAAAAATTACAAGTTTTTGCGAAGTCAGGCCCTGCATAATGGCTTTTTTTCAGAAGTTACATTCTACATACATATGTATGAAGAAATTACAGAAAAAAAGCAGCTCAGCTTATTTGTCTTTTGGTCACCTAATCAAAAGGGTGATTGGATTCATTTTTACCATATCAATGAAGTCACTGGAGAGCAATCACTTTTTTTTTTTTTTCCATGTGGCAGATGAATGACCTTCACCATGGACTCAATGTAATGAAAGACAAGCCCATGCTTCTTGCAGGTACACCAAGGCCATGGCTCTCTCCTGCTCCTGTGTGTAGGGAACACTAGATGTACTGCCATAGCGCTCGCTCCCTTTCCACTCTCAGGATATAAAGAGGTGAGACAAGAAGGATGCCTGCTATGTGTGATTAGGAGACACAGCAAGGTATCCTTCATTTCCCAAGGGAATCACTGCCCTAATGCAGACAAAATCTTTCACGCCACAGATGAAGATTACAGGGTGGGACACAGGCCTTAGTTAAAATACATAAAACCCAAACGTGCATCCCTGAAACTGAACTCAGTAATTTTGTTGGCCACAGAGTATCACAGATCTGTCCCAAGCCTCACTACTGCCTTCCCTCCTCCAAAACACTGTTTGATACTTTCCTTGTCATTTTATGAAGTCTCTTCCTTCAGGACTACACCAGAGTGCACCCACAACTCTACAAAGTCCTCTCTTCTTGAACATATCTCTTTGTCCTACAGAAAATGGCCCTGCCTGCTTTTATCTCAGAATTTGGCAGATCTCTGCTGGAGCCTCCTGTGGGTCGCAGTGATGTTATTACTAGGGATTACGGAGGAGCCCAACATCCACACCCAAACCTACAGGCAGGCACTGCTTCCAGCCACAAGGTTTCCCCACGAACCTCAACCTGAGTGACCTGACTCTGCCTTGTGACCCTTTCTCTCCTCCATCTGTCCTCCTAAGGCAGGAACCTTGGCAGTTCTCTCTCCTCACACTGCGACCACAGGACATGGCTCATGCACTGGAGGGTCTTCAGAGAAGGATTCACCAGCTGTTGCTCCCATGCAGTCTCTTTGCACTGTTTCCAGCAAGTCTGCCAACCATCTAGTCCTAGAAGGTGCTCAGGTAAGCAGGCTGCCTACTTACCTGGCCACCCCACCAACACAGGGCTAACAGAATCTGGGAAAACTTGGGCTGCAGCCTCCTGCAAAGCTATGGGCAGCACTGGCTACCTGGTAAGAGCGTAAAGTAATATAATAATGGAATATAAATATATCTATTCCATAATGTATTTCTTACACATGAAGATATAAGTAAATAATAAGTTAACGCATTATAGATCATAAATGAAATTAAGTAAAATAGTAATGGAAACTTCCTGTTACAGTTGTCAGACAGCAAGGAAGTCTAAAATACAGAATAAACTTTAAAATAGAGCAAAACTACCTTATGTTCTAGGACAGGTAAGGAGGGACAGGGGGAACCTAGATGTAATGTTGGGACCAAATGGCATTTAAACCACCTATAAATCCTCCTTTCAACCTCAACCTACTCTCCTTCAGCTCTAGACAGATAACCTTCAGCCTCCTCCCGCTGGACCCCAGGCACTGCTGAGCCGCCCCATCTGAAAGACATTAGGAACAGAACTCTGCTGCTGCTCCCTTCCTAAACTTAAAAGCAAGACACAGGATGAAGTCTTTGGTTCTGGCTGAGAAAAATGAGCTGGACAGGCAGAGAGTTAAGGAGAGAGATATATTGCAGATCTGTGAACCTCAGCAAACAACACTTTTCCTCTTTTGTTCATGAAAATTCAAGAGGTCGCAAAGCTTCAGTAAGGATGGAGGCTGGCTGTGTTCATTTATACAAACCTAATTTAGTATTACACTTCCTCTTCTTTCAGCCACAGCCTCTGTTTCTTGCAAGCAGCAATCCCAGTACGGACTCAAAAAAAGCCTCTGAAAGCTCAGCTTTCTGTGTATTGTTCTGTAGTTACTTGCATCTGTAATTTGCTCTCACAGAAATAAATGCTAATGTGCTTGAAAAATGTGACTTAATTTTGTGATGTGAATGAGTTTTCCTATGTAAATCTCTCTATACAATTTATATGTTATTCCTTCTAAAAAACAGAAACTATTACTGCATTCTAGTTCCAGTTCCAGAGTGAATACTGAGATTTATACTCCACATTTTACCACAGTGTGACACAAGGGAACCGCTCTAACTTCCCCTCCCAATTTTACTAACAACAGAAGTCTTTTGTCCACGTTACACTCAGCATTTAAGATGGATGCACTCACTAAATGTGAAATGAAATAAATGAAACTAGATAGTGAAAAGACTTCACAAACCCACATAAGAAACTCTTGGTCATAGGTGCAGAAAGCTTTGACATGTTACTCATCACAATTTTATCTCGTAAGGATAAAAACAAGGAAGATGATTTATCCCCCGATTCCTACCTCTTTGGTACCCAACCACAGGCAAACCGATAGCAAATCACCATTTTATATAAATCATCCTTCAACTGCTCCAGACAAAGAACAGGGCAATTCAGAAGAAATATGAATTTAAAAAAAAAATAAAAATCTTTCTTTAAAGGAGGGAACTACAATACAAATAATTATAGATGAATATTCATTTCAGAGAGCAAGACTACAGAAGGACAACTTTAGAGAAGCAATGGTATTTGAGGTTTGCATTCCAGGATCAAGTAATACAGACAGTATTTCACCTTTTTCTATTTGCATGCATATGTAGGTTCTGCTAAGTGGAACAGGGATGGAGGTTTGATGAAACTGTTTTTCAAAGCACATACCACCCACATATTGCAAAAGCCATGGAAATTATAGGCTCAACACATCCATCTACCCATCTATCATTTAGATGATGTGTTTGATATGCAGTAGCCCTTGTCTCCTTCAGTTTGAGGCCAGAGTGCAGGATGGCTTTCACTGCTCTTCTATATAAGACTGTGGCAATATCCCATTTAAATGTTTCCATCTAAAGGAATCGGTGATTATCAACATCATCACAGCATCATATCCTTGTTACAGTTATTTCAGTACATGAGGAAATAAAATAAGTGTGACTTGCCTGGAGTCATGTAGGCAGTGAAGAGAACTGAATGTAGATCTCCAGCTAGTGTGTTACCCAGCCTATTAAATTATGCTTTAAAAAAAAGTAGAAGATTCCTAAGAACATGATGTTTTCCTTCCTTTCTGATGATTAAATGGAGCCTGTGTTCCCTCTTTCTTTCTTTCATAGGTCACCAGGCTATGCAAACAGCTTCTTCCATAGGAGCAAAAAAGACAGCTTAGAAAACGCATGTTGAATTTGGCCAGACTGAGACTGTACATCTTTTTTTTTAAGTACAGAGGCTGACAATTCCTTGGGCCCCACCGATTTTCTGTCTGACCTACATGGTCTTTTTGATTAATATCTGGCAATGCTCTTCTGTCGTCCCAGCAAGGTTGGTTCCATATCACTACTAGCTCACCCGTGCTTTTGTTGGAAGAAGCTATAGGATGAAGAGCAAATCCATTAATGATAGAGATTCACATCTTCTCTGAAGAAAGGAAGAACCTGTCCGAAGAGGATGCATTCAAACATCTCCTCTGTAGAGAATAATGTCTGGCAAAAGAATATTAAAACAACATGAAAAATCATCTTAGTCATCTAAAAGATGACTAAGAGAAAAGAGAAAAATGTGCAAATTATTAGAAATAAGCCTATGAAATATAGTTAGAAATAACCAGAAGCTAGAAGTAAACAGGTAGTAGGAACCATTAAGAGAGAATGGGGAACCTCATACCTATAACGTCATATAAATTTGTGGTGAGCCTCATTCTGCAGCGTACTTAGTGTTAGTCACCTCACCTTAGAGAGGATATATCAGGGAGACATCAACAGTGAGGATGAACAGACCTGTGGAAACATTTCTGTATATTGTAAGTCTATGAAGACAAGTTCCCTCCAGGGAATATATCTATATATATCTATATAGAATATAGA
>JAHREE010000143.1:5991497-6123510 GCA_033628505.1 Tringa tobata | reverse complement strand
CCCACACCTCCGACTGCAGCACAGCGACAAGGTCTGGTGCACTTTGACTCACCCTGGCTTTATTTCAGAGTAAAAAAACTCTCAAAGTCTGTATCAATTTCTTATCAAAACCATTCACAGTCCATCGTGAAGAAAAATCATGTATTTGACTTCTAGGACTGCGAATCAAGGTGGTTTATGCACATCCAAAGACTTCATTCTCACCTCACAGAGATTTTAGCTCTTCTCCACTAGCTTTTGCACCCAGTTAGGTTCCTGCAAGCACTCACTGTCTTGAACCACCTTCCTCACATTGTCGGAAACGCTGGGGTTTTATTTCGGAGTGCTGGGTACAGGGGAGGCAGCCACCCCCCAGCCCTCCCTGCTCACTTACAAAATGTAAGTAAGAAACCCTAATTCAACCCAAATGATGCTTTGCCACATCACTTCCTTGAATGTCCTAATGTGCCACTTCATTTCTCTCTCTTACATTATTTATCCTGTAAAGAAATCTGCTGTGGGAGATGTAGAAACCCAAAGAACAGTCAAATAACTGCATTTCTCAAGTGGGAAGCCTACCAGATGCATCAGAGATGCAATTTTAACAAGCATTGGTAATTTCTCAGGTTATATTTTCTAGTCAAGATATTCTGGTACATTAGTTAACTTCATTAGAAAATTAAAAGAAATTAATTTGGGTTCAGGTGAAAGAGCTGTTGACTCATTTCCTTTATACAGATTTCATTTAACGGTTTTAGAATTTGTAATCAGAGAGTAAAATTGGGTTTTATATGCTTAGAGCCTCAAATTATGATGCACTGTCTGGAGAGCAGGAAAATTTGAAGGAGAAGAGTTTGAACTTTAAAGTTTGCCAGGATAATCCTCTCTGCGCAAGCTCCCGGTGGCAATCCACTGCGGGCGTTTATGCCTTTGGTGTCTTACAGAAAAAGAAATACCATGTATAAATGAAAAGCAGCCAACAGGGAAGAAGAAAAAGATGCAGTGCTTACAAAACTATTAAAGGCATTTATTAAATTGCCATCAAACAAAAAAGTGGAAAAATCTGTGTTAGGTAACAGTCATAGCAACTCATTTCAAGGGGCACTTGCAGCTCTATACAGTATCAAAAATTAGGTGATGCAGTACTACGAAAATTAAAATCTCACCAAAATAAATACCTCAGGAAAGAGGCAAGTACGTATATTAAACGGTAGTGAAGCAAGCGAGTTCTGAAACTCCAGAAGGCAAAGACTGATGGTAAACATGAGAGCCATGCAGATCACCAGTAAGTGGCAATGCCATGCTGTTTGCCAGTTTATGGTAATGTGGACCATAAACATTAAAGAAGGAGTGTAAACGCCTGCCGAGATGTGTATTGGAAGGGAGAAGGGCAGAGTCCACTGCTGGAGGCAGGGCTGGGAGGTACCTTGGGCAGTGGGACCATAGCCCTCAAGCTGACGGAGGCTTCATGCCCAGGGCCTCCCCGACCCCGAGGTGGGCAGAGAGGATGTCACAGATTTCCCTTTTGCCATAACTCTTTCCGTCCCCTCTGCTGCACTTCAGAAACGAAGCTGTGGTTTGTGTTTTTTTTTTTAATTTGGTCCTGAGATTGGATTCATGATACTTAATTTTAGCCATATATATGCTTGTCATCTGTTCTGCAGTAATGATTGATGCTTCCTCTAGAATCAGCAATAAGAGACAGGCCCTTTCAGCTGGTGATTCACTGGATCCTAAAATAGGTTTATAAAACAGGAATCTCCAGGGATGACTCAATTCACATCCACTGACTAGGACTGAACTTTGCAGCTAAAGTTAAATGAAATAAATCCCATTCGAACTTAACCAATCACAGCACAAGAATATTTGCCAACCAGAGAATAAGAGATAAAGCCAAGGGAAGGAGGCAGAGTAAAAAAAGCCTCATTTTTGCGCATGTTTCATCTGCTAATACTTAGGATTTTTTGATTCATGCAGCTACATTCCATGTACAACAACCATCTAATTTCTTTTTATTCTGAAAACTAGTTGCGTAGACAGTTTTTCTCAAAAAGCAACCAATTCCTAAAGAAGATGTCATATTGTTTACTACTTTTTCTTCCCAAACCTGGTTTGATCTGGCAAGTGTGTGCTGTCCTCCTGACCTTGGAAGAAACTATACTGGCAGCAGATCCTCCCTTCTTTGGGAAACCTTAAAAAAAATCCCATGTGCGCTCACTCAGCCTAATGTCTCCCAATGCAGAAATGTAAACATGTCTGTTTAGGTCTGCTAGTCAAACTCCTGATAAATTGCAGTGGCAGAATAAATACATCTCTAAAGAAACTACAAAAATATCAAAATGTATTACTAAAAGCAGACTATATTCAACGACAAATATCCAACTCAACAATGACCCTCTTCGTTTTATGCACCAGGGTAGAACATTTCATTAAGAAGGTTTATTATATGCAATTAACACTCATTTCCTCTTGAAAAGCTAACTCTTTAATCACACAGTTTATGTAAAAGGCCATTGGAAAGACAAGAAAATAAGTCACACAATCAGATCACTCATAACGCAGCACCTATTTTAAATTTCTAGGGATACAGAACCATAAACAGAGCCATAAAACTTGTACAAACACATAATGAACCTCTATGCAACTAAAATGAAAATACTGAAGAATCTAACAGAGTATGTAATTTCAGGGGACTTCTTCTCGACAGATGTCCACTCAAAATTCAGGCATATAAGGAAAGCAACAGCAAACTCTCCATTTTTCTTCATTTACGTAACTTCAGGTCAGATAAATATCTTTTTTATCCTTTTTTTTTTTTAAATAAAACCAGCTTTGTATATAACAAACTCAGTGTACTTTCTGAAATGTAAGAAGGCTGAAGGATTAATGGATTAAGCAAAATAAAAGAAAGCATTAAGTATCATCAAAAGAGAGGAAACGGTCAACAACAATATTGTGAAGTGAGAGATTGTTCCACCCGATACTGGCAATGGTAAACATCCACCATCAGTAAAAGAACTCCTGGGACCTACTAACACTGCACTGATGGAAAATTAATGGGCCATGCACAGAGCTCTCGGCTGCAAAGGCTGAGCATCACTGCAAAGGATCTTCATTCCACAAACAAGACACATCACGCAAACTCAAAGGTCTCATTGTATAATCTCTGGCAGACAAGACCTTCACGGATCTTTTTTTTTTAATATGCATAAAATGTTTTACAGAATACACTGTAGGCATATTTCTTCAAAATGCCACAAAACAAACCGTTTGAAAACGTGCTGAAAATTCGCCATCTCCTAAGAGAAAGCCAGATATACATAAGAAAAGAAAAACAACCCGCGATAAAAAGATGACAAGGCAGTAAAATATGTATATAAACTGAAGGCTGTTGCACACCCTGAGGAAAAGCTGCATCCTGCAGTGGAGAAGCATCCATCCTCCTGAGCCACCCCCAGGAGCACCCTCAGCCACAGCAGCCTGGCTGGGGACCCAGTTAAGCGTGCCCAGCAGCATTCTTTGAAGGCAATGAGATGTGGCCAGATGGCTTGAAGGCATGTCTAGGACCCAACACTTCTGCTGGAACCAGAAAATCACCTCTTCTGAGTAATACATAGCAATCTCAGCTGATCCAGAGAGAAGCGGTGCTGGTGGAGTGTAAAAAAAGCACTTCCCACCCATTATTACCCTGTAATACCATGTATTTTTTTCCCACACTTTGGAAAGTACTCCCTATTCAGGGAAGTAACACGGCAGCTGTTATTAAAATTTGACCGCTGTGATATTAAGATAATAGTTTTTGACGTAGCCATACTAAATGTCATTCCTCATTCTTCCATGTCACTACCAGTAAATCAATACCAGAAACTAATTTATTGCTGGCAGAAAAGTCCCCCTGTCTTTTGACTGACATAAATTAACAAGCTAAATAACATCAAATTATCTGAAGTCAACTGCTATTTGCATTAGTCCTACAGAGGTCACGAAGCAGACGGTATGCACACCTGGCAAAGTCCCATACCAGCGGCAAACTTTAGTTTACATGTAAAATATAAAACAGGCTATTTTTATTACCAGGAGTTTCACATTCCTCCTCTGCTTCAACAGGCTGGTCCTGCTCTGGCTTTGCCAGGGCTACTCTGCCACCACCGCAGTCAACAGTGTGACGTGTAAAATACACATCATACTAGGGGGAAGAAAAAAAAAAAACAACCAAAAAATGCACAGCTAAAAAAAAATAAAGCTTGAGGAAAAAAAAAAAAAAAATAGAAGAAATCCTAACGTCAGAAGGGATTGGCAGTTTTCTGCTGAAGGAGAGCTGCAGCTCACGCTTGCAGTTTGGCTGCCCATAAATAGCCGAGCAGCCGTGCCAGGCAGCCACCGCAGGCTCTCTCAGACAGCCACCACACACTGCCCGGGCTGCTTAAATTAAAAACCTTTTGCCATTTCCAACTTGCCAGAGCTCCTTCTCCCCTCCCACAGCTTTGCTGACCATCACCAAGGACCCTCCAGCCACCCAGCGTGGCCTACAGCCAAGGATCCTATGTCACGCACAATCCTTCCCAGTGGGATAATAAACACCATAACCCTCCCAAAGAGCCTTGAATACCCATTTTTGTGTAAAAATAGAGAAGATGTTTTGTAGCAGGTGACTAGCTGATTTGTTTGGAGGAGTGTATGACAATCTTGAAGCTATGAAAAGAGGCTTCACGCCCACCGCCTGTCCCTAATTAAGGGAGAAATAAGTCCTCCTGTCACGTACGCACCAGCCACACAAAGAACTCCCGTATGACGTAGAAGACAGCACACTTAGATGAAAGGGAAATTCAAAAGGCAGCTCAGCCCTGTATTCTTACCGGCACCATCAAAAAGGAAGGAAGGAAGAAAGAAAGAATGTCAAGGAGCAGTGGCATTTAGAAGCGGAGATCACCAGAAGTATTCCTGCTCAACAGAAGACTCGTGGGTCCCAAGGAAATTCTTGGTTCCTTGCAAGCGTTTTGGTCTGGTACAAGATGTTACATCACCCCACACATCATCTCCCAACCTTGATGTTTTTCTGTGCAACTTAAAAACCACTGACAGAAAATCCAACAAACAGTCTTTTTTTTTTTAAATACTAAACCTCAAACTGAAGGATTTTAGCATATTCGTGCACATTAAGACAGAAGGGTTGCAAACAGAACTGAAACCACTCGTGCTTTAATGTTTGCGTACAAGCAGTACCTAAAATAAAAGAAGCTACCACCTTGATATTGCAAGCACTTGTCTCTGCCTTAAGTTACAGAGATGTCCATGCAGAAACACTTTTTGTATGCTGAAGAGCTATGCCAGCTGACCAAACCTCAGTGTCCTTGGTAATGACATAGGATTTGTTAAACTGTATCACAATCACAGTCACGGATTTTGGCAAAATGCTACAGCAGTCAACGTAGAGAGGAGACGTGTGTGTACTTTCACAGATGCATACAATCAAAGAATGGTTTGGGTTGGAAGGGATGTTAAAAGACCATTTAGTTCCAACCCCAGGTTGCTCAAAGCCCCATCCAGCCTGGCCTTCCACACTTCCAGGGATGGGGCATCCACAGCTTCTCTGAGCAACCTGTTCCCGTGTCTCACCACCCTCACAGTAAAGAATTTCTTCCTAATATCTCTAAATCACCCCTTTCAGTTTAAAACTGTTAGCCCTCATCCTATCACTCCACTCCCTGATAAAGAGTCCCTCCCCATCTCTCCTCTAGGCCCCTTTTAGGTACTAGAAGGCTGCTATAAGGTCTCCCCAGAGCCTTCTCTTCTCCAGGCTGAAGAACCCCAACCCTTTCAGCCTGTTTTCATAGGAGAGGTGCTCCAGCATCTCTCTGGTCATCCTTGTGGCCCTCCTCTGGACTCACTCCAACAGGTTCGTAACCTTCTTATATTGGGGGCTCCAGAGCTGGATGCAGTACTCCAGGTGGGGTCCCATGAGAGTGGAGAACAGGGACTGAATCATCTCCTCGACCTGCTGGCCACACTTCTTTTGATGCAGCCCAGGATGCGGATGGCTTTCTGGGCTGCCAGTGCACACTGCCAGGTCACCTTGACCTTCTCCTCCACCAACATCCCCAAGTCCTTCTCCTCAGGGCTGCTCTCAATCCATTCTCCGCCCAGCCTGTATCTGTGCTTGGGATTGCCCCAACCTGATTAATCAATCTTCTCACTTTGCTGACGCTTCATTTCCGTGCACTTTGCTGTCACCCTTGTAAGAGCTCACTCTGCCCAAAATCCATTTGCTGCTGCTGCCACTTGTACAGCGTTTTCCAGTTTCCTTCACAAGGTTGCATGCCAGGACTTGGTTTTTCTCCTTTAAATAATTCATTGTTCAGTTGTTTCCATAAAAGAGAACTGGGAGGCTGAAGGGTTTCCCTCTCCAATTGAAGCTCAAAGAAATCCAGGTATCTAAATTGAGAGGCTCACCATGAGGGTTATGTCTGCAGCAAAATGGGTGGAGGATACTACAGAGTGCACACAAACCTACAAAAATTATTCAGCCCTTTAGCAGCTTTATGTGAGCCAGAGAAAAAGCACAAAAAGGGAAGACAAAATGAAGAAAATCATGATTCCGTGCCAGGAAAGGCAGAAGCAGGGGAGAGGAGTCCCAGAAATTACACCCAGCACCAGACAATGGCAGAGCAGAAGCTGAAGGAGAAGGTGGCCGCTCCTGGGGTGCAGCCTGGGGTCAATTAGAAGAAAGATTAAAAAAATAATTCTCTCTTGTAAGTTAAAGTTGGAAAGTATGGAAGGCCCCAAGAAAGAAGGCATCAGCTCTCAGCCCTGGTGCAGGTCCCAAGTCTCTAAACCCCTGCCCGGACAACTCTCTACCCAGAAGTAATGTTGTTTCTTTGGAGCAAATTAAAAACTGAGACTGAAGCACTGCTGCCTGCAAGCTCTGAATATAGGAAACACATGGCTTTTTCACTGTCAAAAAACATCCCACAGATATTTAATAGGATCTCCAAGTGTAAGCAAAACCTGAAAAAGTTCTAGTTAATTTTAGCTCAGAAGCCTCAACTTCCACCCCAAAGCAACCGCACGTTCCCCCTACAGCCTTTCCCCTCCAAGCATTCACATTTTTTTTCCCAGCTCCTTCTGCACAAAAGTAGCCTTAATCCCCCATGCTTTCCAAATGCCCCATTAAATACAAGTTATTCTACAACCTTAACACATCACGGAGCTTAAGATGTCGTTAAACCCAGTCGGTCCCTCAGACTCACAGTTTTCGGTGGCAACGTTGAGTAGGTAGCGCTGGGCAGGGCTGCGCGCTAATAAATTTGTTCAGCAAGTGTTCAGTTTAAGACCCAAGTACCGGATGCATCATTCATTACTCCAAATGAAATCACTTACAGAACTTAGAAATCTGTGCAAGACTTCTTGCAACAGACAGCAGAATACAGCCCGTCATTTGCTCTTCATGCTAAATTAATAATCTACACAATGAAACGCTTGCAATTAACAGGCGTTTATTATTTTTGCAGTGTATTTCTGTAATTGCTAATGTAGTATAAAAATCCTGAAAACCGTCTGGGGGTTCATTTGGGGGATTTATTAAAATTCCATGGAGCCTTACAACAAGCCCCACCAAAATGGAACAATGTCTACCGGAGAAAAACTACAGACATTTAATTACTGAGCAAGGTTTTAATCAAACCTCTCTATTTTCCTTCACAATAACAAAAGAGATGTTTTGGCACTAGGCCAAGAATATAACTGTAAATTTACATGTTCTTTGCTTCCGAATAAAAGAGGTTAAAAATTCATTTTTAGCTCAATGTGGCAATTATTTAAAATCTCTGACACAAACTGTTGAAGTGTTAAATGTTTTTTTAAAATTTAAATGTGAAACAAGAGGAATAAATGGGATAACATTGAAAAAAGGCCGCTTCTCTTCCCCATGGGGTCTTTAAGGATTACTATTTTCCTAACATCAGGTGAATCGATCTCTAAAACAGGGTCAAAATGTGGTGTGGTTTTCGCATTTCGCATTTCTTCTGCGGTGGAGCAATTTAACTCATTGGCTGAGTTAAAGACATCTTTCCGATGGGAACGTTCTAAACACTATCGCCTAATTGTACAATATACTGAAATCTATGACCGTGTAAGTTATCCGTTGACCATTTAAGTACATTTAGTCATACATACATATTCAGCCACATCTGGCCTACGATACTGTATTCGTCCATCTGCAGCCTCTGTTTAAAAAATGTATGAACTAAGCCAACTGCAAAGCTCTTTTATGCAAATACTGTCAGCAGTTCACAATCATGGATGACGGTTGTATCTGGTATAGAGCATAAAAATAAAGTACAAAAGCTTCCCCAGAAAAACCAACTTGCTTAAAAATTTTGCAGTGCAGTTCCATGCTTTTTAAAGTATATTGATTTAGTCTAAGTACCATTCCATTCTTCCACTCTTGCGTGGCCAAGGTAACATCCTTAGTCTTTGTTCATTTATATTTTTTTAGGAACAAAGTGAACATTTTTCTAAGTAGGGTAACAAAGCAGAAATTTTTAAGAAAAATGAAGGGGAAATTTTGCCTAGTATCATAACTTGAGTTTAGACAATTTTTGACAATCCCCATGTACACATTTATCAGAAAGATTTTGAATAATTCACAAAAAAATGATGCAACAAGAACACTGCGTTTGGCCAATGACTTCAAGAACAAAGCCCTAAGCTGTAACCTGAGTGCTGAAAGAAAAAAAGATCAGCCACAGCTTTATCCCAGCGCTTACTACACTTCCATCTCCCAGAAACCTCCAGCAGTTACACCTTGTGCCTTCAAGTGAGTTATCTGCACTCTCATGACTTATTTGCAGAAGCAACCGAGGCTCTCCCAGGCAGGGAGAGACTCACTCTCACAGCCCATCTTCCCCCCACTACTGCGCAAGTATAATCTCTAGGAAAGGCAATGCCACGGGAGTAAATCCCTGCACGGGACGTCTGTAGTGAAGTGATGGGGTGGATGATCCCAGGGAGAGTGACTGGCAGCTCAGCGCTCTGCCGAGCCAAACGCCGCGGGCAACGCACGTCCCTTCGTCCCAGGAGATGCCCGTCTTCCTGCAGAGCTGCTTTCCACTTCCAGTCTTAACTCTCCTCTTCATTTCTTTGCAGAAACATCATCATTTGGCTGTTCCCATGACCTACTTACTCAATAGTGCATCTTTTCCTCCTGGAAGCAACTTAACACTATCACTGATAAAAAGCTAAAGCAGACAAAGAATCGTCTATACAGACTGCAGGTGAAAAGACATTTGGAAATAAAAATAAGACAGATTTTATGAGTATTCTAATATATCTGGAACAAAATGGCATACAACTACCTTCAGCTAACAAGAAACTGGCTGCAGTTTATTTTAAAACAACAATACTGGAAAAATAATGAGAGGTGAAGAGGCAGAAGGCCAAGTGAGAAGAGTTAAATCTGCAGTGCTTTAAAAAAAGCACACGTGAACTGCAAGACAGCCATCCTGACAGAGGCCATAACGCTCCAGGACAGTATTCCCACCCCACCGCTGGCACCAGCGGAGAGCGATGCTTAAGTTCGTGCTTAACTTTAGGCCCTCAGCTGACCCCAGTAGCTACAGTTTATCGGTTTGACAGTCTGCCATTCCAACTCAGCTGACAACAGCCAAGTACCAGCACAATATTCACATGCTTAAAATTAGTCGCGCTCAAGTGCTTCGAGGTATTGGTTCCATACCCCTACCTCACCGCTTAATTAAACCACCCCGTTGCTCAGGTATTTCTGAGCACCAAGGAAGGTCTACACAACCATCGCAACTCATTCCTCTGTTCCTAAAAATGTAGCAGGAAGATGTTTTAAAATGTCAAAATGTTATGAACAATTTTGATGCCTTTTCCAGTTCTCACTATTTCAGATAGTCGCTGTCAACCGCGTCCCGGCGTATCCGCCAGCCCAACTGATAGCAGGTTATCAAGGCACCACGGAAAATGTGCGTGCACGCTGCTATGGATGGTATGCATTGCGCGGCACGGTTCCACCTCACGTGGTTAGATAGGACAAGTCAGTACATTTAGAGGTGTTAATATATCTGTCAAACGTCACGCGGCGGTCCCTCTGCCTGGCTTTTAGTTATAAAGCCATTTTGCCTAGAAAGTGGCTTGGTTTAAAGTTCTGCTTTTTACCTTGGCACAGTCGAAACTCCTACAAGTTACTGTTCGCGCCTGTGTAAATTTATTTCTGCAAGTTCAGAAGACACAGATGCCTGTTGGAGGGGGAGATAAGTGTAGCCTGAATTAGAGCTCACGCTTGCTGCTAGCACTGGATCAGGAACGAAGCACCATCAATCACAAAACCCACGTGCTTGGAGTTAACTTTCCGACGGACCCAGTCCCTTCCTTCCTGAAGGGGCAACAAATCAAAGATCGCATCGTCTTCATTTCCCTCATCCAAATATATTTCATCAAAACACACCAGATCTAAACAACAGGATTGGAAGGTGCTAGCAAGAGTTCATTGCTATTGGGATAGGGGGGAAACGAGACCGGAGCACGCCGGTGAGCCAGCTGTTAGGGCTGCACACCATCCAGCTGTGCCTCCCCAAATTCAGGTCATTTCATGTGCTTTCTAAACTCCATAAAAGATTTTTTTTTAATGTTTTGGTTTTTATTTTTCTAACTTGTATCGTATTCATAAAAGATTATAACAGGGTTTTGCAATTCAGGAGAAAGAACAGTCAAACGTGTGGTTACCTTATAAGAAGCTGGAGTTTTGTTTTTGTTACTGTGCACTTTAATTCTGTAAATTTTACTAGAAAATGCAGGTGTTTTCAATGAAAACCCTTATTCAAGTGAAAAATTGGATTTACAATTGTTTATTAAAATTGCATTTTGCTCTAATACTATCACACACTACTCCAAGCAAATACAACCACATCTTGTCCTAGCATTCCTTTAACTTACATTTCTAAAGCAAGACTTTTCTGCAGAACTTTTTTTCTTTTTTTTTTCCTGCGGACTTTTCTTTTACGACTCGATTGCTTTTTGCCTGGAATAAATACAAAAACCATTTAAGACCTGAGGTTTGCAAACACTCAGCCCATATCTACCGAGACCTTTTGAAGACCAAGGTCGGCTGGCCGAGTCTGCTGCCCCAAGCTGGCCAGACGTTGGCCAGCTCTACCAGAAGCCGTGGTAGCCACGTTAGTGCTGTGCGTCAGAGAACACCTCCGGCTCCCCGGCAGGCAGGCTCTGCCGTCAGCAGAGGGAACCCCCTGAAGCAGTTCTCAACTCAAATCTATTGCTAACAGTTACTGCACTGGAAATGCATTCCTTAGCTTACGCTTCCTACTCAAAAATGAAAACCAAATTTCTTCTCTCCCACTGCTAAGCAAAGTTTTAGCAAAAAAAAAACCCCTCCAAACAACAGAACCATATGGGGAGCAGAAAAAACAACCACAAACATTTTTTCTTAATTCAGGATCACCTAAAAGATCAACGGGACATAAATTATTTGTGAGCCCAGCTATTTCTGTAAACGCTACTGAATGTTACATCAAAGGCAAAGCAAAAAGGCCATGAGAAACAGTACAAACTAATTTCCCCTAACCTACTTCAGTCACTGACTTCGTAGGTGTTTCTTCTAATGGAAATAAAAATATTTCTATGTGCGTCATTTTGAAACTGATATTGATGATTTAAAAACACCATTCCCTACATATTCAGGATAACTCCAAAGTGTCATGATATTTTCTGTATATGCTGCAACACTCGAGCAAAGTGTGGTGTGTTAAGTATGGTATGTTTCCTTTATTACATCTTTCCTTCATTTTGGTTTAACATTACTTTATATATTTTTGTGTTATATCCACAGCTACACGATTTTGCAACACAAAGTCCACGAGAAACTTTAAAAATGCAAAGCAAAGAGTCACCCACCAGGCCGATGTTTATAAAATACTACTAATTTTATGGAAAACAATCAAAGTACAGGGAAAAAACACTGCTCTGCACACAACAGCTTTGACACGCCACAAATAAACATTCCTTACCCTTCCTCAGGCAAGTCCTTTGCCCGCCCAGAATCTCAGAGTCGGAGGCATTCCCAAAGATTAATGGGAAACCGGGCTCAGAGGGGCTGCCTGACTCTCCCTCCGTGGGGCAGGAGGCACAGCCCAGCGCCCCCAAAGGCTGGGTAAGGGCTGTGGTCGACCTCACTGCTCCGGCAGAGGGAAATGACGCACCCAGTATTAAACTCTTTCCCTTACAAGCCTATTTTTTTGCTAAAACAACTTTCAAAATAACTGGGCGCTTATAATTTGAATGAAAAGCAAGCCAGTGACCCCGGAAAAACTACACAGGCCCGTAATTTGACATGGAAAAATATGTTCTCTCTTTCTGTAAAAGCACACAACACACTGTTGCTAAAAATATGAATTTTGCTGTTTATCTACTTCAGACACATTAATATTATCATAAGATTATTTTTTTTAATGATCAATACGAGGTAAAAAATCATTATATTTTATTTGTTCACTTGTAGCTGAAAAGGAAAGCACATCTGTTTTTAATTAGACTATTGGCCTCTGTCAAAACTTGCTAAACCAATTCTGAATCCTTTCCTTCTTGAGAACGCCTGAAGGCTCTCTGTAATTAGGGTGCTGCTGGAGTGCCAAGGGGCAAACGGAAATTTGCTGCTTAAAGAGCACCCTTTTGGTGGCCGTGCACAGAAAATCCATCATCTTACTTGCCATCCGCATTCCAAGGAAATAATACTTTCACAAATGTCTGAAAGAATCCAAATTTTGATTAGCTTACAAAAGATAGAAATATAGTTCTGTTGTGCTAAAAACTGGGATTTCCATCTGCAGATGGACCTGGCCATCCAATCTGTGTCCCAAAGTGCTGCGGTATCTGACCGCGTTTCTCCAATAAACAATATATTACAGTTCTGGCTGTTGCCATCTGGCAAAACTGTTTGAGTCTAAATTTCATAAATCACCATCACTCTTAATTATTTGGGGCATATTCTGCAAGCATACAACTTATCACAGCTAATAATATGATTTACTATATCTAAATTGGATTCACTTCGCTGAGAAATCTTGGAAGTCACTGCACAATTTAGTTCTTTAACACAACGCAGTCTTCATTTCATAACCTAAGAGTAGCTGATAAAGATGCTTTCTGTACTAACTGCTTACAGTTACTGCCTTTAGCTTCTTTTAAAGTTTCACAGGAAAAGTTGGAGCTCAGCTTCACCCCTTACCACTCAAGAGCTACCTCCAGCACACTCACTAGCGCACAGCACAGCCCAGTGCTGCTTCCACATATTCTATATTTAAATTTATATTTATATGTTTCTACTTAAGCTAATTTAATAAAAAATTGACACTGACATTAACAATAAACACCATTTCTACATGTGGACTGCACATACTCAACTACCTCTGCTGTTCTTCTCAGATCCTGGAATGACAGCGACTTCCAAAGCGGCAAGTTAAAAGAATATTATTTACCAATACAAATCAAAACCTGATGAATAGTTTTACAGATGGTTTTGGAGTCATCGCCTAGTAAAGCAAATATACCCTTTTCCGCCCAATCTTGCTTTGGAGAAATTTGACTTCTCATGATGTTTGCACACTTTTAGGTGTGCACGATTGCCTGAGTATCATCTTCAATTTCAGTAAAAGCATGTATGTAAGGATTAGACTGTTATGAACACTGCAGTGCAGATCTAAATAACTCAGTCTGCCAAACTAGTGTTACTATGGAAACAAAACTAATGTACTGTGACCACAGCTCTGACTGCATTACTTAAGACCATCTGGTTAAAACAAATATTTCTGTGGCACAGTATTTGTTCTTAATTGTGTACTGATCATTTTTCTTTTTTTTTTTTAACATATGCAAATATATTGCCTTTTTTTTTTTAATTATTATACTCTGTTGCAGTTTTTGTGATACTGTATGTCATTATAGTTATACTTAACATGCTTATGAATCAATCCATCACTCTCCAAGTTAATCAAGGCTGGATGAAGGTAAATGGTCCGAAGTTCCCCGTTCTCTTACACCGTGTTTTAGATGAGGCATCTTTTCCTATTCCCGCACCACGGTACCACTGAAGAAACACTTCACACCCTTTATTCCCCATGCGAGAGAGGGAAGCCCAGCAGCACAGCTCCCACCCACCCAGGTCCAGCTTCTTGATTGCACCAAAGGTGAAAAGCACCTTTCAGGTCCATCTGCAGCTCCTCCAGCAGCTCCTCGCCAGCAGGGGCAGAGCGCTTCCAAACTGGCTGGCTGCTTGAAGCATTTTTTTAGACCAGTAACTCCTTCCCCGCCTCTAGCCTGGGAAAGTTTAATATTCCAAACTGAGATGTGTCACCACGGATACTATTCTGATAAGAAATAAAATGCTTTTACGGCTAAATGCAAATTGACCAGATGATCAGCAATATCAACACAGAAAGGTGAGGACCACCATTTCTGTTTCTAAAACTGGAAATCTATTTTATTTCAGGGAAAACTTTAAATTAAAAAACAGCTGAAGTAGAAAACAAGTAGTTCCATTTCTTACTTCAGTGCTTCTACAAAACTGCAATATTCAGTTCCTACTTCACAGGGAATAAATATATTACACATATTATATAATATATATTACATATAAGTTGCCTTTTCTAATTCAGATTTAGTAAAATAATTAGATGCCCACAAAAATAAAAGCCCCACAGTGTAAGCTTATTTGTTTTTTGCAAGCTCCACAGACCACGTTTCGCAAAGATGGGCTTCCAGCCTGCATTCTTGAACTGCACTACCAGTCAGAGGACAGATGACTTGGGTAAAATTGAACACAGTTGGTTTTCCAATGATGAAAGGAGCTAAACTTGTCCGTTATGACAACTAAATACTAAAACAACAGAATGATTTTCTCCCTGCACCAGTCCCTGGCCACAGAGCTACATTGATTCTTTGGGGTGCAGCTTGATCGTTCCTTAAAAATATGACTTGGAGAAGGAAATTTGTATCAGCATGGATTATCCATGCTGCTGGAGGTGTGAAAAGCGGAGGGATGAAGTGACATGGAACCTTCTTTAGGCGGCTTTGTCGCATGAAGCCAGTGAGACCTGCAGTGGGAAGGGGAGAGGGCTTTGCGGGAACTGGGGCTCCATCAGCACAGTCGCAGAGCAATTTTGGCAAGAGCTGTGGTCAGTGCACAGCAGCCTTAAGGAACCGTAGGTGATATCTTAACAGAAACACAGAGCAATTAACCCACTACTATGTGGACTGCACGTCTATCTACACATTTTATCTAGACATACTATCATGGTAGGCGGGAACTTGTAAGGTCTCAAATTATTCGAGGTGCCGTATACTGATCCTGAAAACTACAGCAGAAAGTTAAGAATTAAGCTGGAGTCTCCACCATTTTATGAAATATGTATCTAAGAAAAATATTAATGTCCTAAATTATATGCTTCTGAATGCCACCACTGGAGACAGAATAAGAAAAGCAGCTCTCAGTACAGAGCTCCTCCAGATCCCCCAGGGCAATGCTTTTTGGAACAACCTTTACTCAATCCTGCCACGATTTCACTTTCTTTTTTCTAATTGAGAAGATGCCTGGGAGATTATATTTTTAAAGATCATGAATGTTAAGGAAGCATAATCTTGCTAGTTCATAATTATAGTAAGTATCAGATTGCCAACCACGTACCAGTCAAGCATTTCTCGTCATTAAGAAATCGGTAATTGCAGCAGGAGATGACTGAAGGAAATCAGCCAATGCCTCTAACAAAAAAGTCTATGTTGCTGTTTATCAGATGGATATAGGAAAGTGAACATCAAATTCTGGCTAAAGGCTCCACGAAAACATGTCGGGAGCGAAATGCAATATAATTAAGCGGTGATTACAGAAGACCTTTATCTACAGCACGGCACGCACAGCGCCACACCTCCTGTGCCACACGCAGATCGTCCTTCTGCCAGGAGCTCCTCGTTTGGCTGCCAGGAAGGTACTCCCACAGGGGACATTTCCAAAGGGATATGCTCGCGAGGCAGGAGCCACCAGCCTCCCCTCTCCATCCAGGAGCTACAGAAGGACACGACCATGGAGCTGGCTCGGGACCTCGAGGCAGCACCTGCCACCCCCGGAGCTGCCCCCGCCTTTACTCCGTTCCTCTTGGGTGAGCTTCAAAGAAGGTATTGAAGTAAACTTGCTCCTCCATCTCTGGTAATTAATGATGGAGTTGCTGCCATCTGATGGATTAGTAAAGAGACAGGAAACTGGAGAGAGGAGCTACTCCGACTGCAAGACAGTGTTAAAAGCTGAATTATGTTTGGCTGACAGAACAAAAGCAGTAAAATAAGTTCTGTGATACAGATGATCTGAGTGCAGATAACAAAGATAACCTTACTTCACAGGATGGGGAAAACGTCCAACAGCTTTTATCAGCTTTGCAAAGCTGCACAAACACCCAGAATCCTTAACAAAAGAAATCTTGTTATATTTAACTATATTTCCGTTAATGACCAGCATAGTTTATGCAAGACAATGGTGACTTAATTACATGTCACCTCTTAGTATGGGTTTCACAAAATTAAACTACAATCAGCATCTTTTCTGCTACTCTCCCAGTCCCAGTTTCAGCAGAAACTCCTCACAAGTGCTCTCTCAAGGAAGAAGTGGAGACCAGACGGTGTCTGTGCTCTGAAGTGCTTGAAAAAATCATCCAGGGGGGAGGACATACTTTGGGATACAGCATCTAGATGTCCGACGTGGCAGAGGGAGAAAGACAGGCAGGATAACACAAATGCAGGAGGTCCCTGCATCTTCCCCCTCCCCACCCAGGACAGAGCCACAGCATGATAGAATTGCCTTCAAACTAAATTTATGGGATAAAACTTCTTCAGACTTACAATACTCTACAGATTCCTCAAGTCCATTAGAAGCATATCTGCTTTTAGCATACTGGAACATGAATCTGTATATATATGAAACTCTATATATAGTGCATTTTGGCATGCATCCCAGGTACAGTACTGCCTATGATGGCAAAATCAGACCAGCTCCAGTTTCTCCTTCTGACACTCTTGACGTGATGAGCATCCATACCTGCAGGTCCCATATTTCTTTCTATCGAATGTTTCAGGCAGCCTCCCCCATCACGAGGATGATGAAAACACAAAATCCTGTGGGATTTCTTGTTTTCCCTGCCTGGGTGCCCAGTCTCTCCCATGCAGGGCAGCCGCATGGCAAGCCAGACCCCCCCAGCTCTGCCCACCCCCAGCCCTCCAGCCAGGTCCACAGCTGACTGCTCCAGCATGGTGCTTCAGATTCCCTGGAGGTGACAGAGACAACCCTTCCTGGCCTTCATCCATCTGCTCTACACCTCCGACCCTTGGAATTTCTGCCTCCCTTTCCCTTGCTCTGACTCTAAATCTCACTCCAAACTCCTTCTACTTAAGGGAAAATATTTCAAAAAAGCATCACGAGTGCAACTTCTCTTCGCAGTCCACACCTTCATAATCCATGGAGGTGTGAGCATACACTTGGGTGGATGGATACACTGCGTGACTTCATAGCATCATTGCTCCCTCTTTTCCTCTTCTCTCAACTGTGGGTTCTCATTACCTAAATTTAGGTTGCGTGCCCTTCTGTCCAAATAGCATGTCTTGTCACGTCTGGGAGACAAGCTTATTTTTGTCCCGCTTTCCATTTTATGTACTTTTCTTCCTCTTTGCATACTCTTAACGTACATGTCACTGCCAACAGCTTGATTAACTCTGTTTATGGCCACATTTTTTTTTTGCAAGGAATAAGGACAAACAACACAGTGAAAGTAAAGGTATATCTACACCAAAAAAGTACTTTATAAGATTAACATTATTGGATTTGTACTTGAAGGATTTCAGTCGCTACCATAGCATGTTGGCTTCCTCTGCAAAATAAAATGTATTTTTACCCAACAGCCAGAACCCAGGCCTCCACCTGAACTCAAACCCAACTTGTTCCTCTCCATCTTATGTCAAGAACAGTATTACCTGCACAGAATAACCCTCCAGTAGCACTGGGACATACACGTAACACTAAGGGCTTTTAATAGGATTACTATGGTCTTCCTGGGGTTTAAAGAGAATAGAGTCACACATGAAAAGCCAAGGATCCAAGTCTACTAGCAGACAAATAGAAAAATACCAGAATTCATCAGTAGCAATTCTATAAAGAGTAAAACTTCTTAATAAACAAAAGACCTGGGTTTTAGAAATTACATAAACCAATACACATTTTTAGCTCCCCTATATTCACTTTTTTGGTATATGCAAATATTTGCAGATTCCAAACTTTGCAAATCAGTCACAATCCCACAAATCGGTATATGGAATTTTTCCTTATTTTAATAGTAAAATGGGAACACAGAATTTCTCATAACTTCTAATATTTGTAAGTAAATATAGCAAGAACAGTAACCGCCTGCTGAAGCAAAAAACTCTGGATACCCTAACTGAGAAGCCTACACTTGGACCACCCATTATTTAATAACATGCCTTTGGCGTGCACTGTTGATTCTTGTTAAGAAGAATTACTTTAAAATAGAAAAGGATTAACAAAAAGTTAAATCTTCAGTGCTTGGCATGTGAAGATCACCAAGGAAACTGTAATTACTTGAGTCAAAGAGAACAGAGCTTAGATTTAAGGACGAAGCATGCACAGGATTCTTCAGGAGCTTTGTTTTCTTTGCGTTGAAATGCAGCATGTCCAAACCCATCTCTCTGACTTCTAAAATCCATTCATTAAATACTCAACATACTTGTTCTTAACACCTATAAAGATGACCCAAATGTGTACGTACGAATGAAAACTATTTATGACAGTCATCCCAAACATAGCTTATTTGTCCCTAAATTGTGTGTTTGGGGCACCACTTGTGTATTCCTGCCAGGAAACTGCACCCCAGCAGCCTGGACCTGTGCTCCAGCTCCATCTGATTGTTCAAAGGGAAAAGCAGCCAAATGGGTCTAATATACAGCCTTGTCTGTATTTGTCTATATTCCACTGCATTCAAGTATGTTGTCTTTAAAAATACAACATTTTTGCTCATATTTTCCCTCTCTTTCAAAGAAAGCATTTTGCAAATGGATTATGAATCTAAAAGCTCTTCATGCCTACCCAACTTTAATTTTCCTGTAAACTCTTTGCTGTTAGGTTGACAGTCTAAATGTATTTTTTAAAGAAATTTCACTATTTCAACGTTTGATGCTTAAATTTTACATGCTGCACTTTGTATTCAAAGAAAAAAATAACAGAAGCCTGTCCTTGAACCTTTCAGCTAAATCCTGAAGTAACACACCCAGGGAGTGACTTTCTTGAAGCCTGAAACACAATTTGGGTAATTACAGGCACGTCCAAGTGTCCAGAGGTATCTATTTCTGACTGTTAACATTCCAGAGAGCTTTTGCTCTATTATAAACTTGAGCTCTGCCACATACTTACCAAGTTACCATAGTAAGCATGAACTATTTGGAATCATAAACTGCAATGGCATTTTCATTTTGCTAGGATTGGCAAAATGGCTCCAATAAACCCTGTTCTGCAGTCCATTACCAATCAACCAAAGTTTTCACATTATCCTAAAATAGTTTTTGAGTAGACTATTAACAAGAAGCCTAGATACCTGCCCTTGGACTGTCTCCATGGTTCGAATACCTAAACGGCAAACAGCTGTGACCCTTTCACCCATACATTAACACAATAATCTGCACTGAAAAACACATACCCTGTTCCTAACAGGAGGAGTACAACCTGATGGCAGAAGTACTATAAAGCATAGTGGAAGGAAAGTGGAGAAAGGGAGTCAAAGTGACCAGAAGAAATAAAATGTAAGCAGATAAAGCTAATCACGGGCAATAATTTTTAAGTAGACTGAAAGAAAATACTCACATTACTTGCTTTTTCCTAAACTCTCCTCAGCCAAGATTTCTAGCTCAGTACTTGGAATTCACATACACTGAGTAAAATATTCATATGATCATCATCCTAGCAGATCGCATTAAATGTGTGCACGAGGGTGTTTGCCTCAAAGCTTCCCCTTCTCCCCCCCCAAGACATTGAGCAATCACACCTAGTTTTAGTCACAATCCTACCCATTCACTTCGGCAAAGGAGATTAGTGCTGAGCCTCAGCCCTGGGAACAGCTGCCAAAGGGACAGAGCGATGGCGACAGGAGCCCTGTCCCTGTAATCAACAGGATGGACACAAACTCAAAGAAGCCGTGTTAGTGAGGAATCAGGTCTACTAATGACTGCCAAAATAATCTCCATTTGCTAGGTAGCACGTAAATTAGTATTCACCCAAGAAGAGGGAGATCAAACTGGAACAGGCTGCCCAGGGAGGTCATGGAGTCCCCTTCTCTGGAGATTTTCAAGACCCACCTTGATGCAGTCCTGAGTAATGTGCTCTAGGCAATCCTGCTTTAGCAGGGGAGTTGGGCTAGATGATCCCTAGAGGTCCCTTCCAACTCTAACAACTCCGTGATTCCGTGAAACTGGGGTGAGTGTGTCCACATACCTGCCTCTGGTCGAGATCCTGGACCCAACTCTCAACCAGACAGTAGGGTGACCATGGTGTACATGTTGTACACCACCAAGCATCTAACATGACTACAAAAGGAAGTATTTTTCTGGAGTTATCTCTCCCATGACCTTGAACTAGAATTTTTTTCTTACTGTTTGGAGAAGGTTTTGGGGGTGGAAGGAGAAAGGTCAAGGATCAAGAGTCCCTTATATGAGACACAGATCTTTTCTTTCAGTCACACAGCCAAACTGGTGAGACAAGGACTAGAAAAGCGGGCATGGCGGCCAGAAAACTAACTGTACACCTGACTCAAAGAACAGTGATCAGTGGTATGAAGTCCAACTAGCGGCCAGTTTCTAGCCGTGTCTCTAAGGGACTGATTCTAGGGCTAATACTATTGAACGGCTTCATTAATAACCTCAACAGTGGGGCAGAGTACGGCCTCAGCAAGTTAGTGGATGGTACCAAGCTGGCAGTCAGTATGCTGGAGGGCAGGGCTGTATCCAGAGGGACCTCAAGAAGCTGGAGAAACGGTGTGATAAAGCCCCCAGAACCGAAGTGGGAAAGGGGAGTCAGCCGTATGCCCTTGTGGCAAAGATGGACGACTGCACACAGGTCGTACTGGCAAGTGCAGCCCGCAGGCTTACAGAAATTCTTATTTCCCTCTATCTGGCATTTCTGACAACGTTTTTAGAGTATTGAGCCCAGTCTCAAGAGTGTCTGAGGAGTGTCACAGAAGGCTAGACTGAGTCTGATGTTTTAATCTCATCGGCTTCACTGTATCAGTGAACGGTATTCCAGCCCACTGACCCGCAGCAGGAACGACGGCGGCTCTGTGGAACATTCAGAAAGTAATGGATTTGGTACTGACTACTCAAGATAGCATTAAGGAAAATCTTTTACAAAATGTAGGAATTTCTGTTTTGACTTCTGCAACGCTTTTTGCTTTGTGCAAAGCAAAACTTGAGCTGATGGCTATGGCTTCTCTAATCACGGAGCACAAGGTGTTGCAGAACAATCATCTGACCAAGAAAAGAGAAATAACATGTTAATTATGTGGCTGGCCATATAGCCAGTCTCTCTCAATCATAAAGATTAACCATCCAATGGAACAGGTGTAATGAATTATTCCTGAATTATTCCCAGGATTTAAACTGAGTATGAAAACATGTGAAAAACAATTGCTAGTGGCAGGCAGGAAGGGAAAACAATGAAAATATTTTGTTCCTACACTATTTCTGAACACTGAAATGGCCTGAATTCTATTAATTAGATGTTCACAGTAATTCCTTCATGCAAATTGATTCATAAGACTGTTGCCAATTCTTTCAGCCACAAACGGGTCATTCACATAACAGCACGGCTCTATTTATCTTGGCCAACCCGCCAGGATCAGAAGCACAGGCAGTATAGCCAAAGCTGGATGAGGATTTACACATCTTTTATTGAGAAACTTAATTTTTAAAATTTCCCTAACATCAGTAATAAGAAAGCAATTACTTTACTTTATGTGCTGCACTACTGCTACTGTCAGCATTAGTCTTGGCTTCAACCTCTAAAATTATGAGATTGATATATAACATGTTCAAGTTCTTCCTCCCTTGCTTCTTAACTCTAGTGTATGCCAAAGTCCTATTTTCAAAATTTTCACCTTAAGTAGGATTTACTTAAAAGGAGAGAGAGAGCGAAAGAGCTGAGATTCTCACATAATGTCCAGAGCATACCAAAAAGAGTAAGAAGAGTAAACCAAAGTAAGTAAGTAGTAAACAAAGTAGTAAACAAAGTAAGAAGAGTAAACCAAAAAGCAAAAGGCACAGGGTCAAACCCCCAGCTACTGAAGTCACTGGTCATTTGCTGCAGGGATCGCACTCCAAGCAAGATCAGGAAGGTCAGCAACATGACATTCAAATACCGTGATGAATAAAATTCATCAAGGAAGGTCCTCCATTACATATCTTGTGCTCACATACACACTCAATCCTTCTCTTACCTACTGATCTACAGTAACTGTTCAATGGCAGTGAGCATCAGTACATAATACTCAAGAAGAGGAAATAATTCATTTGCTGTGGCTCACTGAGAATTTTGCCAAAACAGCAGTCAATACTTTGTTACAGTCACTGCTGTGTAAAAAAACAAATGCTCTTCAGTAATGACAAAAAAGAAAAACCATCTTCCATAAAACCCACAAATAATATACTCTAAAAATTACTTTTTCTGCTGTAGTTTAAAAATGGGATTGAACGTGTATTCTGTTTAAGAGGGAATGCATGTTTATTAGTACAGGATTTACTGCATTCAGTTCATGAGTTCAGCAACACTTGAGTACACTGCGTGGCACGGCAGAAACCAGAACACAGGCAGAACAAGAAAACTGGCATTTCCCATAGGGCAGAGCATCTTTTCAGGCGTTTCCTTCACATACTGTCAGTCTACACCCTAGCTTACCTTCCACAGCATGTGCCCAAACCTTAGATGAGAAAAAATCAAACTGAATTAAATGAACACCATTCCTAGTGCATCCTGAAATGGATGGCAAAGCTTTCCTTGAGAACTGACAGGATTGAGCCTTCTTTTCACAACTGATCCAGAGAAGGTTGGTACAAAATTACTAAAACTAGTTCAAAACCCTTTCCTTGCATGACCTTCTTGTACAACCTGTGCAACCTGAAGAAATCACATCACCTCTTTCTTTGCATTTTGCTCTCTGGCTGTGAATAATGGCATTTTCCCATTAGCTGTTACCTGAGCTCCATTACAAGAGCAATTACATTATCATTTGCAAGATGCTCACGTGCTACAGAGACGTGGGCCAGAAAAGCAGTACCTCTAGGGAGACAGTTGAAATGTTTACAAAGGAGGACGCCCCCTCTTCCATCAAAAAATAAACAGTGGTCATCACAGATAAATTAAAGAGTCATTCCAATTTCTGTTCATGTGCCACATGCTCTTTTAACAGTAATGAAGAGATGCTGTGTGAGGCAAATGAGTTTGATATCTATTTGCTCCTATGTAGAAACAAAACCAAAACAAAACAGAAAAAAAAAGAGTTGCACAAATCAGTGATTGATAGTGGGAAAATGCATTGAAACAATTCCTGGTAGACATGAGGAGACTCTGCCCATCTGGCCCTGGCTCCTCCAGTGCATTCAACGCTGCCAGGAATCCAAATCCGTAATTACAGCTAGCCGGTGCATGAAACACCCACGCTCCTTTGCCTTCTATTTTCTGTATTCACAAGCCAAAGCTTGTTCTGCAGCTGGCCGCTTCCTCAGAGCCCACAAAGCCCGAGCCACGCGCTGTTTACACGACAGGGCACCCGGAGCCCTCGGGGACCAGCGCCGAGACATCCCGCTTCGGCTCCTGCCTTCTCGCTCAGTGCCCTCCCGGTCCTCACGTCCCCCCACGGCGTCCCCACTCCCTGCAAGAGCGACGGGGACGGTGCAGAGCCAGCTCCTCACAGGGACCGTGGTCCTCAAAATCCAGAGCCGTGAGAGAAGACGGCATGTTATTTCAACAGACCAAGAGAGATTTTGAAAGGACAAACCATTTGTTACTCCAGGGCACCCAACGCCAGCAGTGTACTGCAGGCACAGACATCTCGTGCCAGATGAGAATATCACAATCAAGGAGCACGAAGGCACTTTGACCAAACATCTCCGATGTAGCAATGATGGATCACAGCTCTTCCACTTAGATAAATTGCCAGCAGCATTAATGAAATGCAAGTATATGACTTAAGGCACAAAGCAGTGGAAGTACTGAGCTGACAAAGGGATACATTTACCCAGTCATAAAGGGCTAGAAATAAAACTGGATTTTGCAACACACAATACCTAGCACAGAAGCACAGCTCCTTGGTGATACTTCAATTTAAGTAATAATAATTTGATTTACCTAGCAGGTAACTGCAGAGAGTGCAGCAGCCCATCCTCCCTTCCTGCATCTCCCGGCTGGGCAGCGAGTCCCTTGGCTTTCCAGGCAAAGCTTCCAAAACAGCCGGAGGAATCCCCTTCCCAAAAACAAAGCTGACAGCTCAGACCTCATCTCACCTGGAAATCTGCTCTGACTACTGTCAGTAGAGTATCTGTGCTAAATGCCAAAAATTACAGGATGCCAATTTTTTTTTTAATTTCTGTATCTGGGTTTATCAGTGCAAATAGCCATTTTGCTGACATACACGCCCAGCTGGAAGCTATGAAACCACAGCAAGGGGCACAGGAGCACTCCAATCCCTAGGCATAGCCCTAGACATTGCTGATCAATAAGTGTATCTGGTAGTCCTCAACCCTTCCTCCCTTTCTTGAAAGGGGCTATATGAGATGGAGAGGCCAGGGACACACGCACTGCGAGTGCTATTGCTCATAGCTCTGAGAAATGCTCCTGCCTGGGAAGAACAGCAATGGATGCCTGCAATATCTCAACTGCTTATTATCACAGGAGTAAGTGCTTCCCACTGGCCAAAACTTGTGGATTAGGAAGAAGAAAATCCCAGGAAAAGTACATTTCCCACCTTTGTCAATAGAAAAACCTGTCTCTCGCATTTCACTGCAACACTGTCAGCAGTGTTTCTGATACTCTCTATTCTATTGTTAGTCTTTGGATTGCCACAGACATCTCAGCTGGTATCAAGGCCCTATTTTGCAGAATGTATAAAGAGTCATCAGGTTGGGAAAAAACGTAGAAGTTATGAGTAGGAAAACAAAAATATTGGTGAGAGGACATAACTATGAGGACTACTGTAGAATTGCCTTGGTTCACCAGTATTTGTATCTATTCATACTTCACTGGCATGTAACTTTATCTGACTTGTGCCACAATGCTCTATTATCTAATTGTAAGGTTAAAGAATTCCTAGTTTCAGTATCCTATCTATTCCTGATGCTTGTAAGCATGGCCGTAAGTGTATGTTTATTTCTGCTTTGCAGAACAATTGCTGCAATTTTCTCACCGAAGAAGTGGAAAACCAAAGGATTAGTATCAAATGTTGGGAGATCAATTTTTGCAGACCCTATCACTTGATAATTTAAATGTATTGCAGCCAATTAGTCTAGACTGAAGTATCTGAGGGGGACAAAACTCAGGTTAACAAATACTGCATAATATTATCTGAATAATACGGAGCAGACTTCCTGCGAAGATGGATTTTGAATCTACCCATTATACAAAACAGGTGCAAAGAGTGCGTGGGAGAGGTGAATTCATCCCTCCCCTAAATGGCAGTGTAAAATAAAATTAGGATATAAAATTTGGGGGTGTCTCATGGGGCAGTTTTTAATTATATACTTAGCAGTATCTTTGCATATAATCATTACCTCAGCCGTCTCGTTTGCATGTATATATTCTTTTGTGCCATGATCAAAGAACAAAGGTTAAATCCTTCTGAAACTCTATTCAAACAGTAAAAATTGAAAACAGCTATTTTGAGGCTTTGGGCTTTTTTGTGTTTTTTCAACTGTCTGCATAAGCTGCTTAAAATTCTGGTTACTTATTAAATCATGTATCAGTAGTGTGACACCTAGACAACTGCAGAACACAGGTGAACTAGCAGAATTTTAAGGAGGACCCTTCCAATGGGTACCTCCCATGAAAGAGGGAGAAACACAACGAGATCTCCAGCTGGGACATTCACTGGCAGCCAGGGGACTTCCACCAGATCTTCACTCTTCCTTTTCTACCCCCACACCCAGGTTTGGTTTGCAAAGAAAGGTTTGCTGTGGAAAAAACAGAGTCATCATCTAGTCCTCTGTTGTCACGCTTAGGGCATACAAATGGAGTCTCCTATCTGTCCTGACAGCAGTGGGCAAACACCCAGCTGGGGGTGGGACAAGAACTATGTCCTAGGGTGGACAAGAACCAACGGAGGGGCACAGCCACCCTCGTGTCATGAATGACGAGACAGTGTCTGCTACTGTGATGGGGCTGCCTTTAATCACTGCCTTCCTGCTCTAGAAAACATCTGGTTTATGAGTTTTGCTTCTTCCCTTATTGCTACCAGCTGACCTGTACGTACATCGAGTTGTGTCTTACACCCATTCAATATTCCTGGCTACCTCTGTGAAATGCTCACTTAGCATTCCTGGTTTGTGTTTGGGCGTAGGGTTAAGAGTGAAAATAACCACATACTGCAAACTTCCCCCTTTTTCCTATGTAGCAGCTGGCAGGACCTGACCAAGGGTTCAAAACGCTAGAATAAGACATTGGGAGATGAACTATTGAGTAAATGAAGCTCTACAAGGTACATGGTATGGAAACGGCTCAGTAATTCCTCATATTAACAAAACCTGGACAGATGTACTTCAGTAACACATCCAGCTGATCCTTGTGAGACGTCAACGAAGACAAGAGAATATTGAGATATAGGCTGCCGACATACAAATACCAGAGAGACACAGGTGACCTCTTTTCATGAAAGAAAAGTCTTAGCAGTTTAAACTGTGTTACGTTGCAGACCTACAGAAATTTTCTGCCACTGAAAAGATACCAGGTCAGCTCTTCCCTCCAACCACCTGATGATCTGAAATTGTGGAATGAAAATACTCCCTTTCTGTCCCAGACATAAGACCAGTTATGAAGACCTAGACAGACCCTAGTTGGCTTCAAAGAAGTAAAATCAGACTTAATTACTGCATGCTCACCTGTAAACATAATAAAAATTATTGTAAGCAAGCTGTAGGCCTTCCCCTTCCTTTGTGGCAGCAGAAGCCTAGGCTGGAACTTCTGAAGGCTGGTACTGTCTAGTTCATAAACACACACAGAGGGGACCAAAACAGATCAAAGTTTAAAGCTTTGCAACTCCTCTCCAAAGCTACTGTAAAGCTCTGTGTCCCCTATTAGTGGCTATTAGCAGTATTCAAATTAGGCCAAATACTTCACTGTACTCTTAAGTGTTTTCAAAATCTTTAAATTTTCTTTTTACCTCTCTTTATTACTACTTGGTATCACAAGTGTTCAAAGTAACACCTGATAATGATGGAGAAATTACAACTCTAATAAAACTTTCTTTCAGGGAGGTTTTGTCAACGGTCTTTTCTATAAACTACTCCTTCCCTCAGCTTGTAATTCTCATGCCCTGCTAGCTAGAAAACAAAGATACGCTTAATTCCCAAAGGTTTTCAACCTTTCCACTCACCAGAATTGAAAACCCCAAAAGAAAGAAGTTTCATCCTGAAAGGACACTGTTCACCCTGCCAAAAAACTGTGTATTAGCAAAAGCACTTCTGTATAAGTCACAGTTCCATACTTTCTGAAGCACAGACTCACTTGCAATGATCAATGATATAAGGTAGAGATGGTGAAAAAAAAGCCTTTGAGCAATGTCAGGAGTTAACTCCTAATGTTCAATCTTCATTATTTTATTTGACCGTTTTTGTGATTTTTATACGCTATTGAAAATAGTGTCTATTCAAATAGATTAATTTGCTAGCCATTGCTTATATTCATATATATTCATAGAAATATTCCACAAGAAAGGTTTGTTCTTCTACAAACACACAGCATTTTTATGATCAGAAGTGTAGATTAAAGTATATCTAGAGCTCTTGGTACCCCAAGTAATACTGCAGTCGTGCAAATACGTTTTTCAACTGGAGAAGACACAGAAGCAACCTGATGGTGCAGGCTGTTTGGAACAGACCCTGGCAAAAGCAAGGGGTCATGAGGAGGAGCACAGCCAGCAGATCACAGGACAATGCCCACTGAAACACCCCACTTGGTGTGTCCATGTTCAGGCCTCTCCCAGCTCAAGAGGCATGAGGAAGAAGAGGGTCCAGATGGCAATCGGGGCCAGGGGCACATGATCAGCAAATGGAGTGAGCTGAGCTGGTTTAGAGAGGGGCAGCTGAAGCTGGGGTAGTGGCCTGCAACTATTCCAAAGGACCTCATCATGCACATACATATGGAGAGAAACTACAGAAACTGTATTAGCCCTTTATAAATTAGAGGAGCAAAATGAAATTCTAAACGCAACACTAGGCCACAAGAGCTACAACAAGGAATCCTTGCTTTATAAAAGCACTGAATTCATAAGGCTAATTCCATCCTTAGCACAGGAACAGCGTGCCAGCAGGGTGTTCTTCAGGACTGGAAAGCTCCAGTAACTATTTCTGTTGCACCACAGCCCATTATGAAGAGGATGATAAAGTTCAGCCTTTCCCAACAGACCCATGGCTTAGGTTTGCCACGAGACATGTCTGAAACTTCAGTTACCAAAGGGCTACTGGGATTTTCACTAATAGTTAATCGTGTCCCATTATGCACACAAAAAAGCTGCATAATGGGTGAATTGACTGGAAAATACTATAATGCAAGAAAAAAATGTTTTTGACTAGTAATAGGCTCTAGAGACCTCTTCACCAGACATATATTTTATCTTTTTACGCTGGAAGACCTCTGGATAGATTCATTCAGTTCAGGTTTAGTCTACGTCAGATTTGCTGAGGATAAAGTGAGGATGATTCAGGAGTGACACTGTAAGATACACTGTTCAGCTTCAGCCTCTTCCGCAGTCTTCCTTTAGAAGAGTTGGAGAGTAGGAACGAGCAGCAGAGAAGGAAGCCCAGCAGGATGTAAAACGCCAGGTGAGGCTCTCCTCCTATGATGCTCAACATTAATAGCTTCTTGGAAAGAAATAAGAATTTGAACGACATCCTCTTTCTGTCATGCTCTGCCAAGGTGCTATTTTGGATGGGGATGTTAGAGCACTTCTTTTTACTCCATCAACTCTGTCCTCCTTTCAAGAAATGTTTCCACCATATGGTAGAAGTAGTGACTTACAAAATCACAGAAAAAGTCAGCTGGATATTCAATCAGCCGTTGTTTCCAGAAATGATGGCATCCTCAGTCACATAGGAAAAAGGCAGTAAAAGTAGGGCTTCACCTTCAAGTCCAAAGGCGCTCTGCCACCCTGGCCTCTTCAAGAGAGTGGCTGAAATTAGGTTAAACTCTTCAATTACCGAACAGAAATTCACTGAATATACAGACTAAGAGGTTAAAGAACACCCAGTTCCTTTATTTGTCCTTTCCCAGCTAAATACCAAAGGTCTGATTTTTACAATTACTGTGTCCACACACAGACACAACCCTGCACCTGAAGGAGGGCTGCAGATGCTCAGCAGCATCTGAAAAACAAATTACTTATCAAAGGAACAGCACATAAAACAGTAAGAAAAAAATTATTTGAAGGGCAGCATGCCATGCTGCTCTACTACTGCCACTGTAAATCCTTTTCCCCTCTTTTTTCCCCTTAGCAACTATCAGTATCTCTTTCTCTTGATGCCTGGAAACAGGCACAGGCATCCAACACCATTTGGATGGTTCAGGTTCACTGTGCAGCACCTGTCTGAAGCTCACCGCACCGTTCCTGCTTCCTTCAGCACTTGCCTCCTGTGCTCAGAGGAAAACAAGCTCGGCCACAGTGCAGCGTGGCACACAAATTTTATACAACTAACAAATCTATTTTACATGGAATAACTAAACATAGACACAAAGCCAAAGGAGCTGACATTTTAGGAAGGCAGAAATTTACAAAATATACTCTCATTTAAGTACAATTGAAACCCCTTCATAAAGCACAAACAAACACAAAAGTTCAAAGTGATACAATGCAGTATCATTCAAGCCTGATGTTGCAGATACTGAAAGATCGGCGGTAAGGCAGATGCCTCATGGGGCTGTTTCACTCTCCTGTGCATAGAAAGAGACTTAGAAAAATATGCTCAAAATCTGCACTTTCTCCTCTTCACAATACCAAAATCATTTCATTCTGATGATCTTTTATCATTTCAGAAAAAAGTAAATGCCAAAAATGCATGGTAAGAGGAAACTAATTAGAGCTTGTACCTATGTAGAAACCAGAACTAGTTCTCTTAAATAATTAAAGGTATTCCTAAAAAGCAGCACTTCTTATCATCATTATGCAAAAACCAGATTACACTGCAGCTGAGATTAATATTTTTAGTATCTGAATGGAAACAAATGTCTATTAAAACTGTGTGATGGCCTAAGGCTGTATAAATAACCCCGTCCCCCCTTTGCCAGTCGCGGCGCTGACTGTGGATTCCACATGCTAAGTTATTCCATCACAAGTCACACGCTCGCGGGAGCACTGCAAAGTGAAGATCAAGGTTAAATAGTTTGCAGGGATTTCCAAGCAGGAAGACGGCCGTGTGACCTTGCAGCTCCGACAGGCTCTAATTGAGGAAAACATAGTATGTAAATAGTCAGATGTTACCGGTGTTCTTCACAGGGTAATTTTTTTAATTAGATACAAAGCATTTCACGTGGAAGAGGCCAACTAGGAAAGTCAGGAGTTCACATCAAAAGGTGTGCTGTTTCTAAAAGCCCCCACATTACAGGTGAGAGAACAGACACTTTATCCCTAAATTCCTTGCTTGTGCTTATCTGATATAGAAATCTTTCCTGCACGGAAACCCTAACGCAGGCAGCTTTCAAAAAGACTCGATATGAGTATTTTCATCAGAAGGTGTGCAGCTGCCTTGCAGCATTTCCCTAAAAAATAGCACCGTTCTCACGAATGGTTTCCCGATGTGAGGTGATGAATATTCCAGCTAACGGTCCTGTCCCAAACTGTGCCTGGCATTTCCTCCCTCTAACAGTGACGCTGAAAATGCATTTCCATAATCCAGGCAGGAAGGGGACTTCTGTTGAGCGGAGGAAGGGAGACCCCAGCCTGCCGGGGTGCCAGCTCCCCGGGCCAGAAAACCACCTCAGCGAGGCCTGGCCTTACAGAGAGCTGAAGGGAAGAGGCCAGGACACCTCACGCTGGGACTTTTCCCAGGTTTAAGGCTGTATATTCATCCACAGCTTCCCACGAGTCAAGGTAGAGTCAAGACCTGGCATCGGGCTCACCTCCCTTCAGCTTGTGTCCTGTCCTTGTCATCTCATCTGGGCAGATTCCGTCTGTCCTTCCCACCCCCCGTCTCCCACCTTATCCAAACAGCCCCAACATTTGCTTTGAACACCCCGGGTGCTCCCTCCCAGAAAGGGGCCTATTTAGAGGCTTATAAAAGTGGCAAAAAATGGGGTATGCTTTCACAGAAAGAAGAAAAAGGGAAGGAAAAAAAAAAAAAAAAGGTAAAATATAGGTTACTAATATGTCAAAAAAGCATGGTTTTAATGGGCAAAAAGAAATTTTTCCTTTCTCTTTATTTCAGAACCAGCTTCAACAGTTTTGGAAGCAGTTTTCATGCTGGAAGCTGTTACTGATGGAAATTCTGGGATAGCCAAAATTCAAGGAAGCTCTGCTACAGCTTCCAATGGTATTTCCATTACTTTTACTACCTCTATCTCTACCTAACACAACGCCCTTAAAAATTATTAAAAACACTAAATTGCCTCTAATTCCCCTTCTGTGTCAAAGGAAGCACACAGCATTAACCAAAACCATTTTCTTTAACCAAAATGGCACTGTGGACATCTCATTATAATTTGACAACCACTTAGTTTGCCTTCAAATCACCACTCTTCATGATTCTAAATTCATGTAACACAATGCAGTTGGGGATGGTCCGTGTTCACATTTCCTAAGCCTAATTCGCTCTGCTTTCTGAACTGTTAGAAATGAAAGCTGCTAAGGACCTAAAAAACAAAAGTTATTATTTGTTTCTAAATGGTTATCAGAGGAAGACAAGCCTCAGATCACTCCAACCTTAATAACTACTGCTGGAGTTGTTTCCACCCATTAGCAGTTGTCAACAGATTGGTTTTACTTAACTGGCAGCCTTCCTCAGCTTCACTGAAGAGCATCTCCCGGGAAAAAAAATCAGAGTTTGCAAACCTTCACATGAAGAAAATTAACACGATGGCTGCAGTAACGTGCATTCCAAAACTGAAATGGAATTTGCTCACAGAACTTTGGGATATATCTCTGGCCTTCTACTTTTGTAGTAATTCCTACCATCTAGCCATGTATTCCTATTGGCAAGAGCAATACAGCCAACAGCCTGAGACAGGAGAATTTTGCATGCAATACATAAATAAAACTAAAATGTTAAAAAATAACTTGAATGTTTTTCATTTCCTAAGTATAGCAACAACTTTTTTTATAAGCAGACCAAGAATAATTCAACAGAGCAGAGCGTAACAAAACACAGAGGAAAACAGGTCTTCAAAAAGAAAAAGAAATCAAACCATCCCAAACCTCCCCCCTACCTGCCGGGCTATTTATTTCATAACCACAGCAGATCAAAGGCTTGGGTAGTCAGAGCACCAAGCTTTTACACTTGTGATTTTGCTCATTTCTCTTGCTGTGACAGAAAGCTACTGGAAAACCTAGGGTGATTTCTTTCCTTCCCCCCCTCCAATTAATCCCATAATTGCAATGGAATCAAAATTAAAGGAGGAGAAAGATGAAATGAGGTATGGCAGAGGTACCCCTGCCCTTCATACACACTGCATCCCGGGATGCCTCGCAAGCAGAAGTCAGCCCAGACCTTGCACAGGTCGTCACCAGGCTCGTCACCAGGCTGGAGACTGAAGCTCTAATTAGGTATCCAGTGAAGGATGGGGAGCCTCCCCCTCTACCCCTCCCTGGTGATGCCTGGCAGTCAGCGAGGAGATGGAGGTACCCAGCTCCATACACCTCTGCACAGGCTCCTCTTGATAACCTGAGATACCCTTATATATTTTCCCCTTACATATATATTTATTTTTTTCCCCTTCTGTGGATTTGGCCCCACAAACAAAGCCTGGGGTGAAGAGAAGGGAAAGACCTGGGGTAGGAGGATAGCTGGATGACCAAGTGTCTGCCATTAATATATGCTATCATTTTTATTCAAGAGAAAGCACCCCCAAGCCAGAAGCACAGCACTTAGGTGGCTCTGGGGAACAGTGTCCCCAGGCAGGTGGAGACACCTGTCCTGCTCCACACAGCATCTGGGGCTGGGCTCAGAAGCAAAAGACTCTTAGTTCCCTCCTCATGCTTCCCGTATGCCATTTCTTGACAGAAACAGTGTCTGCAGATGAACTCTGGTTGCCAAAAACGTGATAAATTCAAACAGACAGGCTTTCGTAATTACCAGAGAAATCTGTATACAAAGGAGGAAAGTGAACTATGCTCCATGAAAAAAAAACAAACCCAAACAATATATACAGAAACAAGACAAAGGAAGCTGGTTTTGAAATGAGAATTGCCAGTACCCAAAACATTTGATTTTCTCTTTTCCCTTAGGCTTTAGGAGTGTAACCAAATACCATTTTCTGTAAAAATAAAATCATTCTGTATTTCTTCTGTCAGTTTGGGAGAAAGAAAATAATAAAAAATAAAAAAAATCAGCCTGTCCTCTAACTCTGCTACCACAAAGCAACACCCAAGAATCTAATAAAAAAGTAACTGTGAAAATACCTGAATTCAGAAAAAATAAGTATTGTGCAACTACTAAAGGCACGGAGTTGTCCTACAGCATCTAGGCACCAGCAGTAGAGATTATTAACCAAAAACCTCATACTTTGCCTCAGAATCAATATAGAGGACTTTTTGTTGCTGTGTAAAGCAACAAGAATGGTAGGTCAGCCTGAAGGGCCACGTCCAAACTCCAGCTATTGTGGAGGAGTTATCTTTAAACAAACAACACTGAAGGATTCAATTGGAATATTTCTATTACGTTCCTTAACCCTTGCTCTTTTGAGGATTTGGCAGGTTGCAGCTGGCAGTGCCCCCTGCCCTGCCCCAGCATCCCACAGCAAGGCACGCTGCCTGACAGGGAGGCAGCAGCAGCATCCCGCTCCCACGCGGCCGGACCGACTCCCCCATCATCTTTACAACACTCCTTATAGCGCGTGTTTATCATACCCCATTACCTCTCCATTGAAAGCTGATTAGACAAAAATGATTTTTTCACCTCTTGGTTCCTTCCGTTGTAAATCATTGAGAAGAACTTGTTTATTTCCTGAGCTCATCCAACTTTACTGTTGGGGTATTTTTAATCAATTCCTTCTTTTTTTTTCTAACAGCTGCCATTTAGCACCTCTGTGAACAGCAGAAAATAATTAGATTACCATTTCTCTCCAGTGAAGTTTTCTATTTTATTTCAGGTTTGCAGTTAGGCTTTTCAGGAGAATCCCAGTCTACTCACTAGCCACACATACGGACTTTGCCGGCACTCTTGTTGTGAATAATGTACCTAACATACCACATCAAAATAATGCTGGTATGCCAAATATGCAGTACTACTGGAACTTCGAAACTATTTCATAATGCATTCATGAAAGAAACTGGATCACAAAAATATGTTATTGCTATTACCTGTGAAAGTCATTACGGTGAGGCCTAACGACTGCATTAAAGCAGCATCACATGCCAACGGAAAACCTTTCAAATACATTGGCTGCTAATAACAAGTCAGCCTGTGCCAGCACGTACCACATATTAACCACAATGATTTCCTTTTCTTGACAGAAATCTCTCCACAGAAATTTGCTCTACTACTGCCTAAAACTGATTTTTAATGGCACAGATGAGACATAAACAAAATGAGTTTATCTTCTCAGAAAAAAAAGCATTTCAAGGCCAATCCAATGGTTTCAAGACACATTAGAAAAGAACTAATTCTGCAAACATCATTCCTTTTATTCCTCTGAGTTTCAGAGGAATGCTTTGCCAACATTTCTAACTTACACACTTGTTTTTCAACTCTCTTCAAAAATGGCTCATCAATCACAAAAATCAGAACCTGTGATCTCGCACTGCCCAACAGACAGGCAGGTTTGCATGTTCCCAATTAAAACATTTGCACATCAAGTAGTAAGGTCCACAAAATTTACAAATCTTCTGACTGACACATATTGCTCAAGAATAGAAATTCTCTTTACACTCTCTTTACATCATATATTGCTCAGGCTCTGCAAATTTCCCCCAAAATGGCAAATTTCACGAATTGTTAAGAATTATTTTTAACCTTCCTACTTGCAGACCAAACAAAACGAGTGCAGTTTCCTTGGTGAATAAATTTAGTGCTAAAAAACAGCACTAAATATGCTGTTTTGGTATATTCACACAAGAGCACCAAAGGTTGATTTCACTCTTTAATATCGGAAGGCTATGTTTATTAAGTTGCTTTGTTAAAATATTCTGGCACATATATGGAAGAAATTTGAGATGAAATGCATAACATAGATGTAACGACGTTTTCTGTGAAACGTAAATTAAGCTGGCATACTCTTCTCTCCATCATACAAAAAGAAATCAAACTACAATATCTCTAGTGGATATATAATGCTCTCTGTATTATAAATAAATGTTTGAAATCTTTTTCCTTTTCTATTTAAAAAAAAAAAAAACTGAAACAAGAAATCCAATTTACATTGCCAGCTATATAACGTTGTTCAGATGTATTACCAATTTCTCTTTCTAGACCTACAGTCACATATGATAAATCTTTAGGAAACACAGCAAAGAAGTAGTACAAGAAATTCACAACTGCAGAACGCAAGGAAATTATCCTTCAAAGCAGGAAACTGAACTTTTAGGGCTCATCTCATTCTGATGGTTTTCAGCTCTGCAGAGCTTTCCATTTTTCTGTTCTTTGATTTACCCTTTGGAAACTGGTGTGGGAGGTTTTATCTATTTGATGGGAGATTTTTTTCTCCAGATTGTAGCCAAAAAAAGATGACGAGAGAAAATCTCATGTAAATGTGATTTACAAAAGGAGAAACCTGCCAGCCACAAACTAAACCACACTTGATTTATTCTGAAACTGAATTAAAATGAATAGCATCATTAACTGCATCTGCTAAGAAGTCAGACAGCTTCTGTAGAGAATGAGTTTCTGCTGAGGAAGAGTCCTTCTTGCCTGCATCTCGTCCACAGAGTTTGTGTGATAGAAACACATGTCAGCTGTGGTCTCTCGTTTTAAACAACTGACGAAGACAGAAGTCAAAGAGAGAAATGTACTAAAATGGGTCAACCACAAGAAAAGGATTCTACAGCCTTAGATATAATTTATACTCTCAGTGAAGAGGGATAAAAAGAGAAATTAAGGCATTCAACAAATGACTCACATATATATATATATATGAGTAAAAGTTCACCACTTCAAAACTCAATAATAAACAATTTAGTCCCATTATATTATATTGCCAGGACTGCCAGGCAAGTCCACAGATATTAATAAAATTATGGAATTGTTGAGACTGGAATGAAACACAGCAATAGCTAAAATACTTTGCAGATGGTAACCAAGACTATTAAGTCTGCTCTTGATTCTAAGTTTGCTCTTAGGCTGACCATATTGCTTTTAAGCAAACAGAACAGGCTTTTTATTTAACTCAGTCTTGAAAACTGATACTATAAAGCCCAAGTAAAGGAAAAGGAATACAAATCTATCTCCAAACTTCGGGGCGGAGAGGGAGGGTAGAATTTGTCTCCACCTTTTTCAGTTACTCAGGAATCACATAAACAGCCTTTAATGTTTTTTTCATTTTCAGAGTTATATACGACAACTTCAGTGTTGGAGAAACGGGGAGGCATCTTTACCAAGAATGAAACTGCAACAGGCTGTGTCCTGTACCTACTCCATGTCTGTGGGACAATAAAGTAAAACCAAATTAAAATAAGAGCATCTTTGACAGAACAGGAAGAATTATTTTAAAATTAACATTTGAAATTTCAGTAGAAAAAAATATGCTCAGACAGAAGGACAAAGTGCATTTCTTCCCAGACTACAGAGAACCACACAAACTACTGAACATCTGCTTCAGAGGCAGCAGAACAGTAACTGTGTGTCGTGGCCGATGAATGACCTATGCAAACTTTTCCCTGATGTTACTTAGCTATAGCTTACTCAATCTCCTCTTTGAATAAAGCAAGCTCTTCAGCAGCCAAGAGGTTAAATCCCTCTTCTCATCTTCCTCCTCTCCTCAGCTTCCCACACAAGACCGAACCTATTTCATAAATGAGAGCTGTCCTCCTACGTAAGATTTATATTAATGAAATCACTCTTCGAGGATGGCAGGCTCCATCTATCCCGGCACATTAAGCAGTGCCAGGGAATGTTCCCGGGAGAAGGAACCTGATCCTCCAGGCTCTCACGGTGGGAGATGGTCCCTGGCAGCGCCTGGCCCCACGGCCAGCAGTTCCCTCCCAAGCCAATCGTTGGCCCAGCTCCGGGGAGAGCTTTGCCCACCCGTCAGTTGGGATGTGACCAACTTGTTTTGGAGTATAATAGACTGAATGGTGCTGGCTGGGGCTCCTCCGTGCCAGCTGGCCCCGCCGCCAGAGCAGCCGCAGCGTTTTTGTGCGCCGACAAGTCCCAACAGCAGACCACACCAGCACCAGGCAGGGGGTGCCAGCCTCCCATCTCCAACTGCTTTCCATGTGAATGGCTTCAACAGCCTAAAGGTACAGTCACTGGAGAGCAGAACCAGCCCCAGTAGTACGTGGTCCCCACGAGTTAGCTTCTCCCGTGACTACGGACGCTCATCCCCGTCAGCATTTCCAGGAGAGAGGATGCGCTGTAACGCTGGCGAGACATCTCCTGTGGTCCAGGAGAAAATATCTTGGTAGCATTAAAGCCCGGTGAGTTTAACTCTGGGAAACGTGGTCTATTTCTCCTAGTTAGTATACAAGTCTGGGTGCTACAGAAGTAAGCCGTTATTTAAAATGGACTTTATAAATGCAGAGCACGGGCTGTAAGTACGGCTGCCCCGAGCAGGGGGACCCTCAGTTTCAGCAAAGGCATTCAAAAATGTCTACACTGTAACTCTTAAAAATGACAAAAGAAGCTAATTTCTGTCTCTTTCTGCACCCCGAAACACTTTGCTGTACAGAGAAAAAGTCAGACGTGCCTTTAAATGTGCTACTGGGTTTGATTCTATTGTTTATAAATACGTTTGTAATAAAATTGTTTATAAACATGTTTGGAATAAAATTGTTTATAAATATGTTTGTAATAATATACAAACGCTGAGAGAGTTACTCTCCTCACCAGCCAGCACTCCACGTCATGGAGCTCGCAGGACTCAGACCTGTATCGCTCCTACGTCTCTCACCCACCTCCTATGGTCAAGGGTGTCTACAAAAGCTCACTCTGGAGAAGCTGTCAGTAAGTCAGGTTTTAACACTAATTTCTGTCATCATTTTCCCTAGCAGCTGGAGTGAAGGACAGAGGGAGAAACCACATACACAGGGAGCTCGGATGCAGGAGATGAAGGTGTAAAATCCATGTTCAGCCTGTGTTCCCCACCCTTTGGACAGGACTAGCTGAGCACTGGTGGTACTACAGACAGCCTGGAAAAGACCAGCATTTCAGCTGGTGAGCTCGAATATTGCTAGTGGGGTAACTGTGCAGGCTGGGCCCCAGGACGAGCACTGGGGTACAAAAGTTGAAGGTGTTACTGCCAAATCTTGCCACCGTTTCCCAAATCCTTTGTTTAGCCCTTTTGCTGGAGGTGGCAAAAACAAGGAGGTGTGTGCCCCAGCCAAGGGCACCGGTGTCTGTCTCAAACTGACCCCGTGAAGTTCAGCAGAGCTCAGCTGCCAACAGCCTTCCCGAGCTCTGCAGAGCATCCGGCACCACCTGACATGCCTGGTTTCCCGGAGAGCTGGTCATCTCCTGCTGAAACCCACCCTCTGTAATTAAGAGTCAGTGATGAAGATGCAGCTCTCAAGACAGAGGAGGCAACTAATTACCACAATCTATTTCATTGGTTTTAAGTATCACACCAAAGACGTATTAACACCTTTTCTTTGACACTATGCAGTGTCAAAGGCAGCACTATATTATATATTTTTGGATGAGAACACTCAATCAATACAAGTAGTAGAAGACAAGAACATTAAGTAAAAGCAAAGATAATTTGAAAAATATGATCTAAAAATCAAACTTGGAGCAAAATGGAGTTTTCATCTTCCAGATGACCGGTATAACACGAAGTGACTTAACTCAACTGACAAGATGGATTACAGCTGGCCCCTTATCTCTTGGCCTGCTTAGCAACATGAAAGGAAAAGAAAAACAATGCATTAATTGATGGTGGAGAACGTTTTTCTTCCTAATGGTTTCCAGCCAGAATGTTTGAGCTCGAGCCATTTCCCAAATAATGGCTAGCATTTGTGTACACATTACTTTCTTTCATGTGACAAGGAAATGTAATTTTTCTTTGAAAACATACTCATTAAGGAAGCAAACCCCTCCCCCCCCTTCCCACAGAAGCCTTTGCACCCCATTCATAAGTGTGACACAGTATAATCACTTTAGAAGTCTGGAGGAACTGCAGATCCTTTGAAAACTCCCACAGCAGAGACACAGCCTTATGCCTACTCTCCAATGCCCTCTATTAGATCAGGTCTACCCACTATTTTAAGGTTATTTGCACTGCAACAACCACCAGAGATCTCAATCAGACTGAGAGTTATTCTAGGAAACACACAAAAAAAAAAAAAATCAAAGAAACTAATGACTATCACAAATAATAGAAAGAAGCAGGCATCATTAATACAGTCATAATACTACATAGGTTGATGATATGCTCAGAAGTCACTTAGAAGTATTTATTTGCTCTGATAGAAGCTTTTCAGCCCAGTTTCACAGAGCTCTTTCAAGAAAAGGAAATGCACAAAGGGAGCTGCAAATGCTTGTGAGGTACTTTTTACCAGGCTCAGGGAGACGTGAGCAGCAGGGACGGCAATGGATGGAATCCAGCGTGGGGAGGCTGAGGCACCTGGAATTCTCCTGTCTGCTGAGAGTCTGCAGATCCTCAGAAGACAAACTCAACTGCAAAAGGGCTCAGTGAGAGTCTCTAGCCACTGCACACTATGCCTATCAGAAACAGAAAGAAATACCTAGCGAGAAGATATAATAGTGTGTCCTTAGTTTGTGCCACACTCTCTGTGATGCCTTGGATTAAACAAATATATCTGCTTGAGCCTCATTTTCCTTGCCCTCCATTGAGACATAGCTCAGACCACAAAGATCTAGCAGAGATCTCTCAGGTACCTACCTGACACAGGGACCTCAGCTGTCGACAGAACAGAGACCATTTAGCACAAGATCAGAAGAAATTATGATTTTTTTGCTGTTAGAGCAGAAACTGCTCTGTCTCCCTGCTTGGGCTGCACCACAAGAGAGGCTTCGTTAAAACAAATGGCAACTGCAACAGAGTTCCCTGCCCAAGACTAAAGCCAGAGTTTGGTCTTACAAGGAAACAGATAGGTTATGAACGTGCAGGTATTTAATTTAAACCCAGCCTGAAAACAGGGAGCTGAAAGATGGTCCATCATGGAAACGCTCCCAGTGGCACTGCCACAACAAGCACTGCCTGACCAGGCAGGACGGGACGGGGAGTGCCGTTCACTTAAAGCACAGACAAGCCCGATGCTACACATCAAGTCCTATCATTTAATTTATAACCTCAGTCCCAAGATGCACGCTAGCCATGCGTGGCAAGGTACACATTCCTGCTCTCACTGATATATCACTGGGAAGCTGGGACTGCAGATTTCAGCAATCAGTCACAATTAGTACAAAAAGCTAGAGGCAACCTGTGAGAAACAGGAGCGAAGCAGCCACGAACTCTTCCATCATGTAAGATCAAAAACTGGGGATCCAAAAAAATCCAGTCCTCTGCTGCAGTGGGTCCCACAAGTTGTTCTAAGTTGGGAAGGTCTTGGAGACTGCCACATTTTCCGGCAAGGCATCTAAGAAACACACTTATACCTGTCAGCAACTCTCTGAAATATTTAAAAGTTCATTTTCAAGAGTAATAAATATATTTCATAACTACCCCAAGGGAGTGTTTTCACTGAAACTACTGTGCTTGGCAAGGAAGCAGTGTGACATTTTTTCCCCAAAGGCTTCGGAGTGATAAATGATAGCAAAAACGAAATCTTCTATTAGCCTCTGCAAAGCAGATTTTAGGTGGCGAGGTTTGGATTAAAATGTCCAAAATTTTACAATCTTGAAATGTTCAAGTGCTTGAACAGAGCCATGACTGATTCACAGAGGATAAACTATTTTAAAGCAAACTCCCAGACACCTCTTTGGTACGAAAGAACTGAGGGGTCAGAGACACCTCTTACTGCCCTTCACGCATTAAGCCTCCCTCTGAAGATGCACCATAAACTAAACAAAGATATCTTATTAAAATATTAAGATACTTTATTGATATCGAGTTGTATTCAGATACTGAAAGAATAGAGTTCAAATATCTTTCAGTCCACTCCAGAAACTTACTTGCTCTTGAATGAACTCACTTAAGGTACGCATCGAAAGAGTAACAGTAAAATTACTGGACTGAGGGGTTTGCCACTTTTAGGATGTAGGAATGACAAATTAACCCCCAAAATCTTAAGTTTAGGTCACCAAATTATGCAGATTTATTTCTCCTGTGGTTTTGAACTATTAGCTGTACACTCGGGTCAAGTTTTCAGAATTCCTAATGCAAAAATAATTTGGTTTGGGTTTTAATGAAAACAGATGCAATTTACCAGGCTGGCTAGGTTGTGAGAAAAACATTTCAGAACTTCCCAGTTAACTCTTCCTGACAGCTTGGTGTGGAATTTAACTATATTCAAAAACTGCATTGACCCATGACAACCTTACTGAAATGGCACTATTTAAGTCTCCCAAGTTCCCCTGAAAAAAGCCTGCCCTCCGTGTGCTCCAAGCTGCAGTACGGTCACTGGGACCAACCTCGGTTCCAGACGTGGAGTCTCACAGTTTCTTAGGGGGTGAAGCAAACTGGGTTTGCCAGTCAGTCATTCCAAAGGGTGACAGCAGCTTGCAAGAGGACCCAGCGCCAGGAAATTTGTGGAATTTACCTCCAGGTCTGAAGCTGAGGATCAGGACCACAGAGCAATACGGGAATTCATCTTTCTGATAGCCTCCAAGCTAAACAACAGGATACACAATGGCTGGTCACGTTGGAAAAAAGTATGTTTAAAAACATTTTAGCCAAGGTTTGACTTAATAGATAGTAATTTTTAAGCCTATACAACAAATTTACGAGGCAAAATCTTCAGCTGTAACTAACATAGTCATCAATATCCTCAGTTGCAAATGGAGAATCAAAAAAGTGGCAAAACAAAATTACTCTTCTATAAAAGCCCCCATCAGCTAAACAGAGCGTTACATCATTACACACAGAGTAACAAGTACTAACATATTTTTTTGTTCCCACTTGAGCAATACTAGAATAAAAAGTCAGTGCCCCTAATATCCATTTGGATTCATTTCATAGGTATCCCTCCCATTCCTAGCAGAACTCAGCAACTATGAAAACAACTGCAGTCAAATGTTTTCTATTTTCTAACCTGTAAACATCTGCCACACGGAAAGGCATTTTCACAGGTGACTGAATGACACAGGGGAGCGGTTAATCAGACACAGAGCATTTTACCACTTGGTCACTGGTTCCAATCCAGACCTAAGTTGACAGTGCATGTTTTAAAAAAAGTAAATAAAAATAAAAACCACCAAAAAAGCCCAAGTTTCCAGCAGCTGTTCAGTAATATTTGTTATACTCCCTGGTAACAAGCAACTATTTGTACGATTCCCCCAGACAAAATGCGGCATTAAAATAAAACCTCAGCCAAAATTACCAACATTTCAGTCCAGACAAGATTATTCACATGTCTTAAGTCTCCTGTCTTGGAGAATGAAGACCAAGACATGTGTTTCTTCCCAAACGGCCATGCTTTTATACCGTACACTTCAGCACCATTCAAGACCGTGGCTCTGGGCTGCATCCTTCTATCAGTTTTAATCTATACTTTCACATGATCTACATCATGAGGGTCTAATGTGCCCGACCAACAACAGGCTGCATTCATCGGCAGTCAGACTTACGTCTCGAGTCCTGTGGAGTCCATTCAGTGGAAAGTCCTCATAAAACACAAGGCATACCTTAAGGCGGCTGCTGACCTGGCTCTGGGGAGTCTCCAGTCGGCCACGGGCTGACCCAGTCCTGGCTCCCCTCCCCGTGCCTGCCTTCACCAGTACGCTACTGGTAATGGTTCCCAGGGCTTCCCTAGAGAGCCCAACTATGAATGAACGTTCCCAAGTGCTGGGTCATCGTATAGGAAGCACAGAATGGGAAATGCACATTAGTCACCGCTTGGTGAACAGCACCTGAGCACACCCAGGGCAGCAGCAGTAGAGCCCATCCATTCATCGGGGCTGGAGAAGTCTTCTGTTTGGGCAGGGTTCCCGTGTCCCTCAGAAGCAGCCGGAGATACCACGTATCACCTGATACTCAGCAGTGAATTACTGCAGTGACAGCACGTGCCAGTCAAGCAACTTCAGGCACTGTGCCTGAGCGCTGGTACCCCCAGAGCCACCCCACACCCTGTCTGGGGACACCACGGGAGGCAGCATCCACACACACAACCCCAGCACCGCCTGGAAGCTTGGGTTTCGTTTGCTTGTTTGTTTTTCCGGGAGCTCAGAATGACTAACTCCCCAGTCCCTCTTTGCAGTCAGGCTTATAACAGGGCTTGGAAGCATGAACTGCCCATTTAGGTCAATTTTTTTTTTACCTGGGATTTCAAGGTGCCATTTACATGCTCTAAATACAAATTCCTTAGTATACTTTAAGCACAATTAGGTGATTGAGCAAAGCTAGAGTCATGTTATTTCAGCCAAGCAGCCATTAACTACTGGGAGCAGCAGCATTAGCAGTTGGGAGTTTATTTTAGGGAACAATGCTAAAACCTTTCTCCTGATCCGTAAACAATCCCATTGGAGAGTGCACACAAAACCAGAGAGAAATTAATATTAAATGAGAAATCACAGTGAGAGAAAAAAGGAGATGTGACATAAAAAAGCAAAAATTTTAACCCGAAGATAAACTTACTGAATGTGAGAAGAAGAAAGCAAGAAAGAGGGAAGCAGAAAGATTATCTAGAATTCTTTAAACAGGACTGGAGGCATTTTGCATAGTTACATTTTAATGAAGTTAGAAATAATTGGATTAAATTCTATGACCTGTGTGATACAAGAGAGCAGACTAGAGGATGTGAGGTTGCTTTCCAGCTTTAAAATCTAAAAACCTACCAACAGAAAAGGAAAGAAGCTGGAGTGGTAGCAACAGAGATAGAGCTATGCAAAATTTGTTATTTCAGGCAGAGAAAACATACTGCCAAAAATAGTAAGAAAACATGTCTGACATATGCATATACATGCTCTGTTCTCCACTACCCACATCGGCACTTATGTATTTAACGTATAATTTGGCAGGGAAAAAAAAAACCAACACAAAAGGATACAATGGGTCCCAAGGGAATGGCTTCACAGGTGCCAACAAACTGTGTAAAATAGGGTGTAAAATAGGAAACCCCTCAGCCACAGCGGGTCTCCAGCCCTGTCCAGGGAGCAAACAGTGAGGGCACGGCCCCAGGTCCTTGCACTCAGGGCAGCATCTTCCTCTGCAGCCTCGCTCTGCCGGGCACAGGCTGTGCAAGAGCCAGGCACCCCACGGGAAGGACTGGCCCAGGACCAAGGAGTTCCAGCTGTTCACAGCTGCTGGATGCTCCTCTGGGATCCAGGGACAGCTGGCACAGGTTGGGCCGCCAGCGTTTCTCAATAAACAAAGAAAAATGTAAGGGAAGATAAAACCCAAGATTTCTAACGAAGCCACGGCCAGCTTCACAGGAACAGCAGCACTGGACACTCTTGTGCAGAGCTTGGATGTGAAAACTGCTACACAAGTACGGACTGTCACTGCTGGCCACCTTCAACTCGGTATTTTTATCACACATGATGGGGAAATTTATCTCTGAAGCTAAAAAGAAATACTGCATGCAAAGCAACGCTTACAAAGCTACTTTGCTGCTGGCTTTAGTGACAACCACAGCGGAGATATTCATATAACAAAGAATCAGGCTTTTTGGAGAGTGTGCTCCAACCCCCCTAAGAGACACTCCTGTAGGGCTAAGACTGATGAAGAGCCAGTATCATGCAGAACTGTACACCAGGGGCTGTGCCCAAGTAAATCACCATGGTACAACTAGAGTGATATGAAAAGCTAACTGCTTTCACCAAAGAGCTCTGATATTCCCCCTGAGCAGCCCGCCTCGCTAAGAAATCTCTAGCACCAAGTCTTCCTCCGTGAGGCTCCTGCTGGTTTCCTACACCACCTACACAGCACAAGCCTCCAGCTGCAAGGTTTACCATAGCCTGTCCTAAAAAAAAGTAGCAAATTTAGTACTTCAGAAATTGCCCAAAATACACAATAACATCATCACAGCACTTTATTAAATCAAACCTTTAGGATTATTACTGTGCAGTTCAATGCATAGCAATTAAAAGCAAGTGCCACAGAAGCCATTGCCAGTGCTGTGCCCACATAGACCAATATATGCAAAAGCCTGCGACTCGTGAAGGTACAGTCATAGGAAAAAAGAAAAATGGAACAGAACCAGGAACCAAACTCCCACATGTTTGCATTTTTCAGCTAATCTTGCCAATAATAGCTCAATTGTTTCCTTACAGAGAACTGCAGGGAGAGTTAATTATCAAAGTAAAACTTAATGCTTTTAAGGCTGAGGGGAAAAAAAAAAAACAACCACACAACAAACCTTCCTTAATTTCCTAGCCTTTAGCACAAAGACTGAACTTGGAACCAGAGATCTCAAATTAAACCTTTGGTGCCACTGGAGATTTGAAAGCTATCGCTCTCCTTTTTTCTTTTTCCCAGGTCACCCACCATCACCACAACACACCAGCTCCCAAGAAAAGAAAGCAGTAATTTCTGTGTCACTGACGTAACTTTTCTTATATTAAGAAGGGGTCATTACAATCAAGAAAAAGCCTTGACTCTCCCATGCCTGTACTGAATGAAAGTGCCATCCACAAACAACTGGTCTTATATCTTGGTCTCCATTCCTGCGAAAAGGCAAGAGTCTACTAACTCCAGCACTCACTGACAGGACTTTTAAGCTGTCTTGCATTCAGGTCATTTATTCGAGTGCTTCACACAGTGGAGCAAAGATGTGGCAGCCGTAGCTTCAGTTTCACATGTAGAGTGCGATGGCCAAGGCTGCAAGACACTCAGTATGGTGACTTGGTACCATGTTCTCAGTCTTGTAACACTAAGACCCAAACCACACGAGACGTCAGACAGCTCACAAACAAGAAAATAAGTAATGTTTTTTTCCCCTTTTGGTTCTAGATTTAAAACCATTAAACCACCAAACCTGTAGAGCTGAGAAACTAACCTGCAGTTATACACTCACAAATTCAAGAATGTAGACAGGGTTCTGAGGCTGAGCTGTATTTTATTTGTGCCCACATGTCACTAGCTCTGATGTGATATGTCATACTGAATAATAAAAAAGGCAGCAGATTTCTACTTTCTCCTGAAAAAGAAAGACATCTTTCCCATGTTCTCAAGCACGCCATCTATGGAAACAAACAAGTAAACCGTAAAATAATTATAACTAACAATAGTAGTCTTAAAATGATTCCTTTATTTATGATTAATAAAACATGATGGAAAGCTGTCATTAAAAAAAGACAGAGATCTAATCTCCTACGACACACAAGTGCATTTCCTGTTCATGTCAGTAAGAATAAACAGCCCTGTGCAAAACCCAATGAATTTACTGGGGCTTGAGTGCCTCTGTCATATAAGAAAAGATTACTTAAAATTACATGTTTCACACACAAAATGAAGGAGAGGAAAGGAGGAGAAGAATGAGTAATGGCAAAAACATGAAGAATATTCACAAAAGTAAATTCAAATTCAGAATTATACTCTATTTTTTCTATAAGCTTTCATGGATAAACAAAAAAGTGAAATATTCCTGACCCCATAGGAAAGCTGCATAGAGTAGGGTCTTTCTGCTGAAAAAAACTGATTGTTAAAGAGACCTCAATTAATCTGCGTTCAGCAAATGGGAAATTTCATGAACAGAAGGGGTTGCTTGCATCCTAAATTTTGTTGTATTTCATTCATTCTTAGCCTGTTCTACATTTTCTCAACAGTTCAGTATGAAAAGAAGTAATCACACATAAAAATACAAATTGGGCAACAACTGGTTTTCTGCAGGACACATATTACTAATTTCATGCAACTGCACAACAGCTAATCACCACATTTTGGAAATACAAATAGGTGTTTAGCCTGCAAAGTACCCACATAGTCCTTCCACGTTGTTTGGCTTTGGTAGACCTCACGGGAAACCTGGCGATCAGCTCTGGGCACTATACGAGGAACAGCAGAGGCCTAGAAAGCTTCATTGTGCCCTGTTTGGCTCCCAGGCAAAGCCCTAATCAATCAGCCAAAAGATATATACAGAGCTGATCCCAGCCAAGGCAAAGGAACAGAACGGACCATCTCGCTAGGTCAATCCAAACCCTATTTCCTAAGACCATTAACAGTCAAAATAAAGTCCCTCGCTGCAATCCCAAGTGAATTGGTTTTGACCTAAGAACTGCTCGCAGTTCAAAACTCAACAAAACCCACTTTTTCTACTACTACTACAAATTCAATGTCCGTCACACTATACTTGCCCAAGGATCTCAGCAATATAGCTGTAGACCAAGCAGTTCCTAAAGCCTAACTTCTCAAAATGACCAATTATCACACTGCATATGAAATAAAATACAGAATTGCAAGACAAAAAGCAAGGGCTTCAGTAACATTTTATAGCCAGGTAAGCAGTGAGATGACTGCTGACATCTGAACATCTTTTGGCAATCATTTCCGTCTAAGAAATACAGAAGAAGGAATTATTTTACTACGCCTTCAGGAAGAAAAGAACTATTTTTAAATTTAGAGTTAGCAAAGTCACGCTTATACTTGTGAAATATTTTAGGCACAGGAAATCGAGTCCATGGTCTTAACAGTGTGAAGATGTTTAACAAAGCAGCTATAAGAAAACCACCCTTTTTTAATATACATGCTCTGCATGTGACATCCATGTTAGCTCTGGTTGCTTTAGGGATTAAGAATACTTTTCTACTCATTTACAACTCTTTGCAATGCAAAATCCAGCACAAACTGAAAGCAGGAACTAGATTGTTTCTGGCTCATACACCATTAGACCTGTTAGTTAAACTGCAGTTGCAGAGCTGCTATTCCTGGTTGGAATGTGTGAGCCATGAAAAACATGGCCTGACATTCAATTTATAGGGTTGGCACTTTGGCGTCTGGAGACAGGGCAAATTGTTCATAGATGATGCATATTTCAGCTAGAAGTCATTAAATGGCCTTGAGTAAGGAATGCCATTTTCAAAGAACCAGTATTCAGATTTTTGTCACATATTAAGCATTCCTTTAACCTACAAAATTTCCCCAGAAGAGTTTTGGGGTTGTTTTTACAATCTTATGTTCAATTTCTAGAAAGGAGCAACCAAGAAAGCATTTTGGCCAAAATGCTCTATTTTGACAATAAACCAATAACTGCTAAAACAAAAAACTGAAGGCACAGCTCTCTAGACACTGGTCTGCAGTAAACAGTTCTTTGAATCTAAAGTCATCTGTTATATGAAAGAAATACTTTATCAGATAATTGAACTTCTCACTCTGCACTAGTAAAAAGAGACTCAGTAAGAAATCAAATCCGGACTGATGTCTGCAGGGACGTTTTCAAATACATAGTTTCTGTGGAAAATTTACGTGCTTATTACACTTACAAAGGCTTGTGATTTCCTTAAGGACTTCAAATGTTAAATTATTTCCCCCACTGGTTCTAGTTTCCATTACTTTTGACTGCTCCATGAGAATAAACAGGTGACTTTGCTCATTGCTCCAGCCGTGTGACATCATTAGACTGACCAAAATTAATAAATAATGGAAGATTTAACGAGGAAGAAAGAACACAGGAACTGGCTTTAATTGGGATCACTACATTCTGCAGAACTGAAGGAAGGCTATAATATAAGAAACGGCTTGAGAGGGAAGTACAAAGGAGCCAGGATCTGGCAGGCAAATGTGATGAACATGTGGTGAGGGAGCCTGTCATCCATCTTCCTAGATGGAGATCTCTTTGTTGTTCTGCTGGGACCGTTTCTAGATGTCCAGCCTGCAGGGCGTGCAAGAAGAAACTGGTGCCCATCTAACAAAAATAGTTATGTTCATAAAATCCAAAGAGATACAGGGACCAGCCCGGAAAACAGGGATGTTCTTGGTTGTCAGGGTAACGTGATCACCCCAGACAACACAGACGTCAGCAGGAATCTGCAGCACACACTGGGTACCCAAGAACACGAGTCTTCCTGCTTCCCTCTTGTAATTAAGCCACAGAGGGACGGAGGTAGCTGTTGCTAAGGTGTGGTTATTGTATGTTAGCAGTCCAAGAAAACCAAGATTTTGGAGGATGCTTAGAAAACAGTCTTACTGTGTTACCTATGCAACTTCCCAACAAATGAAAAGAATCAACAGGGAGCAGAAAAACAAAGTAGGACTATAAAGAATGATCCTTTTGTTAAATGTAGCAGTGTCCAGCAAACATGCTCGGATCCAACCATACACAAAATACTATTATTTTCTTTTTTCTTTACGGTAACACTCATGTAGCTTTGCTTTCACGGGATCAGATGCCCATTGTGAACAGTCTCCTAAGCAGTTAATGTACAGCTTTCCAAGTTTCCAAGGTGTCCAAAATCTGCAGCCTGACCTCTGGATGTGAACACTGCCTTCTCCATCAAACCAACAGACTTCAAATCACTCAGCTGCAAATATAGATGCAGATATGCAATAGAATAAATGACCAGATTAACAAGTTTGCTTGGTGCCTTATTAATTATCCCATAAAACAAATAAAGTGAAGTTATATGGCCAACTAAAGAAAATTGGGCAATTTCTGAGGAATTTTTACTAATGAAAGTAGTTACACTTTCTAACAGTCACTGTCCCACAGCATTACCAATGTGTGCTTATAGATCAGTCTTCAACTACAGTCTATTCACATGGTGTTTTGGACAGGTATTTCCCCGAAAATATTTTCAGAAAGCTTCCCAGCTGAAAAGAATTCCCATGGAGTCAAAACCATTAAATATTCTGAATTTCCACTATTAAAGCTGATGAGAGCAGCCTCATGGTTTTTTAATCTTACTCTATGTCACTGCTGTTGTTTTCTTTAAAGAACACCTTCCTCAAAAAAAAAAATGTTTTTATACCACTTTGTTTAAATCCCTCTAGAGGTTTTACCAGCTCTTTAGCATTATGCAGTGATTAAAAAAATTCATTCACCAAATCGGATACACATTAGTGGTCGTGCAGGAGAAAAAAAATTGTATGATTTAAAAAAAAAAAAAATCAGGTAAAATTAAGTTTAGTTTTTCATTGTTCTTATATTAGAAGACAATTTGTACTCAGCAAGGATTAATGGGAGAGGGAGATTTAAAAAAAAATGTCAGAGAACCTAAGGAAAAAAGGTGGAAAACATCATGCTTCATTTTCAGAGTAGCAAACTGTACAATCAATGTAGGTTAAAATCTATCCTTTTACTCCCAGCCATGGCTGGGACCTATGTGCAGCCAATTTTGCAAGGCCACCTTTCCCCAGATGGTGAAAGATCCTGCTTCTTCATTCCTGAAGCCCAAGAAACTTAACTGTGCTTGTCTTTCCTCTTTCCACCCCTGATACGTCATAAACTGGTCGGTTTGCATTTAGGGCTGAAAGGTCATATACGACAAATGAAAAGTCTTTCCATTTCACAGTCAATACTAAGATGCCTGTGAACTTTCTCTGTTTTGCTTGAAACTGAGTTGGTGTTGCTAGTGTAAATATTTACTTTATATCCATAAACACACATATACCTTCCCCACACACACACACACATCCCTGCGACCATTATGTAGCTACACAGCTCACATTACCCATTTACAAATAGAGAGATTTTTCAAGTTCTAACTTGAAATGTCTATTAGCAGATGTAGGAAACCAACGACATGAAACACCAGCTGGCACTGAAGCTACCTAGAAAACAGCCGTACCCTCAGATAATATCTTGCTTCTCATAATTTACAGATTGTTAATAATCTCAAATCTGGTTCATCAATATAACAACAGCATAGTTAGGCACATTTCCCACATTTAGGCAGAAAATGCCTCTTGCTCTCCCAGCACCATGCGCATCCCTCCCGTGCCAGCTCAGCCGTCCCTCTCCCTCCCAGCCACACGCCCCTGAGCTGCCGTGGAGGAAATCCCCTGGGTTTCATTAGCGCTGCCGCAGAATTAAGCGCAGAAGACCCTTGACAGCCACAAAACATCGACGGAGTTAACATAAGAGTCAGGTAACAAAGGTAAGTTACAAATAATAACATTCAGTTTGTGTTTTATATCTATCAACATATGCATTAAAGACAAATAATACAAGAAACAGTTTTAATATCTCTTTTGCACGCTTCATGTTAAAAAGCTTTTAAAATCTCTTGCAATTACTGCTTACTCTGTGATCAACATGAACCAAATTCAGGCAAAGCCAAGCTTCATTTTAAATTATGTTTAAAATCTAGATCAAATACCTCTCTGGTGTTGCTTATGTAATAACAGATTATAGTAATTTTTTGAACATCGTATTGTTTTCAATTCCACTTGACTAACATCCAACAGTAAAAGCAGCTCAACAAGTTGCTCTGCCATCGCCTGGCACAAGGCAGGTGGGGATCACAGACAATGTGAACCAGAGTTCAAGATGCCCCTAAAATGACATGAAAGCAGAACTGGATCTCAAAAGCACTCTGGATTTCTGGCTGCCCTTATCACTTCGTATCTCAAGTAAAAGTAGACCTTTGTCTCCATGCTCGGCTAAAGAAAATGAAATTACTCCAAAATTTTAGGAGTTAGAAGATACTAAGACTTTACAGTTCATATTAAGTTCTTCACAGGAAAAAAGAAAAAAAAAAAAAGGTGAGAGTCAAAATCAAATGAAGTTAATTCCTTAGCTGAGAGTTTGGGTGAGCTTCCCTGAGGTTGTTTCTTTTTCCTTTCTTTTCCATGGCAGAACAGCATTTAAGGAAGCTGAAGTTTATCTGTAGGCTGCCTCAGTATATACATGTAAGCAACTAGCTCAGCAAACCTTACAGGTGATCTCAATATCCATTTATGAGCAAGGACAGGTATGACTGTCATCTCTTCCTGAATTCTTAAGATACTTACAGAATTCCCAAATAAGAACACAAAGGCTGTAACAGAAACTTACTGAGGTCAAAGAACTGGAAGTCAGACATATTTGAAGGAATCAGATGGTTATGAAGCTTATACACAGAGTCAGTGATACAATGATTTTTGTGACTCCTAATGTAAAATTCCCAGGCTTCAGCTGATGGACTCAGCCTGAACAGCCTACTGCAGAAGGACACCGTAACCCAGAAGAGTAAGTTTGGTAAACTTCCACAGACATAACTCAGGCCAGGATTAGGCTAAATAGATCTAATACTGGTTTTAAAAAATATCTACCATCAAATTTTGATCTGCATCAGTCTTCCCTAATTGGCTCACATGAATCCAGATTCACTGTTCTCAACTGCTGAATTTATTATGCTTTCCATTAAAAAAATGACCCCTGGCGCAAGCGGTGGCAGTGACCCCTCACATTTTTGCTCCCAGTTGCAGAGGGCACCAGCTGGAGAGCTGGAAGGAAAGCAGGGTTTGGCCACTGCACTGGCTTGGGGTTGTAATTTCATTCCACAGCCAATCCCACCTCCCTCTACCCACCAGCTCCATCTTTCTCTCTCCACTAAGGACTTCACACCTTCCTGGTTTTGCTGATTCTTGACTGCTCGAGGCTTCTCCTTCTCCTACTAAAACCTCAAGAGCTAGAAGTTAATTATCAACCATTTATCTCTGTGACATTACACGCTTTTTATCTATGCGTTTGAGTATGTCTGTATGACACTCCTGGATCAAGGATGAACTCTGCCTCCCCCTTTCAAACACAAAAATAATCAATGCAAATACTTTAATAGTAACGCCATGGCCATTCATCATTCCTGATCTTAAAACTCAGATCTCTGCTTTGAAGTGAGGATAGGTTAAATGACAGCACCGGCCCCCTCAGTAATTGTGTCCCTTTTATGGCAAGTTTTCTGGTATACAACAGCTGGTTTTATTATTACTAATGCTGCACATCGACTACAAAAAATCTGACCTGGATGGGATAAAACCAAACCAGCTGTTTCATCTCCTTTCATCTATCCACATCTCAAAGGGGGCTTTGTGCACCATCGGTTTCCACCGAAGAGCCGACAAATCACATGTCACAACAGGGGCCTGATGTATGTGGGTCATCGAATAACCAGCAATCCAGAGCCCGCCGACGGAAATCTCTGCCCAGCCGATCCTCCCCTGCTTAATCTCACCAGCCTGAACTGGCACCGAGGAAAACAATGAGCCCACACTCCACTTAATTTCTCCAGTGAATAAATAAAGAAACGAGGCGGTCAACGTGTCCACTTGTAGCACCTGTCCTGAAAGTCCAGATGAGCAACAGGACTGGGGGGCAGGGAAGGGTTTTAGACCCCAAAATTAGAAAAACAAAACCCAAATGCTAACTTATATCCATCACATTGCTTCTGCACAAAATACAGAAATCACTCACTTCCACTCCCAGCCCTCTCCCTCACAGCCTCCTCAGTGACCCTGGGTTCACAAACCATACTTCCATCACCAAAGGAGATACACCAGGTACAGCCTGCCAACTCAAGACGACAAAAGCTCAAAAACAGAACAATTTTAATTAAAGATCTCTTTTAATTTTACTTGCGAAGAATAATTAGAGAGCAAAAGAAGCCCAGACAAACCCCCAAAACTTCCCATAGCAACTCCATGGATTTCACCGAGGTTCACCCGCATCTCCCATTTAACCATCCCAGACACGATTACTGGTAACCAGAACAATTCAATTTTACAGAAAGAAGCTAAGTACAAACTTAGCTCACTAAGATACTGCAATGGTTAATTAGTGGAGCTTTGACTTGAGATGCCATTGCTAGTACCAGAAGATTACACATGTAAAGCACATTTTAAGGTATTATTTAGCCATGGCTCCAACAAGGCTGACTCTTTTCAGACTTCTTCTCAAACCCCAGTAATTACATTGTATCAAAAAGCCATTCAGTACATCACTTTCCGTAGCCTGAAAAAAATGAATCATTCAAATAGATGTTTATTTCCAATGGCAATAACCATTAAAATAGGACGCAAAGAACATGTGTGAGCAACATTACACACACTGCTGAGCTTCCTATATTTTAAGTTGTCGCTATAACAATTAACAATATGGTACCTCGTATGTCCTTCAGTGAGCGAAGGAATCAGTCAACTTTGTAATGAAGCACAGCTGTTAATTGAACATACTGGGTGTATGCTGCACCGAGGGCATCCCTGACCTTGAGCAGCCAGGACGACCCCGAGGACCCGACAGCCCACCTGGAGGGGGTGAAGACCCTGGAGGGAAACGGTGGGATAGTGAAGCACAAACACCCAGAGGAAGGCAAGGAATTAGACTCGAGAGAAAATCCTGAATCAAAATCTTCTCTCCTCTTCAGCCCAAGACGCACAACACCAGGGAGCTGTGTCAATGCTGGAACACAGCATTTCCCTTTGCACAGAAAAGTGCCTCATGAAAAATATCCCTATAAAACTTGCATTGTGCTGCTCCAAGCCTCGGTGCCACGGATGCTCCCAGTTTCATTGGGATGGGAAGACAGGATTCTCCTCCCTCCTCTCAACACCCCCGTGCCACCGCGCACAAGCTCTCCTCAGAGTAACATCAGGGCCCGGAAAGGAAGAAAATTGCATTCGCACCATTAGACCCGTGAGAGAACCACATGTCTGTGTTAATTAGCATAATTTAGATAAAATGTGATTTCGGTAGCAAGTCGGCTTCCTGCAACTGGCCCTAAACTAACAGGCCTGCCAGAGGGCAATGCAGAACTTCACACTGCTCCACATCTCCCCATTTCAGGGCTGAAACTGTCAGAAGGTCTGCTCACACTTCGGGTGACGTCGGCATCAAAAGTGCCTTTAATGGGACCAAGTTGGAGCACAACAGTATTCAGACTTTAATTAAACTCTTTAACACGCAAGTTATTGCGCAATTTTATCAGTTGCAGCACTTCTACGCAGCCTCTCATCTCGAGTTTAGTGTTAATGGTTCAAATAATAATCACAAAAAATAACTAATTTGGAGAAACGACATAATAAACATTATGAACAACTTCTTCGGGGTACTTCTAATACCCTGCAAAGATTAATCCCCAAGTAGGGAGAAAACAAAACAAAGCACACTACTTGCACAGCTCTGTTGGAGTAATCCCTCTGCAGTAACCATTCTTTGCAGAATCAAGGATTTAGTGTTACAACTCATGACGATCTATTAAAGCCTTGGAGACGGCAGAAACTCTCCAAAATACATGCTGTTATGAAAATTTCAATACTGTAACTAAATAGAATAAATAACTAGTTGTGAGCAACAGATCTGAATTTAATCTGACCTAGCCATAAACTTTCATGTGATTGTTCAAAAAACTCTCATCTTTAGGATTATGTAGACAATGAAGGTGCATGATAAACTGCAATCATACCAGAATATAGAATTAGAAACAAAACCATGTAAAAGTATCAGAAGATCCGCTAAAGTTTTGATGATGGATACAAAGATAACAGTAAACAACTTCCAACTTGACGTAACAGTTCAACCCAACCTGCCAGGGAGACTAAGCACTTGGAAGTGTAGCTGCACATACCTTAATTGCCACGTAACAAAAATAAAAACAGGTAAAAATTTCTAACACCCGATGTTTTCAGTAGCTACTTTTACCTTTCACGCTGTGTAACATGTGAAAGCATCAAGGATAAAATACACGGTCCCTCTTCCGACGGCAGTGCTGTTCCAAAGGTAGATTTTCATAGCTCTAATACAGTCTTAGAGGGGTATATAATCCATCCAACTACGTGCATGCGCATTTCCCTCTCTGACAGTCTCAAATCCAAGCTACAGCCATAGGAAATGGGGATTAAAGATCAAGGCAAGCTCCAGCTTCTGCTGCAGACAGGTGGGCAGAGGCAACGAGCGAACCTCGAGCTCCAGCCCTGACGATGGCCACTAACAACCTGCAGCTGCCAGATTCTTATGCAATTCTCCATGCAAATGTAATGAGTGAGGGGAAACGTGAGGTGAGAAGCACATCCACCTGGGCTGCTGCTGGCCACCCACCTGGGAGCCGTGCACCCTGCTGGAGTGGGGCCAGCCATGGAGGAGCCAGGTCCCCTCCCAGTGCCACCCTTGCCCCACGGTAGTCACCAAAGCCAGGGGAGTCACCCTGGGCAGACATCCACTTCCCTGCACTGACTATAAATACAACCAGAAGGACCAGTTCAGGTGGAGGCATCTCGAAGTTGGACATGGGAGTGAAGGTAGATGAGTCCTACTCATCACCTCTGAGTCACAGTTTCTCCCCAGTTTTTCACCTGAGGCTGCACAACTGTGTAACGCCCACAGGCAGGACTCCAATCTGCATCCTGGCCAAGGGCGATCTCTAAAATGGAGGATACAAGATTTGACAGTTTTATCATAAATAGCCCTTAGGCCTTCTAAAAAGAAGCCATGCAGGGAAAACAATTATGCCAGATAACCGTGTGTTTGTTTTAATAGGACTGCAGATCTCCTCTGAAAATTAACTTAAAAAATTGTATTGTCGGGATATGTTTATTGCTCCTCAGTGATAAAAATAAAGCAGTCATTTAATTTGACTGCCAGGGCCGAAGCCTCCATCAAAGCTGCAATCTCCCTGGTTCACACAGCACCCTCAGCCCTGTTGCTACCACCCCATTGGCTTCGCAATCCTGAGAGAAGTAAAAGTCATGCTAAAAATTGCTTTGGTGACCAAAATAAGTAGATGATACTTGAAGCTGCAGATAGAAAGCATTTCTGTTGTAACAATTTTATGCTGTCATTTTAAAAGACTTTAAATAGATTTAAAAATATTTACTGAAGGCCAGATTCTGCAGAGCTGACTTTACCCCGCGGCGTTACGTAAGGACGGAGTGCAGAACACAGCACGAAATGGGGCCGATAATACAGCTCTAGAAATAATACATTCCTTTTTCACGCATTCCACTTTTTTTCTCAGTTTCTTAAATGGGCACATTTGCATTGATATTTTTCTCTTCAAACGGTATCTGCAAATCTCTAGCATCTGATGATGATGAGCTGGAATGAAAACTGGCACTTACGGCCTCTTTACGCCAGTCTTCCCTCCCTCGCCCAAAAAAGCTGTGCTATAAACTCAACCAAAAAATTACAGAAGGCCAGATTTGACTGAAATAGTCTTCAAAGACGATGAATTAAAATCTCTCCAAAATACTTATATCGGTGTCATTTAATTTCACTGAAAAGACTTACAGTACTTGAAATACTTCGGTAAGTAACGGATTAGTGATCGGCCGACACGACAGCCAGATGATCTGGGTCAGGCGTCTGTGACACTGCCCGTCCTGCTGCCTGCCTGGGGTCCCACTCACCCAGCTCCCCATCCTGCTGCCTCCCTTGGGTCCCACTCGCCCAGCTCCCCATCCTGCCACCTGCCTGGGGTCCCACTCGCCCAGCTCCCCATCTTACTATAATAATAGTAGCAGAATTTCGTCAAAGCCAGCAGAAAGAAAGTTAGCAATAGTGACTCCATTTTTTTCAGAGCACAAGGGCATTTTTCCCCACCCAGATTTCCACCAGTACAGAAGAGATGTTCAACAGCACAGGTGGAAACAGTCTCCAAAGCCAGAGGAAAAGAGAAACAAGACCCCCTCACCATTCCCATTCCCCTTCACTTCTTCTCCCTCCATACAGTGAGGGACCAGGGCAAGCAGCCAGGCCAGGGCTCACAGCAGCAAAACTTCCCCAAGCCACAGGATCCAAGACCCTGTTCCTGGGAGCTCTGTAGGGATCCACAGGGTTTGTTGGCCACATCCACCTCCCCCTGCAAAGCCATACATGTTACCAACAGAGGAGGGGCGATACTCCGAGCCTCATCAATTCTAGGAGTAGTTCTAATTCTCAGGTGGAACAGCATTTGACTGAGAGGGATGAAATACCCACCCTTTGCTCGGTGCTGGCAACAGTAAGTGAAATGCTGAAGTGCAAACGCATGTCTTGAGAGAGGCCAGTTTTTGGGTTTTGCCTCAAACAGATGAGCATCTACCCTTCGTATGGCATTTCAACTAGTGGCGTATCAAGGTCAGATGATGCCAGGGAATATAACAAAAAACAGAAAGTATTTCTAAATCACTGTTTCACACAACAGCCTATTGAAAGAGGATATAAAGTCTGACTCACTGTAATCTTCATACTTTTAATGGATTTTTCCACACTCCAGTTGGGCTCCATACCAACAGGAAGAAGGTTATTTTCCTCAGTGAAAATCATTAACAATTCATATGCAGCAGTTTCTACCATATGTGGCTCGTCAGCTGACTGCCTTGATCTGTTAACCAGTCTGGTGGTGGGGTTCTTCAGGCTTAAATGAGGAGCACATTATTTTATACTTTTAATAGTTGATAGAGAATGATACTAAAGTCATTTGCTGTGAAAGAAATGTTGCTTTTATTCAGAAACATGGTTGTTTAATCATCCTCTACCTAAACGCGTTGCTCATTTTTTTTTCCCCTTTCTCCTGTATGCTTGCGGGGGAAGGAAGAGATGTGGGAGGACATTTGCAAGACATATAAAAAGCTTCAGAAGTTTCCAGTTGGTACCATGCACTGATCAAACCTTGTTTCAATCGGTTAGCAAACAAGACAAGAGAGAAAAGGTGGAAAATTAATAGTAAAGAACAGGTTTCTCACTTCCTTCAAATCACTGCTTAGTTTGTCAAGAAAGGGGTGAAAAAGTCTCTTTCCATCGGCATAGAAAAGGCTGGGTTTTAATCAAATACTTTAGAAAATTTACAGATTTCAAAGCATTTTTCTACAAATCTCAGCACTATCTCTACTGCACTTCCTCCCTGCTCTGAATCACCATTTTGTAACTATCCAATTTTTGGTTAAATATGAGCAATTAGAGGAAACACAGCAGAAGAGGAAATCATGATTCCATGTCAGCCTTATGCAAAGTTAGCTACTGAAATCAATGAAATTATTACGGTGTGGAATGAGAAAAAAAGTGTGATACATTTCTCCAAACTACTTAGGTTTTGTGCCCAATCTTAGATGAAGATACTCATAGCGGTAGATAAGACTCTGGACAACAGTCCAGCACAACTGTAAATCATTGATGGGACCCCTACTCCCACAGTCAAACACACGCTCAACTATCTGCTGCATTCTGGCACTTTTGTTGATAAAATACTGATTTTGTATAAATTATTTATTCAATGAAATTATATTTTAAATGTGCATATCAAATCTGTCCATCGCAGAGTCCCAGAGCAGGCTGTATGTATCACACAAGCAAAATTTACTTTGTTAAGGAAACAAAAACCTGTGCAAAAGAAAGCACCAAGAGCAACCAACGCATCCAGGCCATCGCAGGGTTTGGCCAAGAACAGATCTGTTTCTAGAAAACAGTGATGGATCAAATACAAACTTTGGTTATTATGTCTACCCTCCAGCTTCCTAATCCTACTCTATGAAACCTGTATCTACTTTAGAAAGAAAGTAAAGTGAATTATTCCAAACCCAGTATTTAATGGTTTCTGCACTGACAGGAAAACACACCAGTTCCTAAGCTGCATAAAGGTACTGCCAGAAAATCAGTAAAGGAATTTTGGCTGTTTTCCTATAACATTCAAACAGCCAGAAATACAAATTTTACAAAGACAGCAAAGGACCATAAAGAACCGTTCCAGTTGTATTTGTTTTGAAAAGAAACTTGTTTTAAAATAATACTTAATCATTCACTCACAACCACAAAGACGGGGGAAGGTCCAGCACAAGTGACTCCAGGGTTCTGCTCCTCACCTCCCATGCAATTTGGGGCAAACTATTAACCTCCTCATCTTGCTCACCACCCCTCGCTTCTCATTTGCCTGTGGGGATTTGAAATGTGGCTCCAAAGCTGAGATGTGATAAACAGCATTTTTAGTTCCAACGCTGTTCTAGAGAGGTCAAACCCAAGTTTAAGATTGTAATATATTAGTAGGATTCTTCTTACCATCTTCAAGGGATTGGTTCAGAGATTAGTATAAAATATTTTTTCTGCCTTAGATACCAACAGAGATTTGTTTGTACCAATTATGCATGTGTGGTGGTGGTGTAATGCTTAATTGGCACAGCCAAATTAACTATCAGCATTTTTCAGGTGTTGGTCTTAGATGGCACCAACTGTGAGCTTGCTGTATCACCAAATGTCTATCGTCAAAATAAAAAAAAATAATTCTGACAATCCTGGGAAGCTGAATATCATTATTTGTTTTATGGTACAGAAATAACACAGCACATTGTTACCAAGATGAATTCAGCTTCATGGTCACAGGAACAGAGGTGAAATCAAGTAAGATTCTTTCTCTGAAAGGAAGAGATTACTTGACAAAGACAGTAATCAAGAGTTATTTTGTAAATGGATTGGCTGATCGTTCTAAAGGCATCAAAAAGGCTTAAGTTATTTAAGAGAAAAGATTTCAGTAAATAAAAATTATACTGTTTCCTTTATAAATCCCCTTCTCAATTTCATTTGTAATTAAAGTGGATATTATAATACACACGTAACATATAAGAGAATATCTTCTGGCCTTATTTGTGGAAAATGTAAAATTTGTTCCTCCTTCTAACAAACCAAATGAAAGTAAGATTTATGTTCCAATAAAACAGCACTGATCTGTAAAAAGGGCAGGGCTTTTTTTTTTCTTTTTCGCTTAGCACTGAAATTTATTTTCAGTTTGACTGAATAGTCAGGAAACACAGAAGAAAGTATTTCAGAGGGACTGAAGGAAGGAAATAAGCCAAGAATTGAGGGCCAGGTTCCACAATGGTTTCATGGATTTGAGATTTCCTTTCTGATGGATTGATGCCGATACACTCTGAACCCATTTACAATTGTCTTCTTTTGTCCTTACACAGCTGAGTAGCTTCAGCTGTAGCAGCCATCAGCTTCTGAGTTGGAATGAGTAGCAGAAGACTATCTTGATCATGCAAACAAAAGCATGTTTAAATAAGATATGATTTATATTGTAAAAATGGAAAAACGTGAGCTAGAGGAGGTAATATTTTTACAATAACCAACCTCCAGAAGGGAAGTACCACCCTGAGGTCTCATATTAGTCAATGTGCCTGATAACAAAACGACGCTTAAGAGTTGCCTAAAATCATGAAGCCTCCAAATCTTTATGCGATATTGTTGCGGTATTTTCAAGATGTGATTCACTGATTCCAAGTGCAGCTCCCTTCTGCTTCAGCTCACCAGCTGGAAACGCATCCCCATGACAACCCGGGAGCCGCGGAGGAGAGCACAACACCCAGGCTGAAGCCCTCCTCCAAACCAGGAACGCGCCAACACACAAGAGCGTGTTTTCTCTCACTGCTGTGGGGCCCAGACATGTGTGTGTCACCCCAGATCAGAAGACTGACACGAGAATGGCATTAGGTGCATGCCAACAACCTTAACGCTCAGCCAACTTCTTAAGTTCCACAGTGACAATACCGTTTCTGCAATCTCATACATTGCTCATGTCTGTGCAGGCTGGGGAAGAAGGTTACTTAGCAGCCCAAATGTCGATCTCCTGCCTGAGCAGAATCAATGACCAACCCAAATTTGCAGTATGAATCCACCACACCTTAAACCAGGGAAGCTGGTTTTCCTCCTGGATGATACGCAAGTCTGCTAATGGTAAGGTTTGCGTTGAACAAAACGCTAGTTCTACAACTGCATTTGTCTAGATCAGCACTGCAGACAGATTATATTAATTTCACCACTAAAAGCAAAATAATTAGCTGCATTTATCACAAACGACATCAAGCTCTGTGTATCTCAGCAGCCGTACTGCTGGCTCAATTATTCTGCGTCCCTCTGTTACATAAGCTCCGCTTTATGGCTCCAGGTGATACAGGGAAAACCCAAATTCATGCCACCTTTGAAGTCTACGTTATAGCACCGACAGGGAAAAATATGTTGGGAAACACAAGGAGAATCACCTGCTATATTATTTTGCAGTAGTTTCACTTCAGCCATTTCATAAACATAGGCTCCAGCACTCACTTTGGGCAAGGAATAAATGTGTTTGGCAATCAAAGTTACCCAAGCACTGAAATGATGCCCAGCTAAAACAAAATATGATTGTAACAAGCTTAAGGCAGTTGGTACTCATGTGCACTACTTCATCCTCCCCAAATACAATAATTAACTCACACAGTGAAATCCCAGTTGAAAAGAAACCAAGAGCAATACCTCATTACCTTAAGGCCATGGTGACCTTTAATTTTCCTAAACAGACTCCACAAAGCCTGTTAAAACAGTGTCCCTTTATTACAAAATTATGATGAGCACATACGACTTGCCACATTTTTTTCCGGACTATTGTTTCCAGAAATTGGTTCTGGAAAACAAATCCTACCAACATAGTCTTCGGGGGCTGTCAGGCTCACAATTCAGCTCTTCCCAGAGAGCATAAAATCACCATCAACAGCGTTCAGCTGGCATTTAGTGTCAACTACACAGAGACAAAGCTGTTGTTCAGCTATTGCACAGCTATCGCTGCCGAGCTCTTAAACAATTTCTTGTGTTCAGAACTGAAATGCAAGATTGAAACCTGGTGTTTTGTAGTCAACTGTCCTGGCAATTTGTTCTTGTTTGCCTGCATCATACTTCTCATTATTTCTTTATTTGGTATTCTGTTGCTGAGCAAGTTCACAGTATTCATAAATTCATACCAATCATACAGTGTAATCAATGGCAACAACAGTTCTTACTGGGAAATCAGGTTCTAGATCTTTAGCATCTTCTATATCCCCTATCCCTTCCTTATCCATATCCATATTCATCACCTGTTGCGTGAGCCAACCAAGGAACATGGACACTTGGTGGGCCAACGCCACTTGCAAGAACGGGCTGCCAAAGCTGGCTACTGCAATTTAGAGTGACGTTGCTATGCATATGCTCTTCAGAAGCCTTATAGGACACACCAGCTTAAAAGCTGACATCACCTCAAGGCACCTCCCAAGAACCTGTCCAGGGGTGGCACCCACAGCATACCTGCCACCTTCTGGGACCTCCCCAGCTCCAGACCATCACTGGAACCTGGCGCCCAGCTCAGGGGAAGCCCAGGTGCTACCTGCACCCAGCAGCCTGCAAATCCTATCCACCTCTCCGACAAGCCATGTCACATTCTTTCTAGGAAGGATTTTAGGACAATAGCCAAAACACACTTCTTTCATTGTTTCTGCCTTGCGCTGTCACCACAAGGACATGTTGGATGGCTGGTGATGGGGACCTACCACAGAGCCAGCACATGTACCTGGGACCTCCCAATGGAGGTACAACCAGCGGTGTTGGACGGGGCAGCACAGGCAGGCAAAAGCAGGCCCAGCAGCCGCCCTGGAGCCAGTGCTGCTCCCACCACAGCGCGGAGCCGGTGCCACCATCCCACACCGTGTCCATCCCGTCCTCCCAAGTACCGCAGCCCGTGGAGCCGGTGCCACCATCCCACACCGTGTCCATCCCGCCCTCCCGAGCACCACAGGCGACATGGGCTGCTCTGAATGCAGCCCCCACTGCATTCTGGGATGAAAGCCTGATTTTTCAAGGCAGATTAGACACACAAGGACTCACATTAATTACAGGTTCTGGGCACTAATCCATGACGACAGGTGCAGAAACCACAAGTTTACTGCTGCTTCGAGAGTTTTGCGATGGCAAGCCAGAATCCGTAGGTAGTCCCGTCCCAGGGACACAAACCCCTCTGCGTCAAAACAAAAAGGGTGAAGGAGCACAAACCAGCAAACACTGACACGTGAGTGCTGCTCGGAACTGAACTCTGAGAGAAACGCTGCTGGCCCTGTTACAAACCCCTCTTCTGGCCTTCCTCGTGCTTTGCATTCACTTCATATGTTCATTTTATCACAGAAATAAGAGGCGAGCTTTACTATTGAAATGACCGGTCTAAACACACAATTCCTATTAGCTCTTTTTTAAGAGTCAGAAGGGGCTAAAACAGCATTCCTGCTCATGAGTTGCACTGGTGAGCTGCGATAAAAGTACCTTCCAACATCAACAACAAAAACTTTCTTCATGAGAGGCTGTTTGCCATTACACTCTACCAGACAAAGCTCAGAGAACTTGTCTGACAAGCTAACTGGGTTCTCCATTCCCATCACCTGCCCCTGCACTGGGGGGAATGGGGAAAATCTGAGAAGACTTTCTTCAGGCTCTCCTGCTCTTACCGAGACCAAACTGTATGGCCCTTGTTGTGGTTGAGTGAACAGAAATCCCTCTGAGGCCAAAATACCTAATTTGGATCATTAGGCAGAGGCATTCCTACTGAAGAGAGTAAGATGTTTCTCTCCTCCAGCAGCTGAGCTCAGTGCCACGCTCCCAGCCTTTGCCAGCTCAGAAAATACCACCAGTTTCAGGTCTCCAGCTGACTGCCAAGGCAGTTGCACAACACAGTCTCTATTTTGAACCTAAGGCATGCATGAAGGTCCCACACGCTGCCTTTATCCACTCCTGCTGCTGAAACACATCGAAGATGAAGGACAACAGGTATCTCCAAGGAAAGGTAGCTAAGGCTAAGACTAAGTGGCTCCTGTGTGTACACTGTGCCAAAGCAACAAATGCCAAACTTGCCAATGTATCTCCATAATAAACCTGCCTCTTCCTCCATCGTAACATATTCTTGAATACTAGACATCTACATCCTAGAATCCTATCTTATAACCTAGTGGGATTCAACTCTTCCTCAAAAAAACTCTACGGGTGCCATTAACCCATTACTAGACACTGGAATGAAGTGTCTAGTAATGTCTAGTATATCTGAAGTGATAAAAACAGTTACCAGGGGGAAAACATATTTCACAATCACTGAACCCCTCTTCTCTCCCTCCTGACCAACAGGCGAGACCTTGGAAGTTTCTTCAAAATAAAACAGTATCGGCACAAAACCTAAAATGAATGATTTTGACCATTAAAAGCCCCAGATTGGCACATTATAACTTCCCATACACCCCTCCCTCAACCAGCCCCTAAACATGTTTTCAATTATGTAAATAATCTACATAATTAAGTTAAATTCAGTATGCTTTTTTCAACTGGTCAGAATTAGCATTAACGCAAGAAATTCTGCTGTCACAATGATTTCATTTCTGTACTCTCAATTAAGGCAACCCCCTAAGCCTCTCCGGTTTCAATAGCTTAGTTTGATTCATCTAGGGCAAATCTAGGGCGAATTTTAGTGTAACTTGGAACCTAAAAGGCATTCTGAAGCCAGCGTTTTTACTAGTATTTCAACAGCATGGCTGGAAAGCGCAAACATACGAGACAAATAGAAGCTCAAGTCCAAAAAGTCTAAACTGTACACAACCACTACAATTCAGGCATAAACACTCCACCGCGCTGCAGCATCTCTGATTCCAGCCCTTTCTTTGCAGGGAATTATAAACATTTCTTCATCCCAAATGCATTCTTCTGCTCCTTTTCCACCTGACCATGCCCAGCCCACGGCGGCTGTGGAGTTCACACAAACCTCACAAGTGCTCATAAAGTACCAATTATAATCTGGTCTTCTTGATTTCCCCTGTTCCAGTCCTTCCTATGTGATTTTTTTAGAAGATGGGCCAGAAGCTCTTAAAAAGGATCTAGTTACTTTACAACAGTCCTGTTCAAGTCAGGAGGAGATAACAGATGGCCTTCAGTGATTTCTTGTGTTCAAGGGACGCCAGCTCAGAGAACAGTTGTGAATGGCTGAAAGACTGACTTGAAAACATCTTGATAAACAAATACACCAATAACCCTTAAATGATTTTGTTTGCCAATACATAAATGCATTTAGCTTTCCAAAGCTGAAACACCAAAGATGCAAATGGTCATTAAAATCTAAAGGCATTATAATCAATACAAGATGCAACACTAGTTAAATTAGCATACTCTAGAGCTCAAAAGGATAAATCAATCTAAGAACCTGCATTTTTCTTTAAATTGTATAGCATGTTAAATTCAGCTGCTTACAAGCCAAACACTGTGTGCCTCACTGTTACAGAAGTGTCCCAATGAAGTCAATAAAAATATTTCTGTAATACAATAAAAATAATTTAGCTCCAAGTTAACAGATAACTTCGCTCCACCCAGGGAAAAATATTTTTTCTTTCAATATCACATCAAAATGTAAATTAAGCAGTGGGCTGGTGCCTGCCATGTAGTTTAAATTAAGAGAACCAAGGCAGATTTCATTTTGAATGCCAAGAAGCCAGGATGCTTTTTGTAGATTTCAGAAAATACAATACCAAAGTACCAGCATGACTTACCCGGTGAGTAACTGGTACTTCAAGATACTGCAGGCAGCACAGATGCTGCAGCAGTGTTCAGGAACATCCCTAGAAGCACCTACCCAAGACAGAACCTTTTCTTTCAATGACAGCAGCAAGGTCGTACGTGTCCTCTGGGTCTGCTCCTCTCCCCCTGTGAAGGCTTGGAGGGTGCAATGCCCATGACCATCCCTTAGCTTCACACCACACACTGCAGTGACACTGGGAGGTCTCCCAAAAAGAGCAACAGAGGCCAGCTCTCAGGACAAACAAACAGGATCTGGGAGAAGTACAGTTACCATAGTGGCAAGATGACATCTTTTTCCCTTCCAGTCCCCATCAGCATGCATCTCCCTGCAGTGACAGGCCAACGGTACCCTTTAGGATGACAAGGAGAAAGAGTTTCTGCTGTATTTATAGAATATTGATTAAAGGGTTGCTCTCCCAGATTAGTCATTGAAATCAGCAGCTAAGAGCAGGGCAGCCTGCTGGACCAAGGTCAGTGGGCTCTCATTATACTACTGCTTTACAAATTTGTGCTCCTGTACCAGTCCAGAAGCAGACAGAGAATACTGTTTGCACCATGATGAAAACAACCTTGATGTCCAGTGGGAGAGTTGCTCATTTGGTGAGTTGCACTCTGTTATTCCATTCACTATCATCTGTGTTGAGACCTCTTCACCTACAGCATGTCTGGCCACAGCTGAAAGACGTGATGGTACAGACAATGGGGTCCACATGGTAAAATTAAAAAAAGTCCCAGGTGCAGGCCAGCCATGAACGAGCAAGAGAATCAGCTGTGATGCGTCCCTGCATCATAACTGTGGCCATGATGCATCTACTCACAGACTATTGGTCTGAAGTTGGGGAGCTGTAAAATCTGTTAAGCAGCTTTTGGAATTGAAAGGCCCCTGAAGTCTGAAGTAAAAGGCCTTATTCTGACTGTAACAAACAAATCTTATTCCAGCTGTAACAAAGGAATCCATTCTTTCTTACATGAAAAGCCATATATTTAAAAAAAAAAAAAAAATCTTTCTTTTCTTCTTTGCTGGTTATATATACAGTACTTAAAATAACTTTAACTAAAATCCACTTATCAAGTTACTTGGATTTCTAGAATACATAAAAGTTCCAGTCAGAATTCATGTCCCATTTTTCCATTGTTTGGCAACAGAAAGAGTCACTGAGTCAATCCATCCGGGCCTGATCAGAAACCTTATTAAAATCAATAAAAGAGATTCCCTGGTTAGGATGTCTCCGTTCTGTCAAATGAATCCACCTCATTAATCTGGTTTCCACTCCTAGACAATGGATAGAGGCAGGCAGTCCTGGGTTACAATTCACTGGACCTCAGGTGTCTAAAAAAGGGATCAGATGAATTGCGTCCAAGAAAAAAACATACTGCTCCCTTCATTGCATATGGATCCTAGTATGATTTAATCAGAGGTAGACACCTAAACTACCATCTAATGTTATACAGGATGATTCACAGTTTCAGTAGCTTTGACAGACTCTACTCCAAGACCTCTGTGCAGTCATTAGCCAAAATAAACCAATATTCTCCATTCAATTGTCAGGACTCAACATAGCTGGCCATTCTGCTGGCTGGTAGAATAAGAACTAAATGTAGGCTTCCAGCTCTACTGTGACTTCGAGGTGGAGCTATCACAACCAGCTAGGAACCATAGCCCTCTGTCCTATGGGAGTTCTGTGTTCTACATTAAAATAACATTTCAAAATGTTATACAGAAGACAAATGCTAAACCAGAACTGTTTTGTTTCAAATACCATTTTTTAAAATTAAATTCGACATGGAATCCAAGCTCTAAGGTCTTGGGAGTGAAAATTTCTGGCCGAGTAGCAGGAACGCATGAAAATTCCAGCTCGTGACAAACCCCACTGTGGTCCCTTCCTTCGAGGCATCACCCTTCTTCTGTTTGGTTGGTAAGAGTTCTATAGCTAAGTACTCTCATCTCATTCTGAAGTAAAGGTGCACCACTGGCCCTGAGCAAAATCATGCAGGATTAAACCTGGCACATAGCACTAGTACAGCAGGCAGGAAAACACATGAGGAGCGGCTGAGGGAGCTGGGGTTGTTCAGCCTGGGGAAAAGGAGGCTAAGGGAGACCTTATCGCTCTCCACACCACCTGAAAGGAGGGTGTAGCGAGGTGGGGGTCGGTCTCTTCTCCCAGGTCATAAGTGATAGGACAAGAGGAAGCAGCCTCAAGCTGCACCGGGGGAGGTTTAGTTTGGATATCAGCAGAAATTTCTTCACCGAAAGGGTTGTCAAGCATTGGAACAGGCTGCCCAGGGAAGTGGCTGAGTCACCATCCCTGGAGGTATTAGTGCTGAGGGACATGACTTAGTGGTGGGCTTGACAGTGCTACGTTAACGGTTGGACTGGATGATATTAAAGGTCTTTTCCAATCTAAACGATTCGATGGTTCTAAGAGAAATGAGAGATGGAGCCAGTGAAATAAATACAGGATACTATGATGAACTCGGATCAAGTTTGGCACGATACTGATCAACGGGACCAACCTGGGGATAGCAGAAGCCTAAAATCTACATTCATTTCATCAGCAGTATTAATATATGTATTTTGTTTTTCTGATCAATTCTTTACGGAGTGTTATCAAGAGCTTTTACTGACTTTCAAATCTAAATGCAAAATGATTACATAGTTGACACAGTTTGCTTTCATATAGGTAGATTCATATAGAAGTGCTAGCTTTTATTTTGTCAGGACATATCTATATGGAGAATATTCCCTCCAGAATCTTACATAATTATACTGCTGTAATGTCACAACAGCTGACAGGATAGTCAGTGTACAGTATATTTACATGCACTTTTAAGAAACAGGTAAAAGGAGGCACACAGGTTGGATAAACTAAACAGTTCAACAAAAACCATAGGCATAATTTGCCGCTTAATTCTTTCCAAATTAATACTTTAAAGATGCTGAGCATCTGAATTTCTTATCAACAGCAGTGGAGCTAGAGTGCACTCAAAAGACATTTATCACCTGGTGGAATAAGGAGTATACGCTTTGCGTGATGACCTGAAGAGCCTTATCCTGCAAGATGCCAAGTGCTTCCTGTGGTTTGAAAGTGACTCTTGTGTAGCCATGAGATCTGTCAACACTGTGATCACATACCTTCCTTTCCCTGTGTCCCCCTCTCCCTGCTTCTGGGACTTCCTCTGAAGCTGGAATGTAAAGTCTTGGGGCTAAAAACTGATTCTTTTTATACATTTGTATAACAAACTGGAGTAACTGGGACTGATGTTGAATGGACTAAACATAAATAAATATCAGCATCTCACATTTCTGTGGCTGCTTCAGGAGAGAATAAGAAGAATAATTCATATTATGACAGGTCTAAATGTCTTCTGTCTCACTTCAGATGTCACCATGGTGGCTTGAACTAGATCTATCACTTTACTTTTTACCCTATGTGTTCATACCTGGGGGAGATAATAATGCATCCCATGTACCAGCTTTCATTTCTCATGTCTACTTACATTGTAAACTCCCATGACAGCCATTGCCTCTTACTTTCCAAAACACACAACAGCAGTGGTTTGAACTACACAACACTGCAACTAATTAAGAATCTACACCATTTATTATCTCCAGACCGGAAAAATGCCCAAGATGGCTCATCAAGACTAGATGTCTTACACAGCTATGGCAGTTTACTCCAAGAGAGCGAACAGCCTAGATAAAATCATAAAAGATGTACCCAAAAGACTGGGAGGAAAGGGAAGAGGATGCCAACGCAGTAGCCAGTCAACCTGAAGGTCCCCTGAAGGAAACTATTGACACTGGTGATAACAAATCCTGCTCTGCTCCAAAAGTCCTGACAGAAGTTAAAGGAAGCCAACACATTTCTTTAATTTAAATTCTCAGATTGGAAGGTTTGTTCTGTTGGCTAGGAACACATCTATCACCATGCACCAGGATTTGATAGCATAAAAACAACGGGTCTTGCACTGGCTTGAATGCATTATAAAAGTAACAGCTCCACTTAAATAATGAAGTGTTGTAATACCCCTGGCAAAACACTAATCTATGCAGTGAAAGCCAGGCAAGAAGAAAAATGTGTCTTACCACATAGTAAATAAATTTCAAGTGTTTAGTAAACCTTTATAAACAACAGGATTTGAATGCCAGGACAAACCCGTAACAATGAATCAGCCCAGAGGAACGGCAGGTGGAGGAAGCACATCCCACCTTGGAGCCCGAGGGCTCACCCTCTGCAAGGACACCAGCTGCACCAGGACGATGTTTCACCCTCATCCTCAGGGGAGCCAGGACTGAAGGCTGGGATGCAAACAGCACATGAGGAACCGAACCCCTTCTGCTCTTGCACACCCTCAGCCTGATGTGAAGAGGAGCAGATGGAGCTGAGGCCACCTTCTCCTGCATGGGTATGAAGTCCTGAAACCACCTGCCATGGGTAGGGTAGGCAAGGCAAGCTTGTTGGGTGGTTCAAGGGAAAGGAAAAGAGGTTGGGTCACTTGCATCAAGGCCTACTGCTCAGCCACCTTTAAATTTAAAAGACGTCGTATGTCATGACAGGGACACAGTCAAACAAGCTAGTGATAACACAAGGGCCCCTTGCAACTACGGGCATAATACAGACATAAAAATGGCACAGTTAGCTACACGTAACTGTAAAATCAGGGATTTAATTGCCCCAATGATCAAAGAAATAAAAATTACTCTTTACAAAACATGTTTCAGGTTCCATTACACGGATGCAGACAGCTCGTCTGTGAAAATCTGTAAAATCTCAATTACTAATGCCCCAGGGACCAGACGCTTCTCAGCTGTAAAGTCTGGCCCAAGACCATACCCCTGGTGCCAATATGCAAATCAACTGTCCCATCGCTAATGCTATATAAATGCTAAATGTCAAGTTAACAATAAAAAGAATTTAAACTATATATGTTAATACACTGGCGCAGTACGTATCATTACCCCCCACAGGCACACCAGCAACTGTATATTAAGTTTTTGAGATACTTCTTTTTGCATGGTTGGAGGGTCTGAAAAAATATATTGGGACATAAGCTGTCATCTGCCTTGCATGAAAATGAGGTTAATTGGACTTCTCATATACAGTTCTTATTAAAATAGGTTTTCATAAAAACATACATAATGACAATTCCTGGTATGTTTAAATAAAATACATCTACAAGCAAACAGTGTAGTGGAGATTCCGTGAAGAGCTTTTACCACCATTTATGGTATTAAGTATTTCTTCATCTCACAAGTACAACATCCATGAGAAAAGAGAAAGACATATCTAGGTCCTACTACTAAAATTATCTATCAGGATAAAGCAGCTCTGATCTCAAGGTGTATTTTCTGACTTGTTCTCCATTTGAGTGCTTTCCGAGTTGCCTGTAGCTAAAACATTCTTTCTAAAGCTATGGAAATTTGACCTAAAACTACATGTGAAATTGTGAGCCACGCTGGCTCATCCGTTTCCTTCAGACATTAATTGGGAAAAGGAGCAGCCACCTTAGCCACGTTTCCATTCGGTTTCACTCAATTGCTGTAATATAAATTTTCATGCCTTTGCTTGAGGAGCACTGACCATTCTGGCCTTTCTTAATTACCACCTATTTTCCAGGTCACTAATTAGGTTTTGCAACACTCAGTTCTTAGAAAAAGCATTGCCAAGATCAATCACTTTCCAGATGTCCTGCTTCTTTCATATTTGAGCTTTACTCAATACAGATTTTCCAAGTTTTCTTTTGAAACCATTTCCTTGAGAATGAATCCAAAAGGTTATTACTAAATTTTGAATTCCTCCTAAAGTTTAACAAACTACAATAAGCCAATTCTCTTGCTTTAAATAGTGTGAAACCAAAGGAGGACAAGCACACCTCCTGATGCACAGAATCCAAAACGTTTAATTTATGCCCAGCATAAAGTAAAAGCTGGGAGATTAAAGTATACACACTTCTAAAATATATATACACATAACTGGAAACTTCATGAATATTTACTACAAAGGACTCCAAATAATTACCAAACGCCCCATTCTAAAAATGCACCATTTAATCTGATGTTTGCAACGGTCCTAGTTTATGTCATAAATTGTTGCAATCAATTAAATAGACGGTATTACTTAAAGGAGATGGTTTATGTTCATTCTAAAATTAAATATACTGCAGCTGTTAGCGCACTGGTTATATTTTTGAGAGACCATACTCCCCCTTTTAAGCATAAAGCAGTAAATGCAGAAGGGCATTCTCTGCTGCCTTCCAGCCCTGCAGACTCCAACGGCCACACTTCACTTCAGCACGGGCAGCCTCATGGCAGCCGGTGGGAACACTCGCGTGTTTAAATTTAAAAAGGCTCACGGCTTAGCTGTTCACATTTAATAGAACATAAATCAGATCCCACTGAAAAATTCCTGTTGAATTTTTTACTTCTGCCAAAATTGGCTATCACTGCAGCCTGCCGGCCACAGCCTTGAACTTAACCCAGGCTAGATACCGTCACTTTTAGGCCCAAGACTTGTTTCAGATGCACAAAATTATTCCAACATGTCACATGCGAAAAAAGCAATGTTTGCCTTCCAAACACTGTTATTTAAACCCTATGGTGAACATATTCTTAAGGCTTATTACACGGACCCGATCTGTTACCAAACGTAATTAGAGAAAGAAAATTGAAGTCAGGAGCGACTAGCCAAGGAATTTAAGAAGTGTTTAAAAAATGGCATAGGAAAGATGGAGCGTAACAAACCACCCTGTGCAAGGGAACCCCCTGGGTTCACTGGGAACACACTGGCATCTGTGACTGAAGGGATGCCTTGGTCTCCAGCACAGCTCCCACAGCATGTGTTAAGGAACGCATGTAAGGAAAGACTTGCTCAAAGCCTGATCCGCTGTCATGCAAGATGCAAAAAAAACTTGACCCTTTAATGAGCACCTAAAAGCCCCGTATTCTGGAGAACCACCTGTCCTGAGGAAAGCAGAACCGTAACGCTCCCCAGAAAACACTGAGTGAGCAGCAGTCATAAACTGAAGTAAGGGGAAATACATCATTCCTTCAATTTGGGACCACCAGGGAAGCGCCCCTGTGAACACATATGGGATCCCCTTCTCAAGGTAACTTGTATGAAGCAAAAATGCTAGATGTGTTTGAATCAAACTTGTCTTTTACTTTCTCGTCACAAACTGTTCTTGTTTTTAAATAAAATAACTCTTCGGTGCATAGTTACGCAGTAATACTTAAAACCCAGATAAGATTTTGAGTCGGAATATATTATCACTCAATAAGAACTACACTAATCACGTAATTAAGATTATATTTAAACAATTATTTTGGTATTAAAACTATTTTCCACAGTCTTGGCTTCAATGCTATTAATCCACTGTGAAGTTCTTTTTACTGAGCAAGAACAAAAGTTTTGTTGAGAAACTTAATCGCGCAGTAAATATTTTAGTTCTAATGCTGACATTTAAGTTCTTAACGTGAAAATCCGTTTCATTTACTTTGGATAACAAGGAGACTTTTGACAGCATTACTTCACACCACACCAATTATGCTACTTTGCAAAACACAGAGAATTCAATTCTCATTACAGCCAGCTACACTTCAATAATCCCAAGGAAATGTGTGGTCCTGTACATACATAAATAAGGAAAGAACGGCCACAATTTTGCATTTCTCTGTAGAAAAGACTGCGTGGCTCTGCTCTGGCCACAGCGATGCATCATACACCAGACAGTGCCAAAAATACAACATCAAGTTTGCCCATCAGTCTGCTGGAGCACCACCGTGCCTGAGGAGCAATTGGCGAGGTCTATTTAAAATCATCACCATGTATCTTTCCTTTTTTTCCTGTCATTAATCTAAATTAAAACAGACAATGTAATTTCAAAAGTGTAACTAATACCAAAAAGGAGGCAGCAACCAGAAAGCATTTTGCTATTTGAGTTATTGACTCTTTCTTTACAACCCAGTCTCATTCTTTCAACGCACAAAGCACACTAAAAGAGCGTATTCCTTAAATATTGATGGGTTCTGTCTATAGTTATGTTCTTCTTAAAAGATGACTGCAATAAGCTTCTCCACATTTAATTTTACCTTCACTGAATGAAAACAAATTAGTCACACACTAAACGGCACCCAAAATTCAGAGGTTATGAAGATTTAAATACTGTATAAATACCTCCACCGCTTTTTAGACCCTGTTGATAACTCCTTTTCTTTTACAGCACATGCCACATGCTTTGGGCAATTTTAGCTACATTATCTTCAGTGAATTTTTCCTTTTCCAATGAGCAGTAACAAGTAATATTGAAAAGACTAAAATGGTTATGTCTCCATAAATTATGACTTTAAAATGCAAGAACTACTTAGTTACAGCACCTTTGGTTGCAGCTTCTGATTTCTGTCTCATGATTTCTAGGATAAGCTCAAAAAGTAAGAAGGCAGCAATATTTTTAACATAGCATACATACACAATTATTTACATCCCCAACCTACTGAAGAGGTCTTCATTAAGTGTGAAACGCCATTCAGAAAGAATTAGAACATAATTTTCTAATGGGGGCACAATATGTAGGAGAGTAATGAAAAGCAGAAAGAACATTTGTTTTATTACAGCTGCCATTAACATTCAGGTGTGGTCGCAACCTACTTCGTTGTGTGTTGTGAGTAAACTAACCCCCAAGGGGTGCTGTTACAGTCAGGTTTGCACAGAGCAAAGCAGAGGGCGCAAAGAGTTTTTAGACATTAAGCAAAAGTGAGCTTGACAGACACCCACCACTTCCAACAAAATCCAAGATGGAAAAAGAAGAGACATTCCTCCTTCAGGAATGCTACGCAGAGCTTGTGTCCACGTATGGACCACACTTGGGGAAAAAAAAATTAAACTATGGCAACCCTGTGCTGGTTTAAAATGAGAAGTTGATTCAATGTGAAAACTAGTTAGCTGTATCTTTGATTATAGCTACATAAGAGGAAGAATAGAATAGAATAGAATAGAATAGAATAGAATAGAATAGAATAGAATAGAATAGAATAGAATAGAATACTTCAGTAGGAAGGGACCTACAACAATCATCTAGATCACCTAGTCCAACTGCAACATGCCAGTTTTTCCAGCAGATCTGGAAACTGAAGGTGTTTGGTAGATGACGCATCCGTCATTAAACTTTGCACACCACAAAAGAGACAGCACTGCTTTCCTCTAATAAAAATTCTTTCTCATCACGATGAGTGAGTTCAGGTTTCAGCAACTTGCATCCTGACTTTCAACATAGCTAGTAATATGTCCAGTCTTACTTTCAAAAAGCTGCACAATATGATGAACGTCCACAGAAAAGTTATTTGAAACGGAAATCTTCAGTTGCATTAGGACCATCACCACTTCAATAAAATGATCCTTACAGAGAGAAACACAGGAGGGGCTGCTGTTCTAGAACAGAAACCTCCAGGCTTCACACTGCTCTGTTGTATTGACAGTATTTAATTGATAAAGTTTTAACACCTCTAAGTGTTAATAAGGGGTAGGAAGATAGATAGAAAAAACTTTGAGGAAATGGCATTGTTCAGGTGTTGCTGAGTAGGAAAGCAATCACTCATATGACATATGGAGTCATGGGGGATGGGGTGGGGGGACAACTTTAAAACTGTTACTCCTATATTTGGATGTTTACAATGCTACCAAACCCCAAATCTGCAAATCCCAAAATAGAAGAGTCACGGATCTGTCGAGTTTTGCTTTGCCAGGGCGGGAATGACATCAGGGTGAGTCAGGAGCTGCAGAGGCAGCAGGAGAGCTGAGCGGGGAATGGGAGAGCGCAGCCATTCACTGATCCTCCAGCGCCACGGCACACAAACCATCTACACATTTGTGTTCCTTTTCAAATGAAGAGGACACACTATACTTAGCTCAAATCCTTCTTGCGACACGTTTGAAAGTCTTGGTGGCAAGCTGTACGGAAAAGCAGTGCAATTAAAAGTTAAAGCTCTAAATGTGAAGGGTCTGTGAGAATACACAAGCCTGAAATTGAATGTAATGGATAAATAAACCCATTTCAGAAAACCCAGTTGGCTCATGTTAACCTTCTGAACTGATTCTATACAGAATTAATCTTGCTGCTTAATCCCGTGCTTCAAAACAATCTTGAAAACGTTCATTTTCTAGACACCATTTTTCGATACTCCATGGAAGCAGTAACCAAATCTGACTCACAGAGTTCTGCTGCTTGTTCATAGATTAACATGATCAAACTTTTAATAAAGTATTTTTACCCTAATAATAATAGTTTAATTCCATCTCTGGCAAGAACTTTATGAAGCAAACTTTTCATTTCAGTCTTCTGTTGTGCCATTTAGACTCTCTGGAGTCAATACAAAAACCCTACAACATACAGGAAAAAGTTGCCACGTAAACATTGGTTATTCCTTAGGAGAAGGCAGCAGCAGTGCTAAATAAAAAAAAAAACACTAAGATCCCAGTGACCACAGGGATAACAGACCTATTGCAATGTACACATCACTGAAGATGTGTACGTTGCAACAGCTGAGCCATATGAAGTCCAGCACCAGCACAAATTTTTCAGTGTAGGAGAACACTATTTTAAACATCCATCTGTATCACAGCTGTAAATAACCTCACACATAGACTTTGTTAAAAAACTGGCCAAGTGAAATTACAAAGTATAATCAAATTTGAAAAGACAACAGATACAGTTCAAATACTGTATATTTCTTTCTCCTACTGTTTTTCAGTAAGGTAAACACAAGTACTACAGGAACCAAGAGACTCAACTAACCCCAACAAAATCATGCTTGGGGGGCTGTGGGTGGGAGGATGATGAAAGGCAAGAAAAGGAGAGTTATATTTCCTCTCCCAGACTTTTATCAGTTTTTCCATCCCCAAGTCAAAAGCAAAAACTAGGACAGTTATATTTGTTTATGATCAGATAACTATAAACTAAGACTCTTAGTATAACTGAGATATTCCATCAAATGTGAAGTTTCTGTGTTTTGTCAAGATCACAAATAGATTTTCAACATTTTCAAACCCCTGTCACCAAAATATCCTTCTGCAAATAAGCCTGGGTATTTTTTAGCAAGAAACAAAATCATCTGCTTGAAAACAGGTTGCGGTAGGACCCAAATGCCCTTCCTGCTGTCATTGCTGCTGAACCCCACCTGCTTATTACAGCATGTTGGGAGTGTGACAGCCTAAAAGATCTCATCAGTTTTCATACTACCATTTTCTTCTTAAACCTGTAAGACCACTTTAAAAACTACACTAGTAAAGTGCCTGTTCAAAGCATGGGGGAGGAGAATCCATATTCTCTGCTACAACACATCCCAAAGAAGAGAACACAAACTGCAAAATTTTCAACTCCACTTTTCAGGTGACTGCTCCTAAATTCCATTTCCTAATCTCCCGTTCTCATTTTATTCAGTCATTCTGGAGTCAGAAATAACTAAGAGTACATATCTCAATTTTCTTAACCTTCGAGGTATTTTGTAACTGCATTAATTTCTCACTCCACCTCTTCACATCTCAAAATCACTGCAGAAAGCTAAAGAGAGAAACAATATACAGAAAAACGGGAACATTTCAATGCTCCATTGTTCAAATGAAGCTTGAAGACTTCAGATAAATCTACCCAGTTTCTCAAAATGTTTACCTCTCCTGGTGATTTTTCCATATTCCTAGATACTGTTGCCTACTGAGATACTTCACTTGAATGCTGAAGAGTAGTTAAAGAGGAAAATGCAAGGAATATGGACGTACTCTCAGAGGGATGGGAAGTCAATGCGAAGACTGGTGCTGCCCAGTTGCCTGGAGTATCACTTTCTTTAAGAACCACTTACAGGACTTTACAGGAATTTCACCTAATCATTTACAGGAAGGAATGAACTGTCATACTGGATGAAGCCAAAGGTCCACGTGATTGAGAATGCTTTCTCTAGCCGCTTCCTATTTTATGTAGCTTTTGGAATTATCATTCCCTCTCTTGTAAACACAGAAAACTCATGGGGACTCACAGAAATTATCACTCAGCAGGTTTAAAAAAAAAAAATAAATCAAACTAAAACAAAAGGAAGGACTTTTCCACACAAACAAAATCATTAAATTGTGAAACTCTATGCTGCAGAGGCCAAAAGTATAAAGGGTTTTATGGAAAAAATTGAGGGGAAGTAAGTTCATGGCTGTCTATTGAACAGGATGACCAAGGGAAGAGCGCAGCTCGGCAAGTCTCCAGCTGGCCAACTGCGGGAGGTGGAGGGGATTCACCAGGGAGAGAGCTGCCCTCTGCTTACCCCTTCCTCGTACTCTCTGTTACCGGCCAGGAACACGCTGGGCTTGTCTCATCCAATAGAGCAGTTCCTGTGACTGAAAACAGCAACACGGAGCCTGTGCCTCAAAGGACTGAAAACCGGTTTCATTTTATATAGTCCTGGGCCACATTTTTTCCCCCCACATTCTTAATAGATAGCGTTAGCCTGTGTGGTAATGTGTGGGCAACCAAAAGGTTCAGAGAGTCCCATTTGGTCTTTCACAAGGGTCTTAATTCAAGCCATTTGTTTAAGTACAAAGCTACCTAATGGATCTATATTCAAAAATATTTCCATGGGTGGAGCGTCATCCTAATTTTGGGCAGTGAAAGACAATTCACATCCTGAAACACAGGAAAGAATTTTCCTTACACTTACTTAAGCTGACTTTATCAAACTTGTATGGACACCTCTCAAAGGCGGAGAGTAAGTAAAATATTTTAGGGGTGTCCATACAAATAGGCTCTATCAACCTAAGCTGCCAACTGACCCCTGAAACCATTTTGCTCAGACAAGATTTAAGTGAATGCTGAACACAGGGCACAAACCAACTTGGAGGAAAAATTCTAAAATTTAAAATTTTTTATTTCTGCTCCACCTCCCAAATTATGCACCATAAAAATATGAATTACTACTGAAAAAAGAAAAATGAATACAGAAAAAAGATGGTGCAAAAACTAAAGAGGAACATTCCCATAACTCAGCATGCTGACACGCCTAAGTAGCTTTAGCACAGTGACAAACCTGTGTAGCTAAGATGAAGTAAAATGTCAATGTGTCGGAGGCTCCAGTGAACTCCTGTCTACCATTAGATGGCCTCTACTGGAAGTTTTCATGCGGTGTCAAAAACTGTCACAACTTCTCAGCAATGAGTTACACTAGCATAAGCTTTTTTTTTTCAAAAATTATCTTCCACTGGGAAATTTCCAATCAATAAAATTCTTCTTTGTTCACGGGATATTGACCTATAAATTGAAGAAGCTAAATTAGAAAAGTATTTTTTGCTACAAACCCAAATTTCTGCATCCCATTGAAGGCAACTCTCTGGGGAATTCCCAGTTCTCAGTTCTCCGTCCTTCCCGGCGGGCAGGACGAGTCTCTGCCTGCGTGGGAAGGAGCGGGTGCTTGGCTTTGCTGCTCCCCCACCACCAGAAGAGCTCCCATGTGCAAAGAGCTTGTCAATCAGTGACCAATTAAAAAAAAAAAAGAAGTAAAATGTCACATTCCTGCAAGAACCTGGGGACAATAGAGCTTACCTAGAATAGTGGCATAAGCAAGGTCAGAAAAACACAACCCCCTTTGCCTACAGGCAGACTTTCAACAGTCTTCCCCGTGGCATTTCCAGGCTTAACCCCGTGGGTAATGCTTAGGTGAGAGGGGCACAGAAATGGGTGATTTACTCTCAGATAACCTTGACCCTCTCCTTCAGAGTAGGTGAGGACTCTGTACCATGCAATGCAGTGCCAGATTTCGATGGGGCACAGGAAGGACACTAGACAAATACTTCTATTCCCTTACAGAGAATTTTAAGACAATAATAACCACAAATTTTCAAACAGTGCTCAGGCCATCAGGAACTGGAATGTGAATGAAAGGTACGGAAGCAGCTGAGGTAACACGAGTTGCCGAGTAATCTGACTTGGACAGGATTCAAGGCACCTAAAATTGGTCTCACTGATTTTAGATTCTTGGCAGGAGAAACTTGATTAAGAAAATCATTTTTCTCTAGCTACTGCTTTTAATAAATAGCCTACTACTCGTAGCCTACAGAAATTGGTAGAGTGACTAAGAGTGGGTGAAGCAGAAGAGAGCGGATGACTTGCTAGGAGGTTATTATTAGGTACCTGATGTCAGAGCAATGACAGATCCCTCTGTGCAAACACTGCTCCCTAACGCCACAAGGCTCTTCGGAAAGTTCATCTCTCACTTACTCCAGGGAGGGACAAGAACAGATGGAGACACCAGCAGACCACCCTGCTGTCCCCGGAGCAATATTAATCCACTCTTCCCATTTTAAAACAATATTCAAATAATATATGGTATCGTGGAGAAGAGAAGGCTGAGGGGAGACCTCATCTATGTTTACAAGTACCTAAAGGGTGGGTTCAAGGATGATGGAGCTGGACTCTTTTCAGTGGTTTCCAGCAATAGGACAAGGGGCAACGGGCACAAGTTGGAACATAGGAAGTTCCACTCAAATATGAGGAAGAACTTCTTTACAGTGAGGAGACAGAGCACTGGAACAGGCTGCCCAGGGAGGTTGTGGAGTCCCCTTCTTTGGAGATTTTCAAGACCTGCCTTGATGCAGTCCTCAGTAATGTGCTCTAGGCAATCCTGCTTAGCAGGGGAGTTGGACTAGATGATCTCTAGAGGTCCCTTCCAACTCTGACAATTCTGTGATTCCATGCCTCTCTGTGGTACCTACAACCCCATGAAGGTAGGGTGGTCTGCATCCAAATGCTGTGACTGTCCCCTCTGACATGGCCACAGGAGATCCAAACCATCGTTGCAGGGTAGCCTGAATGTACTCTCCTGTTTGCCAAAGAACTTAATCTTTGACAGGGGAGCGGATGCATCTTCTCACATTTGGCACCATCTGCTGACATTTGCCAAATTAGGAAAAAAAAAAAAGCCTGACTAGAGAGAGGAAAGATGATTTCTGTTCTAGAAGGAAGAGCTCGATCTTCTCAGACACTTGAAAAGCTTACTGAAAATCCAAGAGCGAGACAGTTTGTTAGACAACCATTATGTTGATAGAGACGGTCTGAATTTCAAGAACAGCACATAAAGCCTAATACTCAGGTAGTCCACGAGAAATGAGAAACCCTCTGAAAATGGAACCCAGACAGATCACGACACGTGCATTTTTCTTCTGCACAGAGCATGGATAAAGTAAATCTTGGCAATCGTTACCTCTGTACTGAATCTTTATTTTTCCATGGGAAAAATATGATCTGTTCAGAGGATTGAAGGCAATAATATCATGCTTTAGTCAGAGCGATGCCCGCTGCCCGAGCACCACCCTGGTGGGTGCACCTCAGCCACTCCCCAGGCACAGCCTGCGGTGCCCACATCCCCAGAGCCGCTGGGCTGCCAACAGCTTCCCTCTTCCCATTGCTGCTCCAGCTTCCCCCCGTGCCCCTCCTCCCAAAAAGCATGAACAGGGTCCGTCTGTCAGCACGGACTGAATTAAGCAGTGGGTTTGGTATCTCCCCTTCCACACAATCACGCGTTTGTCTTCGGCTGGAGACATGGGGTGAAGTCAAAGTCAGGAGACTGATCTCCACGGTCAAGTAATCAAGATAATTTTAGCTCATAAACCAATGTTCGGCTCTACTCCGGACGAATTAAAGAGAATTTTTAAGCTTTTGCATCAGTCAGAAGGCCGGGGAATGTCAGTGTCCTCATTTCTGCACTGGAAAGTCACTCCCGGACCAAGTAGCTGGGGCTGGCCGTGGCAGTACTGGGACACCAGCAGCCCACCAGCATGCTCCACCATCAGCATGCCCTCCACATCAGATAGATTTTTAATTGTCCCTTGACACTTTAGAGCAGAGTTGGGTCCCTGGCTTACTTTTACAAGATATCTGATACTTCAAGAGCTTAAATTCTACTAATCTGCTGGAGTCATTTTTGGCAAGTAGCAGAAACAGTGAATCATCCTACATTATCCCAAAGAGACTTCATAAATAAATCCTCCTATCCGAGGAGAACTTGCTGAAGGCTTTTTATATGAAGGAAACTATTTTGGTCCTGTAAATAAGTAACAATGATTCAGTCCAATAAATGAGCCATTTGCTTTTTCATGCTGATCTCTACTAGAGAATGACAGGGCTGGTATACCGCTGTACACCTCCAGATTTCATTCATTCCCCTCCAGCAACATACCAAAAGGGAGAGAAAAACTGATATAAACTCTTTTTTCTACAGGTTTTCAGCCCAGTCCTGTGTATCCCTCATTTTTATTTTAAAAGCCTCCCAAAGCAGAGGTGACTCAGCAGCCATTACCTCAGACTTCAACATAAAATTAGAGATGTTATAACAATTATGTCAATTAAATTAGCCAGACATCTTTAGCGATTCTGATTATAACCAGATATTAAATTTAAGACTAATTTGAATTGCAATCATAGCCCATATTTACATCTTAAATGAATGCCAGATAGAAATGTCAATTAATTTGTATATATTGTTTGAAAGACCAATTATGATCGTCAGGCACAGTGCTAGACAGTATCTGTACAAGTGGTAAACACTCTGATTTCAAAGGATGAGTTTGCCAGTTTCCCTCTTTCTGATGCATTTTGATATTTTTTTGCTTATTATTTTGAAGGTGGAAAAAAGGAAAATATACCTGTTTCGATAAAAGGCCTTGAGTTTGTTAAGAATGATAAAGAAGCTCTCAAATCCAGTAAGCCTGTAATGTGCATTGCTGACGGCATAATAACTCTAATAATTAGTCTTTGTTAGCAAAGTAAGCTGTACGAATTTTGCTGAAGTATAAAAGTCATTAAACAATGAGCATCTGTCATACAACGGTGCAATACATCATGCGCAAAATCTCCAGTCCAATCAGCCAACGGTGAAGATCCTCTCCCTCTGTCTACGACGGGATTTCAGAGTAATGAATGGCGCTTTCTCTTCAGCATAATCCCTTCCTAATTTAGTGTCAGGATTTTATTATGTAATTCTTCTATTCTGGAACTGAAACCATTTCAAGTCTCTCAGCAAAAATTAAACATTAATAACTCTGTCTCATTGACATGCCAATTTTGTAAACATTGAATTGCTTTTCTTTCCAGAAGACAATACCAACAGTCACTTTCTCTTGGCCATCTAATGTCCTTATATACTTACAGCGGTAAAGGGTATCTATAAAATTGCAGCTGACATGCGAATACCACGTTGGAAGATCTCACGCTTCACTCGGAGCTCGAGGAGAACTAAACAGTCTGTCAAGCCATTTAGCGGCAAATTGGATATCTTATTCTTCTGAACAGGATTGAAACAGGACATGTATTGTTGTACAGAATTAGGAGCGACAACGCACATTACTCAATTTAAAAAGGAAGAGAAAGAAATAACTGGACCTGAAACAAAAAAGGGGGTTACAGTCTCTTATCTAAAAATTTTCCATGAGCAGAGAGGGATTTTTTTCCTTATAATTGCTTCATATATACAGGCAGATTATCTTTAGGCATACACAGGTAAGGACAAAATCATGTCTGTGATAATTTTGTAAGGAATTCATTATTGATGAGTAATTGGGTGGCAATATCCTCCCTCTGGTCAGAATTCACTGGCATAAGAACTCCCTCCTGTAAACCCACAACACGTCACCGATCTCCTCAGCATGCCCAGCACCACAGGCACCGCTCAGGAAAACCATGGATTTACAAACAGGGTCCCAGTTCTGCACCAAATTGGGAGGGTGGGGGACAATCAACCCTCCACATACCCCCAAACCACCACCAGCAGCAACACTGCAGAAGTTTTCAAAGTTTCCACACATGAAATAACCATAAGTAAAACAAAACCAAATAAAATATCACTACTTCTAAATTTGCCAGCTTCATTCCTACTTCTGTCCCCAGTGTTGTGCAGACGAGCACCGCTCAGAGCACGATGTCACCAGCAGAGCATGTGACCAGAGCCAAGCAATGACCTGCACACAGATTTCACGATGAAAACCTACTTTTTGTAGTCTTTTTTTACATAAGTTCAGTTGCAGAGCTTAACGTGCATGGCTACATATGAATGTAGCTTTGGATATTGAAAATACTGTTTTGGTAAGTGCAGTTTTAAAGGGAAAGAAATGTATTTTGACAAGGGGACTCGAGAGCGGTATTTTTAGAATTCACATACGCTACACCATCTCAGCCAAAAAAGGAAAGAGCAAAATATTTCTAAGCTGAACTCCATATTCCTGACTCATTAAAATCTTGAATTGCTTAACTTCAATCTTCCACACAGTTAAACAATGCTCTTTTTGCTTTATGCATTTTCTTATCTGCAATAAAAATGCTTCACTCCATGTTCTTCCTGCATGAGCCTTAAATAACTTTTTCATTAAAAGCAATTTTCTGCTACCATAATTTATACTGCAGTATCTTTCTCCTCAGCCCTTTTTTTTTTTAAAATGATCTGGAATATCAGATCAGACCAGTCAGCTATTTGGTTCAATATCCTATCCCTGACAACCGGGACTTAAAAATGCTGTAGCTAAGGTTCAGGAAACCACTATTCAGTAATCTGCTCTTGTGGAAATTTCTCCATACTACTCATTCATTTACAACTAGTCTTAGCCCCCCGGGCATGAGAGTTTATATCCCTAATCTCCACTACTTACTTTACTTGCTCTAATTGAAGCCTCTTTTTGCTGACCTCACCTGAGTGTTATTTCCACTGTGTTCAGTATATATGTCTCCTTGGAATAACTTCACAGAACTTGCAATGTAATTTCAATGCAGGTTTTGCTGCTTTTTTGTTGAGGTGATACACACCTCGGTGGTTGCCGCGTGATGCTCCCACTGGTGACAACTGCCACCTCTATGAGCATGTTCTCAGGGTCTGGATGCTCAGATGGGTCTAAGGGATGTCTTCAACGGAAGCTCTGGCAGGTTCCAAGGCCATATGCAAGCAGATGGCACATTTGCCACCAGGCTTAACCAACGGCTGAACTATGTACTGCTAATGAGGTCTTGTCACAGATGAACTGTGAAACTGCCCATCAGCCCGTGGCTGGATTAGCTGACCTACCCACATTTCTCAGATGCACAGAGCACAACTGCTGCTTAAAACATTTCAAACACAATAGTAAGAAATTCAATGACTCCTAGCTCTTGGCCCTTCCCAAAATCATTTTAAACGCTCAACTGTCCAACCATGTATAAAATGGCCTTGAGGCTGTGAAACAATTGATGACATGTAAGTCATACGAGTGAACAATATTGAACGTGATCCTTTAACGGCACGGGCTTTTGTGAATAAGATACAGCACTCTTCAAATTGGGTCGAAAGCATAGCTCTAGCTTGGAAATGTCCAAAACACATTTTCTAACTTGTGCCCAGAGTAAACAAGACGATAAAAATATATTTTCACATGCAAACTGTGAAAGTCAGATACACTGGAGCTTCTCTGCATTAAACAAAACAAGATAAAAATAAAACTACCTAGACAGGGTGACTCTACTTTGCGTACTGGTTAACTGAGCCTTTAAAAGCAAGTGAAAACAGATTAGGATAATACCAAAAATCATAATAATATCTTTTACAAACTATTAAAAATGTCAACCCATGATCCATGCTGTGGTATTGGATATGAAAGATAAAATGAAAGGCCTCCACGTAAGGGGAGAATTCAGTGTTTAAGTAAATTTCACCTCCCCACTGAAGGCATGCAAATGAAAGTAATTAACCAGATCTCATTATCAAGGTTCACTCTAATTTATAGTCTTGCTTTCAGTTTCGACCTGAATCTGTTGAAGATAAAGATCAAAAAAGGAGGTCAAACTGAAAGATTCCAGCTTTTTATCCACAATTCATTTTTCAGTAAAATTAAAATGGGATGAAAGCACCACAGTCGATGACAGCCATTACAAGATGGCCCAAGACTCCACTGACTCATCTAAAGCCATATTCTAACCCCAATTCCTCCCTGAATACAGTATAATCCATCACCAGTTGATTTTGCAACATAAAATAGAGTATGATTCCTCTTCAACAAAATTTCTGAATGTTTTCATTTCAGCTTTTGCTTTTCCTATTAGGGCCAGTAACTAATGTAACTGGAGAAAAAAAAACTTCCAAATGCTTTAGAATTTTTATTCGGGCTTTGACGACAAAGCTCATGAGGACATGATGCGCTGGGTTACTTTTTCTTAATAAAGTTATAAATCTAGCATAAACAGATTATAAGATTTTCACTGTAATTTTGAACCACTTTAACAGATCCCTTTTTACCAAACTGCTACAGCAGATACCACTGCACCACACAAGGCCAGGCATAAGGACACCACATTGGGCATTGCACGGGAAGGCAACCAGCATGAGGCACCAGATGTTGGGTACTCCACCACAGACCAACCGACTTCTTTTCACTTTGGCACTCTTAATTATTCAGTACAAGGAGGCAAATATCTCTGCAGTCTCTGCACTACCGTTTATCTTTTCCCACCTCATCACTGCTTTCCTACAAAATACACTGAAAGCTTCTCAAGTCTACACCTAACTTATCTTGTTATTTCCAAAGGCAATGTCTTGCTCTGACATCTGCTGCAAAAAGCGAGCAAAGCCAGGGATGGGTACTAGAATATCTGGATCAGCCATGCTTTCATAGTTCAATTTTCCTTCCACTCTACCTTTCCTGCTAAAAAAACGGCCAAAACCAAAATCACAAGCTCAGAGCCTTTTAGTCAGGGAAGAAATAAAAGCCTTCTTCATTCACTTGATTAAACTCAATAGGATTCTCCCTTTCCAATCTTGACAATGACCCCTGGAATGAAAGTTTTCCTTAATTTGGTTCAAATCCACAGAAAACCCAAAGTGGATCTCTAGAAATCATCCAAGACTGGTTCTGGAAGTCATTATTTTCCATTAGGAATACATGTTGAAAAGGGGTTTTTGCTGGTCAGTTCTTGCTCTTTGCATGACTTGATTCTATTTGTTACTTCTGCAGCACAGAAGGGCACAAAAATCATCAGAGAAAAATGTTGCAGTCTTTATAATCCAATGGTGATGTCAATGATCATCAAGTAAGGGGAGATTTTTGCACAGAGCAATCTGTGTTTTCAAGTTCAAATGTTCCAGTTCTTATTCAGAATGATTACAGGCTTGCTCCTTATGCAATTATTTGCTCTGCCAGGCCCAAATTTTCGATGGCTTTCTCAGCCATTACAGTCAGCACTTCACTTGAAATAAATGGCAACATTGCCTAAGTAAAGAACACAGAAATTCCCTCTAAAAGCAGGTGGCATCGGCACACATGATACAGTCAAAACCTTTTTGATGTTTTCAGGGATCCAGAGACAGCCAGCGTGAAGCTCTGGACTCAGTCTTCTCCTTTCCTGGAGAACAAGTCTTATGAGGAGTGGCTGAGGGAGCTGGGGTTGTTCAGCCTGGCCCTCTCTACAGCCACCCGAAAGGAGGTTGTAGCGAGGTAGGGTTCTCCCAGGTACCAAGCAATAGGACAAGAGGAGATGGCCTCGAATTGCACCAGGGAAGGTTTAGTTTGGATATTAGCAAAAATTTCTTCACAGAAAGGGTTATCAAACACTGGAACAGGCTGTCCAGGGAAGTGGTTGAGTGACCATCCCTGGAGGTATTTAGAAGACATGTAGACATAGTGTTGAGGGACATGGTTTACCGATGGTTTTGTCAGAGTTAGGTTGATGGTTGGACTCAATGATCTGAAAGGTCCCTTCCAACCAAGACAATTCTGCAACTCTGTGATTCAATTGGGTAAGTGCTACTGTGACATTTTGTATCTTTCAACCTTTGCTAAAGGCAATGGCTAAAGGCCTTGAGCTCTGTCCGCTCTTTCCTTACCTCTGGCCAGCGCAATCACACACCAGACAGCTACTTCCAGTACAGAGAGCTTGGTTTATACCTTTCCTTTCTCCAAAACATGGGTATCAAACTTTCTGCCCCACAGCTGAACCTTTTCACACGTCCCTGATACACTCCACTATTCACTGCATTTTTAACACTCATTTTTCAGCTAGTCTCTGCCGTGTGACCATGACACTCAATCCAGTGGTCCCTACCTTGTTCTCCCCACGTGGATGAATGATGGGGCTCCAGGATCTCAACATCACTCTGTCATCCAGCACGTCAGACAGAGCCAGCCAGCCCATGCTGACGGAATAGCCATGACCCCGAAAGTGCCTCTCCTACGAGAGCTTTACATGGAAAGCAATCTAGCCCTTTAGCAGTACCACTGAGTCACATCCCCTTTCACCATGACCTGTCCCAGCATGAAACAGCATAGCTTCAGGACCTGGAGTCGCTCACATCAGCCTGCTGAATCCTGAGCATCCAGCTCTGGGGTTTGGAATGACTTGAGGGAGGCAGCATCCCTCACTTCCTCCTCCTTTTCTTTTTGGATCTGTGTTCAAAAACGTGAAAGAGCCAGACATGTTCTTGAGAAGCCCTGAATACACTCCATGGGTTATAAAAGAAAGCCTTTATACTATTATGTAGGAAAACAAAAGAGAATAAAAAAACACTTGAAAGTATTCCTTCACTTTCCTTGGACAGAGAAAAGTAACTCACTTTGTCCCCAGGCTCCATTCAATTCTGTCAGATAGGCACTTTCTGAAAACACAGCCGCCCCATACCACACACGAACTACTGAAAGAATAGGCTGCATTTAAGAAAGGAAAAACAAAGAAAAAACTTATTCCTGTTTTTAATGGGTTTTGAAATCAGTCAGGCATTTCAGCTTGCAGACTCAGGTTTAAACCTGGACATCCAAACAGAAGTACAGCCCTAAAACTGGAGGGACGCTTGTGCAGCTGGCCACTGGATGAACGTGAAGGAAGGAAAACACTTGAACCCAAAGTCTGCTTCTCTGACAAGAAATCCTTTATTATTTCTTTGCAAACTAACCTCCGATTGGGTTCTGGCTAGCACGTTAAGCAGCACACCCTGCATCTGCCAGCTCCAGTCAAATTAACACAGAGCCCCATGACAGTGACTAAGAGCAAGCATGGAAACTGGCCTGAATACAGAAGTGCTCACAGTTTCTAAAGAAAGGGATAATGGGTAATTTGTAGGAGTTAGTTGTCAAATTATATATTTAATTTTTTTGTATGCAAGCTAATAATAGGCTTAAGCCTGTAACTTGCACTTGGAATAATGATTAAAGTAGCAAGCTTCAGCAGTTTTTGCCCGTAGGACTCTCTCAGCTGAACTTCAACCACAGTCACAGCAAATCCTCAGAGATATCTTAGGAGTGGATAATATGAATCACCGTTTTTTTAAAGCAAGAAGGATAATACAGATTGGCAACAATTTTTACTTTTTTTAGAATTTTTTTTCGAGAGCTAAAACCTGTCGTGATATAAAATCACCTCTGATCCACAGGAAGGCACCGGCACAGCCGCTGATTAAAAGAATCTCATAAAACACATCCAGTGATGTTACATCCTTAATTCTGAATGATTTTTCACCATTTAAGATGATGAACTCTACTATGGTTTAAATCCCCTTTATTGTAAAAATAATTTTTGAAAGCGTCTGAATAAACATAAAGATCTACTTAATCTTTTTCGTGATCAATACTACTGCATTACACAGAAGACAATGCAGTAGATTTATTACAGAAGTTAATACAGAGGTACCTGTGAGTCTGAAATAGTGACCTGCCTCGATCCATCTAAAAAGGAAATTAATATTAAGGGGTGATGTGGCAAGCTGAGGACTGGTCAGGTAGTGAAAATTAACACCCTTAAAGAGAACAATGAATAAGTAATTTTCACTTTCATAAAACCTTGATTGGTAAAACACAGTCTGAACTTCTAAACCATGTGGTGAAAGAGGCAAAAATTCGATCCTGATCCTAATTTGAGCCTTGTCCACATATCAAATTTGCATCATGGTAACAGGATTGTTGACAAAGAGCAACCAACAGTGAATACACTGAAATTATTTCAAGAGATCTTTATAGCAAATTATCTTACACTGTACTCTTCCAGCAATTCAGTGGCCGTACAAAAGGGTTTTTGATTGTTTTAAAGATACTGGGCTTTCACATCATTTATAAGCACGGCTTGTGTTCTGTTGGAGTTGTATAGACCCAGATTGCTGCGTACTGGGACTCCCCAGCCACCTCCCACATCTTGCACCCACGTCTGGTACAGCGGATGGTCACAGGGACTAGTTGCTTTTTTCAATGGTTTTTCCATAAACACAGTATTCGAAGCACATGAGAACAGGAAACTTAAGAGAAACAACCACAGTAGATAATAAAAGTTCCATCTAAAAAGAATCTTCTTCCAGAGGCAATAACCAGGCTTTAGACAAATGCTATCATCAGATTAAGCTTTGGCTACTTTGCATAAACAAATCTATTCATCACAAAGAATCAAAACCATAATACTTAGTGTTAGAAACAAAGTGTGAATCTTAGTGTGGAACTAAGTCATTATCTCTTTCAAAACACTTTTTTTCCATTCAGTAAAATACCCGCTGCCATTGTAAACTGCTAAAGTGGAAAAGGAGTCAGAAACAAAGGCACACAATTTTTACAGTTTTTTGTTTTGTTGCTGTTAAGTACAGCCTGCAACCAAAAGAATAATTTATGTCAGAGGAAAAGAAAACATTAAGAACAAAAAACAAATTAGGCCTCTGTTCTTTAAAGACACTTCATAATTTTGACATTTAATTCTTATACATAATAAACACATTTTAGACCACTGCAACAATATCCCTACTTAAGTGATTTTTTTTTAACTAAATGAAAATGTTAATTATAAGGCTTGGATAATTATGCAGAATGAAAAAATATGCAAAATCTCACCTTGAATATTTAAGATGACGTCTCTATTGTGGACTAAGAAATGAACCTTGTTTACATCTTACAAACAGGTATGTGTTTATTTGATGAGACTGCACCAGAAAAAGTTCATGATTATAGAAGTAAGGAACAACTAACGTTAGATTCTACTTTATTCATATCAAAAAGAAAAAATGACTATAAATGAACTTCATCCTTCAAGCACAGAGGTTACTTCAAGGATATTAAACACAAGAGGGAAGTGCATGTTTCCATCATAAACCTGCTCAGTAAAATGCATTCAGTCTATCATACGCGGAATCAAACTTAGGACTGCTTGACACCATTATGAATCAAACAGCTGGCTTACTCCTGACTGCAACATTTTTCATCTCTATCTGAAAAACAAAAGCAAGCCAGGTAAGTAACTCAAACCCTTCATATAAATGGGTATTTGTCTTTACTTATTCATGAGCTCACTTTTGTTTACCTTGCCATGCATATCTTTTGTCTCAAATGGGGACAGTCACAGATTTCCAACACGCGGCTGCCCCAGCCACATTGATTCCATTCTTATTTCTTCCAATTTGTTAAAGCACAGGGCTTGGATATTGTGGGGTCAGAGAAAAGCAGCTTAAGACTCATAAAAGGGCAACCTTGCTTAAGTCTTGTACCTCAGGAACACTGCCTGTCCTGCCTGTCCGCTTGCTACGGCAGATACTGATGTCAAAGGACATCCATAAGAAATTCCAGTCTCCAAGTATGGAACCACAGTAAGCCAAATGCTTACAACTGGCCTATGAAGGAAGAATGGCTTATGCAGGAAACGAAGGAGGATGAGTAATTAATGGAAGTCTCACCGTTTCGTCACTTGGCTACAAAAGCCATGGCCCTGTGCAGCACTGAGCCCTCAGCAAGGATCATAAAACCATAGAATGGTTAGAGTTGGAAGGGACCTTAAAGATCATCAAGTTCCAAACCCCCTGCTATGGACAGGGACACTTCCCACTAGACCAGGTTACTCAAAACCCCATCCAGCCTGGCATTCAACACTGCCAGGGATGGGGAAACTACCACCTGGGCAACCTGTTCCAGTGTCTCGCCATCCTCACAGTAAAGAATTTCTTCCTGACATCTAAGCTAAATCTACACTCTTTCAGTTTAAAACCAGCATGCCTTGTCCTATCACTACACTCCCTCATAAAGAGTCCCTCCCCATCTCTCCTGTAGCCTCCTTCAGGTGCTGGAAGGGTCTATAAGGTCTCCTCGGAGCCTTCTCTTCTCCAGGCTGAACAACCCCCACACTCTCAGCCTGTCTTCATATGAGAGGGGCTCCAGGCCCCTGACCATCTTCATCACCTCCTCTGGACTCACTCCAACAGGTCCATGTCCTTCCTATGTTGGGGGCTCACAGCAGTTTAAAACCCGCGGCCCTCCAAGCTGCAGTGACGTTTTCCGTTAGAACATACCTACAGCTGTCATCGCTAACACAATTTCACACTGTCTCTAATCACATTTTAATTTTAAAATAACACATTTCCAATGGTGCATTTCTATTCCCATTTTACATGGGATTTGCATTTCTTAGAAGCAACTGGCTTCTCTGGGCTCACACACTTCATTTGAGTCATACATTAAAACCTGCTCTGCTGTTAAACAGCATTCCCTTTTAATAAGATCCAACAAGAACCAGAGATGCAAACACACCAAAATAAAAAGGGTAGGTTTGCATCTAATTTGATGCAGACATAAAATAACTAGCAAATATAAATGTGTCAAAAAGCAGCATTGAAAGCCACTTTTCTTACAAGTCCTAGCTCTTATTTTGCTGCATTTGATTGCCTAGAAACTACGACAAATGAAGCTCTATGGATACAATACCTAGGAAAATGACTGCAGCATGGAACAGGTAATTTGCATTCTATATTTAGCACGTATGCATATGTTAGTGCTGACATGAAGAGCTATTAGAAATGCCTAAAAGAGTCTCAACCTGAGCTTTTGCAAGTAAGTTTTTCACAGTAAACACAAGATGAAATACGAAATACTTAGGGTTTTTATTTTGAAGGTGCTTACATGTCAGACTGTTCATCACACCTTATCCCAAGTGCATTACAGCCTTTGTCTTAGCCAGGGGACGGAAATATCTTGAAATTACCTGCTTTAATGAAATGCATAAATAACTATTTGTTTGCATTTAAGAAACAAATGGAGATACATTCCTAGACTGGTAGATTAAAAAGACAAGATTAGAACTTGTCTCTCCTGCCTCCAGAGTGGAGAACACAAAACGACTCACAGAGGGACAGATAAATCAGTATCACTTTTAGGAGAAAAGCACCGATGCTTGGTGCATTGGTAAAGAAGCAGCTAAAAAATAAATGGAATTAAGTCTACGGAGTTTCTTCTTCTCCTAGAATGTACCTAAAATGGAAAGGTACTGGATTTCCACAGACTTGGGAAGATGCTTGCTTTCCATGGCAGGAGGGAAGAGGATCTGCCACATTTCTTCTCCTTGCCATATGTCAGACGAAGCAGGGAGTAGGACAGTCTGTAACTCCAACCCTGTGCTGGGCCTCCCAAGAACCTGCACTGAAGACATGGAGATGAGGAGGCAGTATCTTGGCAGTACTACAGTTTGTCATCCCAGCAGACAAGTGCTCTTCCCTTAAGGAACTTAGAGTTGGAGTGAAACTGCCTCACCCCAAAATAGCATGGCCTCTTGACACAGGAAAAAGTCCCGTGTTGTATTAACAATCTCCTTTAAAATGGTACTGAAAGAGCAGGTGATGCGTATTCTCAGTTGGGAGAAATCCCAAGATGCGAACCTACATAATTATCATCATACTAATTCCTTCAACTGCGTTTCGGGCATTTCAGGAGAAAGCAGAGAAGGGGCACAGCAGTGTTTGGAGGGCAGAACCCAGCAGAGCAAGCTGCCGAGGCTGCAGCCTGGTCCTCTGCCATGCCTTGGAGGGCATCAATCATAGCAGCATCTCACCAGCGAAACGCCACCGGAGCCCCCAGCCACGGCAAACCTCCTCCACGGAGGCAGAGCCCCACTAACCCTGCTGAGGAAGGACTACAGAGACCCCATCAACAGGGAAGATGTCCAGAAGGGCCTCATGTTTTCTCAACTCAAGCAGCAGAGCAAATCAATGAGGCCTGCCTTTCCAAGCCATTCGTAAAATTAAACCTAATGTGGTGTCAGGTACCTAAAGAAAACAAACAGGAGAGGAAAAACAAAAACTCAGATGTTTTCCCCTGATCTCTTGAGCTAAAATAATCCAAGACACCACACAGAACAGACATGCTGTAAACTGAATTTAGGCAGACGCTGCTGAGATTTTAGGATGATGCTATTCTTTCAGTAGACCCTTCAACAAAGATCTGATGTCTTTTTCTCATTTTTTCTCATTCTCAATTTGCATTGCTATTAGCTGGCCACACAGTTCAGAACACTTCACATTTCAAATTCATACATCTTGCCAAAATGTATTTGAAGTGTAGGTGTATGGAGACAAAAATACAGCCTTTTTATTTTTGAAAAGAACAAAAAGATGAAACAGGGAAAATATGACTTAAACTATGGAACATAATTAAACAGATTCATAAAAGATGAAAAAAGATGAAAAAATATAACATAACCAATCATCCACAGAAATCAATTTTACTTTATAAAAAAATCACTGCCAGATTTGATCTTTCCATTTGCCTTCAGATGTGCTACCAGCTATGGCTCCTAAAACTAATGAAAGGAGGAGGAGAAGGAAATGTTGTCTCCTTACTACTTTTTATGGAAAAAGTAACACACAACATCAATCAATGTCCTCTCAAAGCCCCAAGGAGCTTCCAATCCTTCATCAATGTGGTTTCGGTGTCCCATTGACACTGCAAGAAGTGTCTCTTGCCGGTGCAGACGGTACCTGATCCACCATAGTCCTTTCAACAGTGGAGATGACCGTGCTTCTCTCAGGCTGTTTTTGCTACAGAGTGGTGATCTGTGATTCCTCTCATGTTACCAAGCACACAGCACAGCCGCTGTCAATTTAAAGACTTTTTCTGGACTAGTACTGACAGCTTTCTAAGGGCAGTATGTAGAAATACTTAAATGTTTGTGACTAGTGTCTGATTTAGAGTAACTGAAACTATCTTACTGCATCCATAGAAGAGGCAAAGCAACAACTGAATCACCTCGGTTCCATCCAGTCCAACCACTTGGATTGTATGATTCAGAAACTGTTCTTTTTCAGGCTTTTAATTTTTGCTGACTGGGAAGATTTATTACAGTAACACACATCATGATACAAATCCTAACAACTTGACAAAGAAAATGCAGTCGACATTGCCCACATCTTACTTCAATCACTTTGCCTTCACTTAGAACATCTGGATGTGAATATATGAGAACCTACAAAGAATGGCAAGAATCCTCCCACTCTGACAGGCAAAGCTTCAATTTAAAATTTCCATAAGGAGCTTCTTACTGCACCAGGATCCTGAATAAACATCTCAGAGCATTCCACTAGCTTCAGAAAGTATCATAAATACTTTACCAGTGAATTAGTTACCAAATCTTCACCACCACAGTATCTGAGAAGAGTAGTCATTAGCAGAATTTCCACTAGCAATATTATACTGAGCTAGCAAATGGAAAAAAAATACCACAAACAAAACGAGCCCTGCTCCTGAAGGAAGTCTACAGCTCGGGCAAGAATTAAGAACATGTTTTATCCACTGTCTATCCACATACCTTTCAAGGAAAGTAATCTTTTTTATGAAATATGTGATTCCTGTTCATGCTCTACATTCAATGAGAATGCAACCTTCAGAAAGAAATGGTAGATTCAGTAAGGTACAGCAAGAGAAATCCAAGAGCTCATTCTGCCCATCTGTTTTGATCTGCTTAGAGTTCCTAAGACAGAGGGTATTTTGTCATTCTGAACATATTTTTAAGTAGAAGTCATGTACACTTTTCCATAGGAAAAAAAAAAAAAAATCAAGAAAAAAAAAATGTATCATGTATTTAATGACTAATTATGGTAACAAACTGAAGGAATTTTCACACCTCATTGGGCTAAGGACCTTTTACAGAATAATCCCTGCAAGTTTTATTTGGAATCATTACAGAATTGTATTATCGTTTTAGAAAGCCCATACCTGGGAATTTGCACTTAATTGGTAATGGCTTCAATTCCTGTTGGTAAATAATGGACTTACAGTTTTTCCTAACTACTACACCTTGTACTACAAGGAAACTCCATGTGAATTTCTGAATGATTTGGGTAGAGTCATTTAACATCCAACCTTTGGTAGCATTTGTACCAACAAAAGTGGTAACAACATATGCAACAGTTCCTTGCTGATGTTGGGGGGGAGAAATATATTACAGAAACAAGTTATTATTACAGTCTTCTATTTACAGGAAAGGGAAGGGAACTATTCACCACGCAGCCTGGTAAAATAGTCATATCACCCTTATTATTAGCTACACACACAGATTTGACTTGGAGTATTTCCATTTTCTTCAGTGACACTCAGACTGCCAGAGACTGAGCCTTCACCAGCGCAGTTGCTGTTGCTGTGATTTACCAGGACCATGCCAGTTCTTAAGAGCACTATCCACACGGCAGTAAGACTTGACATATTTCTCCTGGTTTAATATTTACTCTCAGGTGAGAAGAGAATAGATTGACTTTTCAAATACGACATTAGATAGGACCGCACCGCTGAGCTGCAGACACTGAAATTCCATATACATACTAACAGCACTGTATGTATCTGGAAAAAGACTGTACGTACTCAAGCCTTCTCCCCCTGCTCTGCATAAAAAGTAAAATATCTATGGAATTTTAAAACTTTGTAGTTAACTTATTTTAAGACAAGTGAACTCAAGGTCTAATCTTATGTTTCAAGTAAGATATTTTTGGAGGCAGAAAACTAGAATTGCGCAGTAAGCTAATTCATCACCACAGAAGAAGATAATAAAAGGAGGCAAACTGCTCTGCAAGCCAATTCTCTGCTCTCTTTGTTCCAGCTTTCCTACCCTGTCTGTATAGTCCATTATACAGTGTTTTACTCCCATACACACCAGGATGGATTGGGAGTTCATCAAGCCACAGACCAGAACTCCAAAAGCATCACAGCAGGGCAAACCTGCAGTGCCAGCTGTGGAGAGTGGTGGAAAATGAATGTACGCCTTCAGAAAGCAAGACCAAATGCCTCTTGGAAGTAAGAGCTACAGACAACTCAAAAAGGGATGTAAGATGTGGATCCAGTAGGAGTGAGGCATCTTTATATCCCCATGACTGCAGAACACAGCTCTATAGAGGAACTGGAATTTCAGATATACTGTTTTGTTTAACCAATAACAAACACTATTTATTATTTAACCAATAAAGAACACTATCTGTGGGGCAAGATAAAGGCCAAGTAATCAGTATATATAGAATTTCTGCATTTCTTTTTAGGTCAGGTGTAAAGGTAACTTTTCCCTCAGGCATAACCCAGTTGCACGTGAAGGTAGGTAGCTCTGGTTCTGCACTCAGTGACAGGGGTCAAGAACCCACAAACGTGGTGCTGTGCTGCCCACAGATCTCCACAGCTTTTTCTCCTGATCTGTTTGCAAAGCTACATCCACCAGTGAAGCAAAGACACCAGCATTTCCCTACACGAGGGAGCACTGCAAGGGCACACAGGGGTAACACTGCTGCAGCAACTGGGCCAGGTAAATGAAGTGCTTAATTCTCAACTGGGCAAAACGATATTTTGCAGGAGATACTCTACAGGTTACCAGGTTTTAGTTATGTTCAAATTCAAGTATCTGTAATACTCTCTGATATCACACACCGGAGTCATTTGTTTGCTTGAGTGCACAAACAGCAAAGCTGTTAACTAAATTAAGAAGTTGTAAAACAGTATAAAAAGCAATGGGGAGAGTATGAGAAGAGAGTAGTTTTACTGTCTCTGAATTACAGATGCATCCTGTTGTTTTTTACCATAAACAAAAATTAAATTTAGATTAGAATCTACCCTTTATTTATTGGTTGATTTCTTGATTTATTCAGAAAAGGTACTGTGCTTAAACAATCTGAGTATGCTTTAGCAGTCATCAGAGATAACCAAACTAGCTATAGGGCAGTAGTTTTCAGGCACTAGCCTCTGTAACTTAAACTCACATATAAATTTTGCTGAAGGAGTTAAGTTTCATTAATAATCCACAGTAACATCACACACAAACCCAAGGCCGCAAAGATGAGGCAATCGGGAATTGCAATATATTTCCTAAATACAAGGCAGAGGATTCCTATGGCAAGCTTAAAATTAACTAAAATAGTGCCAGTCTCACCCATGTATTTGTAGAGAACAGCCTCCTGAGAAAAGAAATTGCATTATGTCCTTTGCTCTTCTGTGAAAGCACTAAGGTGGAAAAATGGAGCACAAACCTGAAGACGGCATCACCAATAATAATACTTTTAAGCATTAAAATGCCAACTCCCAGAGCTTTCATTCTGTCAGACAAAAGTTATTATTAAATATCACCAGTTATCTCTGTAGGAAATGCTAAAGAGTAAACTAGTAACTCAGGTTCAGTCTGAAAATAAGAAAAGGAATCACAGGGAGAGCAATAATTCAAATGCCTGATTTCTCCTTATAGTATAAAGAGACATCAAAGCTGAGATTTATGAAGAGTTAGGAGGAAAATTAAGCTCTGTAATAAAGATAAGATATTCCCATGCATCCAATGAACAACTGACCCATTTCCTATCCAAGATCCTCATATACTGAGCACTTCCTGTCTTACTGAGGGACAAGACCATCCCCACAAACACCTGGCAATGCTGCCGGGGGCCAGAGCAGCACCCCCATTCCATTCTGCACAAGGAACCCGGTGTCAGAGCTGTCTGCCACAGAAACCCAACCTAAGGCTTCTACAGCCTCAGTTAACTTACAAGGAAACCCCCTCCTTGTTAAGGGGACCTGTTAAAAGAATACATGAAGTTTCTTGCATTATGTTATCTGAGGGTTAAGATCTGTAGGTAATACAGGTCACTTTAGTCTACAATTCAACCCCTTTGCCAGGACAGATTTATCTTCTAGCTAACACCAATTAACCCAGTTAAACAGAATTAATCCACTACTGGGGGAAGGGGGGAATAAAAAGAAAACAAAATACCCTCAAGCTTTTTCTTCTGGGATGAAGTTTTACGAAGCGAAAAACATAGGATGCACCAGAGCATGACAGCATCAGAGGGAAGGAGGCCAAAACATCAGCCCTGGCATACTGGCTTAGGGAGACGGGTTATGATAATTGTTTTTATATAGACACTTTGCCATAATACTATTTGAGATTAATGAACAGAGATAAGATTTGACAATATCAGTTCCACCTGTCGCTCTGCTGTGGCTCAAACACGCATTTGGAAGAAGCCACCTCCAAATGTAGCAAGCACCAAGGGGAAAAAGGACCCCCGTGGTCCTAAACCTGCCAGAAACCAGATGCAGATGGAAAATTGATCTTCCGTCCCTCATCTGTTTGACTGAAGACAGAAATTGACTTCCTGCAAGTTATTAATTAAACTTACCAAGCAAAAATTAATCCTTTGTGTGTGGCTATCACATTATCTTTCATTATTCAGAAGACTGAAATCATACTGTTCTAACACACTTCACCTTCATTTCCTCAGCTCTGGAAGAGGGAGTACTGAAGTGCTAACCCACATCAGGCTGAGGCATTAACAGTGGCATCAATTATTGCTACTATTCTTGCTTCTGGGTTAATTCCCCTCAGACTTAAGGTCCAGCTTTCTTAAAAGCAGCCATTCATTAAAGAAATTCAGACAAAGCAAAAGGGACTTCATTCAGGAGGTAAATACAAACGAAGCACAGAGCAGCATTTGGACCACGTCATCTGTAGTGAATGAAATAACAGAAGGAGCTTCAAAAATAGGAGTGCAGTAGACAGCTGCTAAGGACTCATCCTGGCAGCAGTTGCTGACCATGTTGGAAAATGACAAGTGCATCTTGCTACCTCCACCAGTGCAGCCGGTGTGTGGCCGAGCACTGGTACCAAACCTGGGTCAGAGGGGGGAGACTTGGGCTGGAGCCTTCCCCAGCAAGAGGTGTTCACAGCCCAGGACATCTCTACAGTGCAGAAGGATGGGAAAGTCCACAGACTCACCACACAGACTCAAAGAAATGTCTAGAAAAAAATGGCCAAAATTTTCAGAGATGACAATCCATCCTACACTACCTATGAAAACATTCTCAAGTACCATGAGAAACACTAGCTTAAAACTACAGAAACATGTACATTATAGGAACTGCTTATACAGCCTCCCTGTTGGAAAAGGTGGCTGTAAACATCCCACCTCCCAAGCAGACAATTCCACTTGCTACTACCAGCCACTGAAAATAGCTTGCTTGCTTGGGCATAAGAGAGACAACTTGGTATCACAATTTTGGTATAAAGAATCCTTTCCTTGGACATTTCCAAGTGACCAAGGACTCTACAGGCTCAGTTCTGCTCCGTATTTCATGAGGAACAAGATACCTGAGAGCAGATTTTCACATGTTCCCCATTTGTCCATACACAGCTTCACACATGCACCCTACCAATGATGGCATGCCAAGCATTCCCGCTTGCAAACACATTTATTTTCTGCTGGAACAGGCAGGCTACATGCAGCTACCTTTTCTGTGCATTGGTGAGTGTGCAGAAAATTTAACATCATAAAAACATATCCCTCAGATTAGAAAATAGACTGCAATAAAGCAAGAACTGAATTGGCCGATTATCTCAATATGTGGTTTTAATTACCTCTAACTCATGGCAGTCTGTTCATTTGCATCTTTCAGATGAGACCTTAAATATCCATACCCTGTGTGCCTGCCTTGGACAAAGATGATAGCTTGGGGCTTTTCTGGAAAAAAAAACAGATTCCTGCCTCGTTGTCCTTGGCTGCTACAGTCCTCCGAGGTGGCTGCAATTCAGCAACGCAATAGGCTTGCAGCCTGGGAATTAGGATGGAAATTGTTATATGAATGCAAATATTGCTCTAGATCTTTTCTAAAAGTATTAGCAAAAACATCACAGAATCCCACCAAACAACACTTTTCTATTCACCAGCCCTTAAAAATGAAATAAGGTTCTAATAAGGACCAGTAGGTCACCAAGAAAAAAGAAAACCTGACAAGAAGAGCCAAAAAAGTCTAATTTAAGATGAAATAGATCGAATGACTAAATTATCATTTAAAACAAAGTTATCTAAAAATGAACCACAAGAATAAAGAGAAGATGGTAGAATTTAAAATGGGTTTGGGGGGAGTCAAGAGAAAAGTGGAAAAAACGGAAGACAAGGTATAAGACACTAGCCACAGGAGCTGCTTAGAGTTTATTATTGACTGAAACCCCAGTTTGTTTTAACAAAAATGTGTAATTACAGTCTGAATGCGTCTGGCTCTTTGTAGGGCATCCAGAGAGGATTAATCTTCTGCCCCCACCTCCTTTTACACAGTAGCCACAATCTGGCCCTTCAAGTCTGACTACAGCAAAACACCAATCGATTTTTATGGGAAGTGGCAGCTTCAAAATTACATTTCATGGCATCTTCTTACTTCAAATACAACAAACAGTCCTTCAGCTATGCCACGCTTATAAGAACACCAATTCTAAAGCACCAGGTTTAAACACTAAACATCAGACACCATTGTTTTTAGGCACGTGAATTGTTTTAAGTTACTGGTCAGGCACTGCCACAGCTTATAGCCAAAGCACGGGATGGAAGCTGATAGTGTATCTGAAATCCTGTAATTTTAACCAAGTTGTCACTTTATATTACAGCTAATCAGCTTCCTTGAATGTATCCCAACTATCTGTCGCATTTGCAGAAGTCTGAATCCTTTGCCATCACTTGTTCTTACAAGAACCCTCTCCCAAGCCACAAGCCCAAGGATGAGGACAGGTGCAAAGTAAGCCCATTACTTAAGAAAGGGAAATCACTTTTAATTACCAGCTTGCAGCCTTAGCTGCAGAAACACATAGGGCTGTAATTTTGATCTTTGCCTGAAGATATGCTTGGCATGAGGGCAGTCTTTAGCAACACCAGACTGATTTAGACTGGGAGGTGGCAGGAGGCTGACACCAGCAGGGTTTCACAAGCAGGGAGGGCAGGAACGGGCTCAAAAAGGGCAGGAACGGGCTCCAGCCCCAGCTGGGTCAGCATCAGCCCCACAGAGAGCCCTGCCAGGGAGGAAGAGGCACCCTGCCATTATAGGGGACTGCACCGATGGAAAAGTTAAAAGCACCTGAAGATCTGCCCACTAAATTCAGCTCCAACTCAGTTGAAATAAATCTTTAACTCGGTACTAAAAGCCAATTCTGTTTCCTTCTTGCTGGGAGAAAGGTTTCTGCGCTACGTGATCTGAACTGGTTAGTCACACCCCAGGAGGTAACATGGGAGAAGGTAAAAATAAAAATAATACAGGCAAGAATGAGCAGTTTTAAATAAATCGGAGTGCTTTCACAAAACACTAGCAGCCAGTGGGAGGATTCAGAGGGCAAAAGCAGCAGGTGAAGTCACAGGCTCCAGGCTCAGCTTTACCATAACTGAAAAGTTTGTTTGGAAACAAACCAGAAAATCTAGCGACCTCCCTGTTCTGCCCTTATCATGTTTTGACTAAAAGGTTGTTTTCAAAGGATGAGCAAGTTCCCAGCATAACTTCATTAAACTCTCTGCCACCGTTTTCATGAAAAAAGGGCACAGAAGATACATCCTACAAACTCCATTTCTTTGTTGTAAGTATATTACAGAAATAGTTTCTTCATATTAAATATTGGCAGGGCAGTTCTAATAGAATCAGTGGCCAAACATTGTACTTAACATCTGCCATTTTAATAACTATCTCTACTTCTACTGAACAGGCTATTCGATTTAACAGACAGTTGTAAAATTCTAATAAATCTTGTGACTGGCATCCATCTCTCTCTATTTTATCTCATTTTAGGTTCCTTGTTTACTATAATTTTGTGGAAATAATAGCTTTAGTTTAAAAAAAAAAAAAAGTGTTTGAACTTGAAAAAAAATAAGATACACACCCCACAGCTTCAAGACAGGGTAACAAGCGCCTCCATTGATGACTGTAACTGACTGTTCCTATTCTGCAGGACACTTCCACAGCTAACCACCCACCCTCTCCTCTTTTTAAATAAGGCTGCAGCTGGTCTCCAAGAGGTTCTAAATTAAGGCAGGAATGCAATACAAAGTGCATGTGCATGAATTCAGATCTCTCCACACCCACTGAAACACATCTCCAGAGAAACAAAAGGACAGTAGAGCAAGGGATGGAGAAATCGGCACTTGCGCTACGTGATACTCAGCTTAAAAAGCAACTGCTAAATGTGTTTCAGCAGTTAACTAGTCTACCTCAGCAACTCTTAATCATCTTTGATTAATAAGAAACCTGGAATATTAAATAATACATACTCTAAATTACAGTTTGTGTTCTTTCACAGAGCAATAAGGTATTATAAAAATGCAAGAGAATACAGAGCTGGAGATTGCAAATGATGTCGATAAACATATTTGTAAATAACACGAAACAAAATAAGGATAAATAAAAATATGAAAAGCTAAAATAAAATAGTCTTTTAAAAGACTGTGGTCTCAAAGAGAAGAAAAGTGGAACAACGTTCAGAAACAGGCAATATTTACCTTAGAATATCTTTGCATGTTGGAAGTTAAAGATCAGATCAATGCACGTGTACTCCATTGAAGGCCAAACCCAGCAACCAACAAGTTTCTCTACTACTTGTGTGCTCTGGTTTTATTTCTCAATTACAGGAGTAAAACAAAGTCTCCTCAAAGTGAAGTGAAAAGGCTTTGCACCTCCTGTGGCTATTTTCACATACACAATAGAGGTCTCTGGGTTTCTCACACTTCCATTCCAGCCAGGCATAGAACACAGACATGTACATAGTCTTAATGTGGTGGAGCAAAGTACTTTATTGGTCACTAATCAACTGACCGTGTATATTAACCTCACAGGCTGAGCCTATGATCCCATTTACCTCTCCCAGATGCTAACCTCCCTTTCACTTCTGTCTTGCATTCCTTGTAGGCTTCCGTTTCTCTTCACTTCTTAGAATCACAGAATAGAACCACGGAATGGTTTGGGTTGGAAGGATCATCAAGTTCCAACCCCCCTGCCATGGGCAGGGACACCTCCCACTAAACCTGGTTGCTCAAAGCCCCATCCAACTTGGCCTTGAACACTTCCAGGGATGGGGCCTGGGGCCTCCTCCTCTTGGTGTTAACACATCCCCTGTTTCACTAGTAGCCTGTGGTTTTGCACTCATGGTTAGCCATGGTTCACCAAGGACTTCCCACCTCAGCCACTCGTCCACTTCACTGGGTTGACAGTCCCGTCACACAGCCATGGTGCTAACTGGATCAGGGACCAATGCAGCTACAAAACGCTTCTGCAAACTTCTCAAGGCGGATCAATTCCCCAGCACAGAGAGGCAGGGATGGCAGAGCAGTGAGTGCTTGGGAAAAGGGCACGGCAAGAGTCACTGCAGAAACAAGGCCACCAACAGAAGCCTCTAGCCGGTCTCTGCCCACTCCCATCCTCCCGGTGTCCTGGCCATGACCGTCACCCCCCACCGGGCAGCACTGGCAGCTCCTACAGGAGCTCCTCATCCTCCATGGCCAACACGTTTCGCTCAGCTCTTTCCCAGCAGAGACATCTGCAAGGCATCGCAGCTCAAATCTCTGCCCCAAGAACTTACATTGAAACACTGAGGCTCAAATACCAGATTTTAAAGCTTTTTAACTCAGACATTTTGTTCATTAAAGAGATGAAGTGAAAATATGCTTAGATGAAATCTGGACAGGTATACTCACGTGCTATTCATGCTAGCATATATCCAAATCATCAATTATTTCTGTGCATACATAAACTGAAGAAGGATGAGAAGAATGTGGTCATTTTTTTAAAATTCCTATTAAAAAATGAACCAGTGAAAAATTTCCAACTTACTAAGCCATTGTACAGTCTGGTTCAATAATTTTGAGCTATATTGATTTAATGGTATTACTTGGAGCTAAAACTAACTGGTATGTTATTATGTATTTACAGAAAATAAAAGAACTAAAAATCTAGTAGTACAGGTTAATCAAACTGTCAACAAACCTTCTTTGCCGCATAGCATAATCCATGCAGCAATCTCAGAACACATTATAGAGCATTTTATAAACCAAATAAACTTAGCAGGTTTTATTTTATAAATAAAGCACTGTCACCTCTAAGGCACGACAATATTACTTTTGAGGGCAGGAGAGAAGAAAAAAGCCTCACTACTAACATCGAAGTTGGAATTTTGAGTAGGATGATGCTGCACGCGTTCAAATTTGGCCAGAGTTTGGAGAGGTCCCAGATGTTAACAGCAAAGCTCATTGCAACCATTACAACTGTTACGGTTTGAGAAAAACCCATAACACTCTATTGTCGTTTAGACAAATTCTATCACCTGGTGACCCCCTCCCCACCCGGGAAGGGGAATCGGGAAACAGAAGGAAACAGAAGGGTTGAAGTATAAATAGATTTAATAGAATAAGACTAAATAATTAACAAAAATACTAAAGAACCAGTATTAATCCCGATACTGATATAAGATATACAGGAATTATACTCAGCCAATTCTATCAGTAGGAAGCTGTGCACTCCCAGCAGGGACAGCAAATGGCGGACACTGCCAGCGCAATGGCTTCAGGAGGAAGGGAAGGCCTCAGGGGTCCGGCACCGGGGCAAGGAGTTGTCTGGACCCCCCGCCATCAAGGGAGAGACAGCTACGCAGCAAACTTTTCTAATTTATATTGAATGTGACGTTTATGGTATGAAATAATCCTGTTGGCCAGCCTGGGTCAAATGTCCAGGCCTTGCTCTTCCTTGTCCCTGCACCTGGCAAGGCTCAAAAACACCAAGACCTTGAATCCCACAGAGCCTGGCTAGCTAGAAAGTAAATATTTTCACAAATTCAGACACTAGAGTCTTCTAGAAGTACAATTTTCCCCAGTATTAGTAGAAAAGTTAGTCCTGTGTCTCTCAACCCAGGACAACAACTCTTATCTACTCACACGCATAACTTCTGTAGGGTCTGACCCCAGAGGAGAGAAGCTGGTGGTCTCTAAAGAAATGGTTTCAAATACTCTGGTTAAGCCTCCATTTTCGACCCCCTCCAGTCTGGTTCGTACCGCTTAACAACAAACTGTGATGCTAAGCACTGCACGGGCCATGAATCAGAGTGTGGTACCAGTTACTCAAACAGAAAATGCCCGACAAACCGATTCAACATGCCGAACGGCATGGATCCCTGTCCTATAAGGTAACTTAAATTATTAGTTTAAATTAAACTTTACCCTCAAAGCAGTGGGCTTGCATTCAAATTTCAGGTGGTAACACAGGCCCCGGTTCAAGGGCCACTGAAATCAGTGGAAAGATTCAGAAACGTTTCCAAAGGCTTCGGATTGAGCTCACGAACACCAGGTCCCGTGTGAGCCAACTCATCACCAACAGACTCCCCTTACACGGCTTCAGGCTCATCCAGGCTTTGTAACACTGAGCATTTGACTTCTCTTGTGTCTGTTGAAGCAGCACGTATTTGGAATTACTAAGAACAGAAAGGGTGCTGCCACCTCATTTCATGCACTTCGGCACGCAATACCAAACACTTAGACAAATTCATACCTCCCACCACACAACCCTAATTTCACTCTCGAAGTTCACCTCCACAGAAGCTGCGTAAATCTTATGTCTCCCGAAAGTCGGTGATGCCTAGCAACATCAGAGCACAGGAAACCTTGTCCCAAAATCACTAAAATACACATGAAAATTCTGCCAATACTCTACATAAACTGAAATTAAATCTATTCCATGGGATAAATCGCAGTATCTTAATATTTAATATATGTAACATCGCTGTACTCTCACTTCAAAGAATTCTAAACATCGAAGTGGAAGGTACCATCCCAGCTACATATTTTGTTGTTAAAATTATCTAGTCCTCCTACAGTAGTATCACCCAGAGACCTCAGCTGACATGCTGCGTTCTGTACCTTCTGCAGCAAAAGGAAGGCAGAACAGAAAATAACAGAACATGAAAATGTGTTGCTAGGATAAGACATCATGGAAACCAAATGCACTGCACTTAAATAGTGTGACATTCTGTATGTGCTCTAGCACACAGAAATATTTAATTTTCTCCAAAGTTTAATCTTTTCCCTTTGGTGGATTTAGATTCAATTTCTTTTCTTTTTTTTTTATAGCCTACCTGAGTTTAAATTTGAAATGTGTTAACCAAATATTGTCTTAGATTTTAATCTATACCACTCAATAAGGATGATGGGATAGTATGGATCCAATTTGGGCAGATTTTCTCTGCTAGAGTCTTGCAGAACTATACCCCTAAATGTCATGCGAATTATTGCTTTGTATCAGATGCATCTCTCTTCCCTCATCCTGGAAGTTTCTGAAGCCCCAAGGACACTCTGAAGGAGAACAAATGGCAATGAAAATTTAATTGTGCAGAGCCTCAGGGGGCTTTGCTATTGATGTCTCTGGAGAGCAGTAAGCTAAGGTGGTATCACACATACCTAATTCAAAGAAAAAATTTTCAAGAGATAGAATTTTTCAGCAACACATTTCAGGCACAGCCTATGGCTTTCTTGCTTCTCTAAAAAAATCCATTAAAGGTTCAAAAAACATTGCCAGTCTTTCAAAGATTAAATTCTCTCTGCAGACTTGAAATTACAATATCACGGGCTTCTAAACAGTAAGCTACTGTTTGTCGCTGCATCGACAGAATATAAAAAAGGCACATTGCCACTTTATAAGAGCACATCCCACTATGAAGCCACACATGCAGTATACAGTATTTTCAGGATGCTTGCCCATTTTGAAAGCAACCCACAAAAAGAAGCTATATGACCTCAGAATACCTGAGCACAGTTTCCAGAAGGCCACGCTGTCACTTCCCAGCAAGGGTACTATATTTTTAACATTAACTAAATACATTTCATCACTGCAGAAGTGCAAAGAAGACACTGTCACAGCATTTTCCCATGGTGTGATCACTATACTGTTTTCCTCTTCTTATAATAATAGTACTATAGTAGCACAAAGTGGTTGTGCTTGTTAGAATTTGGACAGCAGACACTTTATAATCTCAAAAACATCCCCATTCCTTCACCTGCTGATATCTGATGAAGCACCAGAGGGTTCATTACAATATAACTTAAAGTCTTCCTCTAAGAATTCAGGCTTTCATTAGGCAAAAAGTTGGGCTGTGTTAAAAACTGTGTATCTTGCTGGTGCCTTCATATTAACATGTACTATTTTTGTGCATTTCAAAACAGGCCTTTCACTTTGCCAGAATACTGGGTAAAACTGTCCTTGTGCAGAATGAGTATCTTTTGAAGATACTAGACAGGACAAGATATTATTTCAAAGTATACCAAAAGAATCAACAGATTTACGTGTGACTTTGGAAACAGGATAAGGTCTCACAGTCACAGGCTTGCAGCTTGCAGAATTAAATGTATCAGGAAAGCAGGAAGCAGGACTGGAAAGGATTTCACGGTAAGTCCTTCATTAGTCCTGGCAGTACCTTAGAATTGGTCTGAACAAGTTTCTTCAAGATATTAGTATGTTTTTATATGGCTTAAAGATATCCAAGAGTGGCATTTTCATGATCTCTTCTAATCAAGCTCATTTTGGGAAACATTCAAAACAGGAGTGGAAACAAACGAGCTGGAGTCAGAGCACATCATAAGACAACTACAGTCTGTCCCAGAATGCAAAAATTCCATTGAAGTTTAAGAGATTTTCTTTTGGTATAATTTTCAGATACTATCACCTTTTTAAATGGAAAGATGACTGCAAGTCTGACTATTTGCTATCAGAATTTCAGTGTTTCTGCAGCATCTAAGAGCTGAAAAGGGCACTTTCTAATCTGGCTAATATGGAAATACGGGCACAGAGAGCACTTTCTTTAAAGAAAAACAGCTAAATCAATAAAAACTATTTGTGAAAGGGCTGAACAATTTTCTGAACAAAATTATATGAAGGCTCTTTAAACTAAAAAAGGAGAAAACCCTCTAGTTTAACAGGTACTGCAGAATCTTCCCTCTGATAAGGATCACTTAGAGACACAGAGTTAGTTTTCCCACACTTTCCATCTACTCCCCGTGCACAGAGTACAGCTATATCTCCTGGGGGAGGTCTCCAGCTAACACCAAATGACAGCAGAATAGCTTAGGTGAAAGATATGCAAGCATCTAACACCAGTGTGGGAGGTCAGTGAGGAAAAACAGGTACAAAATACCCTCCCTGGCACAAGTTTGGAAGAGCCCTTCAGGACGAAGCCCAGCAGTAAGCAGGAAGCAGCATTTGCTTTCTTACCAAATGATGCACGGGCAGATTTCTAAGCACTTCTTTCATTCTTCACAGCTGTGACCTGGGTCTGCTGCTAATAAGAGCCTTCCCAACACCTAACCCATGGTGCTTCTGAACAGATGAAAGAAAGAGGAACGTGGGAAGAGGAGGGATGTTAGCTTGCCACCAGCGCTCGCTGAACCCCGTGAGAAAGGCTATGCTGGAAGGAGCCAGGTGGGTTGTACACCACAAACACGCGATTCCTAGCACAGAGCCTCTGAGCTGGGAGGATCAATCAGCAGATAAACTCTTCCATGGTCAACAAGGAAACCAGTCCATGATTTTGGTTAGTTTCCCAGAGCAGCACCCCTCTGCTGTTGGCCCCTTTGCTCAGGAACACGCAGCACCTGACCAGAGCTGCTCCCCACGTCTGACTGTGGCCGTGATGAACCAGGCTTTGTCAAGTTCAACGATGATAATGAAGCAAAGAGAAGAGAGCGAGAGTGCTCCAGTGCTAGCATTAGTTAATTTGCTAAGTGGCTATAGCAAGGCCCTTGTTACTAGCAAGGATCCTGAGTGTTTCTCAGACAGCTTCTCTTTGTTTAAAGCCTTATTTCCTGGATGCAAGAAACTAACAAATAAAAAAAGGCCATAAATAACCATTCAAGATGTTAACTCTTTTCTCCCCTGCTGTTTTTAAGAGCAATGTAAGCTATAAACTACCCTATAAACATATCTTGAGCTTCCTGTGACAACTTCAGTGTCGAGCAAAGCCTTGCACAATGCAATAGTATCAGTTTCCCATCCCCATTTTGACTATGGATACAGTTTTAGCCTCAAGTAGAGCCTATTTTACAAGTTTGCTCTTTTATTAGGTCTCTGCTCCAATTATCTTAATATGACTCATTTTATATTGTTTATATTTACTGTAGAATATTGTGTTGTACTGTTCATATACTTTTAGGGCACACAGTATGTGAAATAGTGCTCTATGCTATGCAGCATTTCCATTTGCTTTTGCAATTATAGACAGAAAACACTACCAGGCTATAGCACTATTCTGAAACAGCAAACTTCCTTACACAGACAGTGTAACAGATACAATTTTATGGCACATTAATTATGATTTTACGTTTTATTTTACTTAACATTTCCTTCCTTACTACAAAAGATTCCGCATTTGTAATTAATTGACAAGATGTATTTATGCAGCACATACATACGTTATACCCATCACCACTTCAAAGATTGCTGCTTAAAACCCATGGTATTAACAAAAGTAGACACACTTAACATAATAAAGAAGAGCTATATATTACTTAACAAACAGTAAAATCACAAACCTCCATCTGGCCATGAAGCACATCATGACAAAAAGCAACAGCTGGAACTTCTGCTGCAGAGTTCTGCTTTGCCTATTTTTGTTTTTCCATGTATATGTATTTAGCACTTTCCAGAATCATCTTAGCAAGAACTTTTAAGATGAATAGCATTATCAGCTGGATCAAACACACATTGCTTAACTACTTTCATTGCATATTTCAAGTGCTTCTATTGTACCTTTCAGTATCACTTTATTCACATCAGTCAATCTGCCGACTAACAGCCACTCCTTAGGAGTCGATAAGCCACTTATCAGCCAAGGCACAGGCTTCGATCCTACAGCTCCAGTCCTCCCACAGAAAAGGCCACACCAGCAACCAGGCAGCCAATCCAGAGATGGGCAGATTTTTATATATCTAGTAATTTTAAGTAAATTAAAAACAGAAAAACGGATTTGCAAGCCTTGGTCTTCCACCACAGCGGCAGACATTTACTCTAACTGATGTTTAGAGACTGAGATCTACAAAATGCTCATAATGATACTTCCTTAAGTCTCCCCTCCAGTCCAAACCCTGGAGTAAAAATATAAACCAAGCAAGCGGAGAGAGACATACCAATGGTGTTAATGTATTCATCTTCAAAAAAAAAAGGCATTATAATTCTGTGTGAAAAGGCAGCAAGAAAAACATCTCTAGAATAACGATCCATTCAGTGATATTCTCACATTGATATGCTTCTGTGATTTGGACTATTTTTTTTTAGTTCATTAAAAAATTGATAGTAAAACAAGTAACAATTTGCTCTGAGTATTTTCTAGACTGTTTAGTTGAGATTTAGTACTGCTCACATTCTAACATGAGAAGATGCTTTTGCACATGAACCACACCTCTGCTGTATACATCGTGGTGCATACAGTTCCCCGCACGGCTCCCAGGCTGCCAGCAGCAGTAAACCTGACCAGGGTCCCATCAATCCCCCTCTGCCGTTACCTACCACACCACTGGGATTAAACCCTGGCTCCACAGGAAGGGATGAAAGCTTAGTCTTGACTGTGTCTGGGCTAAAACTCAGAAGTTTCAGCTGGGGAAAAATTTTGTCTGGAAGAGAGAAAGAATATTTACATAATTCCATCCTATTAGTGACTTGAGCCTTGCACTCGCCAAAACCAATGCTCCCAACAAGAATAATTAAAGAAAAATAATTCAGTCTCCATTTCACAAATTTTGAAAGCTTCACGTTGAGCCATCACACCCAAAGAATGAGAAAAGAGAATCCGCACCATCTCCTCACCTATCCAGCTATCCACCTATCCTCTAACTTTCACACTGGACAAAACCAGGATCCTCTCAAGCTTCCTGTTGATACAAGCTATTTACCAGACTCACCTTAAAGGCTCAGTTTCTCCAGTCACCAGACCATAATATTTGCAATAAGATTGAAAACAGACACTGACGTTCAATCTACTTAGAAGCAGTTTGCATAAGAAACACATCATTGCTCTAATGTATACAGTAAGTTACCATTTTTCTACAATATTACTTTGTTAGTGTCTGACAAACCTAGATTAAAAATATAAATATAATTTTAAAATACAATTACAATTTCCCCCTACTTCTCCACCTTCCGGCAAAATCCACAAATATGCACTAGATACAATACCTGAAGGTCAAACAGATTTTTTGCAAAACACTTTAAGCCAACGGAGTCATAGAAGACTTATAAAATCAATAAGACATATAAAGCTGATTGCAACCTTATAAAAAGCCTCAAATCTTTAGCCTGGGTGACACAAATATAGCATTTCACACCGTAAGCAATTTCCCAGCAATGTAGGCCAGTTCACCTTTGCACTACGAAGGGGTTTTTGCATCGCTAGATGACAAGTAACTGCAGTGGTTACTTAGGATGCAGCCAACTTCATAAGGCACCGGGCAAGATCAAGAAGCTGGTAATGAGCAATGTCAAACACAGGTCCCCCCTCACCTTGTACAGGAAACTGCCCGGCTTCGCTTTGAGGATGGGATGAAATTATTTGTAGCATTGTCACACAAAGCACCTGTGAAGCCAGTTAAAACACATACTCAAAAAATAAAGACTTAAAAAAAGAAGTCAGCTAGCAAGAGAATATGTGACTAGGAAAAATAAGTGTACTTGAAATATTCTCCAAGAAACACTGTAAAAGAATTTTCCAGTAACAGCTCCTCAGTATTTCCTACGTAAAAGCAAATAAAATGAAAATGAAAGATTTGTCTTTTGTGGAAAAGGATGCAGGAACAATAGCTTAACAGAAGGGGTTTTTTTTATAGTATCTGATGTAAATATTCAGATCTCAAACCTTTGTTCCCCAACCAACCATTTCTGAAGACCCTTCCAATACTCCAGGTAAGATGGCAAACGAGTATAGGTCTTCCAACTTGTCTATTCCAAACTGCCCTCCCTGGATGGCCACATTGTGCTTCTACAGCAGCAGACGCTCACAGCAAGGACAGCCAAAAATCCACAACAAACGGTCTAGAGTTACCCTCAGGACATCCTCGTGCCTTCAGCAAACCTCTGCTCATGCTCAGAGGTGCAGCCATTCATCCAAGGCACCACTCTTCTCACTGGTCTCAGCCCTGTGACTCCACAGCCCTTAGGGACCTCTTACATTCAGTCTGCAGAGGCTACACTATGGCCAAAATGTTCAAATCATGTTAAGTTTCTAAATTATTTTTTGAGATGAAAACGATAAAACAAACATGTGTGCTGTTAAAAATTTTAATAACATGATTATTATTTTTTTTATAAGCAGGCAGATTCACACTTTCCACAAGTCAATCATCTTTGGCTACTAAAGATTTAAAGGAAACTCTAATGAATGACAGTTAATCTCCAATCTTTAAGGATCACTCCTTTAAAATCTGTGGTTAAAAAATGAGCGAGCAGATGCAGCACGTATGGAAATTCTCACATCAGCCCTGGGGGTGCAAACAGAATGCTCTTCCAAAGAATTTAAGAATATCTGATACTGTCTGCATCAAAACACCACCAGTTAGAACAGAGACATTTAACCCTGTGGCTGTCAGCAGAGCGAGGACACAGCCACAGCCAGGACACTAATTTGCTTTGTGGACATGCCCTAAGCAGTCATCTGTACAGGAGGGGAAAACAGCAACATAGAAGGTATACACTGTTAGGATTTTGAAGATGTACTGAAATATAAAGGAGATGATATGAAATCTTTCACATCAGATCTTTATGTAGCTAACCCAACAGAATATAATGTTGCCCAGAACAAGTACGGAAAACATGAATGCCGATAGGAATATTTTTCCATCTATATTTCTGGCCTGATACTGTATGGCACTGTTTTCTGCAACACAATGCACTTTTTCATACACAAAAAGAAACACTGTCCACTGAAAATTAACATGTGGTAGGAACATTCCTCTGCAAGACATAAGTCATTTAACAATGAGATTCGCAATTACGTCATCTGACCATATTGTTTCTGTGGACTTTAAGGCCAATGAATTAACTTGCATTTCCAGCATCCCAGCCAGCCCTACAATTTTTATTCCAGGTTGACATGCACACATGGATGCGCTAAGAATTAATGAGAAACACTAAACAAACATCAGGCTACACACAGTTGTTAAAGGTGGCACTGCTTCAAAGGTATTTTGTAAAGTTGCATCGTTTTTGTACACCTAGAATAAATTTTTGCCAGTTCATGCAAATAGATTGGGCACAAGGATATTCACAGGCGTGGTGTGATACCACCAAAATGCACATGAGGCAACCCCTCCCACCTCAGGCTGGGCATTAAAATAAAATTCAGGGATACACTTACAGGCTGCTTAGTTTGTCACTCAACCAAAACCAAAAAACACATGACTTCTTGGCAGAATGCGGTTAATTATTAACTTTATTTATCGTTTTACAAAGCAAACTGTAACAATTTGTAAAAACAAATATCCAGAATATCTGAAACCACACATTAATAATAATAAAACCCCAAAACTGCAGATCACAGAATTAGACTCCATTAGGCACATTGTTGCAGTAAGTGGCATCCATTTAGAAGACACAAGAGAGCCAAAAACACAGCCTTCTATGCAGAGATCCAACATGAGCACATGGAGCTAGATTAATACAGCAAATTCATATGAATCTGGGATAAGAATGGAAACCAGGCATGTTTTTCTATTGTTTTCTTTTTTCTTTACGCAGAAAACATCCTGTTTGCTAACACAGAAAAGTTTTATGACTCTAAACATAAAACAAGTAAATATCAACAATGAACAATTCTGTGCTGTTGTCCAAACTCCTCAAAACACCCAAACAAACACTGCCCTACAGGGCACGGAGCCCAACCTGTGGCTGATGTGACAGAAATGTTTTGACTGAGAAAAAGCATCAATATACAGGACAACTTTTAAACATGCCTAAATACTGCCTTACTTACAGGTTAATATAAGCTATGATTGAGCATTTCCTTGAATCATGTCGCAGTCAAGGGACAGAAGAAATGGCGCACGGTAATACTAATACCCCTTTCAGGGGAGATATCCCAACATATCTTGACTTCTAAGTCTGCCTTTGCTGCTTCCTTTTTCTATCTGACTGAAAATAGAGCAAAAATGAAATGCTAGCCTCAAAGTAGCCGGGGTACAGTTATTCTGAAGCAAAGTGGCAGTCAACCTCACTTCTTTTCATTTAAGGTGGGACACAAACCAAGACAGAAGAACGTATCAGTGATATGAGGCAAGAGAAGTATTTTAAATATCCAGAAATGTTAACATTATTACTTCTTAAAGACTATAATAAATAGTTTCTCAAATCTGAAATTACTGCACCTTTCTATACAGTCATTACTGTCATTTAAACATAACTCTGGTTATGATTATTTCATTTAAAACAGCTGTAAATAAGATTTTACACCTTCTTGACAGCAAACCTATGTTGCGAGTCACATATCTGAGTCCATCCCTTCCCTCTGAGCATAATGGCACCCTCTTAGAGATAAGTACACAAGCAATCTGATATCCAGGTGAAGTACCTGGACACAATTTCCATAAAATAAATAAAATAAATACATTTTTAAAACCCCACATCACATAATAAATACACCTGTGTATTTGAAGGAATGTGCATCTCTATCGGTGAGGTACTTCAATAGTCTAGGATGGAAGTATCATGCCTCAGTATCAAGATTGACCATAACTAGAACAGCACTTTAATAACTTCCAAAATTACCTTTTTTTTGTTCCGCTCACTTCCCTACTCAAGAAAAGTCTAAAACAAGAGTCTTCAAAACACTGAGACGCTATGACAGAACTTCCGATGCCACTCGGAAATTAGCACGACAATTAGATGGGTGTAAAAACCAGCAAGAACAAATGCAGAAGAACAGTATTGTATTCAGATACACTGCATTTTTTTGTTTTCAAAACTGGGCCCAAGGATCTGTAGTTGCAATTGCTACTCTTTTTCCAACGCCAAGCATGTATCCAGTTGTGTATTGTCTCATTATTTCATACTGTAATAATCCCCAGTTTGTTTTCTGTTTTGCAAACAATATCTCAACAGTTTAGTTGTCTTAAGCTTTTTGTGAATTTTTTTTAACATCACAATTTCAAACTACCCAGCTTGCTTTTAACTTTCACTATAAGCTACCCTTTTAATACTATATTCTAAATACTAATCAAATTGAAAAAATACATCAATATCATGCAAGAACACGGATTGAAGGGAATTATTTTATGTATTTTCAGAGATGTGACAAAGGGGGAAAATGGGAAATACAAATCAAGTAGAGGAGACAGCATTTTTTAATCAATACTTTTCTATAAACTAAATACAAGCAATAAAATGCAGTTTCCAAAAAAAGTACCCACTGAAGTCACAAACAGTTTGATTCAGCTTGCTTTTGGTTCTACAGTTTGCATTGCTTAAAATTGACATGATTTGGTTAAAATAGGTCATCTGCTCACTGTTTTAAGAAATACATTCTGGGTTAAAACTGAGAAGTTGTAACACTATGATGCAATCTAAAGCAATAGTTCTGAAACTGCATGGTGGATCCAGTGATGACATCAGCTCATGGAAAAAAAATAAGAAAGGAAAAAAAAAAATCTGACCAAAATACAGGATGCCAAAATTTAGAAAAAGTATTTATTAGCATTTCTGATTAAAAGCAAATGCTTTCAATTTGGAAACTATTTTTCTGTCAGTTCTAGTTGCTTCTTCCTGCTTCTCGCTAATGACCTCTCCTCATTAGGAAGCCAAGCAGCCACCCTCATGCCAAGTCACCAACCAGGGGCCTGCGAGCTCTGACCTGGCACCACACAGCACCAGCAGAGGCTGCAGCAATACTTCATGTGATGCCCCCTATTTCTTTCAACAGAAGGCAAAAATGCCAATACCTGGAACCTCCACATCTCAAGGCAAGGTTATTTTATCACTGCCTTATTCTAAACTGATAATTTCTAGGGAACAGGAGTGCTCTACTTACGCACCCCTTGGGAAAGAAGCAAGGCAAATGCGATGGCAACAGCTTCATATGGTGATGCCATGGGGCCATATTCAGGCAGGTTCACATTATTCCATTGACTTTCTTTGGGAAGAGCTTCAGTTTTGAGGCCATCACCATGTTAACTTCTTAAAAACAAAGGTTTTCATTCAAGGCTGAGATACCCAAGAAATACACCTGGGCCAGGGCACGGGGTCAAACATGGACCCGCACTTCTGTTGGTAGTTGGTGTTCTCCATGCCAAGAGCTTTGACCCGTGAGAGCCAGCACTGTCCCAGATACCACCCAGACCCAGTTCAGGGAATAGCACCTCTCACTGACTGTTCAGAGCAGGCAGTTTGGATATGTCCATATGTTGGGAGAAGGTTTAGACACCTCCAGGTGAGCCAGGCTGGGCCATCTGACCACAGGAGCAGAGAACCACCCCTGACCCAGGATGAATTTCAGTGCTGGTATTGACAGACGGGGGCTTAGCGTTTCAGGTGCTACTTTTACAACACACACCGAAAAAAGAAATAATTCTATGTAAGAAAGACAACAGATTGACTGAATTCTTATTTTACATATTAAATCTTAACTATGAGAAATTGTGGGGAAAGTGGTCTAAGGAATTACTTACTCGGGTATATACTGCACTTAAGAAGCTCATGCAAACCTGAGCTCTAGAACAGAAATCAAATGTCGTCTGGGTAAACTCTTGCCTGATTTTCAGATACTGATCTCTCACAGCTGAATGACCTGCACATCTCATTTAAAAACAGACAACAGGGCACTCTGAGATTCTACCTAAATTTGCTGCCTCCAGAGGTCTGGACTACCCTTCACCATCCTCTCCAGTAAGCTCCAAACTCAGACAACTTCTTATTAAAAGAAGAAAACCTAAGAGCTACAAGAACACTAAATGTTTCTGAGCCATGAAAAAAGCTTGCAATAAACCATAATAATAAACTCTGGAAAAAATTTATTTTACAGTATTGTGAAATATGAAAAAAACATTAAAAATATGAAAAATAACCCCCAAAATTGTATTTGAACTAGAGACGGGCTTTAAAATCTCTGAAGAACAGAGTGAGAGAGACAAATCAGTCTCTTGGAATACCAACCTAAAAATTTCCAATCCTGCTGCATCTTTTTTGGTAAAGTTAATTGCAGAGACACGCTCTCATTCTTGCTGGGATTCAGCTGCCACCATTTCCCTCTGAATGCAGCCACAAAACCCACAGCATACACGGCAGAAGCGAGTGTGCACCACCAGGTCCTCCAATTCACAGGCCAGGATATTAATCGTGGTATTAGTGAACGTACAGAACTAACCAGTGGTGCAGCTGGGTACCAGAACACATCCTCAGCTTTGCTCACAGGCAAAGGGTCGGGGACAACACCACTCTGGGGGATTCCCCCCCGAACCACAAGACACACCTGAAGGTAAACTAAGCCCTGGTGCTGAAGAACCAACGCTTGCTGCTTCACTGCTAAAATGTTCCAACGCTGCATTTTTCCTGTTGTCCACTGGACTCTATTACTGTTTTTCCTTCATTGTCTGCGCCAGATATTAAAAAGGGCAAAAGGGAATAAGAAGAACCATGTGTTTCCAAGACTGCAGTTCCTGCCTATTAAAAGAACGTTTTAAAAAAGCTACAGCTACATCCAGAATACTAGTTATCCAGCTTTAAAAGTGGGAGCATTTAGTTCAGTAAAAGAAAAAATTCAAAGGACCTTCAGGCTTATTCCTTCCTTGGGACTTCTCTTGCAGTGTACAGTATTACAATCAAATATTGTTTAGATGATTAAAAAAAAATATGAATAAAATCATTCCAGATGTAAAAGTCTTTGAGGCTGAAGAACTCAATACCATGTCAATACTGGAAAGATCATGGGACTTAAAAATAGCTGCAGAAGTAGGTTTTGTGTTCACTTTACTACTATTGGAACTTAAAATCCTGGATACAGTGTAGTCTCCCAAAATGGCTGAGATGCCACATATAGTCTTGGTCTTCCTCATACTGAATCCCTTATATCACCAACTGAAATCTTCTAGGATTTTCCAGGTACCTTTCTTTTTACGTGCCTTCGTGGATGCTTTCTTCTTCTCGCTCCAGTTCTGTACTCCATCCCTAGACAGCAAGAGTCCTTGAGCACACAAGCCCTAAGCGTATGCCCACTTTTAACCATGTGTTTCAGTTTTAATTGGCTTCAGTATGACTTAAGCCCATAATAAAACCAGCATGTTCCACGCAACTACGTTTGTACCTACACACCTCCATAAGCAAATAATATAGTCCATAGTTACACAACTTCTCAACACTATTCCAATATATATTTCTTCCATGTGACTGTCATAACGCAATTTTCAGTCCAGTCAGTTTTTCACAGGACAGTCCACAATAAAATGCCCCACAGCTTTTTATAATAGACTGTAAAGAAAGGTGTAAGTACTTGCTCTTGGCTTTAAGTGACAGCACAGTGCTCTCACAGTAGCAATTCTATTTCTTAAAGTAAGATGGAGTCCAACTTCAATATACTAAATTATATCAACCTCAGGTTTGTCAATAATACATAACTTCATGTCCAAAGCTAATACTTTTTTAAGAAGCCATACACAGTATTAGTTTCCTAAACATAAGAACCTTTTCTCAGACCTGAGGGTGAATCACCACTGGAGAACTCCAAGCTGGAAACAAAGTACAGTTTTTCCCCCAGCACAGGAAAGGGTGGTCATCTAACAAGAACTAACACGAACATCCACTGGATATTGGACCCGAGGTAGGAATTACTGGGAGAATCTTTCCATGTGTATGTGTGATCAGCAGACATATGAATTTCTTCTAACCTGAAAGAAAAACTCAGACAAAACAACTATCAACTTATGAATCTCTGAAATATCACAGAAAAAAATAATAAAAAAGAAAAAAAATCACTGTTCATGTCTTAAACTACTCATACGTCATTATTTATATGCCAAAGCACTTACTGACATGTTGGTTGGAGACATAACTTTAAGGGCATATGTTCATCTACAGGCTTTTCAGGAGAACTGGTCCCGGACATTGGAAAATTAAGCTGCTGGTGGTGCAGCCACTGCTTCAGCTGGTGACAGCCCTGCAGCTTTGCTGCTTATTCTGCCTCTGCTGAGGCTCTGAGAACCAAACACTGTCCCTGCCACTGGCAGGGAGGTGGGAGCATGGACGTTCAGGACAGAAGAAGGGCTCCTGTTCAGAAGCAGCATTCACCTATCCTATGGTTCAATTCTGCCTAGTGCTGTTGAGAAGTATTTGAGACAGCTTTGAATTTCAAAGCTCTTTTGCTTCCATCCAAAGCCTTTCTGCATGTCTGTGTCCCCATCTGACAAACTGATCTTCTCTCCTCATTATTTTCCCAACCAACTATAATGGTCTGAATTTGCACCAGTTTTAAATTTGGTTCAGTGGGAGCCAGAGCATTTTGTAACAAAATGCCCCTATAGAGATCACCAGACACTGCAACTAGAAAGGTGCAATGTGTTAAAAAAAGCCTCAAGATATATATACAATAGAGTTTTACTTAATTCACTGTGTATTTCAGGTCATTATGGTGAATTGTTCCAAGCCAAAAGACCCCACTGTAAATTCAGCAACAGCAGCACGTAATTCATTTCATGTGACCATGTAGAAACACACATATCACAAAACTAACTGGAATAAAGATATTTGTTAAGTCCATATAACAACAAAAACATTGGTGACTCATTGGAAAGGGTGTGAGTCAGTATAAATGCCAAAACGCTACTGAGAAGCAATAAATGAAATAGGATTAAAGTTATCTTCTTGTACCAGAGAGTTGAGACTGAGCATCACGAAACCCCACATCCCCTGGTGTGATTCAGAAGGCCTCCCGGTGACAGTGATCTGTCCCTTGTCCTTCTTGACCTCAGCTGTTATCTAAGGAATTGGGAGCCTGGTGGGGAAGGGGCTCGCACATCTGAGCCACAAAGCTGAGGAAAATCCCGTGACTCAGAAGGGGGGTAACTGGCACATGCCTATCCCTACGGGAGCGGCTGCTTCCCATAACATTCCCTTAAGTGGGAAGATCTGTTCATTTGAGGAGTCAGCGTGCGAGGTTTTTCCTTCCCCATCTTCTCTGCATGTATATTCCTCTGCATCTTTAAATGTGTGTACACACACACACTGCATGTAAAAATAATGACGTCTGTGTACTGATTTTTACGATTTAAAAAGCTACTTCCTTAAATACCACTGAAAATAAATCATCGCCTCAAGAAATGTTTTCACAACTAAATTCTTAGGTTCTTTAATGTGTCACATTTAGCCATTAATGGAATACACAGTCCTTGCCCAAATACGCTTTTATGCCTAAATTTTAGTTATTCCATCACAGCGATAGAGTAACTTCTTACCCTCCTCACCCCGTAGCAGTGGGTGACACGAATTTTGTACTAGGCTTTGCAGACCGTTACTTTTACTGCATCAACGATCAAAAGTTTCTTTTGTTATTTAGATTTCATGAAACACAGTAATAGAGGACTAAACCACCATAAATGTGGGATATTACAAGACCAAGCTCCTCACAGTCACTACGTTTTCATACAGCTTAATGAAGCAAAACAAACTCAGCAAGAAAACAATGAAAACAATGACCCTTCAGACCAAGTTCAGTACATCCCAGGTACACTGAGGAAAACACCATGATGGATGATAAAAGGAATACAAAAATAAAAATAAAAAAAAATTCACAATCATATCCCATAATCCTGAATGGAATCTTTTATTCTATGTCTTGATCCCTGTAATGCACCAACAAATTCCTAAAACTGAAACAATTTATGCCTTTGCCATACAATGCCAAAGGACATGGATACCTATCACTTGCCCTCCCCCATTCTTCTATCGACATTTTGAAAACCCAGAAAAGAAAAGAAAAAAAAATTCTCAGCCATCCTTCAACTGCCTCTTTTTCCCATAAAAGAATGGCTTGAATACAGTCTTTGGAAAGCTACCCAGTCGGATCTATAGTTTCCATATGCCTGAGCTGCAAGCTCAGGCCTGGAAAACAGGAGATAGGCATTATTGTCTTTGGCTGGTGATGACAGTAATTGGCCTATGAACCACTTTTGTTAAGGCAATACTAGGAAAAAAAAAAAAAAAAAAAAAAAAAAAAGAACAGCTCCAGCCTTGCTCTTGCTTCTTCCCTCTTCCTGCCTTGCAGCAAAATGTAAAGAGACAGACTCAAAACATTTTCCAGAAAATGCGTGCCCAGGTCTCCTTGTATTTAGGAGGAAAGGCAATTGCTGCAATCCCTCATTTCCTACTGTCACTCAAAGGCACCAGGTACACTGAACACTAGGACCTGCCCTGGGCTTTTAAGGTGATTGCGCTCCTATGGCTGCGGACAGGAGGGACAGGAGGTCCCTCTCCAGGACACGTGGCTTCTGACAACTCACGGCAAACACATCCAACATACTCTTCACCAAAACATTTATTGTATTATATTCTTCTGCTGACATGCACTATTGCACCGAAAGAAAAATATATATATTCTCTCCTTGTTATCTGGTTAGTCTGATTTTTAAAGCAGATTCTCAAATATCACAAGACTTCACACTTTCCTCTCCTGCCCATCTGAGAACTGGGGTCACCACCCTACCCTGCAGCGCAGAACTTTGACTTACATCAATGCAAATTCGGGTCTTGGAATCTAGTATTGCCATCCTGACACCTGCAATCGCTATCTTTACCCTGAAGGCAACTGAAGATACTTTTTCAGACAGACGTGGGCGATGCAATTCTGGTTCTGAGGCTGTGGTACAGAAGCAAGCGATGTTTGAGGACTTCCAGCCTCATACTGTAGAAATGAAGACATCGTCACCCAAAATCTTTTAAGCATACAAAATAAGAATGAGAGATGGGCAGTTCTGTTGTTCTCCATCTAATGACCTGATAATGTTAAATATATAGTGGAGGATCATTTTAGAAAAAAAAAAATGCTGTTAAGATCCATAACCTTTCACACAGTAATCCAAAAGAAAGGCTGCTGATCCCTTGATTAACGCTGACTCTCTTTTTTAAGCAAGCAACGAGGATGCCAAAGATTTGGGTTTTCCATGCAGGAGGCAGATACGCTGACTCCACGTGTGACAATTTGGCTTAAATTAAACTGGCAATATCAGTGAGACTGAAGCGCGTGTTCAAAATGCTTTGCCGAATTGGGACCATACTCCGCATAACTTTCTCTTGCAAAAGCTATGTCCAGCTGCTCACTGAACAGTCAAGAACCAATGTGGATATGGAAATTCTTCCGTATTTAAAAGCTGTGTTCATACCCAAAAAAATACAGTCCAGCTTCCCTTTTTATAGAGAGGAAAAGAAACCCTGGTGGCTGGGAAAGAATTAATAGTATGAGGCCAAACACTCAAGTGTGGACCACAGCCACCAAGGAGCCTTCATAAGATCTTACTGTGGGTGGTTCTGCAATGCCAACGTACCTTGGTACTGCTTTCTAGCTCAATCAGGAGGATTTATTATTGCATTATTGACATGAAACTTTGAGAAAAAGGGCAACATTTAAGTGCATGATTACAGCTGCGTGCAACTCTCAAAACAGGTTTCAATAAAAATAATAAAAGATCTCATCAACATTCAAGATATTTTCATATCTAAAACAGGTGTAAGTAAATAACCAAACAAATTGATTTTCAAAGCCATTCAGTTCTATTCATTTCCTTCCTCCCGAGAGAACCAAAGGAATTACCTTTGCAGATATAAACAGGCATATACTTCTATCATACACCAAAAAAACCTCAGGAATTGTTTCACTGACACCTGATCATAATGACTATTAAAATAACCGCAAGCAACCTTACCCACGCTTGAATTCTAGATCATTTACATCAGATGTATGTGTACATGTAAATGTACTGTGATTATCAAATTTTGCACACAAGTGACATTATCTTCAGCGAAACAGTTTCAAAACCAAATATCCATTTAATGCACTGTGCTTCACCTCCCATGTTGCATATTTTTGTTGACTGTCATTAATGTGCACATGGCATAATTACAACCAAAATTTAAAAACTTGATGTTACAGAAGATCTCAGCGGGGGAGCCACTGAGAGTATGTTGCAGGAGAGGCTGAGCACCTCATTCCAAGAACCACATACAGTGTGAAATCCAGGAGAAATGTTCCGGGAAGTGCAAAATTACATACTAGTGGAAGGGTGGAAATTTAAGGGCGTATCACAGAATGGCTGAGGCTGGAAGGACCTTCTAGAGGACACCTTGTCCAACCCCCCTTCTTAACAGGGCCACCTGGAACAGGTTGCCCAGAACCATGTCCAGACAGGTTTTGACTATCTCTAAGTCCACAACCCTCCCTGGGCAACCTGTGCCAGTGCCTCGCAGTAAAAAAGTTTTTCCCTGTATTCAGACAGTGTAGTTATATAAAGTATTTTATTCAGCAGCAAAACTGGATTAAGATGTTTCCATACACGTGTCCCTTCCCAATGCATCCATCTTTTCTTCCACCCAAGCTGTTCAGATCCCTGTTCTCAGTAGGGTGCAGGTTGTTTTGGTTTTTTTTACGAAAACTGCACTATTTAGCAAATTGCTGAATTGATCCAACTTTGAAAAGCTACAAAAATAAATTTCCTCAAGGGAAAAAAAAATAATAAAAAAAAAACCACACAAGATTTTCTTTCTCTTCTTGTTTCTTTTTGTTTGGTTTTCTTGTTTGCAAACAAGGCATCACTGGGTTTACATGATCCACCTGCACACAGTAGCAGGGCAGGAGGGACGTGGGATAGGACTTTCCAAAGCTGGCTTCATCCCACACCACGTAGCACCCTCTGTATTGCTGTTTCAAGCTGGGCTCCCCAGGGAGTAGTATTTTGTGGGTACTCAAATTAACAACAAAGTCTAAACTGGGCATAACACTTGCACTGAGCAGAGAAAAGATGCAGGATCCAGCAACCCCCCAACTCATCTCCTGAAGGTACACGCAAGTAACGTGACTCGGCCTCAGCTGGCACGAAACCCAACAGAGCTAGGGAGTTAATGTAAGCCAAAAAAGAAGGCCCTCTATTTGTTTCTTCTTTTCCACATAAAGGTATGAAAGGAGACACACTTCAGTATGTCAGGGATGTTTTATAGCCACACTGTGCATCGTGCTAAATGCGAGAGCCGGGGAGGGGCAGGGTGGGGGCAGGAATCTTTATATAGAACTGAGAGCAGTAATTCAGCCGCTGACAGTCACATGAACGCAGCCCTGCTGAACACAAACACTATCTCTCTCGGGTGTTAGGCTATTAGGCAGATAAGGCTCCGCTTTGGATTTGAAAGACTTAAACTGACAAACGATCTGGCTTCTCCTCACCCTGGTAAGCGTGGCACGGGACAGGAGGGGTCTGGGCACTTCCCACTGGCTGCAGAACAGGTGTGTCATAAATATGCAAAGATGATTTCAAGATACAGTCTGAACAATTTAAATAGCTCTCATAATGTAGACAGCATTGCTGGCTCTTTGCAAGCAGTTCCTTTATCATTTTAGGCTCTGTAAGCTCTATTTTTGTTTAGTGTGGGTTTCACGTGAATTTAAAAAAAAAACAAAAACACAAACAAACGAAAAAACCAACCACACGAATGAGGGTATTATTGAGAGAAATGCATTTCTAGATGGAAAATAATTGTCATGACTTATCCCCAGATCAGGTTTCAAGACATTTAAGATGCTCGTTTCTCCATAAATACCTTCCACTGCTCAGAGAATATCCTAATCTAGCTCTAAGCAAACACGATAAAGGAGAAGCAAAGAGCAATAACCAAAAGAGCAAACATCAAGCGTGATTAGCAGAACACATACACCTCAGCTAGTGTCTCTGCAGGCTTTGAGTTTCAGTAGTTAACAAGCTCCTTACTCCAAGACACGAATTTGTTTAAATCAACTTAAGAATAAAAGAATCTCAGTTTTCAGCTCATTGGTCCTGACATGTCTCACGAGCACTCTTTCACATGGGAAAAAAAGAAGCTATTGCTAAAGGAGGCATCACATGAATTATCTACATTGTGATCCTGCAGCAAGTCTGCTGGTTTAAGGGATCTGGTGGAAAGCCAGATGACCAAGGAACAGAAATCCATGGGGCAGGATGGGGGACTGACCCTGGCCTGCCATACCAGGGCCAGATGCCTTTGGAGAGAAGCCCCAAAAGAGTTTACAACGAAACTATGGGGAAAAAAGAGAGAGAGAGGGGTGAGCAGAAGGAAAAAATGAAAGCAAAAGGAACACAGGCTGGCTTTCTCCTTCTCTGGCACATCGGCAGAGGTGATACTGACCATGAGTTACCTTTCACAAAGGACCAGAAATGCTACAAAGCTTTTCTGATCGCTAGTTGCTTCCAGCAAATTGGTAACAGCTTCTCTAAATATGGACTGGTTTCCCAGTCCTGAATGGGTTCCATGTCTTTCCACTGGGAGCACATCTTTGCGTGTTGCTCCATATATGTAAAGGCTCTGTCTGAAAGGCAAAATGTTCTCTTAGTACCGGCAATGACGAGACACAAAGAGAAAACAAGAAGAAAAAGTATCTGTTTCTTTCTACCACACACCCTGGCATGGATCCTTAAATATCACAGACGGTTTCTGACTATTCACAGACATAGCTTTAAGTGGAAGTAGATCCAGTAGTGCAGTCCTGATGCCAACATAGTTTTTGCCATTTATTTTTAGGTGAACTGGACTTCGTTCTGAGTGAAAAACTGAATACAAGAAAATATTTTGGCAAAACTTATACTCCCTCCTTGTCTAAGCCCCTGGAAATGAAGCTTCAGCTTTTATAAGACTACCATCACCCCCTTGAATGTAATTCCTATTGTAATTTTATTGTAATTCCTACTGTACACTCAGAGGAGCCCAGCTCCGGCAGGTGTGGCTGCTTCATCGTCCTTGCTGGGCTCAGGGGTGGGACACACAAACCCATGTGGGGCCGGGGGGGTGACCCAGTCCATGACAAGTCATACAGTATTTTCAAAAGGAGCCTGGAGAAAACCAGATGCCACAGTATTCCAGAAGGGTATGTTACTCAGATGTTCTGTTCTCTCTCTCTTAACCCCTTCTTTTGATGAAGAAGCATAGATAATATGTTTTATTATTACCTAAATAAGACATTTAGGTAGCATCTATCAGCTACCATTTTCAAACTATTACTTTTCACAAGGCCCCCACTAGCAAAACAGCCCTGTATCTAGGGAAAAGTCAGGGAAGATTTCTTTAGCCAGCTGACTTAGAGCTGATTTATGACAGAAGTAAAAAGACTGTGTAAAATTCAGATCACGAAGCTGTTCATGTTAAAAAAGCCAACTCTAAGTAAGAGTTGGATTTTTTCTTCCCAATTTCAGTTTAACACAGTTCTAGATACTCAATTTGCTTGAGTCCTACAAAAGTACAAAGGAACAAGTTGGCATACAAGGCCTGGAGTTATTTCTAGTATATCCTGAAGCAGATTGGCTCATGAAGGAAGTTAAATCTGAAACTACATTTATTATTTACCAGAAGTAACCAATTACAATCACGAACAGCCAAAGTGCATTTGAAGCAATTTGACATTTTGAATGATGTGCAATAGACCTAACACTGCACGTGATATTTTCCTATCAAAATAGACAGAAAAGCATTCTGCAGGTCAGCCAAAGCCAGAGCACCACCTAGGAATGACAAACACCATTATACAGTAAGAGGACTTCAGACTGAAACTCCTTAAGCTTCACAGACGCTGTGGTTATTGCATGATCTTCAGGGCAGAAAAGAGCCCAGCATATTTCTTGAATTCTACAAAGAGCCTAGATTCCTCCCACAAGGATGGTGAGAAGATGAGAAAGAGCACAGGCTCCCTACATGTGATGTTCTAAGTGTGTACTATGCAGGGAAAACTGCTAGGACTAGGTTACCAGAAGTTACCAAATGTCTCTAAAAGGTCCAGCGGTCAAAGATGAAATTTAACATCACCGTTCCTACTTCTGCCTCGAGGCATCCTCCACACAGCTTCTTCACTTTTCCACAAGGTGACCCCAGTCACCTCGCTCAGCCGCACAGCATCTTTTGCAGAACAAGAAACAGATAGGACACCGACCTTCAAAGCTGAAGAAGAAATATCGGACTTGCCAGGAGCCCTCATCTTCCTCAGAAGTACCATTAGCAGACAATACCAGCCAAGGCACCAGCATTTCTCAAGAAGAAAAAGTGTCAGGGCTAAGCAAAAGGAAATCCCTTACTTCTCCCACTGCAGACAAAGGAACATATTCTCTCCACGCTCCACTGCGCTCCCGAAGTTGGAGCCTCTGAAGGTCAAAGACACCAGCTTTGTGAAACTCCCAATAAACAAACCAGTTTTCACAGACCTTCTGATGGCAGCACAGAGACACCTTCACTGCTCCTACACCCTTATCCTATCGCCACCATGCAGACAGCAAATCCAAGTCCTCACGACTGGCCACTGAGGCAAAAGCAAAGGCAACAAGAGCATGAGCAGCCATCCTGCTGAAACCTTCCGATGGGTTTGCCTTCAAAGTAGGAAAGGGCTTCTTCTCATTAGCTGCAACTTGTGCTGAAAAAGCATGGATTCAAGGTGCATTAAAATGACATATGGAATTACAAATAATAAAAAAAAATTCAAGAAACTCTAAAGGGGAAGGAAAGAAACAATATTCACAATCTTTTAACTAAATATATACACTATGATACATATCTACTGTATCAAACTAAAAGGAAAATACACAACTAAAGCAGGAAAATAATACATTAGCTGCCTTACTGCAACTCACTTCTTTGTTGAGTACAGACCTCACCTCCCTGAAGTATCAGGAAATAGGATGCAGGAGGGATTAATCTTCAGAGGAAGCGTGTGCTTTCTTATTCTTTATCCAAATGATTAAAAGGGACAATACCTTTATGTAAAAGCCGATCATCAAGCTACATAAAATGAATTTTAAGGAACCTTTTAAAAATGTTATTGTTCTGCCACTTCATGCTTCTACAGAAGTCCCCTGAGCTACAGGTAAATATACGAGTAGTCAATATTTAAGTAAGTATTATCAGAGCGCCTGTATTTGATATCCTCTCAAACTGTAATGTATGCACATCTTACAGGGTTCAATATTGATTTGAAACAAATTACTACTGCAAGTAAATGTCAAGTCATCACTAGTAAACTACTGAAAACATACTAAACCTGAAATTCGCAACTGTTAGTGTTTTTTGAAGTTACCAGGAAAGTATATATCATAACATTGGACTAAAACATTTATAAAACACCACTAGAAAAGTAGTCACCTCACTTCTGGTATATTTCTGGTCAAGGGCAGATTCAGGGGTTTACTTATCTATCTATATACCCAAACTTCTTACATTCAGTATTTCTTAGAAAGGAGCCTTCTATCAAGTCTACTAGTGGGTAGATATTTTTTTTTTTTAGAAAGCTGTTGATTCTTCTATGCAAGTCTTTCAATTTTTTTTTCTAGCCTTACTAATATTTTCTGGTTTGTCTCCAATCTGAATTTGTCCAACTTCCATTCTTAGAAGTTGGACCTTCTCATGTTTTTGACTGCTAACATAAGTAACTTTGCACTATGAGAAAATACTCCTCCTTTCCCAAAACAAGGTTTGTCAAATAATCAAAATAAACTCCCTAGTTTTCTCATGGTTAACGATATCTATTAGGATTATTTTAATCTCCAATGTCCATGTCTCTACTCTTGGACACTGTTAAAGATCTCTTCTGAACTGTTTTGTCAAATTGTCCCCAGTCTGTAGTATGGATACTCATGTGACTAAAATCAGATTTTCTAAGAGACACAGATAAAACCTTGTGACTGGAACGTGTCAAATGCTTTAGCAGCATAAAATTCATAAACATAAAACGCAAGACTTTTCTTTCCATAACCATCAAGAAACAAAAAAAAAAAACCATGAAATTTCATTCCTAATAGTTGTTGCTTAACACAAAAAACCAACTTTCTCCATTACAACATGGACCTGATTAAAAGTGGAGCCAATTAGAAGTATTGCCAATCTGTTATTTTCCTTCTTAGAAGTAAAAATCACTCCCCAGTCCAACAGTATTTTTTTAATTTTTTCCTTGAGAAAGTTAACCCCTCACTTCATAACACTGAGAAAAAACTTACACCATCTTCTAAACAATGTATTCATTTTTTTGGACTGAAAAATAGGCAAACAAAACTCGGTTCTTTCCGCAAATTCAGCGGAGGGGTCTGCCACTGTCATCATTTATGAAAGAATAAGGATGTTTCTGCATTTTGCTGTTTCACTAGATAACTGTTGTTTGTTCAGCCTCAGGCATCTGTCAAAGAAGTCTAGCATTTGAAATGCAATTTCCATTTTAAGATTCTTTACCAAAGTTGAACTCTTTGCACGTCACCACAATGCCATGATTTCATTTGCTCAGGCATTCACCAAAAATCTTATCCCATTATTGAATAACACTTCTTTCAACAAGGATGAGAGGCATGGCGTGCAAAATTCTAGATTTTGCTCATTCTCCTTGCAACTTTAACAATGAAAAATAAAATTTAATATGACTAAGGGTATCCCCTCAAAAAGAAAAAAAAAAAGTTAAGTTTCATTATTTGCTATGACCTTGAGGCATGTAGCTTTACGAAACATTATAAGAATATGGATTTCGGAAGGAAACTTTCTGTATAATTTCAGTACTGTTCCGTAATGAGATACTAGATTCCCAAAGACCAATTAGGTTTATTTTCTCATTAAACAGCCCTGTGATCATCCAGCTAATACTGCGTAAGTCTATTCGGAGGGGCCACACAGAGAGGACAGTCCAGGCCTGCTTTCTGCAAAGAGATTGTTGCTAAGGTCTTTATTTTGCCAGGCTGTTCATGGACACATGGACATCCACACACTAGGAAAAAGACTGTCAGCACACTTCATTTGGGTCTCTAAGCCAACCTAAAGTCTCTAAAGTTTTGCTAGTCTAGGCAGACTTTCAGCCAC